>CM053791.1:600403458-601035958 GCA_028749045.1 Cupressus sempervirens | reverse complement strand
GATGGGGTAGGGAGGGAGAAATGGAGAGAGGGGAATGGAGAGGGAAGGAGGGAGGGAGTGTGGGAGAGAGGGAGGGAGTGTGGGAGAGAGAGAGAGAGAGAGAGAGAGAGAGAGAGAGAGAGAGAGGGATGAAGGGAGAGATGGAGAGAGAGAGAGGGGACTTGGGGTTCAAAGAGTATGTGGGATAGGATATATATAATGAGAGAGGGTGGGAGAGAGTAGAGGGAAATATTGTGAGACAGGATGTAGAGAGAGAGAGGATGGGGTAGGGAGAGAGGGAGGGTGAAATTGAGAGAGAGGGTGGAGGGAGAGAGAGGGGGGAGAGAGAAAGTAGGGGTTTCTATTGTTTTTTGTGCTTTCCAATAGTGTGTACACACTATAGCATGCATGTGCTATTGAGAATTCATTTCCTCATAGTGCATGCTATTCAAAAATCCATTTTTTCATAGCACTTATGCACTATAGTGTGTATGTGCTATGGCCTAGGCTCAACAAGCTTATGCCCAAGCCATAGTATGTGCACACTATTGGAAATTTTGAAGAAAATAAGTGCCATCTTTTTGGCACCACAACTTGGTGCATTCACCCTCATCTTCAAAAATGTCTAGGCAAGCATCACTGTAATGTCTCTTTGCCTGCAAAATTTTCTCTTGGGTTTGATCCTTTAGCTTATGAATATCTTCATGTAATGTTTCCATTACTTTATTGCAATCAAGAATCTTCTCTATCCAATCATCTATCTTATCTAACTCATTTTTAGTATATACATCTATCAACATCTGATGTCTTTGACCCTTTATTAATTGCAACTCTTGGAGGTCTTTATGCTAGGTATGTACTTTGTCCATTAACCCAAAATCCTTGTTTAATTTAGCAACCAGCTTATCTACATTACTCTACATGTGGTGTAGTAGTTTAATATTTCCTTGAATGATCTACACACCTTTCTCTTCAAAACTTTCTCACCATAGCTGACAAGCCTTTAAAAATGAATCAAGTTGTATGTTCCCCTTACCCCTCTTTTCAAGTGCTACATTTAGAGTCTCCTTAACATTTTCAAGATCTAATGGACCAACTACTTCATTTAAATATCCTCTTAGGATATCATTCTTCTTCCATAGGTTTATTAGTTTAGTCTCATCATTTTCTACATACTTAAACACTTCTTTGATTTGTATTGTAACAATTTTTTTGGTAGTATCCACAATGGATTTTGCTAGCATGACCTCCTTGATTTGATAATCTTGTGTGGTCCAATCCTCAATATCCACATGCAGAGGAGGGATAGCAACATGAGTAAACAAGTCCTTTTGATTACTCATTAGAAAGGCCAATGTTCATGCATCTCCTATAAGTGACTCAGACTTCTTGAGACCTTGAATAAATTCCCTCATTCCCTCTTCCTCAATAGAATACTGGTGCCTTTTTTTTCTAACCATCACTTCCTTCCTCAACCATCTCAAATTATTTACCATTGGATATTTACCTTTAGAAGAAGGACTTTTTTTAGCCATGCTTTTTCACTTATCACTTCTCTCTAGAGTCTTCACTTTTTGTGAGCGATCCACATTAGTCATCCCCATGTCTATTGAATCCATAGTCCTTACCTTTGTATCATGGAAAGTCTATTTAGGTTCCTCACATATTTTCCCTTCCTCTAACACTTCATCAATAAGTATTTGTTGTAGCTCTTCTTCATGTGCAAGTTGCATCTATTCTTCATTACTCAAAGGGAGAGGAGTAGGTGAATCTTTATCCACACAAAATGAATCTAGATTTGGTGATGGTGGAGCAATTAAAGGTCCTAGTGACTGAGGTGGCTATTGACTCAAATCCTCTTGTAAGGGTTGATTTTTTGGATTATCCCTTATCTTGTTTCCCACCAACTCAATGCCTACTAGCATGAAATCAAAATCTAACATCTGAAAGATGTTAGGCCCTTCATCCTCTTCCTCATCAATCCATTATTGTAACTCATCCTTAGAAGTTGTAGACTAAACAAGCTATGTAGGAATGGAGGGTGGTGTAATAGTGGAGCTTCTTCTTCATTCTAACTCTATAGCCCTAGCAAGATGAGTCCTCTAACTCAAGGGAAGGTTATCTCCATCTTCATCATCCTATTCTTCCTTTTCTAGAATAACTTTTGGAATTGATGGAAAAGGAATAACCCTTCTTATCACACATTCTCTTCGTATCCTTCTAATCAAAGTTTTGATCATTCTCCTCTTTGGAACCAATGGAGATGCTTCTTCTTCTTGTGTAGGTGGAGACACTTCTTTTGTTTGCATATCCTTCTAATCAAATTTTTGATCTTTCTCCTCTTTGGAGCCAATGGAGATGCTTCTTCTTCTTGTGCAGGTGGAGACACTTCTTTTGCTCCTTACCCTTGTCCCAGTGGTGGTACTAGAGAATCATCCTAAGTCTACATGATTTTTACATTCTCTTCCCCTTGTAAATTTTGTGCCCCTTAGTGCTTCAGTGGTTAAGTTGCCTCTTCTTTAGGCTTAGCTTGCTAGGGGGAAGTTATTTTCCTCTTATTTTTTCCCTTCTACACCCTGAAATATCCAACTTCCTTGTCAAGTTGGTGCACTATTTTTTGCCTTATTGGAGAATGAATTGTGAATGTGGGCACTATCACCTTGGCTCCTCTACCTTTCATGAGGTATGCTATAGCTTAGAATACTATAGTATGTGGAATTAGATCTAGCTTGAAAGATCTTTTAATCCAATGCCTAGTCAATTGGATGACATGCCTTGCCCTATGATTAATATCTAAATGTTCCTCTTGATCAATCTCTGCATTCATTATAGTTCAATCATATATCTTATTTCTATTGTATAATCGATTAAGGACTTCTTCAATATCTTGTTCTACTATCCTTAAAGGGACCTTTATCATTAACGCACTACTTGCCAAATAGAGATTCATCCTACACTAATCCCTTATTTAGATTTTGTAGTCATCCTCTACATTTATCCAATGATCTTCTATGGTGTCTCCATGTTGGAATTATTTTCCTGCCAAGTACTAAACTTTTCCAATGTTATCAAAGAATGGACAAGGAGAGTTATATTCCTCCAAGGGATATTGATCCCACTCAAACTCAAAAGTTAGAATATCTTGTTTCGAGACAACACTAAATGGACCTATAGTAATGATCCATACCTAGGTTTTGTTGTGTTCCTTCCTTACTCTTTCATATGCAGACAAGAGTTGTTGTGCAATCTCTAGTAATATGAGTCTATCACATGGATATCTAGGGAGATTCTTTGGATTGATAGTCATACCTACTACCCTTAAAAAAATGAATGTCTTATATTGGATGTAATAGACACTAATTTTTGTAATCTTTGTCACTGCCTCATCTGACATCCTTTTGGCATAATCTCCCTCAATGAATCTAATGATCATGAAAATAAAGGCATCATTCACTATTCTATACTCATTACTATGCTTTGAAAGCTTTTTCCTTACCAACTGGGGATACATGACATAAGGCAAAGCATTTGCATCTTGCATGTTGCCCCTTTTGAATAATGCCATATAGTCTATTGCTCTTGCAGCTAACAAGTACACTAGATAGGATGTCATCTAGACTCTTTGGTTTTTCTTGACTACCACGAATTGCTAATCCAAATTCTTACTCAAGATTGAAGCCCAACCAATTGCAATCTTTTTTGTCTTAATGGTCTCAATGAAGTGTACCATCCATATACTCATGTGTCTTGATGCTAGTAACTCCATGACTCTACTCAAAGTACTATAGAATATTCAATATCATCTTTCATATAGCCCCTTGTCATGTCTACTTTTCCTTCTTTGCATCCAAGAGGAGCCTTCTAAATGAGATATAAGGATTGAATGATTTTAGATGTTTCCTCTCCATGTTCTATGTACCACCTTTCCACCTGATGATATGTTAATCTAATATACCAATCTACTCTCAGAAGAAGGAATATCTTCTCTATGTTCTTAGGTCTCAAATCTAGCATGATCTTTCTAGTTATACTTTTCATGACCCTTTCTTCTAAGACATAGTTCTCCACCAATGCCATGATTAATTCTAAAGATTGTACTAATACCAAGTGTGATGCTGCATTTACTAGTCTTGATCTTAAAAGAGAAGATATCATAGGAGACCTCTTGGTAGATTTTTTGCATATAACCAAGAAGGCATTGCAATCGATATGGCCAAGTTCAATATCCTATATCTTTAAATATTCATCTTGGAATCATGATTTCGCAAGAAAACATTGAAACTTGAAAACTACTAGTTTTGGAGACATTTTCCCAGTGAGGGAGGATGAGGAGGAAGCCATTTGAATTTGTACAAAATTAACATTCATTAGTCTAGAGGCAAAAAAACTAGTACAAACCCTAATTATGACAAAAGCACAACCCAAAAACCTTAATTTTAAATAAAACTATTAATAAACCTAAAAATCCTAATTTTACAACCCTAAAAGAAAAAGAAGAGTGCATGGTGTGCACCTCAAAGGTGCACTAGGTGCACTTTTCTCTAGCAAAACTTTCAATAATAAGGGTGCACACCTAGCACACCTCATGGGGTGTGCTAGGTGTGCACCCTTATAACACAAAGGTAAGTAAATATAAATGGGAAAGGTTGTGCATTTAGTGCAACTTATGGGGTGTGTTAAATGTTCACCCTTTACTCCTCTTTATGGAATGTTGACTCTTGCAAAAGTGCATAGGTGAGAACCTTAGATAGGTGTACATCTGTGCACCATTGTCCCAAGCCTAGTTTAAGTTTTGTTAGTTTATGATTAAGTATTTTAAGTTTTAGTTCATGGAAAAGGTGTGCACCTTGCATGCCTCAGGAGGTTTGTAAGGTACACACCTTTACCTTAGGTTTTCTTTAATGTGTGCATTTTCTTTGTAGGTGAGGGAGAGGAGAGGCATAGTGGTGCATCTCAAGAGCTCAGTAGGTGTAGGAAATGATAGCTTGGAGGGAAGAATGAAGAGGGAAGAGGGGTAGAGTGTTAGGCTTTATAGGTCCATGGCTTAGCACACCTCTTAGAGGTGCACAACTACATAGCTTTGCATTTGCAATAGAATGTGCTTATCTAAATATCTTAGTACACTATCACACCTAGTGAGGTTCACTAGGTGTAGTAGTGTGCCTCTATATATATAAAAGACTCTCCCTTAGAAAAAAGTTTTATGGCATCTGGACAAGGTTTCTAGCATCTAGATTTCTAGGTAGAGACCTAGATCAAGCAAAAAGCTAGTCAAAGCCCTAAAATAGAGTCAAACCCTAGGCTAGGGATCTAGAAAGCTAAAAAATAAAGTAGGGGGTCCCCATTTCTAGGTGAAATGGGGCATGCATTGTGAAACCACAAAAAATAGCCATGATAAAAAAGGAAGAAATGACGAAGGAATTTCTTCATCAACAAATATTCCTTTGATATGTGTCCAACAACAACTAAATCCTAAATACTCCAAGTGTATTTCAAGTCACTTTACAGTGAAAAACCTCATAATCTTTAATCTCTAAGTTTATTGTGTATTCAGTGTATCCATCTTCTTCAACATTCTAGAATGCAATCTATCAGAAGTTTTTGACAATTTGAAAACAATCTTCTAGCCTTCTGATCCATTCATTAGGAATCTACATGAAAGCTATTTATCAATCCCTTGTTTGACCAGATGAAAAAAATTAGTCCTAAGAGCTCTTTATAGGTTATCAATTTTATTTTAATTCCCTGGTAATCTTTTGAATGTTTTCTTCATGTAGCTCACATGTCACCATTTTATTCTTTGATGAAGAAATTATTTTCATACTAGATAGATTATTTGGAATGCATATCCTTATAGTCAGATTACCTTTCTCAGACTTCATAGAATCTTTCATTCTTAAAACCTTTTTTCATTTTCTATTTTCTTTCTGTACCCTAACCATGCTTAGACTATGTGGCCAAGACATTGGTGTCATTTCTCAAATTCAATCTTTAGCTAATATCCTTTGCATTCCTCTTTTAATTTTTTTTTGGAAACTCTCATGCCAAAAAAAGATCCTAACATTTCCTTCAAGAAGACCCTTCTATTTGAACTGGTAGGGTTTGGACTATCCCTTGCTACCATTGACCTTGGTTCAAAAACACCTAAAATAGTTTATCTTTAAATTAATAAAGATTTGAAACTTGTTGATCTACAATTCTAAATTCAAGATTAACACTCCCCGAATACTACAAGTAACATTCGTTCCTCCATTGGTATAAGAAACAAAATCATTAAAATGTTTTGACAAAGAAGTACCTCTTCCCAAAAGTTGAAACCAAAAAGAATGGTTTAATGAGATATGTCAAGATAAAATCATGAGTGCACCTAACCCTTAGACTGATTGAACTTTGAAAGTAAACACACAATTGAAAGCAAGCATACAACTAAAAGGAAAACACACTTGCAGATTTTAATTTTAATTTTTAAATTTTTATTTTATTTTAGGTTTCAAAGTAATGCTTTAGGAATTACCCATTAACTGAAAACAGAACCAATTCCCCTTGTAAGAAACTTATCCTAAAATTATTTTCTCCCAGAATTTCCATGATCTAATAAGGACTAATCCACAAGCATTGAAACTTGGTGTGGCTACCCATCTTTCGTTTTGCCTTGTCCCAAAGTAGAACAAGGTAAAATATTTTGAAAGACTTTATTATGGCCCTCTTTTTGAACCATCTCTTAATGATAGCCTAATGTTTCACCACATACTCCTAAGTGGTTGTCTACTTTTCATCCATCTCCAATAGATTCATTAGTCTAATTTGTATCCTATCAGCATCTTTATCATACCCACTCATCAATTTCAAAATAAGAATCCTAAGTTTAAGTGTGAATACTAGTTCTTGTCAGTAGACAAGTAGATATGAAGATGTCCCCAAAGCATTCTTGACTCTAACTCACTCTATCCATAGCACATATTTAAGTTGAGTGTGCCAATCTCTAGGATTTTCTTTCAACAAACATCTTATTACTAAAATCAAGTTCTTATTTGTAGATTTAGCCACACCATTTCCTTATGGATAATAATTTGAGGATAACTTGATAATAACCTAATTTTCTAGTGCCCATTGAGTAAGAAATATTGATGCAAAAGCATATCCATTATCGCACACTAGACAAACAAGCATCCCAAATCTAGTAACAACATTTTCTTCCAAGAAGTCTATAGCCACCTTAGCCATGCAATTTCTAAATGTCTCAGCTTCTATCTAGTGTGTACAATAATCCATAGCTATGAGAACAAAAGTATTTCTAGGTGATGATGGTGGATTCACTAGACTAATGAAATCTAGACCCCCTTTGGAAAGGGGCATACCTCAAACACTAGTTGTAATGGTATTGCAGGATGCCTCTCTCTACCAGTACTATTCTGAAAAATGTGGCAAATGCACACATTTTCAAAAGTATCTTTGAAGATCATAGGACCAAAATATCTAGATCTTAGAATCATATGGACTATAGCCTCTCTTGAGCTATGTCCTATACTATACTTATCATGGAACTATTCCAAGACTTCTTTTACTTCTTCACATACCAAAAACTTTAGGTAAATCCCTTCATAGTTCCTCTTGTGTAATTTTCTATCACGTAGCATGTAGGATTCACATTTTATTTTGAGTCCCCTACATTGTGAACTATTCATCCAATTGGGGTACTAATTTTGTAAAATATACTAAACAATATTTTGATACCAAACATCTATTATTATACCCTAATCAATATCGACTTGAGATACTATGATCTTCTTTTGATCTTCTAAATTTTTTTCAACATCACATCTAAATTTATTTTCATCTTCAATCTCGTTATCTTCTACTACTTTTTTATAATCCTTTTCCTCTTACTAGCTTCATGGGTTGAATCTGTAAATTAAATTCTTGAAGGATTTCCATCCATTTTTCTCTCCTTTCACCTAGTTCATTTTGTATAAGTAATGTTTTAAGAGCAGGATCAGGCACAATTGCATATACCTTACTCCTAAGTATATAATGGTGGAACTTCTTTACCACTTTGATTAAAGCAAGAGAATATTTATCAAGGTTGGAATAATTCAACTCACTATATTTTAGAGGGCAACTCATAAAGGTAATGGGCCTTTCATCTTCCTTTTCCTTGTTTTACATAAGAAACCCAACACTTGAATGTTCTAAAGTAGAAGAGTATATTTTGAAAGGTAGTCCATAATCTAGACTCGCCAATATTGGGGTCGTGTCAACAGCTACTTTGATATTCTGAAATGATTTCTTTACCTCCAGAACCCATTCTATTTTTGCTCCCTTTTTGAGTAAAGCACTAAGGGCATGAACTATCTCTGCAAATCTATTTATAAACTTTCATATAAAATTTATCTTCTTGAAGAAAGACTTAAGTTCTTTTCAACTACGAGGAGGTGGCAACTTCAGAATGTCTTCAACTCTATTAGGATCAATGGAGATTCCATCTTTAGAAATGATATGACCTAGGAGCTTTCCTTTAGTAACCCCAAATGAACATTTCTTGGGATTAGGTAATATGCCATATTTATGACATATGTTGAATACCTACCTTAAATTGGTAATGTAAGTGCTTCAATCCTTTGAAAAGATAGTCAAATCATCCATATAGATGACTATACACTTGTTTATTAATCTCTTAAAAGCTTTCTCTATGGCTCATTGAAATGTAGCCCTAGCATTAATCAACCCAAAAGGAATTCTTCTATAAGTGAAAGTTGTAAGGAAACTCAGGTGTGAAAACAATTTCCTACACTAATCTCATAAGGAAAGTATGATGCAAATCCTATTAAAATCTTCTACACTTACAAATTCAATATCATGTAAACAACAATATTGCAGCCAACCATGCATACAAAAATTAGATAGAGAAAGGAACACATAACACAAGGATTTTCTAGTGGGGAAAAACCTTTTGGTAAAACAACCCCACCCCTCCAGAACCTACACAATGTATTATCTTCAACAAAAGGTTACAATACACTTGTAGTGCAAAATTAACATCAACAACAAAAGACTCCAGTAGCTACTTGTAGTACCAACAATACACCTTTTTTGCATCGTATCTCTTCGCAACCCTAAAAAATGCTTATAACATGCGATTCACTTTAGGGCTACTCCCAAAGGTAAATTGTATTAGGGTTTTACCATTCTTCGAGAAAATAGGAACCCCAAAATTTTTTATGTAGAGTGTACACTACTCAAATATCTTAGTTGCCACATGTCTTCACCTGTCATTGAATCTTCCTAATATAGCTCTTACGTGTCATAGGAATTTGTCATAACCATTTTAGTCATGATCTCCTTACACACAATTCAAGATGTCGACACATCAACATTATTTTCAAGAAATACATTTTACAAAACAAATAATAAGAATAGGAATTATACAAGGTTGAGACACCTTATTCCTAACAAAAGTTCCCCATTTAGTTGTGAAGGTTGTCTTTAGCCTATCTTCTTCTTTAACCATTACCTGACTATATCTTGAATATCTATCTAAGAAAGACATCATCTTGGAACTATTGACAATTTGTAGAGCTTCATCAAGTGAGGGAAAAGGGTAGTTGTCATTTTGAGATGCCAAGTTCAAGTTACAAAAATATACACAAAGATGAATATCTCTAGTCTTTTTCCACATAGGAACCAAGTTAGCCACCCATGTGGAATGGCGTATGGGAAAGATGATCTTGGCATTAAGAAATTTCTTAACTTCCTTCATTATCAGTGGTTCAATAATAGGACTAATAGGTCTTTTCATTTGATAGAAGGGTTTGGTATCTAGTTTCAAGGGTACGTCATATGTAATGATTTCGGGATCATAGGTTTTGAGCTCTTCATAGATCCAAGCAATGACAACCTTGTATGATGTAAGCAATTTGAGCATATCTTCCCTTTCCTATATCTTGCACACCTTTCTAACCCTTACCATTTTAGGATCTTCATCCTTACCCAAATTAAATGAATCACATTCCTCAATCCCCTTTTCTTTGATTGTTCTCTTGTTAAGTGTTGATTCATCATGATTGAAAATGCATTACAACTTGGCCATTCCCTTAGGAATAGTATTGGTTTTCAAATTGAGGATCCCATCATCATCTTCAAGTTCATCATCCTTAGGTTTTTCATTTGGAGTGTCATCAATCTCTTGCCCTTTAAGATGGCCATTGCACATGATAAATTTAAGTATATGTTGATCATCCTAAAAAACTTGGAGTTTTGTAATATTGTCTAGGATAGATGGGGCAGTAACCAATTCTACTAGAAATCTTTTCAATTTTTTTCTTTTGATTGGTTGTAATGTGATAGTCAAAATAATAAGGGCATTTTTTACCATATTTTTCCTCCTTGGAGTGGACTTTATATTCAAAGCTTCAAAATCATCCATCTGATCCTATACTCTTTTCTTGTAAGCAAGCAACCTCCTATCATTGCAAGAATATATCAATTTCACTTGTCTTATAACCAACCAAGAATCTCCCTAAATTATGAGAGCCTTGATTCCTTTCTCCAATGCAAACAAAAGTGCTCAGATCAATGCTTTGTACTCTACAAAATTATTAGTACATCTAAATTGCAATCGATATGCTATGTAGAAAGAATTACCACTTGGACTGGTCAATTCAATACCTACACCAACTCCTAATTTTCATTTGGAACCATTGAAGTGGAGTGTCCATATAAAATCTTCTTTAGGCTTCCTAACCTTATGCTTATTCATCCTTAGCTTTTCCTCTACTTGGGCCTGAAAAAATTATTAATTGGGAATCCATAGTAGTCTTCTATGGGGTGGACTTAATGATTTTCCATTATTAGTCCTTGATAGTGGGCGTGTATGTTTTTCTTTTTTGTCCCAAATTTCCCAAATTAATTATGTAATTTCATCCACTTTAGGATTGGGATGGATGACTATTGAAGCCCATCCTTGACCTTTTATGTATCATCTCCTTCTTTATATTTTGGTCATTTTTGGTGGAGGAGAAGACAATCCTCTGCCATCTAAAGAGGTATCACTATATGATGTGTTTAGATCTTCAACCTCCTCTTCATATTTTTTTATAGATTTAGACTTTCTATGGAATCTTCTTTCAAAATATTGCCATTCTTTATTTCCATCATTAGTGTTAATACCTTAGTAACTACTTGGTGGCAATGCGAACATTTGAACTCTGAGTGACTAACTTTATGCAATCTACAAAATCTTGGGAGAAGGAGAATACTGGGGTCAACTTCTTCTCCTAAACATTGTTAGTTAGCCATTAAGTTTTCTATGAACCATGTTACAATATCTTTCTTCAGAATTGAAATCATGGATTTTGCATCTTCATCATCTGATGTTTTGGTTGAAGTTGTATTAAAAGCCATCACTTTGTAAGAGCCCAAATCTAATTGTAAGAAAGCAACCTCATTTGATGCATTATATTTTGTAATCATTGTTTTTAACTTTGGCTCCACATCTACCTTGATTTGATTATTCAACACTTTCCATGGTAACCATAATTGAGTAAAATCCATAGCAAACCATCCTCTTAGGCATTTTGTCCATTCTCTTCTTAGTAGTAATTTGTATGTTTCAAGAATATCAACCACATGTATATCTATGATATTTTGAAGTTGGGGGTCAACTGTCAACTGTATCCGAATATCTTTCAACAAACCAATGAATTTTACCTCTATTTTATCCAATTGTATCACCATTTGATTAGAGGGCTAAGAAGTGGCTCCCAACCTTTGTGTTATTGAAAATAGCATAACATTACAAGAGGCTGTTGAGTCAATTAGGAAAGTATGAAGATTATTCCCATATATTCTAATGCTAAGAAAAAATGGGGGTACCTCAACTTTGTCTTTAAGCATAGTTGGCATTGCCTTCAAAGAATTGACTTGTTGAGATACTATCTTTTGAGGAGTACTATTCATATTATGGGGTGTCTTTGTATGATCAAGAGTTTTCATCAGGGCATCTCAATGACGAGGATAGTTTTGTAGCACATCAAATATGGATATGTTGGCCTTCATTCATTTTAGATCTTCCACCACACTATACTTTTTAGTAGACCAAGAAGGATTTTTCAAGATTTTTGGAACATTTCCTTGATTCTAATTTTGTGGTCGTCCATATGGGGGCTTGATTGGTACCAAATTGTTACTTTCTCTCAGATTGAGGGGAGTCGGTTATAATGCTAGAGAAATTCTGTTCATCATTGATTCTTTATGACTTTGTAGATTGTAAGTATTTTGATTGTCATTTTGAGAAGAAAGCATCTCTATAGGTTAGACATCTAGTTCCTGACTAAATGGAAAAGAGAATTCTTTATTGGCTGGTTTTTCTACTTGTGTGTTCCATGCATAATCGTAGGATTCTAGTAACATATCATTAAGTTGCACAGGAGGCACATTATCATTTGTTTGTAAATTTTATTTCACTTCTTGATTTACATTGTAATATGAACTATCATTAAAGACATCAATTTTCCACAATCCATCATGTATAGTAGTAAACAATTTTTGGAGGAGATTGTGTTGTAGATTTTTGTATCAATGTTTTGGATCACACTTTGTCATTCATCATCAGGACAGAGAGCTAAAGGATGAGAAAGAATAAAGATTGTAGACCAAGGTGGGGGTAATGGGGGTTAAAAGGAAGGGAAAAGGCCAAGGGCTCAAAAATCAAGGACAAGGAGGGGGGAGAGGACAAAAAGGATAAAGAAACTAAATCTAGAGGAGAAGTAAGTTTTTGAAAATGAATAAAAGAGAAAGATAAAGAACCACCAATAGGAACACAAGTAAAGAACTAGAGAACTAATTAAAGAAAAGAGGAGGATTGCCAAAGTATAAAAATATATTTAAATATAATACCAGAGAAAAAAAAATTAATAAAAAGAATAGGTAGGAGAATTAAAAAACTTGTTAAATAGCTACTAAAGCTTTACAAATTTATAAATATCCACCTAAAAAGACATCAACAAAACTAATAGATAAAAAGAGATAAATCAAAGACAATAAAACAATCAGATCAAAAGGCTTCTTATACACTAGTAATTCGATGCTATGTGTGTGTGTGTGTGTGTGTGTGTGTGTGTGTGTGTGTGTGTATTATATCTATATATTTACAATTAAATATATGGATAAATATGAAAAGATACACACACACACACACACACCCTATGTACAGAATAAAAGAAGTTAAAAAAAATTAAAAAGTAGTACGATACCTATAGATAAATATATGTACATCTCTATATGTATTTATATACATATATAGATGTACATATACATATGTATATCTATATATCTATATACGTATATATGTGTGTGTGTGTACATAAATATATATATATATATATATATATATATATATATATATTATGCATCTTTATATATGTATATCTACCTATGCACTAAAAGGAAGAAATTAATAAATGTAACTACAATTCAATACTAGAGGAAGAAAATACAAACCAATCAAAAGCTCAAGGAACAAGAAGAACACCCATCTCCTATTAAGTGTTACCCCATTATTGTAATTATTTTCACACCCACAGGAAAGTGGATATATATTCACTAGTGTGGTTGTGTGTGTGTGTGTGTGTGTGTGTGTGTGTGTGTGTGTGTGTGTGTGTGTGTGAATCAGTAATTAATTCTTTCATTCAATTTTTCTAAGGTTGATTATTCTCATTGTTATATATTAGGGCCTTGGTTACTTTCATATATATAGCATTGAATTACTAGTGTATATGAAGCCTTTTGATCTCATTGTTTTATTGTCTTTGGTTTATCTCTTTTTATTTGTTAGTTTTGTTGATGCCTTTTTAGGTGGATGTTTATATATTTTTAGAGCTTTGGTAGTTGTTTGACAAGTTGTTTAATTCTCCTAGCTATTCTTTTTATTAATTTTATTTTTTCTTTGGTATTATATTTAAATAGAATTTTATACTTTGGTGATCCTCCTCTTTTCTTTAATTAGTTCTCTAGTTCTTTACTTGTGTTCCTAATGGTGGATCTTTTTCTTTCTCTTTTATTCATTTTCAACAACTTAGTTTTCCTCTAGATTTAGTTTCTTTATCCTTTTTGTCCTCTCCTCCCTCCTTGTCCTTGATTTTTGAGCCCTTGGTATTTTCCTTTCCTTTTAACCCCCATTACCCCTATCTTGGTCTACAATATTTATTCTTTCTCATCCTTCAACTCTCTATCCTAATGATGGATCATAGAGTGTGATTCAAAACATTGACACAAAAAATTGCAACACAATCTCTTCCAAAAATTGTTTACTACTATACATGAACTATTATTGTTAGATGCATTTTGATGTCCACATACTAAGCATTACTGTTATTATTATCTATAGGAATGCTTCCATTATTTGGATGAGTGTTCCATTGTCTATTCTATATTTGGAAATCATTGTTGCAATTAGGAGGATTGAAATTGTTTCCTCTATTATTGTTTCTAGTATTGTTGTTCTTGGCATTGTTGTTTCCACTGAAATTCATATTGTAGTTCTGACCATAATTGTTGTTGTTGTAAGGACTAGCATTATTTTTCTACAAGTTGTTTTTCTATCCTTTAGACAACTTCAGGCAAGTCAACTCACTGCTCATTTGAGACATGCTCTTCTTCATTTGACCACATGTAGAGGCCAAACTATTGTTTGCTTCAGCGAAAGTTGTTGGTTTTTTTCTCAAAGAAGGCAACCTTTAGATGTTCATATCCTAGATATGTTATAGTCAGGTTTTGTAGAGTAGGTGCCTACTGTAATGGAATTAGATTCATCGATATGAATTGGCTAGGCATTACTAGTGCTCTAATAGGATATGTTGGCATTGTTGTAATAGCTTGAGCTAGAAGCATCAATCCTCCTCCATGAGGATAGGCCTTCTTTATGTAGGTAATTACTTCTAAGAATATTTTTTCCAATGTGTCGATATTTTCTATAGGAATTCTTCTTAGGAAAATATCAGTAAGATTCTAATAAATCTAAATTTGAGCTTCAACTGGTATAGTGTATGGCATTTTTAGCTTGTGGTATGCCATATGAAAGTGATGGTTGAAGTGTGAAACTATCTTGGTTGGGTCCCTTTTGATTGATATGAATTGTTGATGTATCACAGTTGAGTTGATGAAAGTGTTGAATTGCTCCAAGAACAATTTTTTGAAAGTATCATAGTTTCCAATACATCTAGGTAGAAAATTAACATACTGATTAAAGGTGACATCCCCCAATGAGTAGGGGAATAAGTGAAGAACAAAATTCTCATTAGTAATTTTCTTTTAGTTGCAAATTTCCTTGAATATCTTAATGTGATCTTCAACTATTTGTAATGCCCTACCCGGAGATCCTTGGAAACAAGGATTCAAATCAAGCCAGGATATTTTTTTTTTTATGTAAGTATGAATGCACAAGACAACATCATACAAGGATCACAAAGATCGCAACGGAAGACTTCAACACAATCCTGACAACCAATGAATCTCCAAATGCCACTACCAAACTGACACACCCAAACAAAAGCCAACAACCACCACAACAAGATGAGGGCACAAAAAAAGACCACTCATCAACAAAACACCAAGTTGGGATAAAATGTAGAATCCCAAAATTTGGCCATGCCTGAAATCCTGAAGCCCTGAAAATTGGCTAAGTCTGGATTTCTGAAGCCTTGAAATTTCCTAGAATCCATAACTTATCTCTGAGAGGTCTGAAACCTATCTCAAACAATTTGTCACATATATTAAAATATATTTAAACGATATATTTTAAACTCCAAGAGACTAAAATAGAAACACGAAAACTCAATTTCAAGAGAAACTGACAGAATTCAAAATGCAACAGCATAGAGTCGAAGAATGCCCAAAAGGGTATCCAAAACCACTCTCAAAAAGATCGGATGGGTGATACTTTTTACTAAGGGAGGGCGATACTTCTCCTTAAGGTGTGTGACACTCTTCTAGTGTCGTACACCATTTCTCAAGAAGGCATGCAGCACTTTTCAGCATCGTACAACATTTCTCAAGAAAGCGTGTGACACTCTTCTAGTGTCGTACAACATTTCTCAATAAGGCGTGCGATACTTTACAGTGTCGTACGACATAGTTTGCATGGGCGTGCGATACTTTTTAAAGTGTCACACCATGCTGAACAAATGTCACCCATAGAAACACGAAAACACTCTCAGAAGAAAAATGGACCAAAATTAGAGCAAAAAACCTCCACACCAAGGAGTACCGGATCCACAAAGGCTCAAGGAATGAACACTCGAGTGCAAGCACAACACAGAATGAAGAATATCAAACCATCTAAACTACAGCAGCAAAGAACACACTAAAAATAAACATCGCAGAGAACAAAAGCAACATCACAATGTACATAAATACATCTCAGGAACAAAACAACCAAACTAAGTACGCAGTTCCTCCCAACCGTCAATAGCATCATAAGACCATCGTGGATCCTAGCCATCCCCCGCGCATAACATCCCAAACCATCGACCAAATCGTTAGTACTGTCATAATAGGGATGTCACTACTAAAATATGCAACAATATAAGCATAAGGAAATCTAACATGCTAGTGATAACGCATAAGATAATCCTACAGTAGATAACATCACCTATCACATACTAAATAGCAATAAGCAACAGATATACTACTAAAGCAAATCAAATCATCTAATCATATGCTAGACATCATAATAAGGGAATGCGCCAAATAAAATAACATCATCTAAACATGATATACAAGCATCCCAATGAAAGCATAAATCACAAGAAAGCATACTCCAGAACCCAAACTACCAAGTGAAAACATCCAGCAATGGTCACACTAGGACAAAAGATCATCTCTGTACACCGATCCCTAGCAGTGGTGAAGGTAGCTACGCCTCCCAACCATGTGGCACCCATAGGTCCACACCCGCCGTGCTGATGGAGATAATGATCCAACCACAAACACACATAAAACACAACATCCATGGCTAACACTCACGCCAGACAGTATGATGGCTGGAACCAAGAACCTAAGACAATGCAAGGAGTACAGGTCCTGGTCAGACACTCAAAAGGCTACTAAGTAGGGGCTGACATCATGGAGAGTCACTTGGCATCAACAAGCCCAAGCTCGAATCTGTGTAGCTTAACTCCCTCAACGAAAGGCCAATACACTGTGTAGCTCAACTCCCTCAATGGAAGGCCAATACACAAAAGTACCATTTTATTATCTTAAGTTTTATTACCAGTCACACATTTTATTTAGTTATCACTTATTTAAAACTTCCTCTGCCAACCCTATGGGACTAAGGTCACCAGGCTACGAGATAGAAGCCCCCTCCATATGCTACCCTACCCTACCCATGCTCATCCTATGACAAGTGCCCGTGGGCATGCATACTCCCATCCCAACCCCAATGATCATAACTTCTGAAAGTACCACGAAAGATCGAGCCTTGCAAGTCACTCGACAAATGTACGCAAACATACTCGTGTGTGGCACACCACCATCATGAAGATCATAACAAAAGGACAGGAATGAGAACACACTGCAAAGAAAACACCCAACTAAAAGCAACACGAGAAGGACAGATTCTACACGAATCCCAAAGCTAATAAAATCATACATCATGAAATCACTCAACTGGCCTCAATTCGAGAGTATGGATTCTACATGAATCCCAATGATGTAACAAGACCAAACATCGTGAACTCACTCAACCGACCTCAATTCGAGAGTATGGATTCTACACGAATCCTAGCATTCACAAACAAAAGCAAAGGTCCAAAAGAAAATATAACAGCTGTAAAATCACTCAACTGAACACAACGTCGGGAGTACGGATGCAACATGCATCCCACTGCAACATAGAACTACAAAAGTGGTTTGACTGATATCCAAACAAATCATCAAGGTCCACGACCCACATTCTACCAAGAAAACTCGAGAAAACAGGGCGGCACACAAAATGAGGTAAAACCCCCAAAAATTTGGAAAACTTCAAAATTAAAACCCATTTGGCCTCTAGGTTCAAAAACCCCAAAAATCCAAAAATAAATGGAATCAGACATCGTACGCAAAAAACGGCCAGCATAACGGCATAAAATCCCAAACCCTCATCCCAAAAAATAGGGAAATGTTCATACCCACCCAACTGGGTAGAACTAGCATACAGAAATGGAGGGGAACACTAGTTCCCAGCCTCCAAACAAATGGCTACCAAAAATAGAAGTAGAAATGAAGTAGAAACAATAAAACAGGAAAGCCCTACCTCACAGCCAAAAGGGCAAAACAAGAATCTAAACCATAAAATAAATATCTCACTGAAGTAGTTGAAAATTGTGACAATCCAAGGTTTCCCTGAGCCGGATCCAACGAGCCCAACCTCGCAACAATCCCATGCCCATAGCTCCCACAACGAACAAAACAGTAAATCCTCATGAAGAGGATTTTGGGTTTTTACTCTCCAACTTTCCAATTTGAAAGTGAGAAGTGAGGAATTAAATTCCTTTTTGGATATTTATTCACTTTTCGAGTGAATAATCGATTAGGGCATTTAACCAGCCAATCTAGTTAAACCCTGAATCAACCCAAAGGAAAACAAGCTATTCTTATAAATAGGAATTCATCTATAGCAAAGCTACCAGAAATTAAAATAAATCAATTAAAAAGCCCAAAAGCCCAAAAACATAGAAATCACCTTAAAGAACTTTCGCGATAATGCGAACCTCTAAATGCACAGACACGCTTACTGGTATAATCACATAATGCAAATGAGTTTGGATTTAATAATAACTGAAAGGTTTAAATTAAACATTTTAATAAAGGATACATCGACCATATAAGGACGACATTGGTAACATATGAAAGGCTGAATCACTAACTCCATGTGCCACTACGAGGGATATAATCCTACACACTAAACAACACGATCAAGTGCAATTGCATATAATAACATAGCCGAAGCAATAATGCGTTAAATCACCTAATTTAACCATTTATTTAATTATATTAAAATAATCTATTTACATCACTCACATTCGCATAACAATGCAGGAATGAAGTAAATAACCATAGCATTAAATCCATCACATATCAAAATCAGAGGTATGTCCAAATACCAGATAACTAGATAACCAGATATCATCATAAAACACACTGTCATCTCAAAATGGCATCATAATGCAATATGATTAACTAAATAGCATAGTAGTCTAACATCTATGATACTAGAATCAAAGAGTAACATTTGACCCTTAGGTCATCTCAAATGTAACATACATGAGTACAAATATCTCCCTAATCAAAAATATAACAAGGTAAATGTCCACAGCACATAATCAAATAATCCCACATGAACAATCCATTAAAATTACTTAAGCATTTAATAAAGATTGATTACTTTTCATTAAAAAGGCATTTAAAACACATATGTAAATGCAGTCATAAACATGACTAACCACTACTACAAGAACCTAGTCTAGTGTAGCATGGTAAAAGAACATAGTGCAATCTCTACACACATCTCAGGGTAAACACAGAACAACCTCATGATACCACATCGATCCTGGTAACCACTGGCACAAACCTCAGTGAACCAAAATCACATCATAATCTCAAAGATCAGCCAAAAGCATAAACAAAGCAACTAATAAAGAAACATAAACCCAAACACCTCAATGGTGTAGACCACTCAGGGTTACAATCATGATCCCATCACAACAAAAGATCAGCAAGGTTGCATCCATCAGGATGACTAACAAAAGTCAAATGGGAGAGGCACTACACTATTCTTGTCTCTCCATAAATGAACCTTGCGAAAAAATTATTAGGATTCTTAGGAAGTTCATTGAGTACACAAGTCAAGTTGATTGGTGAGTCTATAACATTTGTAAAAATGGCTATCAAAGGATTTGGTGAGTTAACAGGTGGTTGTTGTGGAGGCAAAAATAAGGAAGATGATGAAATGTTGAATGAAAGTGATGGAATCTAATGGAATCCTTTGTGGCTATGAGGCTTGAGAAAGTGGCTAAGTTTGAGGAACTTGTGTGCATCAGGTGAAGATCTTAATGCTCACTAAAATGGGGGTGATGGATCAGGATCTTCTAGTTTGGATCAATTCTAGAAAAAGTGGACCTCTATAGAAGAACACTCTCTCAAAAAAATATGGTGCACCTTGGAACCTTACACACCTTGTGCACCTCAGAAGCCTATGCAAATTGGAAGCTTCAACACCTTAGTGTAGACACCTAAATTTGATTACACTGCTTTGGTAATCCTATTTAGTTATCTCTAAAGGCATCATTAATTAAATTCTTATTTAATTAATCATTTTCCATCCCCTAGCTAATTAATTTAATTAATCATCTATAGTCCTAATTGATAAATCAAATAACCTATTATTTATCAATTAAATCCTATTCTTCTATCTAAATTCCAAAATCCCCATTTGTTAAATAAATCTATTTGATAAATAAAACTCCCAAATCTAATAAACACTAAACTATCCTAAATCCTCCATTTAGCCTAATCCACCCCATCCATCCATACTAACCAAGCTTAGCCACTAACTCACCCACCCTCATGAATTCCATCCACTTGCATATCTCTAACAAGCCTAATCTAATTCTAAATCACCTCTAATGCCCCCCCTAACCTTGTCACATTCCCTAAGCAAGCTTAAGACTTTCTTAAGCCAAGCAAAGTCAACAATCTCGACTCCTTCCAAAATATCTCAACCACTAAGCCTTCAATGCTCTTACAAAGGCCATAAAGACTCTTACAAGCCCATTCATTTCTCTTACAAGCCATTATGAAGGGTCTTTCTAAAGATATTATCCCTTGAGCCTCCTTTGTTGACTCATCCTTGCCCTTTCCTCCATCCACTCACCCTGTGACATGTGTCACTCTTTGATTGGCTATAAGGAAGCACAATCCATGTGCTCTCCTCTCATGCAATCTCAACCATCCTTAACCATTCTCTCATCCTTGCATCTTAGCCCTCAAACCCTCAAGCCCTTAGCCTATAAATTGAATCCCCTCTCAAGCCATTTCATCACAACCTTGAAGCCAAAGTTATAATGCTAGTTTGGGAACCAAAAGCCATCAACCATACCCTTATAATGCCAAATTGAGAGCTCACAAAGCTACCAATTTTCCATTTAGTCATCCCCACCATTGAAGCATAGAGAAAGTTTGAGCATACATACCAATCCTTTACTTAGACTCATACCTAAATCAAGTGACCATCCTCATTGGGAGAGCCATTCTATAGCTCATATTCTCATTTGAGGGTTTCACTTTGTCTCTCATATATGTTATGATTTTTATGCTAGTTAATGCTTTGTTCTCTTAATATATTAGTATTTCTTGCTAAAATATTTCTCATATACATTTTGGCATGCCCGGTGGGACCCCACTATGGGTCATTTGATCATCTATTTCTATCTATATGTTGTTTTTTCTAATAATCTAATGTTTCTTGTTGTTTGAGTGAGTTTTAGGGTGTTTCACTTATTTTTGCAGGTTGAAGGACGCACTTGGGAAGAAGAAATACCCTCTAAAATCTGAAAATAACCA
Organism: Cupressus sempervirens; assembly: GCA_028749045.1. Classification (NCBI taxonomy): domain Eukaryota; kingdom Viridiplantae; phylum Streptophyta; class Pinopsida; order Cupressales; family Cupressaceae; genus Cupressus; species Cupressus sempervirens. Next base: position 601,014,379 of record CM053791.1, on the reverse strand, counting down.
AAAAATTAAAAAATTGTGGAAAAAATCTGCACATTTCAATTCTTTTCGCGTAGTGTCATCTCCGCAAATTGGCACCTACACTTGCAAACTGTCATCTCCGCCAGCTACTCTGTTGTCTCTGCAACCAAACTGACATCTCTGCAGTTTGGCATCTCTGGCTGGTCTTTTGCTATCGGTGCCACCACTAGACTGCCGTCTCTGCATTCTTAATTGTCGTCTCCACAGATCAGCATCTCCACCAGCTACTCTGTCATCTCTGCAACCTAAACTGTCATCTCTGCCACTGCCAACCTAATCTATCATCTCCACAGATTAGTGTCTCTGTAGTTCAATGTCTCTGCCTAATTTCCTATTTTTTATGCCGCTAAACTAGACTATAGTCTTTTCCTCTTTCTCTGTCGTCTCTGCAGATCAACGTCTCTACAGTTTGGCGTCTACGCCTGATGAACTGTCATTTTCGCCTGTCTTTGTTGCATTTCTATTTTAACATCTTTGTTTCTACACTTTGTAGTTGAAAAAAAAAGAGAGTATAAATCAAATTTTAACTTTTGGTGGTTCCATAGAATAGAGATTTTTTAAAGCATTTTTACGCCTAGGAAAAAGAACAAAAAAATTTAAATTTTTTTTCCCATAGTTAAGCTTTCATTTTGGAAGATTTTGGGTGACTAATCAATTTACTTTTTTGTCTCATTGCAAGTTGGAGCAACAAAATCAATCATGTTTTTTAGATTTTTTGTGGAATGAACTTGCATGCTTAAACACGTTTTTCCTTTGAATGTATGTTGCTCAAAACACACTCTTGAATGCCATAGATTAAAATCAATTTTCCTTGAATGCATGATTAAAACAACAAATCTAATCTTGAATGCAAAAGATCAACTAACCATTGCAATATCATCACAATTCATCTTTTGGGACATAAAAAAAATTTATATTCTAGAAATTTTCTAAATTATAAAAACCAAATAAAGATGCTTTAAGTGAGTTTGTAGTTGGACTCACCCTCTTTAATCACCCATTAATTTAACCATTGGTTGCAATCTCAGCGCCATCTATGGGGATGGGTCCACCTCAGATGGTGTTAAGTGCTCCACAAAGATCAAACTTCACTTACTTGTGTTTTTATTAGTTTTTCTAACTTACAAAATTCCTTGAATTCACATTAGGTTTTCTAACACTTCATTTGGGTACTAAAATTGAACAACTATTGATGTGGAGGGCCTTTGGGCACGCGCTTGACAATCAAGTTTCATACATCTTTGTTTTGGGATTAAAAAAAAATCACAGAAACTCTTGAATGCTTTAAAAGAAATTAATCGATACTTGACGTGGAGGGCCTCTGAGCGCGCGGGTTTACTTTTTTGTTGACCCTAACTCTTCTTCTTGTTCGCATTCTTCGATCAATTTTTCTTTGTTTGTGCATTTCAAAGTTGAAATTGAACATTTTCTCTTAAACATGAGTGCTTGCAAAGTCTAGATCAACACACATAAGAGTCAGTTGGTAAAAGAACAAGTGTGCTTTTTAGCCCAAGGTCATCCAAGTCTTCTCTCCCCTTGTCATCTTTTGAGGCCATCTTAGGTGCATAAGATTAGGATCCAAAACCTTGTTTCTCTTTTTAGGAGGTCTGCTTGGGGATTTCATCGCCCCTTGGGATGACCTCAACTCCAGCATTCTGGAAAAGTATAAAGATTGGGAGGTGAATCCAAAGACACCTCTCTTGGAATTAAGATTTTGTCACTTGGGCTAAGCCTCAAAGAACTTTATACCCTTGAGAAGTGAAAGAGGAGAAGTGGGTTACCACTCCTCTCAACTATGTGACATCTTTTTGGTTTCATCTACGGATTTGAGCCTCATGTACCTTGGGTATATCGAGGACTCTCTAGCTAAACCAACTATCAACCTTGCAAAAAACCATCTAGGGTGTTAATGTGTTTGAAGTGACTAATCAAAACATTTGTAAAACATACACACTCCTTGGCACAAGTATCACATTCTGAGAATCAAAAACTTCTATCTGGTTGTTCCTATCTATTGCTTGATCTTTTACTTATTGAATGAATGTTTTCCAAACTTGGTCAATCCTAGCTTAGGGCACACTTAGCATAGTCACTGCCTATTTCAAAAGTTGAACAAGTCAAAGCAAAACAATCAAGATCTCTCAAAGCCAAGCAGATTCAAAAATTCATGTTAGAACAACCCAAACCCAAACAGAAGTTTCACAAAGTCAAACTCAAACCATCTCAGGCATACCAAAAACTTTCAGCCAAGAGAAAGGAACTAACACCAAGCCCTTGAATTGCCAAACTCCACAAAGCAGAGGACAAAGCTGTTGATGAAGCCCTTCAAGATGCCTAGTTAGATCGCACCTTCCAACTTAACCAACATCCAGGAGTTAACAATGCTTATGCCTTACCAACTAGGCATGACTTCTATGATTAGACCCCCTTATTTCTCCACATCTTCTTGCATGAGCTTCACTTTAGAGTCATCTTTCTAAGAAAGCTAGCCATCTTTAGTCTTCCCCTTAACCATTTTAGCTCATCCATCTCATTTAGAACCAAACCATCTAGCCAGCAATCTAAAGCTTCACATCCAAGCCTTCAAAATTGTTGTCACCTTCCTAAAAAATTTCCATTCCTAAATCCACCAATCTCACCAAGGTTATCCCTTTGATAGAGCTTTTTCTAGGGTAATCTAGCTTTGTCACTTGTTATCCCTCATCACCTTGTGGTCAATCTCGTATTCTTCCTAAAGGATCATCAGTCTATCCTTAAGTTGACACAATCACCACCAAGCTTGCATATAGAAAATCATTTGCATAGAAAAACCTTTCCCTTTTGCATCCATCAACATTGTTGCATCTCATCCCTAGGAAACATTCTACATTTTCATGCCACTAGTCACTCACTTAGCCAAGAAGAAGGAAACAATGGAGCCCTATCATTTGGATCAAGCAACATCGCTCCCCTTGAGTAGTCAACCATCCTTCAACCTAGAGAACACCATACCATCACCTACTGACATTGAAACTTTCATGAACCAACCAGGAAATGTAGTATTGGTGAACACCATTATAGACAAAAATAAGGAAACAATCATGGCTAACTTTTGAAGGGACAACATTGGAGCCTTTGACTTTGGAAGACCTCCTCCCCTATCAAAGCCATCTCACCCACTATTTGAACAACTCCCACCACCCATAGGCTCTTATGATTCAAATTATCCTCAATATGTGCCAAAAGAAGAGCCTCAACCCACCCCATATGATCCAATAGACCCAAACATACCAGCCTCCACTCAAGTTGAAATCTCCCTTCCACAAGCCAATCTAGCCACCACCACTCCATCATTGGTCCATACCACTCCATCCTAAACCCCCTTTTTCCAAAACACCTCATCATTCACTCCCTTCACTATTGTTGTTGGTGCTCTCCAACCCAACCTTCCAAATCCACCCATCTCCCAAATTAGTGCTAGCATCTTTGGCCAACCTCAGCAATATACAACCAGGATGCCACCCATGGGGCCAAGTAATCAACCCTTCATCACCCCCAGCTTGTTTACTTCAGCTCAGAACACCATTCCATCATTTCCACTAGGTCCTTAGAGCTCAGTGCCATCAGCCACAAATCCACAAGCTACTACCCTCACTCCACAAAGCTATCAAACCCCACAAGCTACTACCAATGTTTTGCCTAGCTCTCAAGTGACCCAAGCTCCTGCCACCACTCTACCAAGCTTTCAAATCTAGCTACCAAGCTATCAAACCCCATCAATTCCATTTCCAAGCTTTCAATTCCCAACACCTCCACCACCAACTAATCCATTACCTCCTATTACCAACTATTTTTCTATGCCACTTCTAGGAGGAAATCCACCACCACCAACCACCAATTACTTGGCCTCTTTTTCCATGCAAACACCTTCCCAAATGGGGGTGCAACCCACATATATTAGTCAAACTCCTCAAATCCAAAGTCAAGTTCCACAAGCTCCCCGATCCTTTCCCCAAGCTTCACACCCATCTTATACCTTACCTCCACAAAGCAATCCATTTATCCCATAGCCAACTTATGTTCCTCAATCCCAACCTCAAATCTAATATCAACAGCAAGCCTCACAACACATGCAACAATATGTGCCACCTCCACCTTAGCAACCCATCATCCACCATCCAGTTGCCCAAGCCATGTATAATCCCTACTAGCCCATGCCTCAAAGCCATCCATATTCCATTGCCCCATCTAGCACATACCTACCTCAGGGCACTCCTACATTGGGGGCACCCTAGCCATCACCCATTAATTCAGAATGGGAAGCTATGAAGATAGCTTTGAAAAACATCCAGGAGGGAAATGATCCAAAAACCTTCAAATTTGAGAATGTGTGTTCTTACCCATTTGATAGAGCCATTACTATGACTCCATTCCCCAAGCATTTTGAGACACCCAAGTTTGACAAACTCAGAGGAAAAGGAGACCCTATCACACATATCAAAGAATTTTACTTGCACTGCCAAGAAGTGGCATACGATGACGTCTTCCTCTTGCATCTCTTTCCCAAAAGCTTGGCTGGACCAACTCTTGAATGGTTTTATAGAATTCCCTATGGCGCAATTAAAAATTTTGCTGAATTTTCTGAGGCATTTGTAGCCCAATATGCCCATCTTGTTGAAACAGAGCTATTAGTAGTTGATCTTGTCCACACTAAGTAAAAAGGTGGAGAAAGCCTTCCTGAATATCTACAAAGATGGCAAACCCTTACCACCCACATATCTTGCACCTTACCAGAGCGCCATTTGGTGAAAATGTTTATTGATAATGCCCATCCTAGCTTGGCTCACCACATGACCATGAACTGTTTGCAGACCTACAAAGATATCAAAGAGAAAGGAATGATCCTTGAGCAAGGACTCATTAAAGATGGTGTCATCAAGATTTACAAAGAGGCCAACCAAAATCAAATGCATTCTAATGACAAGTCTAGGTATTGGAACAAAAACAAGCACGTTGCAATAGATGGCGTCACTGACACCAGACATGTGAATATTGTTGGTCCTTCTCAAAACCAGTCCAACCCACCATATCAACCAAACAATCAACAAGCTATCAACTACCAATAGCAGAATAACCAAAGCTATCAAAACCACAATCCAAGACCCAACTTCCAAGGGTCTAGCAATCAAGTTAATGTCAACAATGTAGCTGCAAGGGAAAAGCCCAAATTCCAACCTATAGCTAGAACCTATACACCCCTTGGTGAGCCATTGGATGTCATTTTTGAGAAATTAGTCAAGGAAAACCTCATCAAATTTCCTCCTACCCATCAAATCAACCCAAACCAACCCAAAGCTGCATGGTACAAAGATAATGAGTACTGCAAATTTTATAGGGTAAAAGGTCACACTACCCTCAGATGCATGAAATTGAAGGATTATGTGCAGGACCTCATTGATCGGAAAGAGATCATTGTTGGCACCCAAACCTCTCCCAATGCAGGCTTTCAGATCTATCAAAATGCTTTTCCTCCACACAACAACCAAAATCCTAGAAAGGCACATATCCAAACCAACAACAACAACACCAACAACCACCAGCCAAACCAACAGCATGTGAAGAACAATGAACACACTTCATCCTATATAGACTATGGTAGCCTCATGGGTTGTATATCCGAGAAAGAGCCTTCTATCAATGTTATCAATATCCAAGGACCAAACAATGAGTGTGCAGTCACCACTCGAAGAGCATAATTTAACATTGCAGGCCCACCCATTTCACCAGCACCATCAGCTCCATCAAAAGGCTAGTACAATATCTTGGAACACCTTGGGAACATGCCAGCCCAAATCTACATTTTAGACCTTCTCCACACTAGTCTTGTGTACAAAAACATCCTTGATAGTGCTCTCATAGAATCATGTGTCCCTTCAGATATCAACGCTATTGATTTTTGTAATCTCGTTGGACAACTATCCTCTTCATGCACCCTATCATTCAAACCCACTGACATACCTGTGGTCGAGCTAGATCACACCCTTTCGCTCCGCATAGCCATCATGGTATCCAATTTTGTCGTGAAAAGAGTAATGATAGATAATGGATCAGCCTTGAATATTTGCACCCTAAAATTCATAAAACAAGCTGGGTATACTGAGGCAGATATCATCAGTGAGGTTATCACCATCAAAGCTTATGACAACTTGGAAAGAACCACAGAAGGAACTATTTTGCTGCCAATCAAGTTTGGGCCAGTCATCGAAGAAACACTCTACCATGTTATTGATCTAAACCTACCATTTAACATCCTCCTTGGTTGCCCATGGATTCATGCCATGAAAGCCATTCCATCCACTTACCATCAGTGCGTCAAACTTTTTTATTAGGGCACTGAGGTAACCATCCATGCCGATCCAGAACCCTTTGCTTACTTTAATGTGGTTGAAGCCTCATATACAAACCATTGCCCTAGAATTGATATCAACATAGCCATTGCCAGCTCATCTCACACTTGTAATGACCCAAAAACCATCCTCACCTCCACCCTATCTACCATGAAGATCAATAACAAAGGTTGTGGAGAGTATAGTCTATTATATGCATTTTCTATCAGGGCACTCCCACTTGATCCACACACCCATGGATGACCAACATATCACAAAGATGAGGAGATTCCACCTCCTCAATATAAACAGTTTGGCCCAACAACCTTTGTATCCTCGAAAGTCCCTCTTCATTAGGAGCTCACTCTCGATATCAACAATTGGTTACATAAGGATGCACCTCCAAGAAATCAAGCACGCCTTGATCAATTTAGCCAAAAATATCCCCAAGAACATAAGCTCATCACTAAAAAATGGAACTATCAAGGTGGTGGTCTAGGACCAGAAGAAAGAGGCATACAGTGCCCCATCGATGCACACAAGTAGGAATCAAAGTCAAGTCTTGGCTTTGGCATACCCACAACCGGGGACACCAATACAGACAGTCACACTTTTTCAAAAATTCACCGTGACGTTGTCAAAATCGAAGAAATTCTTAAGGAAGTTGAAAAGAGAGCCTACAATGATATCCCAGACCTAATCTCCATCAAAGACTCTATTCTCCAAGAACTATCCATCCATTTCATTGACCTACCACTCACCCATGCACAACTCATAGATTGGGACCAACCAAGCATCATACAAATTGATGAGTTCACATTAGAGGAAGTGCTTCTAGGATTCATGGGAGCTGAAACACCTCACAAGAAAACAAAGCCAGATTCTTTATATATCTATAAGCTAGATCCCAAGGGGTATTTTGGAGAAAATCTCCAACCTAGTTCTGATACATCCAAAACTGGAACTAATTTGAATCCGAGACTAGCTAGGGAAGCAAAGAGAGCCCCTCAGCAAGAAAATCTAGAGTCACAAGATGAACATGAGGATTTAGCATTTCCTCCTCAAGATAATCGACCAGAGGTGTCTTCTATTCTAATTGAGGATACTAGAAAAGTCAACATCGGTTCTTCAGAGATCCCCAAACTTGTTCATATTGCTGCATCCCTATCACAAGACCAAGCTGGCCTCCTCTTTGAGGTCTTAAGAGAGAACATTGGCTGATTTGCATGTTCATATAAAGACATTCCAAGGCTTGATCCAAAGCTTGTAGTTCATCATCTTGTAGTCCATCCAAAGAACAAGCCCGTCAGACAAAAGCTTAGGAAAATGCACCCCAAGGTGGCATTACTAGTCAAAGCTGAATTAGAAAGAATGTTAGCTGCTAACGTTATCCGACCTATCCACTACTTAGAGTGGTGATGTAGAGACTAGTGGTCTACAACAATATTATCTTCCACTAGACTCCACATCTTAATGTCTTCACTTTTTGAACCCTCCCACTCATGCATCAATGCATTCTGAACATATGGTGTTGTGACTATCCCGATCCTCCAGCACTCCGCTTGTCTCCAAGAACCTATCAATTAGGATCACTCTCAAAGGAGCCACTACTAATTGAAACAAAAGGACTCTTGTATATGTCCCCCTACAACCCTTTAATCCCTTTATAAAACTTCTCAGCACATTCATGAAACAAATCCATGAAAATCTGCCCTATCACAATCCTTTGCACATACCCGTGAATAGTCATTCATAACTTCTTGATAAAAACTTATTTTCTCAATCCAACTGTTGATATTTGGAAAAAATAGGTCTCAAACAACATATAAAAATTTGATAGAAATCCAATGGTTCAAACCCGAGATATTGACCCTGCATTAGAGTACATTTTTCTGCAATTCTTATTCCTTGAACTGACTGTCATTCAGTGATCTTCAAAATAAACTTCCTAATCCCTGCATGAAAGACAATACATTCAAGGAATAATATAGATTTTTTACCCCTTTCCCACAAGAAACATATATTTACATAAAGTGGGAGGGGTCTTTATTCATTATGACAGAAAAACAATGTTGAATCTGTCACATAACAGTCAGTTTCAGCAGACAATCACTTTATTACTGTGTAGAATCTTTAATAAGTGACCTATTCTTGAAAGAAAGAAATCTTAAAACATTCTAGTATCTTTGTGGATTAAACTCAAATTCTTTACAACCAAAGAACTTGCAAAGTAAAGGAAACAATAAAAAGGAATAACCACTGTTCTGTGATAGTCCGTAATGATAGTGAGATACAAGATTTTATTGATTTTTTTCAGAGTTTTTACATTGAGATCTCTTCGATCACCCCCTTGGACAACGAAGTTATTTTTTATATAACTTCCTTTCCTCCCTTTAAAATTGACCCACCTCCTAAAAACTAGCCAAATCTTCCTTTAACTGTCTTGGGACAATTTTGAACAGTTTTAATAGCTTTTAATAACTTTTAAAGAATAATTCTTTATCGTAACCTCGGGCTTTCTCAAAACATTATGAAACTTTTGAAACTATTATAAATTGACTTTCCTAAGACCTCTAGACCCCACTTAACTCCTATAACTAACCACTAACTTTCTCCACTCAAATGACTGATTATTTCCTCCATACTTATCCCTATAGACTATTGATGCACATACGACATTTACATTGCATTATTCATGATCCATAAATGATCAAATGCCCCAATAATCAACATAAAATTATTCAATAAATTGGTTTGTATATAAAATGAATCTTCAAGGTCTTCATTTGATCTTCAACTTCTTGAGGTCTATAGATGACCTTGGTGTGCATTGATGCTTCCTTGGGGTATCTTCATGTCCTCTAGGTGCTCCTACACCATACACCCCACCTTCAAAGTAACTCTTGTCCCAAGAGTTAAATGGAATAGTCTTCTTGCCTCCCATCCTTCTAGATGGTCTCCTGCTACTCTTTATCTACAATTCTTCAACCTGCACACAAGAATGGTTATCATAACATTCATTAGAAACAAAAACATTGTGATGTTTGTTATCCTCCATGGTAACCTTACTATCTGTTGTTCTGGGACAGTCACTTGTTATCAAAGACTTCATGTGCTGCTGTTTGAGTTTATATAGACCATGTCCTTCATCCTTCATGGTTTGACTCATTGCTTTGTGTATTTTTTTCACCAAAGGACACCATACTATTCCTATCATCACTCCCCTTGCTTTCATAACTTTATTTGTTGTCTCGTTTGCTATCGCTACCCCATGTACTGTCACTGTCTGATTACAAGAAAAAATATCAGTATTATCTTGAACATCCTTCTTCTTCACCATCAATAGAGAAGGCTTATGTTGATGTTCTATCATATCATGGTCCCTATGCCTCTGCTCCTAGAAATCAACAAACTCTTTCTTGCCAAAACAAATAACTCTTTCCTTATAATGATCTAGTAATGGGGTAAGTTTAAATTTCAGTCCATCCTTATGCACTATGTAAACATTTGATGCTCCAAAATGAATGGTATTCCATGAGGCTTGCCAAGGCCTTCCAAGGATGACATGACAGCATGTCATTGGTATTATATCACATAAGAGTTGGTCTTTATACTCTCCAATGGAAAAATCAACCATGGCTTGTTCCCTAACAATAATGTTTTGTTCATCACTGACCCAAGATGCTCTATATGGCCTATTAATAGGATACCTCTTCAATCCTAGTTTAATTACCATCTCATAAGACACTAGGTTATCAAAAGAACCAGAGTCAATGACCATTTTGGAAACCTTACCATGGCTAAGGCAATTTGTTCTGAAAATAGATGGTCTACTCTGCTTTTGCTACTGCAAGGTTTGTTCTCTTCTCACCATTAGGGATTCTTCTGTCTTAGGATCTGCATTACCATACTTCTTTTCTTCCTCTTCTCCTTGGGTCAAGGTGACTCTCTTCTCCTCCTTCCTAAAATCCACACCTTTCTTAGGGAACTTGTAGGACTGATGCCCCACTCCTCCACATGTGAAGCATTTCCTTGTGAAAACACTTGATCCTCTTCCACCTCCAAATCTTCCTCCTCTGAAACTTCCTCTTGTCTCAGATGTAGGCTCTTTTCCTTTATCCTTTTCTTGATTGTTTGTAGTATCCAACTAATTCCTTACTCCTCTTCGTCTCATTGTTCCACCTCCTCTCTAATTTCCTTGCCTATCATTTCTTCTTTTTAGTTTCTCTTTTTCTCTAATTGCAAGTTGAAAACACTCTCCAACGGTTCTTGGCACATTCAGTCCTATTTCATCTTGTATGTTGTACTTGAGGCCATTGATATATCTTGCCACCTTCTCATCTTCATCTTCCACTCCTCCCCTAATGCTCAACGTATGAAATTTTTTAGTCTATGTCATCACATCCATGTCTCTCTGTTTTAAGTTATTCCTTCTCAGCTTGATTTGAATGGCCAAATCTGATGGTAAGAACTGACTTCTCACCATGGTCTTCATTCTATCCCAATTTGAGATCTTAATCAATCCTCTTTCCTCTCTTTCCTTCTGAACACTAGTCCACCATGTAAGTGTTGTCCCTCTCAATCTTTCCTTTGCTATTTTCACCTTCTTATCTACCTCTATGTCTTCAAGATCAAAGTAGTTTTCAAGGGCTTCTGTCCACCCTAGTAATTCTTTGTTGTACATTTTACCTTGGTAGATTGGTAAATCAATGTGGTTCTTTCCACCATTACCTTGTACTTCTTTAATGATTCTCACAAATCTCCTCTCTTCAGGATCATCTTCTGCCTCATGTTCTTGTCTTGTATTACCAACTTCTTCTTCTTCATGGTTCTCTTCATGATTTCTTCCTCTAACCTCTTCTCTTCTAGGTTCTTGCCTTTCCTTTTCCAAGGCTTCTATCCTTGCAATAAATTGCAGTCCCTCCCTTCTCATTTTTCTTTCTTCCCTCTCTTTAGATGCTTCTAGTTCTCTCCTTTCTCTTTTCTCTCTTGCCAACTCTTCTCTCAACTCTTTAAGTTCTCTAGCCATTTGATTTTTAGGAGGCATTTTCACAACCTAGTTTTCTCCTCCCTACTATAGAATCTTCAAAATAACATTCTTTCCCTCACCAAGAATCTCAAGACACCTCTAGTGTACCTCAACTTTGGGATGCTCAAGGAGGAAATGGGCACTCCAAGGGTTCTATAAAGGGACCAGTACCTTAGTGATGACAAAAGACTCCAGGATGATGGAATATAAAACTTCTCAACTCCCTCAAAGACCTTACTGAAGCTCTGATACCACCTGATGTAGAGGCTAGTGGTCTGCAACAATATTATCTTCCACTAGACTCCACATCTGAATGTCTTCACTCTTTGAACCCTCCCACTCATGCATCAATGCATTCTGAACATATGGTGTTGTGACTGTCCCGGTCTTCCAGAACTCTTCTTGTCTCCAATAACCTATCAATTAGGATCACTCTCGAAGGAACCACTACTAATTGAAACAAAAGGACTCTTCTATATGTCCCCCTACAACCCTTTAATCCCTTTGTAAAACTCTCAACACATTCATGACACAAATCCATGAAAATCTGCCCTATCACAGTCCTCTGCACATACTCGTGAACAGTCTTTCATAACTTCTTGATAAAACCTTATTTTCTCACTCAAACCATTGATATTTGGCATAACTAGGTCTCAAACAACACATAAAAATTTGAGAGAAATCCAACAGTTCAAACTCGAGATATTGACCCTGCATCAGAGTACATTTTTTTACAATTGTTATTCCCTAAACTGACTGTCATTCAGTGATCTTCAAAAGAAACTTCCTATATCCCTACATGAAAGACAATACATTCAAGGAATAATATACATGTTTTACCCCTCTCCCACAATAAATATATATTTACATAAAGTGGGAGGGGTCTTTATTCATTATGACAGCAAAACAATGTTGAATCTGTCATGTAACAGTCAGTTTCAGCAGACAGTCACTTTATTACTTTGCAGAATATTTAATAAGTGACCTGTTCTTGAATGGAAGAAATCTTAAAACATTCTAGTATCTTTGTGGATTAAACTTAAATTCTTTACAACCAAAGAACTTGCAAAGTAAAGGAAACAATAAAAAAGAATAACCATTGTTCTGTGACAGTCCGTAATGACAGTGAGATACAGGATTTTATTGATTTTTTTCAGAGTTTTTACATTGAGATCTCTTCAATCACCCCCTTGGAAAACAAAGGTATTGTTTATATAAACTTCCTTTCCTTCCTTTCAAACTGCCCCACCTCCTAAAAACTGACCAAATCTTCCTTTAACTATCTTGGGATAGTTTTGAACAGTTTTAATAGCTTTTAATAACTTTTAAAGAACAATTCTTTATCATAACCTCGAGCTTTTTGAAAACATTATGAAACTTTTGGAACTATTATAAATTGACTTTCCTAAGACCTCTAGACCCCACTTAACTCCTATAACTGACCACTAACTTTCTCCACTCAAATGACCGATTATTTCCTCCATACTTATCCCTATAGAATATTGATGCCCATACGGCATTTACATTGCATTATTCGTGATCCATAAATGATCAAATGCCCCAATAATCAACATAAAATTATTCAATAAATTGGTTTGTTTATAAAATGAATCTTCAAGGTCTTCATTTGATCTTCAACTCCTTGAGGTCTATAGATGACCTTGGTGTGCATTGATGCTTCCTTGGGGTATCTTCATGTCCTCTAGGTGCTCCTGCACCAAGTGGATCTCCAACATTGTCCCCGTTACTAAGCCTTCTAGTGACATCAGAATCTGAACTAATTTTAGAGATCTTAACAAAGCTTATCCAAAATATGATTTTCCCTTGCCCAACATAAATATGATTGTAGATCTGACAACTGGACATGAAATTTTGTCCCTCATGGATGGATTTTTAGGGTATAATCAAATCAAGATTGCAGAAGAGGATCAACATAAGACAACATTCACTACCCCTTGGGGAACCTTTTGTTACAACATGATGCCTTTTGGCCTAAGGAATGCTGGGGCTACCTATCAAAGAGCTATGACAGCCATTTTTAATGATCTCGTCCATAGCATTTTGGAGGATTATGTGGATGATATCTTGGTCAAATCTCATACCTTCATGGATCATCTTGCTGACCTAGAGAAAGTCTTTGATATGTTAGCCAAATATCATCTGATGCTGAATCCCAAGAAGTGTGTCTTTGGGGTCACATCTGGAAAGCTTTTAGGCTTTATAGTTTCTAAATGAGGTATAGAGATAGACCCTAAGAAAGTCAAGGCTATCTTAGACATGCCTCCTCCCTAGACACTGCAACAACTTCACTCTCTTTAGGGAAAGCTTCAATCTGTTCATCGCTTCATCTCCCAATTTGCAGATAAGTGTATGCCATTTGCAAATTTACTGAAGAAGGATGAGAACTTCAAGTAGGATCCTTTATGTCAATGTAGCTTCGATCAGCTCAAGCAGTATCTCACCAATCCCCTTATCTTGGTTCCACCAGTTCTTGGCCGTCCCCTAATTTTGTACATATCAGCAATGCCTATTGCTCTAGGGGCACTTCTAGCACAGCTTGATGACTACGACAGAGAAAGACCCATCTACTACATTAGTAGAACCCTAGTTGGTTATGAACTCAATTATACGCCTATGGAAAAAGCTTGTTTGGCAGTTGTTTTCTCATCTTAAAAGCTTCACCATTATGTGCTAAGTCATACCATCCAACTAGTCTCCAAGATTGACCCTCTCAAGTATATGCTCTCTAGAACAGCATTTATAGGCCGTTTGGGAAAATGGGTTATGCTCCTTAGCAAATTTGACATCTAGTATGTGGATAGAAAGGCAATCAAAGGGCAAGCAATAGCAGATAACCTAGCTAATGCACCTCTAATAGATGCATATCCTTTCATCGAGGAATTTCCAGATGAGCATATCTATCTAATTGAAGAACAACCCCATGGAAACTTTATTTTGATGGCTCATACACATCTCATGGATCAGGGGTAGGAATATTGTTGGTTACACCTCAAGGGGATTACATTCCAAAAGCCTTCAAGCTACAATTCCCTAGCACCAACAATATAGTTGAATATGAGGCTCTCATAGTAGGATTAAAGATAGCTGCAGAATGGAACATCACTAAGTTACAAATCTTTGGCGATTCTCAGCTCATCATCAAGCAAGTCCTAAATGAATATCAAACCAAAGGTGAAAAGATATTACCCTACAAAGAGCTAGTTGATTAGCTAACCTTGCATTTTACAAAGCTTCAGTTTACACAAGTGCCTTGAATACAAAACAAAGCAGCAGATCCTATGGCTACTATCGACTCACTCTTGGAAATTCCCCAAGCAGCTACACAATATGAGTTTTTAGTCGAATAGCTCCTCACACCTACCTATGCGAATGATGACCCAAACTATATTTTTATCTTGGTTGGTCCCCAATCCCCTTGGTACCATGAGATTCATGCTTACCTTAATGATGGTATCATATCCCCTCGCCTCACACATACCCAATGCCAAAACCTCATCCAAAAATCATCTTGCTATGTTATCATAGCCAATACCCTATATCATTGGGGTTATCACGATACTCTCTCTCAATGTTTAGATGAAAATAAGGCTGCGATGGCATTAAAAGAAGTACATTCTAGACTTTGCGGTGCCCACATGAGTTGTATTGTCCTAGCACGACAAATCCTTAGAGCAGGCTACTATTGGCCTACCATTGAAGAAGACTCCCGTGACTTTGTCAAAAAGTGTCTCCCATGTCAGCAACACGTAAATCTTGTGCACACTCCAGCATAGGATCTCTAGCCTATTACACCACCTTGGCCTTTCGCTTGTTGGGACCTTGATCTAGTTGGAACTATCACACCTCTCTCATCTAATGGACATAAATGGATAATAACAGCTATAGACTATTTCACTAAGTGGGTGGAAGTAGTCCCCCTAGTCTCAGCTATAGGAGTTTAGGTCTCCAAGTTCATCTTGTACCACATTGTTTGCCACTTCAGCATCCCATCCACCATCTTCACTGACCACAGAGGTAACTTTGAAAATCTCAACATGGAAGAATTATGCACTTCCCTTCGCATCCATCACTACTTTTCTAGCCCATATTTCCCACAACGTAACGGCCAGGCAGAGGCAACTAACAAAATCCTCCTCAAAATCCTAAAGAAAGTTGTCAATGATTTCGGCCGCGATTGGCACCTACAAATAAATCCAACCCTATGGGGCTATCAAACCTCCTTTCGTACATCCAAAAGAACAACTGCATACTCCCTAGTTTATGGTGTCAAAGTGGTACTACCTATAGAGGTTGAACTTCCCTCCTTATGAATATCTTTGCAAGGGCAAATATCAGATGAAGAATACATAGTAGCCAGACTCACCCAACTAGATCTCTTGGACGAGAAGCGACAACAAGCCTATGATCATCTCATAGTCTATCAAACTCATCTTAAAAGGAATTTCAACAAGACAGTGCTCCCATGACACTTTCAGCCAGGTGACATGGTCCTCAAAGAAAAATATGAAAGTCCAAGTAGAATGAGAAAAGAAAGTCAAGTTTGAACCTACATGGCTTGGTCCTTATGTTGTCACTGCATCCTTTGGCTTCGGAGCCTATCAGCTATCTACACCAGAAGGAGAACTCTTGAATGATCCTACTAACATCATTCATCTCAAGAAGTTCTATGCTTGAACATCCTTGGTATACCCAATTTCTGAAAAATAAAAAAAAAATAGTAAAGAGAAATAAGCGTCCAATGGTGAAAACTTGACAATTTAAGCACCTTGGATAGGTACCTTGGTGAAAACTTGGTAATTCAGGTGCCTTGTGTACTAAGACTAATCCATTATCTATCACTATCCTATCCCTCATCCATTCACCCACCATCCAATAAAATACTTTCTTGTTCCCTTGGTGTTCCAACCAAATATCCAAAATCTGATGAAGCTTGTAAATCTTGTACCTTAGCTTGTACATTTTGTACCCCAGCTTGTAAATCTTGTATCCCCCTTGTAGCATAGCTTGTATATCTGAATCTTGTCCAAAGCTTGTACCATATTTCAGCTTGTAAATAATCTTGTATCCTAGCTTGTATCCTATCACATGTACACAAAAAATCCCATTTTCACTTAAGCTTTTCGCAAACCATCTACCTATTCACCTATCAACTATTACAGACATCCCACCCTTCACAAACATTTCCATCTCACAAAACTAAAACATGAACAACCTTGTATATTTGTAACATATCTTGGTCCATCAGCTTGTACATCCTCTTTAGCTTGGTACCATTGTATCTATCTAGCTTTCGTGTCAGTTCCTCCTTGATCAACATCTTGCATACATCACACAACCCTTGGTTAGCTATTCCAATGCATCTTTTAGCTCAATCTCCTATCACCAAAGTGTTATCCTTCTTAGTTCAACTTGTCAGATGCATCACTCATCCCAATCCATTAGCTTAGGTTCTCTCCAATAGATCCTTGTAGGATATAGCTTTTCTCATGTCTGATCTTGGTCCGTTAGTACCTCGTCCTACCCATCTCATTGGCAAATGGTTGTCTTTTGGATTTTCACTTTCTTTTGATTTGGAATCTTCCCTTTTGGGTCTTGAAGTATCTTTTCCAAGCAATCTTTTTGTTCCCTCCTCAAGGTTGCCATGATCTTCCATATCATGGTATACTACGAATGGGGCAATCCGAACGTAAGGTCTTGATCAAGTCTTTTGTTTCTTTTTCTTTTTTGCTTGTGGGTTACCCAGTGTTGGTTCCACTCTGATTCTTTCAGGATTCATGTGTGATGCTGGGGCAATCCTTGTGTGCTTGTTTTGAGTCAATTTGTTAGTCCTTTGGACGGTTGGTGAAAAGGCCTTGATGTTCTTGGTAACTTTGGCAATTAACCAATAGTCCTATAGCAAATCTAGTGCTCAACTACATGGTGGTACTTCTCTTTGAAGTATCCCCCTACTCAATACACTTCAATGGATTCCCTTCATCTCCATTATCCCCCATCCATATCCAACATTTGACTTTCCTACCCTAGCTTGTGCAATTGTATCTCTTTGAATCAATCTTCACTCTTAGCTTTAGGGATCCACAATCCTAGTCTTAAAGATCCACCAATCCAATCAATCCACCAAGCCTCATCTTTCGAGCTCTACAATCCTAGTCCTAGGGATCTCCAAAACCCATCTTTCGCCAATCTGACTCTTTGAAATCCTGTTGCATCAGCTTTATCATCCCATCATCCATCTCCCTATCCTGGATTCCTTTTTATAGTACTCTGCTCCTTCATCCTCCACCTTCCCTAAAGTCTTAAGCTTGCTTCCTCTTGTGCCTCTGATTCTCTCTTTATCATTCTCCCATAGTGAGAGTTTGAGCTAATTCAGCCCCTTCTCTTTGCCAATCCGAGTCTCCTTGCTTATCTCGAATTTTGGTGCTTTTTAAGAAGCCGTCAAGGCTCATTTCTCTCTCTGCCACCTTCTTGAGGGGGCATCATCTAAGTCTAGTCTCTCCTCTTCTTATCCAAGATTGGGGCAACCTTGTTGCTAAAACATCTTCCTCATGTCATCTTCATTCAAACTTCTTTGAAATAGTGTTGTCTCAACACTATGTCAAAGAGGGGCAAAATGTAGACACCTAAATTTGATTACATTGCTTTGGTAATCCTATTTAGTTATCTCTAAAGGCATCATTAATTAAATTCCTATTTAATTAATCCTTTGCCATCCCCTAGCTAATTAATTTAATTAATCAGCTATAGTCCTAATTGATAAATAAAATAACCTATTATTTATCAATTAAATCCTATTCTTCTATCTAAATTCCAAAATCTCCATTTATTAAATAAATCTATTTGATAAATAAAATCCCCAAATCTAATAACCCCTAAACTATCCTACATCCTCCATTTAGCCTAATCCACCCCATCCACCCATACTAATAAAGCTTAGCCACTAACTCACCCACCCTCATGAATGCCATCCACTTGCATATCTCTAACAAGCCTAATATAATTCTAAATAACCTCTAAACCCCCCCTAACCTTGTCACATTCCCTAAGCAAGCTTAAGACTTTCCTAAGCCAAGCAAAGTCAACAATCTCAACTCCCTCCAAAATATCCCAACCACTAAGCCTTCAATGCTCTTACAAAGGCCATAAAGACTCTTACAAGCCCATTCATTTCTCTTACAAGCCATTATGAAGGGTCTTTATGAAGATATTATCCCTTGAGCCTCCTTTGTTGACTCATCCTTTCCCTTTCCTCCATCCACTCACCTTGTGACATGTGTCACTCTCTGATTGGCTATAAGAAAGCACAATCCATGTGCTCTCCTCTCATGCAAGCTCAACCCTCCTTAACCATTTCCCCATCCTTGCATCTTACCCCTCAAACCCTCAAGCTCTTGGTGTATAAATTGAATCCCCTCCCAAGTCATTTCATCACAAGCTTGAAGCCAAATTTATAATGCTAGTTTGAGAACCAAAAGCCATTAACCATACCCTTATAATGCCAAATTGAGAGCTCACAAAGCTACCAATTTTCCATTTACTAATCCCACCCATTGAATCATAGATCAAGTTTGAGCATACATACCAATCCTTTACTTAGACTCATCCCTAAATCAAGTGACCATCCTCATTGGGAGAGCCATTCTATGGCTCATATTCTCATTCGAGGGTTTCACTTTGTCTCTCATATATGTTATGATTTTTATGCTAGTTAATGCTTTGTTCTCTTAATAGATTAGTATTTCTTGCTAACATATTTCTCATATACACTTAGAACCTCAATAGTTCAAAAAAAAATTATAACTTGTAAAAAATGCAAAATTTTAAAATTACAAGTCATTTTGTTCTATTCTAAATGGTTAGGGCCCTCCTTCTAGTGCCATTTATATTAAGATGTCATTTTGCATGATGCTTAATGGAAAAAATCCTTTCAAACTCCTCTCTTGAAAAGTTGATCTATAATCAACTCCAAAGTTTTGGGTGATCTTGTGACTTACTAGAATCTGCTTAGTTGAAGATAAATGTGTTTGTTCATGAGGAGGCCTTTGTTGGTTCTGATCAATTTCAGATAAGATTTTTGAATTTTCTTGTTGTCTCAAAAAGAATAATCAAACAAAAGAAATATGTTTTTTTCTATTTTTCTATTTTTAAAATATAGAAACCATATAAATTCCTAAACTAACCATGTGTTTATAAAAGAAAATAATGAAGATAAGGTAACAAGAAGTCTAAGAAAATGTCTTGAAAAGTAAATTTCTAATAGACATAAACCATAGAAACAACACATCTATGAGTTAAGCCTTTGAAAAGATCATTAGGTGACTAATGAAAATAGGAGTAGCACTTTTGTAATTCCACTGATGCAATCGTCAATGGGAATTAAATAATTGTAAGATGTTTCACCTTTCATCATATCGCAAGGCCATGGAAAGTATGCTCATGTGAGACAAAAATCTATGTAGGAACAATAGGGTGATCTCTTCTTGATCTAAGTACATTAGTAGAATTTGTAAAGCTATAGAAAAAAGTAGAATAAAAATATCACACAACCAAAATTAACACAATAAAACTATTGGCTCAATAGCATTCCATGAATCATATATCCACAAAATATAACACACTTAGTAAAGAATAACCACAGTTCGAATGAGAGCACAAATAGCATATATTATTGCATCAAAATAATAATGGAAACCTAGAATACATATTCATTCATAAATTTATAAGAAATATTCTCCTCAATTTGTGTTCAGAGTGAGAGATCTCTTTATGCAAACATATGCTTCTAAACTAAAAAATCAAATCTATTTATGTACAAACCAACTCTCTAAATAGTGCTAAGTAAGACTCCATCCATATTTATATCATTTAATGGATGCATGAGCCTTTACATGGCTTAAAATAAATAAAGCATGAGAAAATAAGAAGAAGAAAGCCACTAGATGATTTTGGAGTCTTCAAAGATGCAAAAAATAGAAGCTCAACCTTCACTAGAGGTTTGTAAGAGTTAAACTATCATCAAAATACATTTTTGATGCATGGAAAGCTCTAAATTTGGAACTGGTAGTTAACAGTCAACACACCTCTAAACTCTTCAAAAGCTTCTAGTGCACCATGGAAGTAGTGCATCTCAAAAGTAGTGCACCTTAGAAGTAGGTCCAAAAAATGCAAAATTTTACCATTTGTCAAAACTAAAATTCTAGCTTCTGGGTTTTGTTCCCCTTCATCCTAGAACTATGTCTAGGTATTTTCTCTTGAATTTTTTCATAATATTCATGCCTTGGGTTTCATCTTGCAAATCTAAAAATTCATATTTGTCTTTTACTTTTTGCTATAGTTGCCCACCTCGATGCAAGTCTCTACAAAATCTCCCAATTTCACATCCAAATCTAGCAATGCCTCTTTGGTCCTAAATGCCTATTTAATATCATGATCAGTGGAAGATTCTTGAAAAATCTTCTAAAACTATTCAACAACTTCTTCTCAAGTCATAAGTTTATTTATTAAATCATCTTCAAAAAATTCCAGGCAAGCATCATTGTAATGTCTCTCTGCCTCCAAAATTTTCTCTTAGGTTTGAACCTTGAGCTTATAAATATTTGCATGTAATTTTTCTATTAGTTTATTTCCATTTTCAATATTCACTATCCAATCATCTATCTTATCTAACTCATTTGTAGTATATACATCCATCAACATCTGATATCTTTGACCCTTTATTGACTTCAACTCTTGTAGCTCTTTACCCCAAGTATGTACTCCATCCATTAACCAAAAATCCCAGTTCAATATAGCAACTAGCTTATCTACATTACACTACATATGGTGTAGTAGTTTAAGATTTCCTTGAATTATTTGCAAACCTTTCTCTTGAAAAATTTCTTACCATAGCTGACAAGCCTTCAAAAATGGATAAAGTTGTATATTCTCCTTATCCCTCTTTTCAAGGGCTACATTTAGAGTCTCTTTGGGGATTTCAGGATCCAATGGACCAACTCCTTCATTTAGATATCCTCTTAGGATTTCATTATACTTTTGAAGGTTTACTAGTTCCATCTCATCCTTTTCTAAGTGCTTAAACACTTCTTTTATTCCCATTGTAACCATTAATTTGGTAGTATCCACAGTGGGTTTTCCTAGCACGACCTCCCTAATTTGATAATCTTGTGGGGTCAAATCCTCAATATCCACATGTAGAGGAGGGATAGAAAGATGAGAAAATATGTCCTAATTTTGATCACTCATTAAAAAGGCTAGTGTTCATGCATCTCCTATAGGTGAATTAAGCTTCTTGGGAGCTTCAATCAATTCTCTCATTCCCTCTTCCTAAGTAGAATATTGTTGCCTTTTATTTCTAGTCATCACTTCTTTCCTCAACCATCTTAGAGTATTTACAATTGGAGATTTACCTTTAGAAGAAGAAGGATTTTTTTTTCTATGCTTTTTTCCTTATTAGCCCTCTCTGGAGTCTCCTCTTTTTGTGAGAGATCTACATTGATAATATCTGCATTTGTTGAATCCACAATCCTCACCTTTGTATCATGGGAAGTCTATTGAGGTTCCTCACATATTTTCCCTCCCTTTGACACTTCATTTCTTGGTATTTGTTGTGTCTATTCTTCATGTTCAAGTTGCACTTTTTATTCAATACCTAAAGGTAGAGGAGTAATTGAACCTTTATCCATGCAAAATGAATATGGATTTGATGATAGTGGAGAAATCAAAGGCCCTAGTGACAAAAGTGGCTATTGAATCCAATCTTCTTGGGAGCTGATGGGGATGTTTCTTCTTCCTTTGTAGGTGGACATATCTTATGTTTCTATTTTTGCACCTTTCCCTTATTCTAGTGGTGGTACTAGAGGATTATCCCTGGTCTGTTTGACATCTACAATCTCTTCCCCTTGTACATTCTCTACACCTTGGTCCTTTAGTGCTTGTGTTGCCTCTTCTTTAGGCTCAACTTGTTGGGGAGAAGTTCTTTTCCTCTTATTTTTCCGTCATGTGCCCAGAAATATCTAACTTCTCTATCAAGTTGGTGCACTATTTCTAGCCTTACTAGAGACTAAATTGTGAATGTGGGGAGTATCACCTTGGCTCCTCTACCTTTCATTGGATAGGTTGTAGCTTGAAAAACTATAGTTTGCAGAATTAGATCTAGCTTAAATGGTCTTTTAGTCCAATACCTAATCAATTGAATGACATGCCTTGCCCTATGATTAATATCTAAATTTTCCTCTTGATTAATCTTTACATTCAATGTAGGTCAATAAAATATTTTATCTTTGTTGTACAATGGATCAAGGACCTCTTTAGTATCTTGTTGTACTATCTTTATGAGGGCCTTTATCTTCAATGTACTGCCTACCAAATAGAGAGTCATCCTACAATAATCCCTTATTTGTATTTCATTGTCATCTACTACATGCATCCAATGATCTTCTATGGTGTCTTCATGTTGGAATTATTTTCCTACAAATTATGAAACTCTACTAATGTTATCAAACAAGGGACAAGGAGAGTTATATTCCTCCAAGGGATACTGATCCCACCTAGACTCCAAAGTCAAAAAGTCTTGTTTCTAGACAACACTAAATAGACCTATAGTAATGGGCCATACCTAGTTTTTTTAATGTTTCTTCCTTACTCTCTCATATGAAAACAAGAGGTTTCATGCAATCTCTAGCAATATGAGTCTATCACATAAATACCTAGGGAGCTTCTTTGGATTCACAATTGTACCTACTATCCTTAAATAAGTGAATGTCTTATATTGGATGTAATAGGCATTGATTTCTATAATTTTAACCACTGCCTCATCTAACATCCTTTTTACATAATCTCCCTCAAAGAATTGGATGATTGCAAAAATGAAGGCATCATTCACTATTATATACTCCTTAGTATGCTCTGAAAGCTTATTCCTTACCAACTGGGGATACACCACATAAGACCAAGCATTTGCATCATGCATGTTTCCCTTTTTGAACAATCTCAGATAGTCTATTGCTCTTCCAGTTAAGAAGTACACCAGATAGGATGTCATGTAGAACCTTTGGTTGTTCTTGATTGCCACTAGTTGCTCATCCAAATTCTCACTTATAATTGAAGCCTAATCAATTGGCATCTTCATTGTTCTGATGGTCACAATGAAGTCTACCATCCATATATTTAGGTGTCCTAATGTCAGTAAACCCACGACTCTATTCAAAAGTACCATAGAATATCCAATATCATCTTTCATATAGCCCCTTTTCATGTCTACTTTTCCTTCTTTGCATCTAAGAGGAATCTTCTCAATGAGATATGAGGATTGAATGATTTCAGATGCTTCCTCTCCAAGCTCTATGTACAACCTTCCTACCTAATGATACATTAATCTAATATATTGATTTGCTCTTGGAAGATTGAAAACCTTATTTATTTCTTAGGTCTCAAATTTAGCATGATCTCTCAAGTTATACTTATCATGACCCTTTCTTTTGAGACATTATTCTCCACCAATGCCATGATTAATTATGAAGATTGTACTGATATCAGGTGTGATGTTGCATTTACTAGTCTTGATCTAATAAGAGCAGATATCATTAGAGATCTTTTAGTAGGTTTTTTGCATAGAACCAAGAAGGTGTTCCAATTGATATGGCTAAGTTTAGTATCTTGGATCTGTGAATATTCATCTTGGAAGCTTGATTTTGCTGGAATACATTGAATCTTGAAAGCTATTAATTTTGGAGCCATTTTTTTTGTGAGGGAGGATGAGGAGGAAGCCATTTGAATCTATAAAAAATTAACATCTATTATTTTGGAGTGGAAAAAACTAACACACAAAAACCATAATTATGACAAAAGAACAACCCAAAAACCCTAATTTTAAAGAAACTATTAAAAAACCTAAAAAAGTTAATTTTATAACCTTGAAAAAAAAAGAGCTCACCTTACACACCTTAGAGTTGCACTAGGCGTGCTTTTCTCTAGAAAAAAATTTCAATAATAAGGGTTCACACCTAGACCACCTCATGGGGTGCACTAGGTGCAGATCATTATAACACAAAGATAAGTCAATATAAAAGGAAAAGGGTGCACATATAGCACACCCTTTACTTCTCCTTAGGGAATGTTCACTCTTACAAAGGTGTATAGGTGCACCTTAGGAGCTTAGTAGGTATGAGAGACAATAACTTAGAGGGAAGAGTAAATTGGGGTGAGGGGTAGAGTCTTAGTCTTTATAGCCTGGGGGCTTAGTGTACCACTTGGTGGTGAATAGATGTGCATTTCCAAGAGAATACACTTATCTAAACATCTTAGTGCACTAGCGCACCTGGTGAGGTGTGCTAGGTGCACTAGTGTGCCTCTATATTGAAAAAAGACTATCTCACTTAGAAATAAAGTTTTTGGAATCTGGGTTCCTGGGCATAGATCTAGATTAGGCAAAAAAACTAGGAAAATGTTAAAAAGGACTCAAACCCCAGACTAGCAATCTAGAAAGCTAAAAAATAAAGTAGGGTGTCACCATTTCTAGGCAAAATAGGGTGCGCATTATGAAACCACAACATTATCAAAGCTTTTGAAGGAAAAATTAAGGATGTAACAATGGTAAGCAAGGCACTCAGAACCCTTTTTCCTATCTATGCAATTAGAGTGTCTACTATTTAAGAGATGAGATTTAATCCAAATAACAATATAATTTTGGATGCTTTAGTTGGAAGATTGAAAATATTTGAACTAGATAACTATGACAATTATACTCCTAGTTCTACCAATCTTGAGTCTTCATTTGAAGCCAAGGTATCACTCAAGAATAAAGGTAAAAGATGTAAAAGAAAAAAATCTAAAAGTGAAGAGGAGGATAGTTCTGACAGTGATCTTAAAGCCATTAAAGCATTTCTTGCGAGAAGGTATCCCAAATTCAAACGAAAGTATAGAGGTAAGATTCCTCTAATCTTTTTCTCTTGTGAAGAAGTTGGACACATTGCTGCAAGGTGCCCAAATAGAGAAGATAAAGATGAAAAGAAACATAATAAGTACAAAGGAAAGATGATGAAATGGTATATATTGCTATAAAAGGTGAATCTTATGATGAAGGAAATTAAATGGCACTTATCTCTCATGTTAGCAAAAATGATACATGGATTATTGATAGTGGTTGCTCACATCATATAACTATTGATAAAACAAAATTTGAAGACATGAAACACTATGATAGTGGTAGTGTGACATCTGGAAACAATAAACCTTGTTTCTTAAATGGTAAAGGTTGTATCTCACTAACTAATGAACTTAGATGTGGCAATGCTTATTGGGTTGAAGGAATAAAGAATAATCTATTGAGTGTGGCACAATTGAATAACATTCAATTCAAGGTAGAATTCATGAATGTGAAGACCAAGCTACTAGATGGAAAAGGTAATCTAGTTGGGTCTGGCAAACAAACAATATGTAACCTATTCTACCTAGATCACAATGAAAGTTCATGTTTTATTGCTCAACTAGAAGAAAGCTAGTTATAGCATAAAAGGTTGTGTCATGTGAACTTGGATAATTTGGTCAAGATAAGAAAAAATAGAAGACTAAGATGTATTCCTAGTTTGATGAAACCTAATATGGGTCTATGCAAAAATTGTCAAATTGGTAAGATGGGAAAGACAAGTTCCAAAAGCAAAGACTATCATTCAGAAGAAGTCTTGGAGTTAGTTCATAGAGACTTATGTGAGGTTGTTGGAATAGAGAGTTACAATGGAGATAAGTATTTTATTCTATTTGTTGATGATTATTCTAGAGTGATGACTATAATTTATCTAAAAGAAAAATATTAAGCCTTTCAAAAACATAAGTGGTATTTGGCAAGAGTAGAGAAAGAAACTAAAAAGAATCTAATAGGTTTGAGATTAGAAATAGGTGGTGAATTCATTTCCAATGAGTTCAATAAATTCTACTTTGAGAAAGGAATTAAGAGAGAAGTATTATCCCCTAGTACACCTTAGTAGAATGTTATAGCTGAAAGAAGAAACAAATCCATCATGGATTGTGCAAAAACCTTACTAATAGAAAAGAGTGTTGCAATCAAATATTGAAAGGAAGAAATTAGTACTATGGTGCATACCTTGAATAATGTATAGTTGAAGAAAGAATTAAATCAAACTTGTTATGAAATATGGTATGGCTACAAACCTAATGTAAGTTAGTTGAAAGTATTTGGTAGTAAATTATATATCGTGAAGGAATCTAGGAAAGGTAAATTTGATGTCAAAGTTGATAAAGGAATATTCCTAAGACACTCCTCCAAAAGTAAAGCATACAAGTGTTTGAATTTAACTACTCATAAAATCATAGAAGGTGCACATGTGAGAATTGATGAATTTGTAGAAAAGAGTGAAGAAGAAAGCAACAAAGAATGTGAGGATTACAAAAGGTTTGTTTATTATGACTGTGATACTTTGCCGAATCTATTTGCAACTCAGGAGGCCTCACCTCCCACATCCCAAAAATCTCCAAAAGATATTGAGTTGCAACCAGTGCAACCCAAGTCATAGTTTGAAGGACTCAAGTCATAGTTAGAAGCTACCAAGCTGTAGCTAGAGAAAACTAAGTGTGATGGACTTGACTCATATATAGTGGGAATCAAGCTTAATATAGAAGATTATGAAGAGGTTAATGGAACATGTTCTAAATCCAAAGTACATGTGTTAGCAAGATATGTCAGAAAGTGTCATGTAGCTAATCAGATCATTTGAGACAAATAAGATGGAACAATGAAAAGAAACATATTAAAAGGTACATGTTTACTTTCTAAATTTGAACCTAGAAATTCTAAAGATGCTTTGGATAATGAAAGCTAGATTAAATCTATGAATGAAGAAATAGAACATATAGAGGAGAATAAGACTTGGACTCTTGTTCCTAGACCTAAGGATAAAAATGTAATTGGCACAAAGTGGGTATTTAGAAATAAGTTAAATGAAGATGAAAAAGTTTCAAGAAACAAAGAAAGGTTAGTTTGTAAAGGTTATTCTCAAGAAGAATGTATTGATTATGGTGAAACTTTAGCTCTCGTTGCAAGATTAGAAGGTCTTAGAACTTTACTAGCACATGCAACACATAGAGGATTTAAATTTTATCAAATGGATGTAAAATCTTCATTTTTGAATGGAATTATTGATGAGGAAGTCCACATAAAACAACCTAAATGTTTTGTAGATCCTATAAAAATAGATATGGTCTACAAATTATAGAAAGTGTTGTATGTTCTCAAGCAAGCTCCCAAAGCTTGGTATAAAAGAATTCATAACTACTTGATAAAGATTGGTTTTCACAAAACAAATGATAATAATAGCTTGTATTGTTAGCATGCATGATGATGATACTACATTGGTGGAGTATCCTAAGCATTGAAAAACATTGATATGTTGCATTCATGACTGTATTTGTCATTAATGTCAACACAATAGTCATTCTATTAAGATTGGGAGAATAACCATTAGTAATCTTAGTATAAATAGGAATTGAGTAAATTTTAGATGATGCACATTGGAGGGAATGTTCCTAAGGTTTTCTTGATGATATGATTCAAAGGACTAATTCTATTTTGATGTTGTATGAAAGTTACACCTATTTTACTAGAAGGAGTGCATAAATAGAGCATTGGAAAATAGAGTTCTGATGATCTATCACTATCTTTCATTTGAGACATAATGAAGGTGATTCATAGATAATAGTGATAGAGGATGATAATATGGTGACACTAGTGTGTGTGCAAGACATGGTTTCACATGTGTAAATTTTTTTGCAGACTATGAGCTGAGAATGTTGTTATAATTGTGAATTAATTAATTATCTTATTTTAATTAATTAAGAAAGCCTTAAGGCCAACTAAAGGAATTATTATGAATATATGGTATAAAGGAAAGTTTCTTTACTTTTTTGTAAAGAGACTTGGATTGAGAGGATCAAGTGGAATGTGAAGTATTAGTGCATAGCTTGAGAAGGAGCATAATGCTTACTAAATGTGTGTAAGTGATCCAAGAGATCATTGGATGTGCAGTATGAGATTTGGTTACAAGATTTGAAGGATTAGAAGTCTAGTTGATAGGAAAAAGATGGAGGAAGAAGTACATTTTAGTTCTATTATTCTGCAAGGAATAATACATAGATCATTTGGACAATGGGTTCTTTGATCTTGACCTTGATGCTATTTGGGTAGTGGGTCCACCTATCTTCCACAACTCCTAATAGGGATTCAAAGTCTCCTAACAGGGACTCATATGTATTGAATGTTGTAGAAAACTCCTAATAGGCTCTATCATGTAACCAGAAATATTTATATTTGTACATCATCTTGTGGGTAGCATCCCCACCAGGGTTTTTTGCTCTGATCAAGGGTTTCCCTAGTTAATATATTAAGTGTTAATTATGGATGAGTATCTTGTTGTGGTTTTAGTTCATATTACTCACATTATTAAGTTTTTTTAAGGTTAATTTTTGTAATGATACTTGTACAACTGACTCTCTCCCCCTTCTCATTTATATCATTGGACTATATATTCTAACAATTGGTATCAAAGTGCCAGGTCCTTGGAGTTAAGGCTTAATAGATTTGGGAGATCAAAGGTGAATATGTTTAGGAAAGATAGTTCAAGATTTGATGGGGCCAACTATGATAGTTGGAAGGAAAATATGAAGACTCATCTATTTGCATGGGTCCAGGATATTGGCTTTTGACAAAAGCTAAGAAGGCAATTGTTGAAGAATAAAAGCTAGAGAAATGTAGTGAGGGAGAAAGAGATCTGCTCATATGTAACATGAGGGCCACAAAAGCCCCACTTTCACCTCTTCTAGAGAATGTATATAATTAGGTAAAGACATTTCAAAGTTCTCATGAAATTTGGAAACCATTAGAAGTTACTTTTGAAGGTGATGATCATGCAAAAAGAATGAAATTACAAAGTTGGATTTGCGCATTCTGAGATGCTAAGATGATGGAAGACAAGTCCATTAGAAATTAAATATGAAGAATAACATAAATTATTGTAGCTATTTAATCTATTGGTAGAACTAAACATGATGATGAGGTTATATGGAAGATCTTAAAAACCCTATCACCACCATTCAAACAAACAACCCAAATGATTTAGCTAGTAATGCCCTACACGAAAGATTTCACAAAGGAAAATTTTCTTGGAAGATTAGAATCTATACAAGCATAAATGAGACAGTCTAGAGAATTGGCTAGAGTTGAGATAGATTTCAATTCAATGCACATTTGACCTAGCTTGTCAAGAAGTACAAGCATAAGAGGATTTTTTTCAAGTAACTTATCAAGTCTTAAGAAGATAATAATATTGAAGAAGGAATAGGAATTTTGGTAAGAAGAGAAAAAGATGGTAAGAAAATCTTTAAATGTTGGACTTGTGATGAATATGGTCATTTTGCATCTAAATGTCCTAAAAGAGAGAAAAAGTTCAGAGGAAAATTTAAGCCTAGAAGAGATAAGGATAGATATTATTTTTATGCTAATGAAGACAGAAAATCTGATGAAAAGGATTAGAGTGAAAGTGATGATAAATTAGGATTTTTGGTTATTAAGGAAGATAACCTTGATAGAGAAATTAGAGAAGAGAGAGCTCTACTTACCCAAGTTGAGAAGAAATTAGATTGGATAATTGATAGAGGATGTTCACATCATGTGATTAATGATATGAGTTTTTTAATTTTTTTTCACATTTAGAAATCATAATGGAGGTATTGTTAGAGTTGGTAACAATGTAGCCTATCATATTATAGGGATTAGATCTATTACTCTTGATGGTAAAACTAACACTGATGATGTTTACTTTGTTGATGGTTTGAAACATAATTTGTTAAGTGTTGGATAGTTGGTAAAGAAGGGATATTTGTTGTAGTTCATACAGAAGACTTGCATTAACAAAGATAAGGATGGTAAGTTGATTAGTATTGGAACTAGATCCAAAAGTAACGTATTTCAATTGAACGCTACTAAAATAACATGTTTGGTTGCAAAGGTTGATAACAGTTGGTTATGGCATAATATAAACTTTGATAATATTGTGAAAGTTAGCAATACATTTGCAATGAGAGATCTACCTTAGATTATTAAGCCTACTAATTTTTCCTACAAGGAATGTATTTTGGCTAAATAAAGGAAAGTGTATTTTCCTAGTAAGAAGTTCTCTACTATAGAGAAATTGGAGATTGTTCACATAGATCTAAGTGGTCCTACAAGAATCAGAGGATTCTATGGTGAAAGGTACTTTATGATTTTTGTTGATGATTTCACTAGGATGATGCGGGTAGCATTTATTAAAGATAAGTATGAAGCTTTTGAGAAATTCAATATATTCAAGAATAGAGTTGAAAATGACTTTTGTGTTAAGATTAAGTGTTTAAGATCAGATAGAGGAGGAAAGTTCACTTCTAGAGAATTTGACATGTTTTGTGAAGATAATGGAATCAAAAGACAATTATCTTCACCTAGAACACCTAAATAGAATGGGATTGATGAAAGAAGGAACAAGTCAGTAGTAGAAGTAGAAAGAGTGATGTTATTTGAGAATGATGTCTCAAAGAGATTTTGGAGAGAAGTAATTAACACTGTAGTACAAATCAAAAAATGTATGAGCATGACACCCTATGAGTTATGGTTTGGTCACTCACCATCAGTCAAATATTTTAGAATATTTCAAAGTTAGTGTTACATAAAAAGAGATGATGATATAGGTAAGTTTGATCCTAGAAGTGATGAAGGTATGTTTTTTAGTGCACAAATGTAAGGATTGATGAAAAGTTTGGTACTAAAGAAAGGATGTTAGATTATAATTCTAATGAAGAAGAGGATAATTCTAGATTTGTTAGATAGAATGTTGAAGTTATTTTTGAGACTAACAATGTTTTGCATCATGAAGTATCTATTGAACATAGAGAAGAACAAATATCTCAACCTTGGGAAGAGATTAGACTTAAGATGTCAATTCCTACTTCCACTAGAAACATGACAAAGAATCACCCTCCATAGAAAATAATTGGGAGCAAGAATAAAGGTGTGATGTCAAGGAACATAGTAAATGAGGAATTCTGTCTAATTTCTCAAGTGGAACCTAAGAGCACAAATGAAGCATATAAGGCTGATCATTGGATGCAAGCTATGAAATAAGAACTAGATCAAATTGTGAAGAATGAAACATGGGAATTAGTTCCTAGACCTAAAGACAAGAATGTGATAGGAACCAAATGGGTATTTAGAAATAAGGTGAATGAGCAAGGAGAAGTTGTGAGAAACAAGGCTATACTTGCTTGCAAAGGTTACTCATAGATAAAAGACATAGATTATGAAGAAACATATGCACCCATGGAAATAATGGAAGCAGTAAGAATGTTCTTGGCTTATGCAGCAAGCAAAAATTTCAAAGTTTATCATATGGATGTCAAACCAACTTTTCTTAATGAAGAAGTTGAAGTTTACATTGAGCAACCTGATGGATTTCCTTTGACTTAAGATAAATATTTTGTATGCAAACAAAAGAAATCACTATACGATCTAAAGAAAGCACCTAGAACCTAGTATGCAAGGTGTTGGGACTCAAAATTGAAGCCCTAATTTTGAGTACCATTCTAAAAATCAAGCCCTATAAGCTAATCCATGTGTACCCGACTATCCTTTTAAGGCCTAAGAGGTGTTTAATGCTTATAACACCTTGCATTCAGTATATCCACTTGTACCATGAAGATAAATTTCCATTCTGAGTCATTCTGTGAAGTTACATTTTGAGCACTATTCAAATCTACACTTTTGCCTAACTATCAAACATATACAGGGGGCCTTGTTTGCATTTAAATATCATGTACCTAGTAATATTTCATGACTCACCACTTTGGGATTATTTCATATCCATACCAAAGAACCTATGTTTTAGATTTTGAGTCATTTTGATATGTTTTTATTTAGGTTTTGAATCCCTCAAAGTTGATTGTTTATTGTTGTCATGTTGATGCACATTGTTCAAAATTTTGGGAGGCCCTATTTGACTAGTTATAACTTTGACCCAATTGACCAAAATGAGATAATTCCTTTTGTATTGTATTCTAGAGGTTAGAGACTTGCTATGTTTCAATTTTGATCTTGTAATGAATCTATTTGATTAGTTTTCAAATGTAATTCCAAATGCAATTTATGATGTTTTACTAGTGTCATAAAGTGTAGATTGGTTGGTACCCCATTCAGGATATCATAACTTGGAATCCATGATAGGTAAAATTGAATAGATTCTACCATTGTGTTATACTCTAAAAATGCTTCAAGTGTGCTAGTTTATAAGTCTTGGAAAATTTGTTTGCACACTTTACTAGGTCCATTCCATTTACCAAAATCACTTTTTTGCTAGTGTTCCCAGTTTTGTAGGTTTGAGTAGCCCACTTTGATCACTTGACAAATGTGATCAGTTATTTTTCATAAGCCCAAATCCTAGATTTATTCTCTCCTCATGATATTGAATGAATGCCCTATTTTTTGTTGCCCCAATTATCAGTTTGCCCTATTTTCAAAGCCAAATCTGAATGCATTTTACTATTTTCTGACATGTTTTCTTCTAGGTAGTTATGAGAAGGCAACTTGGATAGTCAAGATCTTTTGACTAAGATTTCATCATGAGACATGATTCAATAGGGTATGAGAATTTGGAGTAAAGATTCAACATATCTAATTACATAGTTCAGTAAGGTGTTTTGGTCAGTTTTTAAAGCTAGTCAAAGGACCCTTTGGCACAAAATTGGCAAGTCACAGAAAGATGTGAAATGACTTTCCATTTTCTATTCAGTGGTAGATTTTGATTTCAATCAAGTAACAATTGATTAATGGATCAATTTGATAAGTTAGTTGTCTAAAAATGAATTTTTTTTTAGTTGTGTCATTGTGTGACCCAACTCCTATGATCAAGATATGGTTTTTAAGATAATATGTTATATTTTAAGTTTTTCTTTTAAGAAACCAATGAAAATAAATATTTTCAAGGCCACATTTCATATCACTAGAAGATCAAATGAGTTTGTGAGGCTATGATACAAGTATCAATCATTGAGGCCTAGTTGGAAATGACATTAACATGTATGTGAATATTGTTAGTGCAAGTAGAGGCCATTAGGTAAGGAATGGATTGTAAAGACACTAATGTTTTCAGCTACACCTTATTGTTTTGGTTGAGGACTATGGATAATGGATATTCCAAAGCCAAGTTCAAGGCATCAAGATTCTCACAAGACATATTGTGATACATGGAAAGAATTTCTAGAGGTTTTTGAATATAAGTAACATTGTTATTAATGAATAATCATCAACACCTTATGTGACATTATTTTCTCTTTTCTACACTCCTATGCTGGGATAGTAGATTTGCATGCTTGGGCCATAGGGGAAATATAATATATGTTAACACTACCATCTTCATTTTAGAAATCAAATTCAGCTTGGGGAAGAGCATCACATTTGTTTCTTCTAACCTAGGAAAATCTATTGAATAGAATCCCAATCAAGCACCAGATCATGCCAATGCATGTACACCTTCACCTACTTCAAAAAGTTCGATAGAGAACATCCAATAGGAGATGCCTACTAGAGTTTATTTTGGAGAAGAGAGGAATTCATAGCATCTACTTTACTAACAAGATCTTAACCTTTGAAATAACTTGATTTGTCTGTCCTTTTAGGGGAGGAGTTGTTTGGTGATGCACAACATCTTGTAACCTGAAGGAGCCTTACACTGAGATAGGGCAAATTTTTGTTTTGTTTTGTTTGAGAGTAGTGAATCATTATCATTTTGATGCAGCAAATTAACTAATTGACGCTTCACAACCATCCATTATACTGATTGGTGAAGTGAAGAATGTAGTGGGGTTGGCTACCTACTCTAGTACTCAGATTACCCTAACTTACCAAAATTTTTAGTTTGCAAGGTCCCTTCCTGACTATGCCAGATTGATGACTCTTCTTTATACCTAGATGAAGGCTAAAATAAATTGATTAAGGTGATCCTTCTTGGAAATTTAGTTCAATGCATTCAATGGGGGCAACAAGCCATCTAGATGCAGAGGCATAATATGATCCAACATTGGTGTTTCCCATTCAATTCCATATCTTTGCGTGCAATATTATCTCGCGACTATTCATGTTGTTCAAAGAGAGGATCATTCTATCAACCCAAGTCTTCAAAGGGGTTTTCATTCTGTAGAGAGGTCCTTTTGTAGCCATATTCTTTTAAGAATTTTCAACATAAAAGAAGGAGGTGGAATCATGGTTTGGGGTAACATGCTTATATGCATGGAGAATATGACTATAGCCCTAGAGTGTTTTTGTTGTTTGATCCATATTGATGCGTACTTCAAACACTAAGATCCACCCATATTACCCAACTATTATGCATATAATATCAAGTGGTAGGTTAGTTTTTCCAAATCACATTTTTATCTATTTTGATGACCTTTTTCTAAATAGAAGATCGTGGGGTTGTTCCCGACATGCAAGGATGGGATTTTTCTGCCCAATGATTACAATGTGAAGATGGATAGTCATGACATGTGAATATTTGGTAATGGAGTTAAAAAAATGGATTTTTTTTAGTTCCACATTAGTGGGTTAGACATGTGACATTGTGTTTTTCAACACAAACACTCCAATACTAAGTGTCTTGAAGACAAAATGGTTTTTGGAGCCTCGACCATGCACATGGGGCCCACTTGGCTAGATGGAGAGAAGTCATAAATTTTGAGCAAACATGTGAACCAAAATGATGACATGGCAGTATGAATGGACTACTCAACCAATCAAATGATGACAAGTGGTAACATGTGGCTCCAGTTGGATGAATTTGATAGTGACACATGGCATGCTTCCCTAGGTGGTAATGTGGTAGAAAGTGACACATGCCACGATGTCACTATGTTGTGATGACATGGCACCATGCTGATGTGTCATGCAACATAGTGACTAATGATGTGGTAGGTCGACATGGCATAGTGACAAGGTGATAACATGGCATAGCCAACTAGATGTTGATGTGGACTAGGATGCCACATGTCACAACATTGCTATGTCACAATGACCTTGCACCATGATGACTAGGATAGCAACATGGTGATTTCCATGTGGTAGAACTGATGACCAATGAGATAGTGACACATTGCACCTGGGTGATAGGTGCCAGGTTACTATGCAAGAATCCAACAAATCACACGTTGAGACATGTAAGGGCTGGTTAAACTAGTTTGACCCAGATGAAAGGAGATAAAAATCAAATAGGCATAAAAAATTATTATTTTTTATTATTTTTCTTTTTCTAAATGTGTAGAGAAGTTTTGAATAAACAAATGTTATATTCTATAGGTCAAAATTTAGAAAAAGTTAAATATTTGTAAAATGTAGTTTGAGAGCTATGATAGGAGTTGGATTTTCAAAATGGGATTCTGGGAATCTCTGATAAGCAAGTACAATAATATTATATATCATCAGAATCAGGAGAGAAAAAACTTTAATTTTTGGATTTTTTTTCATAGAGGAGGCCACTAGTTCAAATTATACAAAGATTTGTCTCAGGTGCCCAATTTTCAATTTCATTCAATTGGGATAGTTCAAATTTAATTTCTAGTAAAATGGTGAACTAAATGAACATAAAAGGTAGTAGAACTATAGTTATGGGAGAATTTTGTCACATCCAAATAAGTTGAATCAAGGTATTATCAGCATTTCATGATGTATTTAAGATAGTTTGGTAACACAAGGGTTTTCATCATTCATAAGAGATATTTCCAAGTTTGTTATAGAATTATGATGAAAATCATATCAAATTTCATGGGTAGAAAGATGAGAGATGTTTTACAATAGTGTGGAATGAATATTCAAGTGAACACATGTCACTTCTAGATCAGATCTAGGATTTCATTCCTTTCCTATATCTTTCTATTTTTAATTCATTGTAAGGGTTGGTTCCAATTTGTTTGTGAGACCACGTGTTGGATCCAAAGCTATGATTCCACCACATTCTTCAACAATTTCCTTTGTAATGAAAAACAAGAAATAAGAATATAGATAGTTTTGATCTATCAGGTAGTTTTATATTTCAATTTTATGCATCTTATTGTATTTGTTTCAAAGAAATGAATGAAAATGCAATAGTAAGTTAATCTTCATTTTGATATCTTGTCTTCTATTCATATGGTTTGTGATCTTTTATGTTTAGTAAAAAAAGAGTATGAAACTTAGTTATAATATGTTAGTTGTATATGTTGATTTATTTTTTGTATGACTCAAGGAGTCATGTAAATGCTTGATTTATCGTCATAGGATTGTAGATCTCATGAAGGGATATGTCGAGTATGTGATTCAAAAAGATGTAGATGTCTAATTCACAAAGTAAATAGATAGATTAAGAAGTCTTGATGTATGGTATATGTTAATGACTTTTAGGGATGTGTGTTAGGGGTTTTTGTGATTGCCCAATAGATAAGGCATTGACCAGCTACAAGATTAGAGTGTTATGTTGTTCATGTCATGTTTTTCTGAAATCAACATCATTAATCAAATATTTATTCCCTTTCATGTTGAAAGAGCTAGAAATATAATGCCCTCACTTAGCTTATCAATTTCTTAGGTCATGTTACTAGCTATTTCATGTTTGGGATCTTTGTACAAGTGTTAAAAGATTAAGGGTTTTATTTGCTTTGTTAGATTGAAGTGTATGTTTTAGCGCTATGACCATATAAGTGAATCTAAGGTCCACCTACCTAGGTTTTGTAGATCCTAAAGTAGAATAAGGGTCTAGCCTTATAGTTGGTCCAATGTCTGAAAGGGTATGTTGAAATTGGGAAGTAGCTACCCCTAGATGTATCTTGTTCTCATTGAGGTAATTTGAATCTGTGATGTTTCAAAACATCAACACAAGGTTGGACAAGTATTTATCAAAGCTTGGATTTATAAAAGGTACATCATATGACAATTTGTATTTGAGGAAAACTGATGATGGCCTATTTATCATTGTAATATTTGTGAATGACATAATATTTTGAGGAAATGGTGAAGAAAGTGATAAGTTTGTTGAAGAGATGAAAAGTGAATTTGAAATGATCATGATAGGAGAAATAAAGTTTTTCCTAGGATTGTAGATTACATAAAACAAAGATGGGATATTTATTTCACAAACTATCTAAAAGATTTGTTGAAAAGATTTGGTTTGGAGAGCTGCAAACTTGTTGGTACACCCATGATAACTAGTCATAGTTATCCAGTCAAGATGAAACACCTACAATTGAGTGGAAGAAGTATAGACCTATGATTAGAGGATTGCAATATCTAACTCACACTAGGCTAGACATAGCTAATGTCATTGGGATTGTGACAAGATTCCAAGATGATCCAAAAGAGTATCATTATGTAGTAGTGTAGGACCTACAAAATAGGATGTCTTCATGGGCATGGGTGACCCCTTGAGCTAGTGGATAGAAAGGATTTTGGCCACTTAAAAACAATTTTTATTAAGGGCATTCCGATTAGCAAGTGAATGATAAACTTCCTCAAAAGGTCTCCAAACCCTAAGAACCAGGGTTTGACACACCACAAGGGTGCTGGAGGAAAGCTATCACTCAACAATACCATCAATATGACTTTTATCGTAACCAAGTTTTATATAGCGGCTGAAACATTGACCTGGCTTTTGGCCCATTACCGCTCTAAATTCATCCCCTAGCATTCCCAATATCAAGTATCTTGGTCCAAGGCAAGCTTCCTATAGAAGTTACATGGATTTCTCTTACACCTAAGATCCAAAAATCGCAAGGGGAGATGATACGTCCATGCAACTCCTAGGGATTTAAACACCGTAGACATGCCAAGTAGAAAAGAAAAATTTTATTTTAAGCACCAAATGAAGTGTTATATAATCTAGGAAATCAACACACATGATTTTAACAAACACACAATGGTCTTCAACAATATCCTACAAACAAACATTAGTAGTTTTTAAATGCTTAGTCTTCATCCAACGATCATCACATACTACAAATAGACCATTAGTAACAAAAAAAATCTAACCTATGTCCTAAAAGCAAAAGGAAACCCTTGATGTAGGTTATGATTGAAACAGATGCTTTCTGTGAACCAAGTGCACTCTAATAGAGAAAATGATGCCCTAGAAGGCCAAAATGGCTCAGAATGTCCCCAAGTGTGTTCAAATAATGCCAACTACACCCATGGTGTATTTGGGGATATTTTGGGCTTAGTTGGTAATTTTTGGGCACATTTGGGAGCCCAAGTGCAGACTGTGGCAAATTGTGCCGTAAATAATACCTAGAAACTAACATTTTGAAATCTACCCTCCCAAGTGCACCTAGATAGTGTAGACTATGACCATGCTATAGATAGGGACTAGAATAGCGTAGTTAGTAAGTTCTAAGTGCATTTGGTGACTTGGGAACAACAGAATGGGGTCATGGTGTCTCCTAGGCCTTTAAAACTACCTCCTAGGGGTCCCAAGTGCACCTTGACAGAGCAAAGTGCACCCTAGGGTAGAAAGCTAACAAAATACATGAAATAAGAGCATAAAAGCATGTTACTTGGCACCCTAATTAATCTAGGTGTGATATGGAAGTGCAGATAGTCTTTATACCCTTCCAAGTGAGTTCCTTCCTTGCACTTACAAGCACAAAACAAGAAAACCCAAGTTAGTTAAGCATGTTCACATTGGGTTCACCAATTGTAGGACCTAGAAAATGGGCTAATGTATAACATTCTATGAGAAAATCACAAACCAAATAAACATATATTAACACCCTCTAGTCTACCATGAAAGCCAAATGAATCAAAACAAGAAAGCAAATCTAAAACTCCCTCTTTCATTTATAGCTCCTATGTCCTTCTTTCTTCTCCATGTGATGTAGCTCCAAATTTTCTATAGTGCACAGAATGTTGAAAAAAAATTATATGATAGGGATAATGCTATGAGAATACTTGAAGTTGCGATTTTAGTGTGAGAGATGGAATGAAAAATGAGAAAACTAGGGACCAAAAATGCAAGAAAGAATGCTTATTTTATAATCAACACACAAGGTGAGAGCATTGGATTTGTCACTCTTAGATATGCAACTTGGCATGATATTCCTTTGAGAATCCATGATGCATTTGACACAAGATGCCAAGTGTAGGACTTTATGATGCTTGGAAGTCAAACAAGGCTAAAGAGGGAAGATAATCTATGACATGTCATATGACACCTGAAACCCACTTAAAGCCAATAATCTATGACAAAGGAAGCCAAATATGGACGTGTGTAAGAAAATAAGAATATTGGATTATTACATATCTTAGCCAAGTGTCAAAGGAGAATCCATGAGGTGTCACACCCATGTGTCATGATGATATCAATATTTTGTGGAATATTTGAATTAAAGAATCCTTTATTCCACAAAATAGAAATTAGTGAAATGGAACTAATGGTGGGAAATATGACTTAGGAAATTAAGAGTTTCCACGGTTTGTAAATGATAAATCAATTAATTAATAAAATTAATTAATTGAGGAAGTTAGTTAGGAATAATAATTAGTGAAATGACATAGGATTAAATTATGGGTTGTTTAATCCTATAGAGAAAATTAGTAAATGATTGGCTAGTTTGATTAAATAAGTGTGATAATATCCTTTGATGAAAATATGATGATGATATGGATCAAATAAGATGATGATAGGTAGACCAAATCCATGGTCAAAATTATTGATTGATCAAAATTGATACCATGCCAAGGACACATGACATGAATTAGAGATACGTAACATTTAACTAACATTGTAAATGCTATAGGATCGAGATTGATTGATATGGTTGATCATAATATTATTAATGAACATAGTAAATATTATAAAAATAGTTGATAATGTCATGACCTAACATTGAAAGACTCAACAATATCAAAGATCAAATGACATGAATGATAGTTTTACCTAGCACTAAGAGCCATGACAATACTAAGGTTAGATTGATAGGATTTGATAGATTTGTAGGTTTCCAAGGCACTGAAAGCCACAATAATGCCTAGGATTTGATAGATGATGATTGATTTTGGATGTTTGATATGTTTTGTGATGATTCAGACTAATTTTGGGTGATTCTGAGTTGATTTGGGGTGATTTTGAGTTGATATGAAATGGTTTTGAGTTGATTTGAAATTGTGTTTGAAATGACATGCAATTGATGTGAAAGAGGATATAAATGATGATAGACATTGTTGAGATATGATCAAGCTAGCCAAAACATTAGAATTAGTAGAATGAGAAAATGGGATGAATTAATATAAGGAAATGATGAAACCGTATATGCTAACCATTTTTGAGCATCTACAAGTAGTAAAAAGGATATTTATATATTTGAAGGTATATCTTATTAGTAAACAGTTTTGTCCTTCCAAAATTAAATACAAAGAATGACTCAAGATGCCCAAATAGAAGAACAATTGCAACTAACAATTGGATAGATTATCATTTTATTGATAATCTTTTTTTGAATGGAGAGGTACAACTCCCTTGTAAAGATATTAAATGAATGTGATATATGCTTATGTCCTTAACCTGAAGACACGAAGGGTTTTCTGACATTCATCCATCAATATGGAATGAATGTGATTATCAGATTAACACCTAAAGAGAGAAAGCAAAGAAATAACCCTATGATCACCTATTTGACTTTCTACCTTATAGAAGAGACATGAAGAGTTCCAAAGATCATTATACAAAAGCATAAATAAATAACCACAAGATCACATATATCACTTT
Organism: Cupressus sempervirens; assembly: GCA_028749045.1. Classification (NCBI taxonomy): domain Eukaryota; kingdom Viridiplantae; phylum Streptophyta; class Pinopsida; order Cupressales; family Cupressaceae; genus Cupressus; species Cupressus sempervirens. The sequence goes on along the minus strand of CM053791.1, from coordinate 600,973,139 downwards.
CAACATAGTAATAAAGGACTATATCTAAAATGGAAACAAAAGGACTCCAAAATCCTTCTAAATCATAAACACAAATGTATATGACTACAAAATCAAACACATTTATATCCCTCTTTATTTTAGAAACATGATAAAACAACAATTCTCTATCCCCTATTACAATCAATCTGCATAAGACAAAACTCCTGCCCCTATCACAAAACAAAATTGTCTTCTCCTTATAGTAGCAGTTGTAGAACTCCCGCTCTCGAAAAAGATAAAAAAGAAGCTATTACAATTGCTCTCCAACCTTTAAATAATTTTTTGCCAAGAAGTTTGGAAACTACCCAACTTCTTACTGAACTCTTCTTTCAACTTCTCCAGTACATTACTATAATAATTAATTCTATTAAAGAATTAATTATTTTACAATCATTTTCTATATCCCCACTTTAATTTCACAAACCTTAATTCACACTATAATAATAATTAATTCTATCAAGAATTAATTATTTTACATCCCTCTTCAAAATTTAATCCACTCCCTCTAACTTAATAGTTATAAATAATTAATTCTTGGGGAATCAACTATGTGAAAGATTAATGCTATTTTAGATTAATTTGACATTTAATTATTTTTCATTTAAATATATTAATATTTAACTCTTTAGGAATTAAATATTATATTCAGAAAAATAATTAATAAATTATTGATTTAAAAGATTCTTTCTTTCTTTTTAATACCTTTCCACATAGCAAGAGGGAAATACTTAGGGTTTAAAAACCCTAGGTAACACTTGGCTCTTTTTGGGGCCTGCATTCTATACCAGGATGCAGAGAACTCCAAAATCTTTGTCTACTACTGTAATCTAGTGCTTTATCCATTGGGTGTAGAGTCATTATTCCACTATTTCTGTGTTTGTGATAAGAAATATTAGGGAAATTTTGAGTGGTATCCATTATTGCCACAATATTACTACAATCTTGGCTCTTCAATTAATTTTGTGTGTCTCCCTTTACAACTTCTACACTTGTTGGGGTGGCAATGCATTGACCTATCAACTTTTCTCTTAAAATTTGAGAGGGTCCTTCATCATAGAAATATAATCCTTTTTCAGTTGAAGTGAGCATTCTGTAGTCAATGGATGAACCAATTGGATGAATTATTCATTGCTCCTTCAACAATGAGATGAAGGGTAAGCATAAATATCTCTGCAGACCACCCTCGTATAGCTGATCAAGAAGCCTATTAGAAGTAGCAAACAAGATAATTCCTTTGTTGAAAAGATGCCTAAACATTGTATTCAATATTAATGCATTAGGTACACCATTTACCATGAGTTGGAGCACCTGAAGATTTAATTAACTTGATCTATTCTGTTCTATAAGCATTTCAATTGACTTTCTTCAAACTACCATGAAGATAGATGTATCTATATATTTTGCTTCTTTTCAAGTCTAAAATACAAATTAAAGGCTCAAAAACCTTTAATACCCTCATACAAATACTATTAAGTTAACAATATCAACTTACAAGCATTGCTCCATGAGTACTTGCTGACCCAACTCAACCCCTAGCTGACTCAACTTCTTTAAGTTTCATACTTTGTGGGTCTCTTACAATATGGGTCTGCATTTTTATACATTATCAAATAGTATTGTGGGTCTGCTCTGATCTTCTTCCTTATCCTAAACACTTTTTAAGTTATCAGGCTCACTCAAATAACAAAGAAATAATGCTCTCGAGTTTTGATACTATCACAATGTCTCACCATCCACAGTGACTATGGTTATGCTTGTTCATACTGCAAACATTGTATTGAATCCATGACTACCATCTTCTTGTGTTCGGCTACACAATGAAATTGCTTCCTTGAAATCTCCTCAGTAATAGCATCTAATGGATCACTAACACCTTTATGTCTTTGCAAGCGGCTATGTATGCTCAACATAAAGTCATAAAAATGAATTCTTTCCTTTCTCCAAGTTTCAGGCAATTTCTCATAAAACAAGTCCATTAGAAAGCCTTTGATTATTTTATTACCACAAGCTTGGGTTTATTCAATGTTGCACATTCTTCTTGATGAAGTGGCTCAATTGGAAGGGATTCCAATGAGTCAAAATAGAAAAATTGAAAAAGTGGGCGAAACTTCTCAAAACATGCTTTGACAACCACCTGTCCAACAATTCTACCAGACATAGATGTCATTAGATTCAGTATAGCTTGTGAGCCAGGTCTAGCAAAATTCTTTAAAACATTTTCATCAATACTATTCAACTTTATTAGGAGAAGATGCTTCATTAATGGTCTGTACTATTTCAACAAAAATACTTGCAGCTTCTTCAATGTGCAAGATGGATTGGGTCGGCCTCTTTTATCTTCTAACTATCACATCACCACCCCTAATTAAGGTTAGCACATTTTAAGTGCGAGACTCAAAACTCCTTCACCACTCATCCATGCAAACATAGATATCTGCAATAGCATTGTTAAGTGCAATAAACACACCATTGAGAACAAATGTATCTATCATAAGTAGCCATCCAATAATGACTAGTCCACATATATTATGTTTGAAGTGAAGAATAGTCAAGAAGAAACCAAGAATGGCTACCAAAAGCATCACACCAGCTACTACAATTAAAGCATTCTAGGGAGCATCAAGAGCCTTCTAGATTTTCTCTTCAAGTTCATTTGCTGCAACTTATCTCAAAATGGAACTTATATTGACCCATTGAAAGCAATACGCATCCTACCACTATAGTGAATGTGAGAAGAATTAACAGTAGCAGGGAGGATTTATTTCAATCCACACATCCAAGGGATCGAAGTCATATCATTTGCATTTGTCTCTCTTAATAGGATTCATTGTTTTCCATCAATCACCTTTTGGATTTCATTGATGAGGAGTTATCTTACTTAGCAGCACAGATCGTTAATGTCTCAGCCTTGACATATTGAGCTCTAGAGGAATCATCTTGATGTATGATGGAAAAAATCAATCTCCTCATATACACCCAATAAATTAGGTACCCTTGTCCACACTTTCAAATTTTATATAACTCTATACAGGCTGCAGTCATGAATACTCGATAAAGAGGCATATCATTCCAGATTTTTGCTTTGACCTACTATTATATATTGTCAAATAAAAAGGCTCGATAGCAACCAACTCTAGGTAAAATGTACATTGGTGTAATACACAATCCTTCTAAGTCTCCAACCAATGAATGTATTCCTTTTTCCAAAGGTATCCTTTTTTTAAAAAACTATAATTTGGCACTAAATATTTACCCATAAATTTAGCCTTTAAAGTATTTCTAAATGAAGCCCTTACTGTCTGGATATTCCATTGATGATAAAGATGAGTATTATTCCATTATGCCAACTCATCATCATTTATCTTTCAATGAACCCTAATTTCTTGAGGTGTAAGCATAGAAATGTCTAGAGCCCATGTAGTTTGAAAAAAAATCCACTCCATTGATGAAAAGAGCCATTAGAAAAATAGAATCATAGGGCAAAGAAAAAAGAGAGCTACTTGCAGAGAAGAAAAGAGCAGGGGAACACCAAAAACACAAAAACCACCAGCACCACAAAAGAAGACAAAGCAAACCACACCTAGCCACAACAAAAACTTTATGTAAAAAGAGTAGGGCAAGCAGCCCATACTCAGAAAAATGTACCTAGTTGCTTATGGAAAACCATTAACTAGTTGAGAGAAGTATGTGATGGTACAAAAAAATGGTTGGTGTACAAGTGAGCCCGTTTTGATAATTGGAGAGCAACCATTGAAAAGAAAAACTCCACAACTATAAGCTTTTCAAACAACAGGTTAAAACCAAGAAGCCAGTCAATAGTATAGGTAATCAATTGTGCCACTTCAATATCTTTTTACATAGGTTGTTTCTTGTCAGCACTCTCGACATCTTCCAAGAGATTCTTGGAAAATAAAATGGAGTTTTTATGGTGATAGTCTTTCCTAAAATTATTGAAGTGATCACTCACATAGTTCTCATTTAAATCTGTAACTTCCTCCTTCAAAGATTAAGGTTCCAAGAATTTGTTTATAAAGTCTATCTCAAAACAAAAAGATTCCACTATAGGACCAAAATCCATTTTCCTGTCTTCACAATCAAACCTGAACACTTCTAATTTAGGTTGTGTGCATGGAATTGGTCTGGGGGTAAAAGAATTTTCTTTGATTTCCATCTCGGTTTTCTCAATACTTTTGAATGGCTTGGGTTGTGGAGACTCTTCATTAGTTTCCCTATGACTAAATTGGAAGCATTCATAATCAACATGCAAGAAATTTTATGTTTTAGCATTGCCAACCTTAAGTGTTTCTCAATCTTGATGAACTATTAAACTTTCTTGATCAGAGTAGCTGACTGAATATATGTCAGAAGTATCAAATCTAAGAGATTCTAACTCTGAAAAGAAAACACCTGACAAAAATTTCTTACTTGATTCAACCTCAACAATGCCCTTCAGAGCTTCTTCTTTCTCATGTGGTGTTTTCACTAAAAATTGTTGCATTGATTCCTCCAAAGGAAGATAATGGAAAATATTTGTAGGGTCCTCTTCAAGAGCATTTTCCTGTTCATGCACCAGTTCATCAATTTCTATTTCTTCACACATCTCCTGTACTTTTTTTGGCTCTTCCACAAGAAATATTCTTTGGATGAGGATAGCACCATAAAAAGATTTTGAAAATGCTACTCAGTTTACCATGTCCTTTGTAATTTCTTGGATTGGATTTTCTCTGAAAGGAGGAATAAAAATAAACACATTGACATCATCTTGATTTCCTATAGGAATTGAATCCTTCAAGATTTCCAGATATCTTTGAAATACCTTCTGGTATTCATCTTCAATAGAGTCACCAACCTCCATTCTCGGGGAGGTAGCCTTCAAATTTCCAAGAAAAAAAAAGCACTAGAACTTGCTTTCTTTCCCCAACGGAGTTGCCAAAAACTATTAGTAAATAGTTTTGTCCCTCCAAAATTAAATATAAAGAATGACTCAAGATGCCCAAATAGAAGAACAATTGTCACTAAAAATTGGATGGATTATCATTTTATTGATAATCTTCCTTTGAATGGAGAGGTACAACTCCCTCATAAAGATATCCAATGAATGTGATGTATGCTTATGTCTTTAACTTGAAGACATGAAGGGTTTTCTAACATTCATCCATCAATATGGAATGAATGTGATTATCAAATTAACACCTAAAGAGAGAAAGTAAAGAAATAACCCTATGATTACATATTTGACTTTCTACCTTAGAGAAGAGATATGAAGAGTTGTAAAGATCATTATACAAAAGTGTGAATACATAACCACAAGATTACATATATCACGTTCAACATAGTAATAAAGGACTATATCTAAAATAGAAAAAAAATGACTCCAAAATCCTTCTAAATCATAAACACAAATGTATATGACTACAAAATCAAACACATTTATATCCCTCTTTATTTTAGAAACATGATAAAACAACAATAATATTTCTCTATCCCCTATTACAATCAATCTGCATAAGACAAAGCTCCTTCCCCTGTCACAAAATAGAACTATCTTCTCCCTATAGCAGCAACTATAGAACTCCCACTCCTAGAAAAGAAAAAAAAGACATTGTTACAATTGCTTTCCAACCTTTAAATAATTTTTTGCCAAGAATTTTGGCAACTCCCCAACTTCTTACCAAACTCTTCTTTCAACTTCTCTGGTACATTACTACAATAATTAATTCTATTAAAGAATTAATTATTTTACAATCATTTTCTATATCCCCACTTTAATTTCACAAACCTTAATGCACACTATAATAATAATTAATTCTATCAAGAATTAATTATTTTACATTTCTCTTCAAAATTTAATCCACTCCCTCTAACTAAACAGTTATAAATAATTAATTCTTGTGGAATCAACTATGTGAAAGATCAATGCTATTTTAGATTAATTTGACATTTAATTATTTTGCATTTAAATATATTAATATTTAACCCTTTAGGAATTAAATATTATATAATGAAAAATAATTAATAAATTATTGATTTAAAAGATTTTTTCTTTCTTTTTAATACCTTTCCACATAGCGGGAGGGAAATACTTAGGGTTAAAAAACCCTAGCTAACACATCTAACTATGGAATATGGTATGATAGATCAAGTCATTTCACCTTGTGCACATATACTGATGTAGATTGGGTAGGCAATATAGATGAAAAAAGGAGCACTAGTGGTGAAACATTCTTTCTTGGAGGAAGATTAGTTTCTTGATTGAGCAAGAAATATAATTATATATCTTAGAGTACAGCTGAGGTAGAGTATAATGTAGCAGCGAATAACTACAATCAAGTTATGTGGATGAAATGAATGTTGAAGGATATTGGAATTGATTTTATAGAACCTGTTATCATTTACTATAATATTACAAGTATACTTAGTATGTCTAAGAATCTAGTATTACATTCTAAGACAAAGCACATATCCATAAAGTATCATGTTTTGAGAGAAAAGGAAGTAGAGAAAGAAACAAGCTTGGAGTATGTAAGCACTAAAGATTAGATTGTTGGACTAGACTAAAAGTTGATGCTTCTTGTATTGGGGGGTATTTAATATGTACTAATTCATGAAGGACTCTAGGTATTTGGTATTGAATAGTGTCTTTGGTTATTTGAGATAATTCATGATTTGAGCAGCTGATTAGCAATTGGTATGTAACAATTGGTATTGTGATTGACACCTTTCACATTGATGTCAATAGGGGAGAGAATGAGCATGAAAAATACACTGAGTGAATGTACATAAGAAGAGAATAACCTATTTAGATGGAAATGGGGGACAATTATCTCTTTAGGGAGATTTAGAAAGATTCATGTAAGTGCATAGTTAGAAGTATAAGTGTGCAGATGTAGCTAGAGAGTATTGGAAGTTGTTTACTATAAACAACTATTGCTAATCCTAAAAGAAGTAGAAGAATAGTACAATGTTCTAGAAGATCTAAGATTGATGAAGAGGATTTGAGAAGAAGATAGAAGGAGAGTAGACTTTGGTATTCTTGGAACTTAGATATTTTTCATCTATGTTGCCATCAATGCCAAAGGGAGAGATTGTTAGCATGAATTTTGATGATACTACACTAGGGGAGTATCCTAAGAACTAAAAAGTATTGGTATGTTGCATTCATGACTATATTTATCATTGATGTCAACACAATAATAATTTTATTAAGACTGAGAGAACAGCAATTAGTAATCTTAGTATGTGTAGGAGCTAATGAAGTTTCAAATGATGTGTCATGGAGGACATGTTCTTAAGTTTTTCCTGATGATATGGTTCAAAGGAATACGTTTGGTTTGATGTTGTACAAAAGTTACACTTGTTTTCCTAGAAGTAGTACAAAAACAAAGCATTGGAAAATAGATTTCTAATGATTTATTGCTATCTTTCATCTGAGATGTAATGAAGGTGATGTGCAAATAAAATTGATAGAGGATGATCATATGATGATTCCAACATGTGTACAAGAAATGGTTTCACATGTATGAAGTTTTGTATAGACTATGAGCCGATGGTGTTGTTGTAATTATGAATTAATTAATTATCTTATTTCAATTAACTGAGAAAGCCTCCAAGCCAACTCAAGCAATCATTATGAAGATATGGTATAAAGGAAAGTTTCATTCCTTGTTTGTAAAGAGACTTGGATTGAGATGATCAAATGGAATGTGAAGTATTGAAGTATTAGTGCATAGCTTGAGAAGGAGCAAAATGCTTACTAAATGTGTGTAAGTGATCCAAGGGATCATTAGATGTGTAGTATGAGATGTAGTTACAAGATCTAAAGGAGAAGAAGTCTAGTTGATAGGATAGAGAAAAAGGAAGAATTACATTTTAGTTCTATTATTTTTCAAGGAATAATACAAAGATCATTTGGACAGTGGATTCTTTGATATTAACCTTGAAGTTGTTTGAGTAGTGGGTCCAGCTATCTTCTGTAACTCCTAATAGGTCAAAATCTCCTAACAAGGAATCAACATCTCCTAATAGGGACTCATATGTATTGAATGTTATAATAGACTCCTAATAGGGTCTATCCTCTAACAAGGAGTATTTATATTAGTACATCATCTTGTGGATAAAATCCCCACTAGGGTTTTCCCCTCTGATCAAGGGTTTCCTTAGTTAACATATCTAGTGTTAATTGTGCATGAGTATCTTGTTGTGGTTTCAGTTTATATTACTCACATGGTTTATTTTCTTTAAGGTTAATATTGTAATGATAGTTGTTAACTAATTCACACCCCCCTGCCTGCCCCCCCCCCCCAGTTATATCAGTGGACTATATATTCTAACATGTATATGAAAGAAGGACCAGACAAGAAGATTGTGTTGCAAGAAAATTTTATGGATGACACTTTATTTACAGGAAATGATGATTTATGCAAGGCATTTTCAGTAGAGATGATTAAAGAATTCAAGATGAGCATGTTTGGAGAGATAAAATTCTTTTTTGGATTGTAGATCTAGCAAAATAAAGATGGTATCTACATTACTCAATCCAAATATATCAAGGAGATACTAAAGAATTTTGAAATGGAAGATTCAAAACCTATTAGAATACCTATGTCTGCTAGACATAAGCTTTCCAAAAATGATGGCTCGAAAGAGGTAGATCACACCATATATAGATCAATGATTGTAAAATTGCAATATGTAGTGCACACAATGCCTAATATTGCATTAGTAGTTGGTATGGTGCAAAGATTCTCAACAAATCCTAAAGAAAATCTTATGATGGTAATCAAAAGAATCATGAGATATCTAAAAGGCACTAAAGACTATGGATTATGGTACAAGAAATGAGGCAATTTGGATTTGAAAGCATTCATAGATGTTGATTAGGAAGGAAGTGTTGATGGAAAAAAAGCACCAGTGGTGGATCATTCTTTCTTGGTAAAAGACTAGTATCTTGGACAAGCAAGAAGTAGAATTATATTTATCAGTCCATAGTAGAGGCAAAATATGTGGCAACATGAGTTAATTGTTCCAATGTTGTTAGGTTCAAGCAACTATTGGCAAGTATGAAGATAGTGATCAAGGATCTAGTGGTTATTTTCTGTGATAACACTAGTGCAATTAATATATCCAAGAGTCCTATGATGCACACAAAAACCAAGCACATTTCTATAAAATATCATTTTGAGAGAATTGGTACAAGATAAAGAGATAAGATTGGAATATGTGAATATTAAAGAGAAAATTGTAGATATATTCACTAAGCCATTACCTAAGGATGCCTAAGTTAGGGGTCATTCCCTTATCTAAAGCTCACTAAATGCAATTTAGTGATGCATCAACTAGAGCATATTGAAGATTTGATAGTTGATACAGTATTGTCAAGGCACATTGAAAATGAATTAGTACATAAGGTACATTGATATTCACTAAAAATTTTCTTTGGTATGAGATGTCAAAGAGGCATAATTTGGTTGTCATATCTCACAAAATTTTTATTACTTTAGAGATGTCAAAGAAGAAGAATTTGGTTTGATATCAAAGAAGGAAAGTTTTCTATCAAAAGAAGATGTTGAAGACAATGTTTTACTGACAAGGGGAGAAACTGAAGGTAGAAGGAGTTCACACTAATAGAGGGAGTTCTCATGGATGAGAATCAGAATGAAACTAAGGATATGTTCCTTACTTTATTGTTTCTCTAAAAATTTCATTATATTATGACATGTTGTGTTGCCATCAATACTGAAGAGGGAGATTGTTGGAAACAATTGATTAATTATATATTGTCTTTAATATTACACAAAATTTTATATCAGTGCTAGTCATTGTATGCCAAGCTCACTTGGGCAATGAAGATAGTTTCTTGTGTCTATCGAACACTCTAGAGTTTTCCAAGTTCAAAAGTCAATGTCTACCAGGTTCACTCAATTGTCAAAGGAAAGTTTGTAGAAGTTGAGTGTTAACTGATCTCACTTAGTTAATGAAGAAAATTTTGGATGGAACTAGTGTTAACCAAGCTCACTTGGTTACCAAAGGAACTTTTTGAATATGTAGTGTTAACCAAGCTCACTTGGTTAACATAGGAAAATCATCTCTGAGTTAGTGTCTATCAAGAATGGATGGTTAACAAAGGATTTCCTTGTTTTGGAAAAATGAGTTTAATTGATTTAGTCGTTAGTTCTAACTGACTAAGGATACTTGACAATGTGTAAGATTTAAATATGAGGTCAAGTTGAGGATTGAATGTGTGGAACATAATAGAAGATTCAATGATTCTTAGAGGAAGAGAATTAGAATGATAAGCAGAATATCCTTATTGATTTTCAAAGATACATTTGAACAAGAATGATCAAGTATTTAAACAAAAATTGAGATTTGTAATCAAAAATTTAGTTGCATCAGAAATCAAGTCATCTCATTGTTACTTTCTAACCATTGTAGTAGTGATCTAAATCTCTTAACCGAGTTGGCTTAACAACTATTTGTAAATTGTCTAACTAGGTGACATTTTTAGATTGAAGTGTCTAAATATCTCTAACAATGCCACTCCTAATAGGGTGATTAAATCCTCTAATAGGGTCACACTTAACAATGTGTTTTATATCCTTTAACAGGGTTGGCTCTTAGTAGGGTTCAATTTAGAAGAGTGAAAATCAGTAACTAGTTACAATTGGTAATTTTTACCAAATTGGGTTTCCAAATTTAATCTTAGTGTCACTTGTGTTCATGCTATTTCTTTTATTTTTATGAAATTAAGTTAATCACATTAAGATTAGTATATTTTTCTATTGCCGAGTTATAGTATTTGCTAGAGTAAACAAAGTGCATGTGTGTTTGTTGAGTTACAATAGAATATAGTTTAATTAGAGTTTTGATTTGTATTGACATCTAAGAGATCTCATATTTATTTTTGTAGTAACTAATTGACCCCTCCCCTCTCAATTACTCCTCTTATATTTCCAACACACGGGCCTCCTTGCAGTTGGTCACCTAGAAATTGGGATGGTACATTTTATATATATCATCAAAATGAGGAAGATGTCTATTAATTGGGCTACGATTCTTTGTGACAATCTAGATGAACATCTCATTTTAGTGAAGAAGTAACCACATTCCTATATGAACTCTTACATTTTATATCTTCTAGTAGTGACACTAACAAATTACCTTAGGTTAGTTAGGAAGGGAAGTATGCATAATGCAAATGCCTAGCCATACATAATCTATTGCCAACTTGTGAAGAAGAAGCTTTGTTTCAAGAGCCCTAAATAAAAGTTGGTCAATGATGGATACATTTTTTCTATCATTTAGTTTATAGAAGGAAACTATGTCAAAAGGATGTCATTAGAGGTAGCAACTTGAATATCACAAATTGGAGCTTATTTCATCCAGTTCAAAACATTTTCCTATATCTGGGTAGCAAGTACTCTCCTATGGCCAAGGAAGCTACCTAGATATCCATAAAATAGACATGGGCCTTCGCTTACAATAGGGTATGGAAATAAAATAAGAAGACATGGGCCTGGCTAATCACCATTGCGAATTTTGAGGTTGTTGCCCAAGTTTCAGTCTATATTTTTTCTCTAGGGTTTTGAATTAAGTCAAGTGTCAATGTCTTGAGTCTAAGTCTAGATTTCCTATAGAATGATCTTTATTTTCATCATTCCTTTGAGCTAACCTAATGCAAGAAATCATGTGAGCAATGCATCAGTCTAAAGTTAGGTGATTAGCATTTGCAGGGTTTGTTATGTGTTATCCTGATGAGAAGAAAGTCTAGATATTCTGTTAATTCATATTTTCTTGTTCCTAAAGATGTTGAAGGAAAAGATTCATGTTGAGAAGTAGTCAATAAATCAAAGAATGCATTCTATTGGCTAGTCAAAGGTCAAATTCTTATCTATCAAATTGGGTTACATTTAAACATTAAATGAAAGGAGAATGCATTCAATAGTCGAATCTTACAAGATCGATGTCTATCGCTTTGCCACTTTCCAAAGTTACACGAGGGATAACCTATGTGAAATAGTGACAAGTTGACACCTATTTATGGGACCCACTTGAGGTAGGATCTTCTTTGAATCATGCATAGTAATTAAATAACATAATTTGGACCATCAGATCGAAGAGGATCTATAGATTTTTCCTTGTCGCTTTCCAAAGTTGCACAAAGAATAACTCAAGCAACATAATGACAATTCAACACATATTTTGTGGGGCCCATTATATTCCATGAAGCAAAGAAGTCCAATGTTAGATTCATCGGATAATGAATTAATGCCATCTATTTGCCATGAGGTACTTAAGGTGCCTAGATCAAAATAGGGAGCATAAAAGCACAAACCTGTGTCACCCTTTTACAAAGAAAAAGGCTAACAAAAGTGTAGTTGTTCACATTCAATGACATAAAATTGGTATTATTACTTAGAATTTTAAAATGAAGTAAAGCAATGAAATGTGTAGAAATGGATGAAATTTAGGATTATAATTTTTAATAATTATTTGGAATAAGAAATTATATATTTTCCTATTTTTTAAAGATAAATATTAGTTGCTAAAAAATGCTGGAAATTAGGGGTCTAGTTCCCATCACAAAACTATATGGAAATAAACTTATTTCCCTTTGATCTTAGATTATGTTATCATTAATATCCTTAGATAGAACAATCTAAAATAAAAATGGGCTTTAGACCTATATTTTTTCTTTTATAACAATTCAAATTTCAACTTATTTAAATCGATAGTTTTCATCTCTGAGCATATGTTTCAAAATAAATCTATTCCAACCAAAATAAAATTATAGATTATGAAAGATGATTCTCTCCTCTAGAACATCATATAATTTTTATTTTATATTTTTTTTGATATTATTTAATTGTATTTTCTTTCTCAAAATTGACATCTTCTTGAGTGTTAAAATATGTACTTGTAGAATTTTTTAATTACAATGTACTATATCTAATTAAAACACTATGAACTTTATATGTGAATATTCTTGACTTTGAGCTCTATAAAATGGTATCTATATGTTATTAAAAAATGTCATAATAAATAGTACGAGTTATTGAAATGTCAGCTTTCTGAAATAATTGTATTTTTTTAGTAATTGGATGCTGACTAATATAAAACATTCATTTAATAGACATTTCCAATTGGAAAAGTGTGAGACCATATATAACTTAGTTAGAATAATTTTATCACAAATCATATGTTTGAAAAATTTATTTTCTAGATAGAAATACTCAAATTCAGTTGTTCTAATAAGTCAACTTGAAAGGTGACATAGCTTTGTACTTTTACTTGGGACCCACATTAGAAATTAAAAAATGAAGTTATAGTCTTTTTCATGAACCATTAGATCTTACAAGGTCTATGGACATCACTTTCCTACTTTTCAAAGATTCTTGAGGTTTACACAATGTGGGGAAATGACAATGAGACACATGAGATGGTGGACCAACAGAAGGAAATACAATGGCAACAATAAGAGTCCATAACAATTTAAGCATGGTCATTAATTTAAGATCAATGTCCATAATTTGAAAAAGTAGTGACCTTGGTTTATAAAATACATGGGTTTGGCATGAAACAATAGAAAATGAAGAATGAATGATTTTCTACTAGATTTTCTAAGATTTCATGAAGTTGAATAGTCATCATGTTTATTCAGTAACACCATAGATTCAAAATATCAATAGAAGAGTTACGACATACTCATTTCATGATGCAGATTTGATAATTTCATATTTTATTTTTACTTTTATATGACTTTTGCTCTTCCAAAATTAAGAAAGGATAACAACAAACTATAAATATAATCTCATTTGATAATGAGAAGGTTGGAAAACTTGATGTTGAATTGGTCTCTAATTCCATTTACCCTATTTTCTTGTCATGTTTTGTTTCCCATGCATAGATTAGTTCTACATTAAGAGTTGAAAGATAATCATATGGATTCCATTTCATTTTTGTGATTATAGTGAAGGTAATTCCATTTACTCTCTTCACATATGGTTATGTTTCCCCTCTTGCTAGTTTCTTATCATGTTAGATAGTTTCATTGGGAATTGGAAGGATAGATGTGTATGAATCTATTAATAACTTGCTGAATTTCATTTCACTCATTTCTAATAGTAAAAAAAAATCCATTTTCACTCACGTGCATCTCTTTTCTCATTCCTATTTGTATTTAGGTGATTAACATCTACATTTAGAATAGAAGTAAGAGTTAGAAACATCAATATAATCTAATATAGTCATTCCATTGAGTGAGATAAGTTATTCAAAATTATCTTGCTTGAATTGTTTGTGCCTACAAATAATTTGATTATCCTTTATTGCTCTTAGGTTAAGATCTTATAATGTCACAAAGTCTGGTCTCATAAAAACATATTCATTGTATATCATTGCAAATCACAGGGAGTTGTACCTAATCAATTCAGAAGGAAGTGATAGAATATATACATTGACCCATTTTTGGTAAACATCATTTTGTTTCTTTAAAAATTGGGTATCAAAGAGTCGAGATTATAAAATCTAATAGGAGAACAAACTGTTAACCAACAATTTTTGGCAACTCTATTGGGGAGATTTAGATGAAAGTTCTGAAGAATTTTCCTTCATATTAATTTGCAATCTAATTCTATATATTTTAGTTTCAAGAAAATACCTTTGGTAGCTAGGTGTTTTCCATAAGGACTTACTAGTTTTATAGCTTGAACCTACTAAAGAAAAGAAAAAAATACAAAGTTGAAGACTGGTGAGATTAATTCAAAACACCATTTTCTAAATATTTGATACACTCTTGATTCTAAATATACCAAGAGTGCCAAGGAGAAAAGAAAGATTCAACCAATATATGAAGAGCTCAAGAAAGATAACTTTCATATCCTAGAAGGCCTTTGCAAAAGAGGAAGAACATTTGCAAGGGAATCTATAAAAAAGAAACTTTGAGATACTCCCTTATATGCAACTGTTCCTCCAAATAGAACACAAAGGAGTCATTCTTCTACTCCTCTTGTTATCAGGAATTCTATTCTTTTTATTTTTTATGGTTTATTGTTGATTAGTACTACTCTAACTACTTATGTTACTTTTCAAACAAATCAAATCATTGCACCAATAGTTATGGCACAACCATGAGGAAATGCTATTGGTCCTCTTGCCCTTAAACCTAATAATGATTTTCCAAGAGCATCAAGGAAGAACTTCCCAAGATTTAAAAATTATGGTACCACCTCTGTAGAAAAACACTTAGGTTCTTTCCATAAGGCTTGTGGTGTAGTAAATCCTCAACATGAAGATTTGACTATCAGGATGTTTGTAGATACACTAGTGGATAATTCTACTAATTGGTTTCAAGATCTACCTAGAGGATACATAACAAATTGGGGCTCTATGAAATAAATGTTTAAGGAAAATTACAAATTTACAAAGGATGCACAAGTATTGTTGTTGCAATTGGCACATATAAAGAAAGAAACATTAGTTTCTATGAGAGATTTTAATGCAAGATTCAAAAAACTCATCAAAAGAATACCCACTACAAGTGCAACTACAAATGATAATAAGAAGACTTTCTACATTAGCTCTATGGCTCCTAATTTGGGATATCAAATTAGAAGAGAAAATGTAGCAAACTTGCAATCTACCTAGACACTAGCTATGGAGATGGAGGATGATATGATAGCCTCTAGCAAATGGAAGAGAGAAATTCAATTTGGAACCATGAGTAATATGACTGGTACCTCTAACAATACTAAGGCTATGCTTCAAAAATTGTCTAATGAACTCATTTCATTGAAGAAACAAATCAACAAACCTGCCCATTCTTTTCATTAACCTCATCAAGAAGGTTATAGAGTCCCAAATGGAGGTAAAGCATTAAAAATATCACCTATCCAAAAAAGCTTAACAATTGAAGGTTCTCCTAAGAGACAAAATATGTGTTATTTTCATTTAAGGGTAGACCATGATGGAGATACATGTGCTGATATGACCAGATATAGGTAGATGGTGGATAATAAAGAATAAATAGTTGAATACCCTGAAAGTGAGGATGATCATGCTCCACATGGCAACTCTATATACTTTTTCTTGGAGTATGAATTAGATTCAGAGATAGGAGGTGGATTTTTTTCTACTCTAGAAGGATCTTAGTTAATAGTTATGACCAGAGGTTAGAAAAAAAGAAATCAAATCAACGATCTAGTTCTTGTAAAAAATAATGTACCATTAAACAAAATTGATAAAGATAAAGGCATGGTAACTTGAACTTCATAGAAGGAACACAAAGGTAAGTCATCTAATTCATTTGACATAATACAATACTATGAAGAAACAAAAATTTAGATTTCTCTATTAGATTATTTAAAAGCTAATCTCAATTAGTTGAAAAGATTAGTTGAACATTGCAATAAAAATAAAGAACAAGTTAGTATTAATGTTAATGTTGATCATCTTAGTAAAGTTAGTAGTGATGGATCTTCTTTAACTGATGAAGATTTTGCACTCCCTAAGTTATTTAAAGAAGAAGAACCTCTTGTCTTAGCTACATGCCCAAATGAAAAACTAGATCCCTTCTACATTTCCTTATTCATCAATGGAAATAGATTGAGTAATTGCATCATAGATTTAGGAGCCTCTAATAATGTAATGTTTTCTTCTATAGAAAAAGATTTAGGGATTCTACTCACTAAAACCTTTGGTAAATGCTATTCAATGGATACAAAACAAGTGCCTTTACTTGGATAGATTAAAGATGCTCAAGTTGCCTTAGTTGCCTATCCCTCAAAAACACTTAAACTTATCATCCTAGTAGAAGACATTCTTGCAAGCTATGTCATGCTCCTAAGTAGAAGTTTCTACAAAGACATGGGGGGAGAAATAAAACTAGTCTGGTCTTGTGCCACTATTCAAGTTGGAGATAAAAAGGTGAAGCTAGTACTAGAAGATAAGGAAAAATTCATTGTCCTAATATTAGATGACCCTAGATCTCATATCTTGTATCATGAAATGTGATTTGGTAATTAAATGCTTTTCTCTGACACCCTTGATATCTCAAAAGAATTAAAACAAAATAAATGTGATTAGTTATGGACTATGGAATTTGATGGTAGTTGTGCTAATGTCAGTTCAAGTGTAGGGGTAGTATTAACATCACCTAATGGGGAGATTGTTGAGTTAATGGGTGTTGCACACATTGAATAATATTGTTATATTATTTTATTTTATTTTATTATGTAATGTTGCACCTAGATGGATGTACAACATGGAAAGATTCCCATGGGATATATTTGATGAGTTGTATTGTAACATTTTGACAATATTTCATGTAATTATTCAATATTGGGGAAAATAATTAAATTTCCAATATTAAATGTGGGGTCAATGGGTTAGGTAGCACATGGTTTTAAAACATAGTTTATGTAATACAACTTGGTTGTTTTTTCGAACTTGCTACTATATAAGTAGCCACAAGGGTAGTTTTTGGTTTGACAAGATAAGAAGGCAAAAAAGAAAATATTTGAGTGGGACAAGGCTTGATAGGTTAGCCAAGGGAGCATTTGTGAAGGCTAGAAGCATGTCATGGGATGTGTGGATTCATGCATTTTTACATAGATTTCTTGGTAGCGGCTATGACTTTGAAGGCTTCCATGGTTGTATTGCAATGGTATTCTTGTTGAATAATACATAGTGATGGATGCTTTTGGAGGCTAGGTTTTTCCCTTGTTGAGGGTTTCCTAGGGTATATCTTATGTTACAATTTTTGTGGGCACGCTATTTATTTTCTTGCATGTGGATTTTAATTCCATATTCATTTTAGATCTATTATGGGTTATGTGGAAATGGTTATATTCTTTGTTGCAAGTTTCCTTACAAGTGGTATCAGAGCTATGGTTGTGTTGTTGTAACCCTGGATTAAATCCATGGGAATGCATGAGAGGATAAAAGAGAGGGAAAGATATATGAGTTGTTTATTGTAGATTTGAGGCTTTCAATTTTCTATTATGATGGGATATTGGTAGATTTTTCATCATGTAAAATTATTGGTCAAAAGGATATTTTGGATGCTTCGTTTAAATGAGGGTTTTAGGTGGAGCTTGTAGAAATGACCTCTTGGGACAAAATAGACCTCACCATTGGATCCAAATTGATGTTTTCATAAATTTTGATATATAATATGTCCTAGTTTGGCCATGTTTAGAGGAAATGAAAGAGTTTTTAAGTTTCAGCCCATGAGGGCCATCAAATTTAATCCTGTCAGAATTTTCATCACAAAAAAAAAAAAAATCACAATGAAAATGGTTAAAAGATTGTCACAGTACAATGGACATAACTTTCTCTTAGGATATTGGATTTCAAACTTCTTACAAATGTTGCAAAGCTAATTTAGAGCACTACAACTTGTTGTAGGTTTGGTTCTATTATTTTGAAATTGTGTCAGGTTTTAAGAGCCCCAAATTTAGATATTGTTAATTTTTAGCACAAATTTGGGCATAACTTGGGCATACAAAGTCAAATTTTGGAGTTTGAATAGTCAATGGAAAGCTCTTAGAGAGCTCTACACATTGGTTTAGACTTGTTATAAGTTTGGTATGGTTTATTTGGTGATATATTAATTTGAATAGTTTATGGTATATATTGACTATGGTAGCATTGGGAGTCTATGACATTGTATATTTTGGAGATTTGGATTTGATGTCATTCTATACTTAGTTCATATTTTAGATTGGTCTCATGATGATATGGTTATTAGTGTTTGGTTTGGATATGTATGATGACTTGTTGTATCTACAAGTTATGTAGTGTTGTACGTAGTTTATAATTAAAGATTGCATTTATAGCTTGGTTATGGGTTGTCTTTTCCCATTGACCTTTCATTATTGATGAATATTCAAATTGGTGGCTTGGATTTGAATTTTCTATACCCTAAGTCACATGATTTGTTGATTTTTCTTCATGTAGAAGGGATGAGATGTCATTACCAAGTATAGTCATGGTGGAGGATTGCAGTTGACTATTTTATGTTGAAAAGTTGAACACATTAAGAGTTAGTTGATCGGTTCATGGATGTGATCATGGTGCCATTGATTTTGGCATGAAATGATTAGATATATAGGTACATTCTTGATGTTCATTGGTTTGGATTCCTAATTTGGTTATGGTGGTATATCTTCTTGGTTGAGGATCATGGTTATTTGGTTTTGAGGAGCTCATGATATGCACTTTGAGTTTTTTGATGGTTTGATTCCTTGGTCGATTCTCATGGTTAGAGGATGGTTTTTCATCATGATGTAATAGATAGCTTGGATACATAGTTTAGTGGGAGCTTGTGACAGTGATGAGGTGATAGTGTAAGATTAGTTCCTAGTTTGGTTTGTATCTTCTTAGTTTAGAGATCTCGATTTCACTTGGTACTAACACTTTAGTTGTGTGAGTGTAGACCTAAAGGATCTTCATGTAGGAGATGGATGTTATGATGCCATGGTTGATTCAGTACCATGGTTGAGTGGAATTTTTTTGGCATTGATATATTTATTGAGTATTTGTAGATGTTGGAGGTTTTACTTAGATCCTGTTGCTACAGAAGCATATTTGACATTTGTATGGTGTACTTATTATTTTCATGGTGTGTGAAGATGGTTCTTCATGGTATGTGGAGATGGTTCTTCATAGAATTATTTTTTATCTTCATGGTGTATGGAGATGGTTATTCATGGTATCTGGAGATGGTTCTCTTCATGGTGTATGGAGATGGTTACATCTTGAGGACTAATGAGGTTCTTGGTAAAGGTTTGGTTTATGCTTTCATTTTACATGTTATCCTTCATGTGAGGATGATTTCATTATTATGTCATGATAGAATCTTGATACACATTTAGAGTTTTGACATGTTATATTATGTTCATATTGAGAATGTGATCTCTTTGGTTGAGATGGCTTAGATCATGTTGTCATGTTTATGTTCCTAAGGCCATGGTTGGAACTTTGACATTGATCTTGGTTTAGTTTCTTGGTATTCAGTACATTGATCATTTTCTAGATATTTCATGATATTTCTATGTTGCATTTGGAGTTTGCATGGATTAATTAGTTACAAGTGTTCATGGATACTCAGATATGGTGGTGATGATGATTTCTCTTAGATTAGAGAAGTATTTGTTGGGATAGTTGATGATTTCAGCAGGAAGTCCGAGGGGCATTCACTTGATATGGACTTGAGAGGAGATTGTTCTTATATGGGTCTTGGTTGGAGACTTGGATATCTTGATTAGCATTCTTATTCCTTACTCTTGTTCTACTTGACAGTTTGCTACTTAAAAGGTATATCCCATTGTTTCTCTGAGGTGCATTATGTTTATGCTTGTCTTTCATAGATATGGATCTTGAGCTATGGTACATGATTTAGTTTTGGAGGGTTCATTTGAGAGATGGATTAGCATTGGTTATCTTCATTTGCATATGTTGTTGTGTTGGTTGAGTCTAGGAGATAGTTTTATATTGGGCATACTCCTTGGATTATGAATAATTTATGAGTTTGATCTTCTTCTAAGAGGCTTACATCCATGATTAGTTATATGTTATGGTTTGGATGTTGTTGAGACTTCTTGTTTGGGGTTTTATGGAGGAGATCATACTTACATAGTTTACATCTAGAGGTGTGTGTAGAAGGACATGATACATGTTTGATTTGCATGGTTTCTCTTTGGTCTTGGTTATTTTTCTTGATGTTTGGTTTTTCTTACATTGGATTTGAGATTGGTTAGAGATTGTGATCACTAGTTTGTGCTCATGTATGTCATGTGAGATATGACATGGTTATTTCTTTATCTCTTTCCTTTGTTGGTTGTGGAGAACTTGGGAGAGCATTGGAGATTAGTTATGAGAGTTTTTCTTGTAGGTTATTGCTTTATGTATTGTGGATGTCCTTGATACTATATGGATTCACTTATTTGAGATGTTGTTAGTGAATTACTTATAGATTTGACATTATCTTTTATAGTGGTAGCTTCATGGTATACATGTGGTAGGCATTACTCTTGAAGCTTATGATTACAAGTTACAAATTGGATATGTTAATAATGTGAGATTCACTTGGTATACCTTTGGAGGTATGGATAGTTGGATGAATTTGGCACTTGCTATGGGTGTTATTTTAGATATGGATATTTTGACAACTATAGATACATGTGATTACCTTTGTATTAGCTTTTTTTGTGTATGTAATTTCAATTAGAATAGGATTTTATGATCTTCTAACATGAAAGGTTGGGTGACTTTCTCTTTGGATGGCTTCTATGTATGTTTGATGGCAATAACATAATAGGAGGTGAGATCATTCATGTTTGAGAAGTTGGATACTTTGATTTTTCTATGAGTATTAGGACGGAGAACTTCATGTACTTTGATCCATGATACTGGATGTGTTGGGAGAGATTGTTCCATTTTTCATTTATGTGGCTATATATTGGTTCTATTCAATGTATACAAAAAGTGGGAGATTTTTGAGATAATGGGTATTGCACACATTGCATAACATTTTTATATTATTTTATTTTATTTTATTATGTAATGTTGTGCCTAGATGGATGTACAACATGTAAAGATTCCCAATGGATATACTTGACGAGTTGTATTATAACATTGTGACAATATTTTATGAAATTATTTAATATTGGAAAAAAGAATTAAATTTCCAATATTAAATGTGGCATCAATGGGTTAGGTAGCACATGTTTTATGTAATACCACTTGGTGATTTTGTGGGACTTGGTACTATATAAGTAGCCATAAGGGTAGTTATTGGTGTGACAAAAGAAGAAGGCAAAATAAAAAATAGTTAAGTGGGACAATGCTTGACAGGTTAGCCAAGGAAATATTGTGAAGGTTGAAATCATGACATGGGACATGTGGATTCATGCTTGTTCACATAGATTGCTTGGTAGTGGGTATGGCTTTGAAGACTTCCATGGTTGTATTGCAATGGTTTTTTTGTTGAATAATACATAGTTATGGATGCTTTTGGAGGTTTGGTTTTACCCTCAATGAGGGTTTTCCAAGGCATATCTTGTGTCATAATTTTTGCAGGTATGTTTTTTATTCTCCCGCATGTGGATTTTAATTTCTTATTCATGTTAGATCTATCATGGGTTATGTGGAAATGGTTATATTCTTTGTTGAAAGTTTCCTTACAGAGATGACTTGTTTGGCATATAAATTAGATTTCAAAAATACTAATAGTACTATAGAATATGAAGCTTTTCTCCTTGAAATAATTGTAGTAAAACAAAAGTTAGTCAAGGTGCTTAAAGCTCAAGGAGATGTAGAGTACATGGTAAGATATGGAAGAAATCAATATGCAGTTAAGAATTCAAGATTGAGAAGCTATCATAATAAGGTGTGGAATAAAATTGAGGGTTTTGATGCCTTCTCAATTACATTAGTACTCAGAGAATTTAATTCAAGAGTTGATTCTTTGGCAGTTTCTACATCATTGCTCTTACCACATCCTAATTTCAAAGATCAAACCTATAAAGTAGAAGTTCTATTTAGGCCCAATGTCCCTGATAATTAAGATTCATGGAAGGTGTTTGAATATGATAAACACATACTAAAATTCATTGAAGGGGAAGATCTTTTTGAATGCTTGTATTTTTAGGGAAGCACTAATGCAAATGGTGATGATCCAGTGATAGGGGATAAGAATAAAATAGAGCTTGATATGATTCAATTGAAAGGTAATAAGATTCCAAAACATACACAAAAAGAGAAAGAGATAAATAAAGGAAAAACTTGTGGTGAATATGATGGAATCAATATAGGGACAGAAGTTAGCCCAAAGATGATAAACATAGGAAAGTGTTTCACACCAAACGAGTGGGTAAAGAATAGGAAATTACTAATTGAATTTCAAGATGTATTTACTTGGAGTTATGAAGACCTAAAGAATTTCATGGATGGAAAGTTCAGTAACGAAATCCCTCTTAAGCCAGAAGCAACACCATTCAGGAAGAAACAAAGAAACTATAATCCTATAATTGAAGGAGTAATCTTTATTGAGATTAAGAAAATGTTACAAGAAAAGATTATATATCCTATTCATCATTCCACTTGGGTTGCTAATATTTTTTTAGTGAGGGAGAAGAATGGATAAATAAGGATTTGCGTACATTTTAGAAATCTAAATCAAGTCTCACTCAAATATAATTTTGCTCTGCCTAATATGGATCATCGATTACAAATTGTTGTAAGATTAGAGATGATGTGTACATATTAGATGGATTTTTAGGATATAACCTAATTCAAGTAGATGAAGTAGACTAGTTCAAAACTACATTTACTACACCATAGGGTATTTTTTCATACAATAGAATGCCTTTTGACTTAAGTAATGTAGGTGTAACTTTTGAGCATGGCATGAATTTGGCCTTTGAAGGTTTGAAAGATAGAATCATTATCATATACCTTGATGATTTAACAATCTTTTCCAAGAAGAGAAAGGTGTTGCAAATATTCAAGACTATGCTAAGTTATTGAGAGGGAAGAGGTGAATCAATAACCTCAAAAACTTTATCTAATTCAGATCTTAATTGCAATAATCCAATAACCATTTAATTCATTAAATTAGATGTAACTGTATGCATGAGAAATTAAAAACATAAACATTCATGGCACATGAACAAAATAATTGGGTGACCTAGAAACCTTCCAAATAGAAAGTAAAACTAAGGTGGTGATGATACCCACAAAACTTTAATACTACATCATAAATTTGGCTTGTTAAAGCTTACAATGATCACTTCTAATTATCTACCCTATTAGGAGCAATTAGAACTACTAGGTCCACCTTGTTAGAGGTTTTATAATCATACAATGAAGTATGCACTTGGTAAAGAGATTTGACAAAAGACTATTAAGTCTACCTTGTTAGAGGATTTGAACTGATTCACCTATTAGAATGAAATAATAGATCTTTGACTTACAAGTAATTTGTTGATAGAGATTGTTTGAAGTACTGATCACCTTTGTGTGATAGATATGACTCTACTACTCCTTTGCTAATAAGGCCTGACAATACACTTTATTGTTGATTCACATTTGCATGCTTCTTACATATTCTTAACTTTCATTTACTTTTAGTACATGTATACATACAAGGTATGTGCAGGATCATGGTGTGCCAAAAAGTGGCAATGTGAAAAGCATAGAGTTTGAACATGTCTAAAAGCGCTTCAAAATCCGCTCTGACTTTTTTCCACCTATCCAAGTACCAAGCCTAGAAGGAAAAGCTGAGCCTTATCGAATATCCGATCTAATATCGGATATCCGATAATCATATGATATTATTATTATAATATTATAATAATATAAAAATATTATATTATAACAGTATAATACATTATAATATAATATTATTATTATAATAATAATTATAATATAATATAATAATAATATTATGATTATATTATAATCATATAATATTATACTATAATAATAATATTATATTATAATATATAGTAATGTAATATTATATATATATATATATAATATAATATAATACATTATAATAATATAATATAATATTTTATATTATAATATATATTAATGTAATATAATATATAAAATATAATATAATATAATATTTCAAAGCTATATGCTATATGTTATATATCTTATATATAAAATATAAGATATGCGGGTGATCGGATATCAGATTCAATATCGGATATCCAATATAATATCAGATATCTGATACCTGTAGCATTACATTAAAAAAAAGACCAGACCCACGGGCCCTTATTTCTCAAATTTTGGGGGCCAATATTTAGCGCGTGACCAAATATCAGTTATAAGATTGGATATCGGATATTAAGGTTTTATTTTTATTTTTTAAACTAATTTTTAATCTAAACTCAATAGATTTTAGCATGATTTTGTTTGTTTTAGTTGAATCTAGGGTTTTTTTGAAAAAAAAAGGTTAAAATTAAGGTTTTTTAAAAATATATATTATGTTTTGCAATTCAATAGGAATGGCTTATCAGAATGATGACACTAAGGAAAGGAATAATATTCCTCGTAACCCCCCACCAAATGATCCAGTACCCCTACAAAACTATCCACCAAACAATCCTCTAGCCCCTCAAAACCCTCCACGAATCAAGGATTTGATAAATGAAAATCTCACTGAGTTGAGAGTTTTGCATAGAACATATAATAATGTACCCACATTGGCTCCTATATTATCCACCTTAAACACCATAGTGGATAACATTGAAACCCTTACAAACCAAAAAAATGCCGCTCTTCATTGGCGTGATCAAATGCACGAGATGTTTGATGATGGTTTGGATTATGATGAGGTTGCAACCCTCAACATAAGCAAATACAACTTGGCCAGCCTTTTTACGAATGCGAAAATGGGTTTACCAGTTGACCCAAAAAATCCAAACTATCAATTAAATGGTGCACACATGACGCCATATGTGCAAACTTTTGGGATCATTGGTGGATGGTCTTTGATATCCCTCCACATGGAAATTTAGACATACCATTTTATTTTCTTAGAAAATTATATGCTGAATTTGTGTTGAAACTTAAAGTGAACTATTGGAGCATGAAGCCCAACATGGGCTTAGGACTAGGAGCTCCTCAGGATAGACCCTCTTCCTAGCGAAAGAAAGCTAGCACTTTTGTCCCCCCACTGATATCTCCTCTCCTCCTCGAGTGCAACATCTAGATATTATGATAGAGGCTAGCTCTCAGACTATGAAAGCCATTCATAGGCCGAGTAGCCTAATGATATCTCAGGCTAGGTCAATCCTGCCTCCTCGTGTTGATGATGCTAGTGCTAGTTCATTATTGGCTACCTCATCACATGTTTGTGTGCCTCACACTTGCATTACATGCAAGAATATTTTCTTGCGTCCCACAAGTGATCTTCTTGAGTATCATTTTGTATTAGACGAGGATACACCAAACACACATGCAGAGGCTATAGACCCTGATGCGCGAGAGGAGGGGAATGCAGAGGCATGGACTCCTTCGATGTAGGTACGTGTATATATATTTTTTTTTATGAAATATGTGATTTAAAGTTAATTTTTATAATAGAGTAATTTTAATTTTTAAGCCATATTGACTTTTATATGTATGTGATCTTCATTCACATTTAGTTGATGACTGAGGAGGAGCTCAAATAGATTGATGATGCCACACTCTCGGCCATTTCATTTGGCCTTGAGACATCTATGGTACATTATGTTTTATTCCATTTTTTTTTTTCTATTTGATATTGTAGCATATATGGTTGCTAATCTTTCTTTTATCTTGCAAGTAGCACCTGTCTCGGAGGGACAAAGTGCAAAGGGTGAGCCAACACGCATTGACAAAGGAAAGGTAATTAGGTGCTTTCTATTTGATTAAATATTGATGCATTCTTGTAAAATGTTTTTGGTAATCCCATTTAATTGCGCTCTTTATTGGATATAGGGCATCACTACTGGCGATGAGCCTATACAGATTTCACGTCGTAGACCATCAGGGATTTCCATTCGTACTAAGAGCCCCATTGTATGTATAAGTATCATTTATTTTTTATTATCCTTATCTTCATAAATAAATTCAAAATTGATTTCCGTGATATTAACAACTACTATTTTGTATCTCATAGGAGACTCCTAGTGCATATGAGGTCCGATGGGAGAGGTATGTAGATTTGATGACATGGCCACTCACTCCTGAGGAGGAGCCTACAATAGTAAGTTGTAGTTTGAATTCATGATTAAATATGTTATAAATTTAGCATGCTATGAATTATAATGTTATAGTTTAAATTGTAGATTCATCTGACAAAGGTATTTGAACATATACAACCCACAAGCAGAGAGGTACCAACATTGTTGACGGCATACGAGAGGACTCCTGACCGGCGCAGGAGGTCAATGAGAGAGGTATTTATTATGAAATTTTGATAGTATTAATCTCCATTACAAAAAAGATCATTATGCATTTGATTAATTCAATGTTAGATACATAGAATCATATAAATTAAGTAGTCTAACTTTGGGTTTTCCTTTTTTGTTTATGTAGGAGGCATCTGATCCACCTAGTGCAGTGAAGAGGTTGCATTTTGATCATCCACCAGCACCCTAGGATAGTATAGTTGTCATAGGATGCATCATGAGACATTTTGAGATGGCATATGCCACATTGTATACAGAAACATTGATATTATACACCATCTAATGGCATGATCAGCCACATTTTGTATATGGATCTATGTATTTTGATATATATTTGAGTACTTTGTCTATGGATACATGATCTTTGATATATATTTGTGTAAAATTTTGTCTATGGATATATGTATTTTGATATATATTTTTTTCATTTATGTGCACAATGATATACATATTAATTTAGTATCTAGTATTGTTCAATTTATCGTGGATCATGTGTCATACCCTAAATTTTACTAGTAAAAACCAATTTTTATTTATTTATTTTTTTGTAGCTTATGAAGTTGCATAAGAAATTAAATATTGTAAAACAAGGTTATCATTGAATAGGATTTCAAGACTCATGTGGATAGTGTCATCCAGTTGTAACATTTTAATCACAGGTGGTTTTCAAATAGATTGGATGATAGTCTAGTTCAAGTTAGCATCATGGGTCAAAAGAGTAAGTTCAAGATACAACACTCATAAATTGGTGATGTAATTCATATCCTAACAAGCCTCTGATACTAATATTTTATTAGGGTCTGTCAATTATATCATATGGACTAGGTCATGATTCTAGCATGTAAGGGAAGGGGATCAAAATTAGTTATTATCCTCATTACCAATGTACACACATTCATTAATCATTACAATATATATTAATGTGAGAATTACTATATGGTGTGGAAGTGTAGTATATCTTAATCGATTAAACACATGTATCTAGAGAATTTAGATTTAGTACTCATCACATGAGCACCCTTAATCAAATTAGAAAATGTACACTTATCTACCACACTATATCAGATCTAACCATTGGAAATTAGAAAAGGTATGCCCCAAAGGTAGCTTCGAAGTCTACATGATGGACAAGGGGCCACTTGTATTGATAGTATCCATCATTCAACACATACTATACACAACTTATGGAATAAACAATTTGTTTTATGTGCCAAATGTGTATCATGTGCTTGCATCCATATCTTACTGGTTATAGGTCCTCTTGAAGATTGGACCAATACTGAGTCATTTTCTCCCTCTTTACTCTATTTAGTCATCCTTATGCATTCTATCAACATTGCTTCCTCACCAAACTAGCACTCACTATAGTTTCCTAAGCACACAAATTACTATTTCAATACATAAATTAAACTCACTCTAACAAAAGACAATTACTAACTATCTAGCTCATCAACTATTAACTAATCTAGCTACATTTCCATGCTTTTACATTTACTATTTTAATTACTATAATTACTATACTATTACATTTACTTTTTACATTATTACATCTAATTATTCACCATAAGCTTACTTTCTCACTATCAATATTATTATTATCAAAGCATGCTAAGATTCAAAGTAGTTTCATAGTACAAATTAGTAAGCACATAAAATGAGGAACTCTTAGTAAGTCTAAGGGCCAATTCAAAGTACTTAACTCAATAATAATTCATGATCAGTATTTAAACACATCCTACTACATCATCATATTGAGTGTGTCAGTTTAAATTTGTTAGATGAATTCTATGCAAGGATTAGGTGCAAGCATATAAATAAGGTTTTTATATAACATACCTTGTTGTTCTGACATATATGTATTCATCATTTCATGCAACTAATGTAGTAAAATGTGTTTTACATGAATCATATTATCATTAATTATACATAGGGTACATGAGTTGACGAGCTACCTCTAATGACATGCCTATTGACCCTTATTACATACTAGCTAACTAATGCTTTATTCCTACACTACATTTTCAAATTGGTATATATATTCTATTGACTTTGATATTCTACTAATATCTTCAATTGAATCCACAACATTCATTATCTAACTAACATTCCCTCAAGCCAAATATTAAATTCACTTGACATTAAATCCAACATCTACACAGGTTTGTCATGCATTCAATTCTATCTAGTAACTCGTATCTATCAATGTGCTTTATTGACTAGATAAAACTAGATTTGAGTTATTATTTTAATCCACCATCCATCCTTATCCTTGATTCTCCAATCCCATCATCCCGAAAACTTACTTCATATTAACCCTATTATATCTACATCCAACTATCATAATTTACAGTCTTAACACTAATTTAATTAAACCCTCCATACTTAACATCATGTTCAATTATATATGCATTCTCGTAAACTTATTTATTTCATTTAATTTATTTTCCTATATTGAGCTTTTCCATTACCATATGGTTTAATTGTTACATGTTTCTAAATGAGCCTCTGGATATAAACATTACCCTTAAACTAAGCTCAAATACACTAAGTGTCATTATCCTCTATTCAAGACTTGAAATGATTAAATAATTATCTGATAAAAATAAAAACAAATCTAAAGGGTGAATTTCCTATCTATCATAAATCCTCATCATTCCCTAACTCTTACCAAGGCCGCATTTCTTCCTACACATGGTCCCCACAAGGTCCCACATGGGTCATGTGCAAAATTTTGACTAATCCAAGCCCTAGGACATTTTTTTCCCATCCCTCCAATCAGCAATCCTAATGTGAACAAGTCATATTAAATGTCAACTTGACATTCTCCTAAGTAAAAATCCCTTGGGATTGATATCACACTCCCCCTTAATTTCAAGTTGACTACTTATGCTTGGGAACATGTGACCACTGCTGCAAGGAGGGGATGACTAGTGCATAAGACAAGGATGTGACATAAACCCTTTCTCCTATGCACCCAAGTATATTAATGGGGATGAAACCCCTTTTCAAGGAGGCAAGCTCAAGGATAAAAGTTTTGACATGACATGTTAGAATGAATGTCATATTTAACAATATGCCTTGGGGAGTGGAGAAAACTTTTTGCATTATGATGGCTTAGGAAATGTTGGGGGCTACTCTAGAAGCGAAGTCAAGATCAAT
Organism: Cupressus sempervirens; assembly: GCA_028749045.1. NCBI lineage: Eukaryota > Viridiplantae > Streptophyta > Pinopsida > Cupressales > Cupressaceae > Cupressus > Cupressus sempervirens. Next base: position 600,943,005 of record CM053791.1, on the reverse strand, counting down.
CTTGGATTTTATTTTATTTTTGAGTTAAATATTTAAATTTTTCATATTCTCTAACATGCACACTAATATGCCTTTATTTATTTAATTACTAATTTATTATTTGAGTGTTGGATGTAACTTAGAGGTCACAAGAATGTAATGTGTACCATTCTCTCACTTAGGAAATATATTAGTCTTGGACACTTATTAGTCTCTATATGCTATTATTATTATTTTTTTTATTGGATAGCAGTCTAGAATCTTGAAATATTCTTTAATATTTTATTGCTTTGTATTAAGGAAGGGATTTATTTGCCTTTTCCATACATTTTCCAGAGAGGAAAATGCATGCCTACAACAGTGTATCTCATATATTTTATTATGTCTTCTCTTACAACAAACTTCATTTTATTATATCATGAAATTAATTTGATGATTTCCTTGCTTAGAATTGTATTAAGCTTGGTAATTAAAATCAATGTTATCCATGCATGTGATATGAACATAAAATTTTCCTTCCAAATTATTGAGTGCACAACAAGATTTTAAGCAATCTACTAATTTTAAATTTATACAATCAATGGTATCACATAACATCTATGGATTGTTATTATCAACTAGTCATTTACAATACCACAAGGAGAAAACTTTCTTTCACATTTTCAAATGATAACAATGATGTCAAAGTAAATTTGTGACTCATACCAATGCTTTCATAACAATATAAACTCCAAATTAAACATGCATATACAACCTTATCAATTATTTTCTCTACATGTACATTAGGTAACAATGATACAATCTCCTTCCATCACAATGGGGCAACATAAGGGACTTTTCAAAATCATAAGGAACATGAACATTGAAAGATATGGACAATTAGTAGCATGAACATTGTCCAACATGACCATTGAGAACATGAACAAGCTGGTGAATCCTCCACAAATGAGGGCACAATGTCAAGTTTTCTCATCCAACATGAATCTGCAAGATGATTATTCCAAGCCATTTCCATTGCTCCCTTGGACACAAATCTGCATATGCAACACAACAAAATAACAAGGACCATGGGTGATTTCCACCCAACCATAGGCCTCAAAGAGACCACCCCCATGCTAGGGAACAAGGCTCAAACTAGGATACACATACAATATTTCAATGCATAAACATGACATTTCAAACTTGAACAATTTCCCCCCAAGGCTATTTCACAATGGCTTCATAGATGGAACCATAAACATAGGGTGAAGGTGTGTTCTAAAATGGAGACTTACCATACCAAACCATATCTGCAATAAATAATTTTCATGCCCTCTCGAGGCTATCATAATTCAAAAAATTTTATGCCCTCTCGGGGCTATCATAAATCAACAATTTAATGCCCTCTCGGGGCCTCCACATTTCCTCCTCCAAACCCACTACCATCAGCTGTAACTCCTCAAAATTTCTTTCTACACCATACTTTCCTTATCAACCCTAGCAAGATATGAATGGTTATGACATACAATGGAGCCCATAATCTAAGGTTCTCAGTACATTTTTTGAACCCAACTTAAGCCCTTCACCCTGGACTTCTCTTCCCTTCCCACAAGGGTGAATGTAGGTCCCATGACCATAACAACACTCAAGCACAAAACAAGAAAACAAAACCAAGCAGAAATAAAACAATAAATTTTCAAGAGCACATCACATTTTCACAACACAATATCAACACCCATAATACAACAAGGAAATAGAGGAAATCCAAACCTCATACTCACAATACTCCACACAATACAACAAGATGCACAATGGTGTCACACTAATCTACATGGAATGAACACCATTCAAGCACTTACATGAATGCTACTCCATAATGCAATGCAATGCACACTCCATTGATAAACTCCACACTTGCATATTTTCTTAACCATGCTAAAAGAAAGAAATGGAAAAGAAGCAAGTTTGAGATACCAACCTTGGTCCAAGCTAGGGTAAGTATAGTTGTAGTAGAGCTCCCCTAATCTCCCTCCAAAACCTAACTATCTCTAAAATTAGAGAGTGGGTAGACACCTCACTAGTTTGGCCAAGACCCTCTAATAAAGCCTTCCCACTAACTTATTTTAGCAAAAACACTAAGCCACTACTTCTTACAAACTTTTCTCCTCTAATGGTTCATTGATAGCCCTCACGAGCTCTAAGTTATGACCCTCAAAATATTGACCTCAAAATGCACCTAGAGCACCTTGGACACTCCTTGGTATGGGGTGGCCATGGATGATGGATGGTCTCTGTGGCCAAAACAAGGGTGTCACTAAGGTTCACCTGCCCACCCAGAGCTAATGGCCCTGACAATTTGACACCAAGATCAGCGGTTTCAAAGTTACGTTGTGGTGCACCTATGAACTAAGGCACATTATGAGTTTTGGCATCGAGCAAGATCATTGTGCCGAATCCAAATAGAATGTGATCTCTCAAAAATGAGATAGATTATTTTAGGTCTCAGCATCACCATCCTGTAGCATTTGACACTTCATCGATAGCCCTCACGAGGTCCGAGTTATGACCGTCGAAAGATCAACCTCGAAATGCACTTAGAGCACCTTGGAGACTCCTTTGTATGTAGTGGCTGCAAATGATGGATGGTCTTTGTGGTTGGAACAAGGGTGTGACTAGGGTTCACTTTCCCATTCAGAGCTAATGGCACTGACAATTCGATGCCAAGATCAGCAATTTCAAAGTTATGTTGTGGTGCACATATGAACTAAGGCACACTACAAGTTGTGGCATCAAGCGAGATTGCTGTGCCGAATCCAAAAAAAATGTGATCTCACAAAAATGAGATAGGTTATTTTAAACCTCAGTATCACTGTCCTATAGCATTTGACAATTCATTGATAGCCCTCACAAAGTTTGAGTTATGACTCTCAAAAGATCGACCTTGAAATGCACTTAGAGCACCTTGGAGACTCCTCGATACAAGATGGCCACAAATGATGGATTCTCTATGACCAGAAAAAAGGTGTGACTATGGTTCACCCACCCATCTAGAGCTAATGTCACTGACAATTCAATGCCAGGATCAGTGGTTTCAAAGTTACATTGTGGTGCACTTATGAACTGAGGCACACTGTGAGTTTTGGCATCAAGCGAGATCGTTGTGTTGAATCCAAATGAAATGTGATCTCTCAAAAATGAGATAGGTTATTTTAGGTCTTAGTATCACTATCCTATAGCATTTTACAATTCATTGATAACCCTCACGAGCTTTGAGTTATGACCCTCGAAAGATTGACCTCAAAATGCACTTAGAGCACCTTGGAGACTCCTCAGTATGGGGTGGCCACAAATGATGGATGGTCTCCATGGCTAGAACAAGGGTGTGACTAGAGTTCACCTGCCCATCTAGAGCTAATGGCGCTGATGATTTGATGCCATGATCAGCAGTTTCAAAGTTATGTTGTGGTGCACCTATGAACTGAGGCACACTGCGAGTTTTGCCATCGAACGAGATTGCTATGCCGAATCCAAACAGAATGTGATCTCTCAAAAATGAGATAGGTTATTTTAGGCCTCAACATCACCATCTTGTAGCATTTAATAGTTTATCAATAGCCCTTATGAGCTCCGAGTTATGACCCTTAGAAGATCAACCTCAAAATGCACTTAGAGAACCTTGTAGACTCCTTGGTACGGGGTGGCCATGGATGATATAGGGTCTCTGTGGTTGGAACAAGGGTGTCACTAGGGTTCACCCACCCACTCGAAGCTAATGGAACTGATGATTCAAATAGTTTTAGTCGTTAGGAGTTAGATTTTGAAAAGTTGTCAAGAAAATTGCAAAAGTTGCTAAGCAACTTTTTGCAATTTTTTCTCTAAGACAAGTTTTATTGCAAATTTGATTGCAAATAGACTCTAAAAACTCCTGGGGATCCTAATAATTTTATAAACATCTAGACTTACCTAAAAAACATGGAATTCACCAAAAATCTACTTTATTGGACCAATTTATGGCCAAGGTTTATAGTTGCACCATGGGGTCTTGTGTCCATTACAAATGTGGATGGTCACAAGGAGATCATTAGATCTATCCCTAAACCTTATTACATCAAGAAAAGAAAAATGATTAGGTTCTTTGCACTAGTGTTCCTTTTATTTCATAAAATTTAAACTATAGAGTTTCCTTCCAAAATGCTCGTGTAGCTGTTACATTCAAGATTTGAATTTTCTAAAGTAATAAGCTAAATTTTAAGTGACTTATTGAATGTTTCAACTTATGAAATGACTTGAGATTATTATGAGACCTTATTAGGACCTATGTAATGACTCACTTACCCTATGCAAACCTAGACATTACTAAAGTTCAAATCTCATGGTCCTTTACAACTTTTCAATATGAAAGTCTTTCAAAATATTATACAATATTCTGACTCTTTATGCTTTCAAATGCCATGATTGGTTGCAAAATGGAAGAAAAAAAGTATTCTAATTGTTCATCCATACTTTCTAGATTTTTCTTATTTTATTAGTTTGATAAAAATAGTTTTAATAATCATAATGTCAGCTTTATATCAAATAAGGAAAAAACCAAATTTGAAATAAGATATCTGCAAGCAATTATCTTTCATATAGTTATAAATGCTCTTAAAATTGTCCTTGTAGCCTTGTATCACATGCGAATATGATTTGCAAGAACTTTTTCAATATCTTGCTCTTATAATTCCTTACAAAGAATCTACCAAAATACAAATTAGAATGTGCAATTAATTTAACCTGTCTTTTTCATTATTACAAAAACTATATACAAAAAATGTTCACATTTTACATCATAGTACATCATAAATCTTAGGAATTCTCTCCAATACCCCAACCCCCCCCCCCCCCCCCCCCCCCCCCCCCCAACTCTTCATGATGTACCTACATTCAAATATCATAAAAAAATTAGTAATTTATTGTATGAAACAAGATAGTCATCAGTTCATTAAATCATTATGAAGAAAATAACATAAGAAGTAAATATACCTAGTCGAGTGTTCCAATAGGGTCCTCTCTCTATTTTAGGGTCTCCAATAGGGCTTCATGATCAACATTAGCAATAGTAAAAAGTTCTTTTAATTTTGGTCTTCCTTGATGCTTCAACAACTTTACATTTGTTGCTATAATAAGATGTGAATATATGATCATTATTTTGTGCTTCTGATAGTCTTTGAATGCAGGAATTCCATTCCTTCTAAGCATGTATGTCCACAGCCATGTTCCAACAACAACCACTGAACTAGTAGGATATGTGAATCCATCATCATCTGTGATCGGTTGTGCAAGTTTTTGTTTACCTCTTACACAATGTGCTAACCAATAATCAAATTTCTCATCATTCCCTTGTGGTGCAACCAATGCAAAGACATGTCCTAGCTAAAGTAGATCTAATAGATGGTTATGCTCAAGTGAACTTTCCATGTCATCATTTCTGATAGAGGATATGATAGACAATGGATTAAGATAATGTGAAGCCCATGTGTCCACCCACTCACTTGACTCACAGTGATCCTAATTACATTGAAAACAACTAGGACAAAAGCAAGCTAGTTGTCATGTCCAAATGGTCCATGTACTAGAATCAAAGCTCTAGAATGAATGCATTTTTGATGAGTCTCTCACTATAGCATAATCTAATCTATTAGCTACAGACCCTTCCTCAACCAACCAAAAGAACCTACATACCACTAAATCAAGATTCCCCCCTATGATAATGCTAAACTACACCAATGAACAATGCTACGAGCATCAAGAAGCTTTACTGCTGAAATCTTCAGTTGCTCCTTGACTAGAGCTCTCTTCACACATGCCCCCACTCCATCATGTTCCCCTTTTCCATGGCCGGACTCCAAAAAACTCCAAATATGAGGCACCCCTCTCTCTATGTGCATCCTACACAACCAATAAAATATGCAACCATTTTTTAATTGACCTGTACAATTATCTGACCAAATGATATGTCTATCCATAGCAATTGCGTGCTCATGTAAGAAATCAGAATAATTCTCAAGACAATGTTGCACAAACTCATGAGAGTCAGATCTATCATCACTCATATAAAAATGATACTATCTAATAATATTTTGATTGTCTTCTGCTCTATCAGGGGCATGTCTATATGTTATGTGAACAAAAATAGCAATCTGAATAGAGTTGTAATGCTGAGATTGTGTCTCATTTTGAGGTTGCAATGTGTAGTTCAGCAAAATTAACAACTGATATAATAATTCCAATGGGAAAAGTCTCCTTGCACATTCTAAATTGTTCATCCAACCACTCAGACCTATGACTATGTCTTGCATACTTGTAAAAAATATTTTCCTTGAAATCAGAAATAAAACTAGCCACACTGATATCTTTTCCAACCAATTCACATCTAGACCTCTCACCTCCACTCTTCAATGTGTATTTCACCATTTCATATACCTTTTTTTTCATTATTGTCTTTCCAAGATCTTGTTCGCACCCCTCATAGAAATATGTGTCAAACTTGGATCAGCCACCACATTCTAAACACTTATCATTTAAGCAAGAATTTTTATAAAAGAAACAACCATCAACTCTATGACATAAAAGTTGATCTAGAAAGTCTCTTGATGATTTTGGAAGCTCACTAGCACCACAATCCTCCAACATTTCTTTACTATGCAAAGTAGAATAGATGGAGCGTAATAGTTCATAGTGCATAGAAAACTCAACATGATATTTGCAACAACATGTATTTCAAATTTTGAGTGGCACACAATAAAATGGCTTCAAAGATTCAAAAGCCCTTTGTGATATATGAAGACTTGGATGACTCTCTCTAAATTGTTTGAAAAACATAGTTTGACTTACCTCCAAACATTGTTTAGGATGTGGCATGTAGTCTGTGATGCCAATTCTCAACTTTAACAAGTCTTTAGCATTGGGTGATACTCGTGAGTTAGAGTGCCAAAATTATGTAATTTCTTCCTTCACATAAACGGATAGCTTCTTATCAAAATGTGGAAGTCTCCCACCAAATTCTCATGTTTCATTTTAAAGAGGATCATCAATTTTCTCTCATCTACTAAGTGCTCTTCTCAAAGTAGTATGATTTAGATTCAAATGAATATAAGTTTGTCTCATATATCTACCTTTCTCAAATGATGACTTACCAAAGAGGTTGTAATAACCCTTCGAGTAGCTTTGTTATCCTTCTCCCTGTTATTTTTTTGAATGCTATTGAGAGCACTAAAAATATTCTTTACAATAATGGTATTTCTTTCTAACTTTTTATTGACATGAATCTTCAATTTGGAAAGCATAGGTCTCATCTTTTGCATCTTTAATAAGTGCATGAAAAGCTGACATTGCTCTACCACTATCTTGTTGCTGAAAAACATCTGATATAGTCTTGAAGCCCATAACCGAATGGTTCTTTTTGATTTTTTCCCTTCCAAACTAGTAATAATCATTTCATCAATTTCAATTATCCATTTTGCTGTTTTAGAACCTTCATGTCAATTATAATTAGGAGATATGTAACGTTCTTGTGCATTAGGTTCCTATGCATTGTCATGTTCGACATGGTCAATTATGCAATTTGGATTATGACTTGGTAGCATTTCATCTTCAAAATTTTTATTCTCTAAATTTTTAATTTCAGCATTATCATTTCAAATAGGTACATTTTTATTCCCCAACTATACATATTCATTGTCTAACTCTATGATTTCACCTTCAACTAACTCATCATCAACTTGACTGATATTTAGCATACCTTGTCTTTTTCTTCGGTGTTCCATTTTGTCTCTTTCCCTATATGTTGCAATGTCTTCATTGGATATCTTCCTTTTACATTTATCCTTTCGATGACTGTTGCTCCTCATTGAGATGACAAATTTGAATACCTAAGGTTATATTTTCGAATTTTTTTTGATTGGTTGGTCCCCAAAATGCTCTATTTTGCAAACCCTTGAAAAAAGAACTGAAAAAGTGATGTTGTCAACTTTGCAGGAATAGGGATATGTTGAAAATTTGTGCCGACAAAAATTGGATATCTGTGATTTTCTCCAATGACATTTGGAGGGAAAACAACCTTTGCTATAATAGTATTAATACTAGAATAATTATTGGAAGGAAATCGACTTTGGTTTATTTGTATTAATACATAGTATCAATATTATTATTATACCTATAATAGTATTATTATTATTACTATAGATATAATAGTATTAATATTTAGTGTTTATTTATATTATTATTATTATGCTACAATAGTATTAATAGTATATAAATATGTCATCATTTAATAGGTCAAAGGGGGCCATAGGGTGAACATATGACTCCCTTTGACCGTATGAACAATTCTAATATGTCCCTACGGATCTTTGGAACCCTGGGGACATATGTCATCATTTAATGGGTCAAAGGAGCTCATAGGTTACCCTATGACCCCCTTTGACCCATATTAACCATTCTAATATGTTCCTAGGGGTCCTTAGACCCCTAGAGACACATGTCATCATTTAATGGGTCAAAGGGCATCATAAGTCACCCAATGACACCCTTTGACCCATATTAACCATTCTTAAATGTCCCTAGGGGCCCTAGGACCTCTAGGGACATATGTCATCATTTAATGGGTCAAAGGGAGTCATAGGGCCCTTTCACCCGTATGAACAATTCTAATATGTCCCTAAGGGTCCTAGGACCCTTAGGCAAATATGTCATCATTTAATGGGTCAAAAGGGGTCATAGGTCACACTATAACACCCTTTAACCCATATGAACAATTCCAATATGTCCTTAGGGGTCCTAGGACCCTTAGGGACATATGTCATCATTTAATGGGTCAAAGGGGGTCATAAGTTACCTTATGACCGCCTTTGACCCATATGAACAATTCTAATATGTCCTTAGGGGTCCTTGGACCCCTAGGGACATATGTTGTCATTTAATGGGTCAAAGGGGGTCATAGGTCACCCTATGACACCTATGACCCCCTTCGACTGATATGAACAATTATAATATGTCCCTAGGGGTCCTAGAACCCCTAGGGACATATGCAATCATTTAATGGGTCAAAGGGGGTCAACGGGTGAACCTATGACCCCCTTTCACCATATGAACAATTCTGACATGTCCCTAGGGGTTCTAAGATTCCTAGAGACATATGTCATCATTTAATCAGTCAAAAGAGGTCATAGGGTGAACATATGTCATCATTTAATGGGTCAAAAGGGGTCATAGGGTGACCTATGACCCCCTTTGACCCATATGAACAATTATAATATGTCCCTTAGGGTTCTAGGACCCCTAGGAACATATGTCGTCATTTAATGGGTCAAAGGGGGTCACAGGTCACCCTATGACCCCCTTTGACCAATATGAACAATTCTAATATGTCGCTAGGGGTCCTAGGACCCCTAAGAACATATGTCATTATTTAATGGGTCAAAGGGGGTCATAAGTTACCTTATGACTACCTTTGACTCATATGAACAATTCTAATATGTCCTCAGGGGTCTTTGGACCCCTCAGGACATATGCCATCATTTAATGGGTCAAAGGGGGTCATAGGTCACCCTATGACCCCCTTTGACTGATATGAAAAATTCTAATATGTCCCTAGGGGTCCTAGGACCCCTAGGGACATATGTCGTCATATAATGGGTCAAAGGGGGTCATAAGTCACCCTATGACCCACTTTGACCCATATGAACAATTTTAATATGTTCCTATGGGTCCTAGGACCCCTAAGGACATATGTAATCATTTAATAGGTCAAAGGGGGTTATAGGGTGAACCTATCACCCTATGACCCCCTTTCACCATATGAACAATTCTGATATGTCCTTAGGGGTCCTAAGACCCCTGGAGACATATGTCATGATTTAATGAGTCAAAAGGGGTCATAGGTTACCTATGACCCCCTTTGACCCATATAAAACAATTCTAATATGTCCCTAGGGGTCGTAGGACCCTTAGGGGCATATGTCATCATTTAATGGGTCAAAGAGGGTCATAGGTCACCTTATGACCCCCTTTGACCCATATGAACAATTCTAATACATCCCTAGGAGTTCTAAGATCCCTAGGGACATATGTCATCATTTAATGGGTCAAAGGGGTTCATAAGGTGAACCTATGGCCCACTTTTACAAATATGAACAATTTTAACATGTCGTCAGGGGTCCTAGGACCTCTAGGGACATATGTCATCATTTAATGGGTCAAAGGAGGTCATAGGCTACCCTATGACCCCCTTTGACGCATATGAACAATTTTAATATGTCCTTAGGGGTCTAGGACACATGTCATCATTTATTGGGTCAAAGGGGGTCATAAGGTGACCCATATCAACAATTCTAATATGTCTCAAGAGGTCTTAGGACCCGTAGGGACATATGTCATCATTTAATAGGTCAATGGGAGTCATAGGTCACCGTATGACCCCCTTTGACCCATATGAACAATTCTAATATGTCCCTAGGGGTCTTAGTACCCCTAGGGACATATGTCATCATTTAATGGGTCAAAGGGGTCATAGGTCACCCTATGACCCTATTTGAGTCATATGAACAATTCTAATATGTTCCTAGGGGTTCTAGGACCCTTAGCGATATATGTCATCATTTAATAGTTCAAAGGGGGTCATAGGTCACCCTATGACACCCTTTCACCTATATGAACAATTTTAATATGTCTCTAAGGGTCTTAGGACCCCTAGGGACATATGTCATCATTTGATGAGTCAAAGGGGGTCATAGGTAACCCTATGACCCTCTTTCACCTATATGAACCATTCTAATACGTCCTGAGGGGTCCTAAGACCCCTAGGGACATATGTCACCATTTAATGGGTCAAAGGGGGTCATAGGGTGACTTATGACCCCCTATCACCCATATTAACCATTCTAATATGTCCCTAGGACTCTTAGGACATATGTCGTCATTTAATATTTCAAAGGGGGTCATAGATCACCCTATCACCCACTTTCACCCATATGAACAATTCTAATATGTCCTTAGGGGTCTTCAGACACTTAGAAACATTTGTCATCATTTAATGGGTCAAACCTATGACCCCCTTTGACCCATATAAACGATTCCAATACATTCCTTGGGGTTCGAGGACCCCTAGAGACATTTTTCATTATTTAATGAGTGTAAGGGGGCCATAGGTCACCTTGTGACACTCATTGACCCATATGAACCATTCTAATACATCCCTACAGGTTTTAAGACCCCTAGGGACCTATCTCCTCATTTAATGGGTCAAAGGGTATCATAGGGTGAACCTATGACCCCCTATCAACAATATGAACAATTCTAATATGTCGCTAGGGGTCATAAGACCCCTAGGTACATATGTCATCATTTAATGGGTCAAAGTGGGTTATAGGTTACCCTATGACCCCCTTTGACCCATATTAACAATTCTAATATCTCCCTAAAGGTTCTTGGACCCCTAGGGACATATGTTTCCATTTAATAGGTCAAAGGAGGTCATAGGTCACCCTATGCCATCCTTTTACCCATAGTAACCATTCTAATATGTCCCTAGGCGTCCTAGGACCCCTAAGGACATATGTCATCATTTAATGGGTCAAAGGGGGTCATTGGTCACCCCATGACCCCTTTTGACCCATATGAACAATTCTAATATGTCGCTAGGGGTCCTAGGACCCCTAGGAAAATATGTCATCATTTAATGTGTCAAACGGGACCCTTTGACCCATATGAACAATTCCAATATGTCCTTAGGGGTTCTTGGACCCCTAAGGACATATGTCATCATTTAATGGGTCCTATTTGACCCATATTAACTATTCTAATATGTTTCTAGGGGTCTTAGGACCTCTAAGGACATATGTCATTATTTAATGGGTTAAAGGGGGTCATAGATCACCCTATGACCCCCTTTGACTCATATGTACAATTAAAATATGTCCCTAGGGGTCCTAGAACCCCTAGGGACATATGTCATAATTTAATGCATCAAAGGGGTTCATAGGGTGAACCTATGACCCCCTTTGTCCATATGAAAAATTCTAATATGTCCCTAGGAGTCCTAGGACCCCTAATGACATATAAAGTCATTTAATGAGTGAAAGGGGGTCATAGATAACCATATAACCCCCTTTCACCTATATGAAAAATTCTATTATGTCATTAGGGGTCCTAGGACACCTAAGGACATATGTCGTCATTTAATGGGTCAAAAGGGGTCATAGGTCACCCTATGACCCCCTTTGACCCATATGAACAATTCTAATATGTTCCCAGGAGTCCTAAGACCCTTGGGGACATATGTAGTGATTTAATAGGTCAAAGGGGGTCATAGGTTTAGGGGTCATAGGGTGAACCTATGACCCCCTTTCACCAATATGAACAATTCTACTATGGCGCTAGGGGTCTTAGGACCCATAGGGACATATGTCATCATTTAATGTGTCAAAGAAGGTCATAGGCCACCCTATGACACTCTTTGACCCATATGAACAATTTTAATATGGCCCTAGGAGTCATAGAACCCCTAAAAAAATATGTAGTCATTTAATAAGTCAAAGAGGGTCATAGGTAACCCTATGACCCCCTTTGACCTATATGACCAACTCAAATATGTCCCTAAGGTTCTTAGGATCTGTAGGGACATATGTCATCATTTAATGGGTGAAATGGGGTTATAGGTCACCCTATGACCCCCTTTGACCAATATGAATAATTATAATATGTCGTTAGGGGTCCTAAGACCCCTAGGGACATATATCATCATTTAATGGATCAAAGGGGGCCATAGGTTACCTTATGACTGCCTTTGACCCATATGAGCAATTCTAATATGTCTTTAGAAATTTTTGTACCCTTAGGGACATATGTGATCATTTAATAGGTCAAATGGGGGTATAGGTCACCCTATAACCCCCTTTGACCTATATGAACAATTCTAATATGTCCCTAGGGGTCTTAAGACCCTTAGGGACATATGTAGTTATTTAATGGGTCAAAAGAGGTCATAGGTCACCTATGACCAACTTTGACCCATTTGAACAATTCTAATATGTCCCTAGAGGTCCTAGGTCCTTTAGGGACATATGTCATCATTTAATGGGTCAAAGGAGGTCATAAGGTGAAACTATAACCCCCTTTGACCATATGAACAATTTTGATATTTCCCTAAGGGTCCTAGGACCCCTAGGAACATAGGATGGGTCAAAGGGGGTCATAGGATGACCTATTACCCACTTTGACCCATATCAACAATTCTAATATGTCCCTAGGAGTCCTAAGACCCCTAGGGACATATGTCATCATTTAATGTTGCAAAGGGGGTCATAGGTCACCCTATGAAAGCCTTTGACCCATATGAACAATTCTAATACATCCCTAGGCATCCTAGGACCCCTAGGGACATATGTCATCATTTAATGATTTAAAGGGGGTCATAGGGTGAACTTCTAACCCCCTTTCACCAATATGAACAATTCTAATATGTCGCTAGGGGTCTTAGATCTCCTAAGGACATATGTCATCATTTAACTGGTCAAAAAAGATCATAGGTTAGCCTATGAGCCCCTTTGACCCATATGAACAATTCTAATATGTTCCTAGGGTTCCTTGGAACCTTAGAGACATATGTCATCATTTAGTGGGTCAAAGGAGGTCATAGGTCACCCTATGACCCCATTTGACCCATATGAACAATTCTAATATGTCCTTAGTGGTCCTAGGACCCGTAGGGACATATTTCATCATTTAATGAGTCAAATTTGGTGATATGTCACCCTATGACCCATTTTGACCAATATAAATAATTCTAGTATTTTCTTAGGGGTCGTAGTATCCCTTGGAATATTTGTTATCATTTAATAGGTCAAAAGGGGTCATAGATCACCCTATGAACCCCTTTGACCCATATGAACAATTTTAATATGTCCCTAGGGGTCTTAGGATCCCTAACCACATATGTCATCATTTAATGCATCAAAGGGACCTATGACCCCCTTTGACCTATATGAACGATTTTAATATGCCCCTAGGGGTCTTAGGACCCCTAGGGACATATGTTGTCATTTAATTGGTCAAAGGGAATCATAAGTCAGTGTATGACCCCCTTTGACCCATATTAACCATTCTAATATGTCCCTAGGGCTCCTATGACCCTTATGGACATATGTCATCATTTAATGAGTCAAAAGAAGTCATAAGGCACCCTATGACCCCCTTTAACCTATATGAACAATTCTAATGCGTCCTTAGGGGTCCTAAGACACCTAGGGACATATGTCATCATTTAATGGGTCAAATGGGTTCATAAGTCACCTAATGGCCCCTTTTGACCTATATGAATGACTCCAGTATGTCCCTAGGGGTCCTAGGACCCCTAGGGACATATGTCATCATTTAATGTGGCAAAGGTGGTCATAACGTGAACCTATGACCTCCTTTGACCATATGAATAATTCTAATACATCCCTAGGGGTCCTAGAACCCCTAAGAACCTATGTCTTCATTTAATGGGTCAAACACCTATGACCCCCTTTGACCCATATGAACAATTCTAATATGTCCTTAAGGGTCCTTGGAACCCTAGGAACATATGTCATCATTTAATGTATCAAAGGGGGTCATAGGTCATCCTATGACCCCTTTTGACCCATATGAACAATTCTAATATGTCCCTAAGGGTCTTAGAACCCCTAGGAACATATGTCATCATTTAATGGGTCAAAAGGGGTCATAGGGTGAACCTATGACCCCCTTCGACCATATGAATAATTCTAATATGTCCCTAGGGGTCGTAGGACCCCTAGGGACATATGACATCATTTAATGGATTAAAGGGGGTCATATGTCATCTTATGACCCCCTTTGACCCATATGAACAATTATATTATGTCCCTAGGGGTCTTTAGATGCCTAGTGACATATGTTGTCATTTAATGGGTCAAAGGGGGTCATATGTCTTCCTATGACCCCCTTTGACCCATATTAACCATTCTAATATGTCCCTAGGGGTCCTAGGACCCCTAGAGACATATGTCATCATTTAATGGGTCAAAGCAGGTCATAGGTCACCCTATGACCTCTTTTGACCCATATGAACAATTCTAATATGTCTCTAGGGGTCTTTGGACCCATAGAGACGTATGTCATCATTTAATGGATCAAAAAGGGTCCCAGGTCACCCTATGACCCCCTTTGACCCATATTAACCATTTTGATATGACCCCTAGGGACATGTCATCATTTAATCTGTTAAAAGGGGTAATAGATCATCCTATGACCCCCTTTGACTAATATGAACAATTCTAATATGTCCCTAGGGGTCCTAGGACCCTTAGGGACATATGTCATTATTTAATTGGTCAAAGGGGGTCATAGGGTGAACCTATGACCCCCTTTGACCATATGAACAATTCTAATATGTCGCTAGTGGTCCTAGGACCGCTAGGGACATATGCCATTATTTAATGGGTGACCTATGACCCTCTTTGAGCCATATGAACAATTCTAATATGTCCTTAGGAGTCCTAAGAGGACCCCTAGGGACATATGTCATGATTTAATTGGTCAAAGGGTTGTCATAGGGTGAACATATGACCCTTTTTGACCATATGAACAATTCTAATATGTCCCTAGGGGTCCTAAATGAATCAAAGAGGTCCTAGGACCCATAGGGACATGTTAAAATTATTCATATGGATCAAATGGGGTCATAGGTTGACCTATGACCCCCTTCGACCCATAAAATGATGACATATGTCCCAAGGGGTCCTAGGACCCCTAGGAACATATTATAATTGTTCATATGGGTCAAAGGGGGTCATAGGTTGATCTATCACCCCCCTTAACCTATTACATGATGACATATGTCCCTAAGACCCCTAGGGACATATGCGAATCGCTCTTATGGGTCATAAGGGGTCATAAGTTGACCTATGACCCCCTTCGACACATTACATGATGACATATGTCCCTAGGGGTCCTAGGACCCCTAGGGACATATTTCATTCTTATGGGTCAAAGGGCTTCAACCCATTAAATGACAACATATGTCCCTAGGGGTCCTAAGACCACTAGGGACATATTAGAATTGTTAATACGAGTCAAAGAGGGTCATAGGGTGACCTATGACCCCCCACGACCCATTAAATGATGACATATGTCCTTAGGGGTCCTAGGACCCCTAGGGACATACTAGAATTGTTCATATGGGTCAAAGGGGGTCATAGGTTGCCCTATCACACCCTTTGACCCATTACATGATGACATATGTCCCTAGGGCTCGTAGGGACATATGAGAATCATTTTTATTATACATGTTAATATGTATTTTATTAATATATATATATATATATATATATAATAACGTAATATTTTTATTAAATATAATATGTATTATATATTATTTTATTAATATGTATGTTATTAATATATATTATTATATAATATGTTACGTTATTATACATATATTATATTTAATGAAAATAATAGGTTATTATATATAAATTAATAACATACATATTAATATAATAATATATAATACATATTATATATATATATATATTACTTTATAATATTTAGTAAAAATAATAATAATATAAATTATATTTATAGATTATAATAAGAATAACATAATATATTAATAGATTATATCTTATAGTTTTACATTACATTAGTATATATATATATATAATATATTAAAATACATCTTTACATAGTAATATAACTAAAATAATTTATAAATAATAAGCTATAACTTTTAAACGTAGTTTTTCCTCCAAAATGGGTTGGGATTTCAAATTTTCTAGCAAAATTTATCAAGCCATATCGAATATTTGATTTGAAATTGGATATTCGATTAGGCTTGGTATTTACCAACCCTTCCCGGTCAACCCAAAAGACATGTTTGAAGAGGGTTTTAGTGATACTCAGACATCAGGTAGCCGTTTGACAATGTTATTTTGATCGAAATTGAATGAAACGAAAAGGGTTCTTTAATATCACTCTCAAGATTCCATCAATATAGTTTCTGTCAAATTCTGAGTTCGATAAGTATCTAATAGTTAATTATCAATGAAGATTATTGGAAAGTGTTGATTGACATACTGATTTAAAAATAGCTATAACTTTCAAATGGTATAACATTTTTTAAATCTAAAAGTTACGTCACCTTTTGTGCTTCACCTAGTATAAGAAAAAATAAAATAAAATCAAATTTGGTAAAAAAAATTATTAGTTAAGGTGGTCAGACACGAGACTTTTTTTGGTAAAAAATACCAAAAAATATGTGTCACATCTAGGCATGAGTCTAATTTTCATATCTATAATTATATTAAAAAAATATTATCATTTGATTTTGATTAAGGTGGTCAGACATACACCTACTTTTTATTTTTGCTCTGAAATTTTCGTAGTACTGCATTAAAATTCAAACTTTTTACCAATCAATTATTTTTTTCTCCTGATAAAGCCTACTAGTTTAGAAACTACATTCAATTTCCTACACATTATTTTCTTACAACTTTTTGATATAAATTCCATAACCACTTTAAAATTATGTGTCAAGTTGACATAACCCTATTTATTTTTATTTTTCACTGCCACTTAAGGTCATAGTTTGGTTGACCATGATTCTGCACATACCCTACATCAATTCATAGATACATTTGGATATGATACAATATATTACACACACACACACACACACACACACACACACACACACACACACACACACACACACACACACACACACACACACACACACACACACACATCATTCCAATTTACAAAACTACAAAGTCAGCCAATATACAAGTTAACACCAATATAACAAAGTTGGTTCAAATGAAGACACTCAGGTTCTAAAGACTAACTTGGTGAAGTTCTTATATACAATGTCCACTATCATTACTCAATACTATCATGCATTCAATTGAAGTAGAAGCTTAGTCCATACTAATCATCTTAGAGTAGTCTTGAACTCGATCTACATTGGTGACACGGTAGATGCTTTGTAACTTGGTAGAAAATGAATTACCCATTTACCATGACTGCACTTAGTAAACACTGATCATCACATAGCTTGGTTAACACTAACCTCACTTCACATGAACTATTGGCTCAGTTTGAATTGTGAAGCTTGGTAACCACAAAACTACTCATGTTGAACTACCAGACTTCACACTACATGATTTTACTTGATAACCACTGTGATGCTTGGTAGGAACTATAAAGCTTGGTGGCTGTTGAATTATATGGAAAACACTATAGAATATTCAATGAGCTTGGTAGCAATACATAATCTGAATAAGCATTGTCACTAATAACAAACTTGACTTAATGTCAACAATCTCCCCCTTTGGCATTAGTGACAAAAACACTTATCGGCCAAAACTTGTATACATCTGTGTGATACTAACTTAGTATGGTATACTATTTTTGAGAATTTTTCAAAATTTGTCTTTGTAAGTATATATAGTATACTATATTTGCATGATTCTGTACTTTTCTTTCCTTTGGATGATTGTCCCCAATATAATATACATATTATTTCTCATATATATACATATTGTTTCTCCCCACTTTTTGACAATAATGCCAAATATTTATTGAAAACTTATTTACAAAAGGACACCAATATAAGAAAGAAACTTATAAGGTACCTTAAGTATGAGTGCTAAAGTCTTATCCCAATTTTATTGCAAAACTTTACATGTATTTAGAGCAATTTGGACTTCTACAGAGAGTTCTATCATGCGATTTACAATTGAGAAGTTGTTGTTATGGATCAATGTTTTTGAGTAAACAATGTGATTTCACATTGTGTCCATGATGGGAAGGATCATATTCTGAATATCTATTACTAAAGAGCATATCCTTGCTTCTTCTCTCAACAACTTTGCCTACATATCTGACAAGAATCTAATTTTCATATAATGTGTAGAGCTTGAACTAGGGTCAAGTTGCAACTATTGTGCACTAGCCTTTAGATATTCATCAATCGTTATCAATTTACTCTTTATTTCCTTTGTGAACTTGGTAACATTAAATAATTTTTCAAAAAGTGACGTTACATTTGTGCAAGAGTTTTCAAGATTGATCAAAATTGAGGAAAGCTCCACTTGCTAGATGGCAATTTGTTGAGCAATGTGCTCAAGCACTTTGTTATCAAATTTCTTCTCTAATTTCTCACTCAATTTGTGTTGACCACTCGAGTCCTCATTAAACTTGTGGACTTCCTCTCCTCATTGAAACAAAATGTGTTTAGAAGTATCAACTTAAACATCTATTACCTCAATCAAAATATTCTTAGCACTTTCTATGATTTTATATTCTTTGTCTCTTTCCTCTCTCAGCTTCTTCTACTTTGCTTTCTTTTGGAGGAGTTGAATAGCTATTTGCATTTGATCTATTGTGGCATTATCAAAATCCCATTTTGGAATTTATATCTCTTCATCTAGGTCAATGTCCTCCTCTATCTTCTTTCCACTCAAAGGTCTTGTACTTGGTTGAGCCTTAGTTTCAACTGTCTTTGTACTTAATGCCTTAGAATTTGGAATGGAAACAATGGTAGAGATAGTAGGACTAGCTATGAAAATTGATATAGTAGCAATAGAAGGAATACTGACTAGTATTCTTACTAAATCTAAAACTAAAGTACTTACAAAAGTATCGAAAGTAGTAGAAAATAAAACTATTGAATCCAAACTTGTAGAACTTGAAACTACACTCACTACCAAAAAACACAAATTTTAGAACATGCTATGCTCACTATTGATGATTTTGACTTGGGAATTGAAGAAGAGGGAGGATACAACTTGGTAGATGAAGTGGTAGACACTTCTATTAGTGATGTGTTGAGCTATGAGGGAGAAAAGAGCGATTGGACATTTGATGTATCTATTGCGATCGCAATCAAACTTGTTGAAGCTATCTCCAAACTTGATGTAGCTATTGATTTTCTTGGAAAATGAGGAAGTGAGGAAATGACTACTACTACTATCTTCATAAGATTAGTATCCTCATCATATTATTTTTCTTCCTCAATAGCTTCTTCCTCTTTATTCTCTTCAAATTCTTCATTGTCAAACTATATAGTCTCAAAACATGTTCCTTCTTCCTCATCATCACTGTCATCATCCTTGACTTCTACTAGAAAGTCACTTTGTTTATGCAAGTGATAAATATTCTTCCACATTCCTATAGCATTCTTGACTACATGATCTATATATTTTAACAGAAATTAGACAAGTATTAAATCTAAGTCATCTTGTCTTCATTTTTCTTCATAGACTCTTTTACCTCAGCATCTATGATGCTTGGTAACAACTGCCTCAGGGTTTGTTCATAGATATATTGTTCTATCTATGTAGCTGAGTCCCATCTTGGTTTCAACTTCTCTAATAGCTCATTAGAGATCTGAGAGGCTATCTAATCAGGGGAATACTTCCATTTTCCCATCTTGGTTAGCACCAATTCTTCAACCTATTTCTTCTCAGCCTCTGTCCTAGTCTCATACTTTAATGATTTGAAGTTGGTTATGCCTACACCTTCTTCCAATTGTTTTAATTTTTCATAGAAGGTGGGAGGAGACTTGCTAAACACAACTTTTCTACCTTTCTTCCTAGATCTCCTAGTAAACACTGTAGTGGGTGGCTTGGGTGGCCTTTCTTCTTTACTGGTTCTTCTTCCTTTTCTAACTCTTCTTCATCCTTTGCTTCATCATCATCTTCTACCTTACCCTTAGTTAACATAAGAGGTGTGATAGTTTTGAGTTTTTCTATTCTCCTCTTGCCTTTGTTAACTGCTTGTGGAAGCTTGATTCTAAGCTCTATTCTTGCCTTGGCCTCATCATATGTTCCAAAGTGTGGTTCCTTTGGATCAATAGGTTCATTTATCAAGGCTTCAATTATATCCTTTACTTCATCAATGTTCACCTCATAGGGAAGAGGTTTTATCCATATAACTCTTGGTTTTACTACGTGAATATAGACTTTGTCACTGTCTACCATGAAACAAACATAGTCTTTGTAATCTTCAACCAATTTCCTTGGAATCTTGAATCTGTTATTCATTTTCTCCTTGAAGACAACAAAGTAATTATCCATTATGGTAACAAAATTCTCACCCATTTCTACAATATACTCATTAATTTGATACAAAATTGGCACATCCTTTCTCCATAGGACTGTATCTTTTGAAGGGAAAAAATTTTGAACATAGAAAAATAGACATTTCAACAATGAACTGAATTTGAAAGGGTTGTTCATGGATATCCTAATACTTTCCATGCTTTTTTAAAACTCTTTCAACAAGTTTTCAAGATCATATGACATATTATTCTTTACGAATTTGAATGCCAAGTATACTACTTCACATGACACATGATTTAGATGACTAGAACTATAGATTTTGTGCAATATCACATGTACGTCAAATTTTAGTTCTGCATCTATTACACTACTAATCTTCATACATCTTCCATCCCACTTGGCTATTTTCTTCTCTAACTCCACCCAACCTAGGGTTTTAGTAGTTTTTCCTTTGGAGTACCAAAATTTAAAAATACTCTAAAAGGCTTCCCCAACTTCAGATGCATACAATATACAAATTATGCTAGCAATGCAGTATTTTTAAGTTAATAATAGTCTCAATCATCTTCAAGCTTGATCTTCTTAGTGATCAAAACTAGTTGCTAAAGCCATAACTGACCATTGTGAACTTGACTTAGGATGTATCTAATCCATTTGATTTGAAAACTTTGGGGTAGGTGGGGAATGTGGGTTAAAACCTTATCTTCCAAGTGCTTATGTTTAGGTTTAAAAACACCATTCACACACAATTCACCTGGAGCATCACCCATCTCTAGGGTTCCAATTTCTTAAATTGCACACTTAAAATAAGTTTGGATACTATTAATGAGTAGTACCTTAGGAGGATCTATGATTGGAGTCCATTTGGATCTAGGGTTTCAGCAATTGCTAGCACTAGTTTGAAATCTGGTGGTTTCCATTTGACTCCTTAGACTAACATTTCTAACCCTTTCTTTGCCTTACTACTACTTCTTGATGATACCATGATTACTTATTAGGTTATGGAAAACTTCAAAAAAATTTACTACAAATTTCACTTGAAATCACTTGATCACTCTACAATTTTCTTGATCACAATAACACTTTAAAATTTTTGGTGAAAAATGAATTCAACTTCATACCTTTTGATAAAATTTCACCATTAATGCTTGATACAAAAGTGGCTATGATGACATCATTATGCACAACATGCTATCATCCACTATATGTTCAGATCACTCAGTGAGTGCTTCATAACTTGGTAACCAAACATGTGTGACTAGTTACTCTCAACCTTGCTCGATAGAGTCCATGACCCAACCTTACTCAATAGAGAAAGTAACTTGGTGATAACTAATATTGATCTTTGATGATCCCTTTGTATCTTGAATACTGATTTGGATCTTTGTTTCCTTTCAATTTACTATTTAGATGTGATCATGATAACATAGTTCCAATTCTTACTTAAGAACTTAGTTTGAAATGGTGGAGTCACCCACTTCTTGAGTGACATGACCATCATTACTTGGACTGGCTTCCTCGATGGATTTAGGAATCCATTGCTGCCTCATTTTCTTTCTAATGTTGTCTACTTTTTCTTTCTTTTCATCTTCAATTCTACCTGTATTCATGAAATTCTTGGCTAGATGACCAAGTTCTATACAAGTGAAACATCTTATGGTGGTATCTCTTTTTCTTGTGTGATGTTTAACATAGTTCATTCCAATATGTTTATAATCTTCAAAATAATGACATCTACACCTAGTGTTATAGTCCCAACCAAATATTTCTTTCATAATTTTCTCTACTAGATTGAATGACTTGGTTTTGTAGTTTGATGCCTTGTGACCTTGTTTCTTGCATTTGTGACATTTGCCTTCAAACTTTGGTTTCTCTTTACATTCATTAGCCTTGTGACCATGTTGATTTCAATTGTAACATTTACCATCAAATTTTGCTTTACCATTACTCCAACATTTGTTTGATGTATGACCTATGTTACCATAGTGATTGCAAGTAGGTCTTTGATTCCTTTGAGGACCTTGTTTGAAGGATTCGCCTTCTTCTTTGTATCCAATTCCTATTTTATCCTTTTGTTTATAGAGATTATGCTCATTCAATTGATTCAAATGATTCATGTTTGCTTAGACTTTCATCATTCTCTCATCAACTTTCTTTTTAGTGTTTAGATCATGTTTCAATCGTTCACTGATTTGATTTTCATATCTTAGCTCACTTCTTATTCTTTCATTGATCTATCTTTTTGAATTGAGATCATTTCTTAATCTTTCATTGTCCTGTCTTTGGCTCATGATTTCTTCATTGGTATTAGAGATTTAATCTATAAGATATGTATGTTGAAGGGGTTGGTTCTGGATCTCATTGTTTCTTCCATCCATTTGTTCTTTCATTTTGTTCCTTTGTTCCAAGATTTCACATAGCCTTACTAACTAAATTTCTTGTTCTCTTTTGAGCTTCCTTATTTCTTCTTGCAAGGAAACATTCTTCTCTAAGAGTTCTTTGATTGCATCATTTGCTTCATCTGAACTACTTGAAGGGAAAAAGTCTTCAATCTTTTCTTCAATGTATTGATGATCATTCATTTGATTTAAAAGTTCCTTCCTTCTTTTCAGGGATTGGGAAAGTTCCTCCTTAGCTTTCTTGAGTTGTGCAATGGCCATTTCTAGATCTAGCTTTTCATCGTCAATTGCCTTATCAAGTTTGAATATTTCCATTGTCCTTGATCATTGTTCAAGCTATCAAGCTTTATCTTGAGAACCACAAATGCTCTGATACCAATTTTTGGAAATATTCAAGACTATGTTAGGTTACTGAGAGGGGAGAGGTGAATTAGTAACCTCAAAAACTTTATCCAATTTAGATCTTAATTTCAATAATCTGATAACCATTTAATTCATTAAACTAGATCTAACTATATACGTGAGAAACTGAAAACATAAATATTCATAGGACATGAACACAATAATTTGGTGACCTAGAAACCTTCCAAATAGAAAGTAAAATTGGGGTGGGGATGATACCCACAAAACTTCAATAATATATTAAGGCTTACAATGATCACTTTTGATGATTGTCTCTATTAGGAACAATTAGGAATGCTAGGTCCACCTTGTTAGAGGTTTTATAAACATACAATGAAGTATGCACTTGGTAAAGAGATTTGACAAAAGGCTTTTAAGTCTACCTTGTTAGAGGATTTGGACTGATTCACCTATTAGAATGAAATAGTAGATTTATGACTTACAACTAATTTACTAATAGAGATTCTTTGAAGTACTAATAACCTTTATGTGATAGATATGACTCTATTACTCCTTTGCTAATATGGCCTTACAATACACTTTGTTGCTGATTCACATTCACATGCTTCTTACATATTCTTCACTTTCACTTACTTTTTATACATGCATACATACATTGATTCGTACATATATTTGGATATGATACAATATATTACATATATATCAATCCAATTTATAAAACTACAAAGTCGGCCAATATACAAGTTAACACCAATATTACAAAGTAAGACTCAAATGAAGACACTCAGGTTCTAAAGAATGACTTGGTGAAGTTTTGATACATGGCATCCACTATCATTATTCAGCATCATCATGCATTCAATAGAAGTAGTTTCTCGGTCCATACTAATTATCTCAAAGTAGTCTTAAACTTGATTTGCATTGGTGACTTGGTAGATACTGTGTAACTTGGTAGAAACTAAATTACTCGTTTACCATGACTACAATCAGTAAACACTAATCATCATATAGCTTGATTAACACTAAATTCACTTCGCATGAACTGCTAGTTCAATTTGAATTGTGAAGCTTGGTAACCACTAAATTGCTTGGGTTGAACTATTGGACTTCACACTGCCTGATTTCACTTGGTAACCATTGGGATACTTGGTAGGAACTATAAAGCTTAGTGGTTACAAAATTATGTGGCAAACATTGTAGACTATTCAATAAGCTTAGTAGCCATATAGAATCTGAATAAGTGTTGCTACTAATAACAAAATTGACTTAATGTCAACAAAAGGATCATATAAGAGATCCAGAAAAGGTGTTGTAAATATGTAAAGATCATGGTATCTCACTAAAGCCAAAGAAGTCAATATTTTATTCGATAGAGGGCAAGATGCTTGGTCATATTGTATCCCAAGGAGTGAAGATTGATCTAGACAGAGTAAAAGCTATTCAACAATTAAGTCTTCCATTAAGTAAAACTAGAGTGAAGTCTTTCTTCGGCCAGGTAAATTTTTTGAGGAGATTTGTACTTGATTTCTCTAAGATAGTTAAATGTATAGTTTGATATGATGCAAGGCAATAAAAATTTCAAATGGAGTGATTTTGGAAAAAAGGATTTTGAAGATATCAAGGATGTCATTGCTAAAGCCCCTATTCTTGCTCATCTTGATTAAACTAAGAAATTCATTATATATTTTTATGCCTTAGAACATACTATGTCAAATATATTAATGCAAGAAAATAAAGAGAATATACAATATCCTATTATTTTCATGAGTATACCACTGAAGAATTGAGAATTGAAAAATTTACAAATGGAGAAACATGCATATATAGTCATGAGAGCCCTTAAGAATTTCAAATTTTATCTATTGCATATGCATTCAGTGATATATGTGTGAGTTCCTATTGTAAAAAGTATTTTGACACAACAAGATGTTGGTTGCAATAATAGAGGAGTATTTATAGAAAAAGTCCAAGAATATGATATAGAAATTAAGCCAATCAAACTTGTGAGAGGAAATACACTTTGCAAAGCCTAGGTGGGAGATCAACAATACATAGCAAAAGATACTCCACAAGTTCTTATGGTAAGTCTTCAAGATCCTTGGTTTTCAAAAATTTCTTATTTTTTGACATATGGTGAATTTCTTGATGGATAACTACTAAGAAAAGAAGAGATCTAAAAATAAAGGCCTTGAAGTATGTGATTCATGATGATGTCCTATACAAGAAAGAAATTAATGGAACACTTTTAAGATGTGTGGATAAAGAGTAGCAAGTAAAGTTATTAAGATCTTTTCATGATGAAGCATGTGGAGCACACTATTCTAGCACTATCATTGCATTCAAAATTTTGAGACAATGTTATTATTGGCTTGGTATGTTTAAAGATGCATACAATCTAGTTGCTAATTGTGAGAAATGCAAGATGATTATTGGTAAACCTTAGCTTGTTGCCTTACCTCTTAGACCAATGGTAATTGAAGCTCCTTTTCATCAATGGGGTTTAGATTTTATAGACCCAATAAATCCTCCTTCCAATCAAGGACATGCATATATACTATCTCCATGAGATTATTTCAATAAATGCATTGAGGCCAAGCCAATGAAGAAGACTTCATCAGAGGTGGTATGTGATTTTCTCAAAGAGCATATTTTGATCTGGTTTGGAGTCCCTTGTCATGCCCTAAATTTACAAGGTAAAAAATCAACCAATAATGTTTTTTTTGAAGGATGTACTATAGGTATTATGTATATATTTAGGTTCTATTTAACAGTGACTTGTCAATGTGTATAACCGCTAACTTGAGTATGGTACAGTTGAATGGTAAAACAAACCTTGTTTCATATGGAACAAGTTTTGTATGAAGGATCACCTGGCTAACAAAATTACTGGTTGCAATCCAAAGTTTATAAAGTACTTGGGTATTGACCCCTTTTTCCTTCTATTCTCTTAAATAGGACTCCTCGCAATACAAGTTGAATTTAGTTCTTCGTATTAATGTGGTAGCAATGGTTATAGGTTCTGTAAACTCAAAGATGTTTGATGATTGTTTAGAATGCTTTGAATACCAATTACTTCATCACATAACTACCCATCCCATTTATTTTCTAATTACTTTTAATTTCATGAAAGTATTTCCTTAATGATCCTCTTATCTTTTGTACCTCCTTTTCCACATCGACCATTTTAAAAATTAGCAGAGTTAGACACTACTAACTAGGTTCCAAGTATTAATAATTTCTTGGATTTATTAAACTATTTTATTTCTATTTTATTATTATGATTACTATTACATTTTTTTTACCTATGCATATTTCTTACTAGTACTTGATAAATAAGTTATATTTAAATTACTAATTTTATCTGATAAAACAATTGTTGATTCACTAAAGCATTATTACATTACAATTTAAAACAATAGATGTAATCACCTACACATTACACATTACACTAGTTAAAAGGAATATCTTAAATCTGCATTAACACTTATTCCTATTAATTACTCCTATTTGTTTTAACACATGATTAGAAAGTACATTTAACAATAATCAGGAACCTTAAGCTTTATTAATAAGAAAAGAAGAAAGAGTCATGAGTTACACTCCTAAATATTTTGACATGACCTAAGCACTTAATAATATGAAAATATGGGAAAGAAAATTCATATTTCCTTTGACACCTAGAAAATTATGGATGTCACATCAAGCTTATTCTTTTCTCCCCCTCCAACATAGGTGCCTAGTTGGGTTTGTATGGCATAATATCTTTCTTAGCAATAAAGTATTTCTGACATGTGATAAGGACATGTCACTCATTCCAAATACCAAAACACCTTCTCCAACAAATAAAAAGTGTTTCCTCCAATTTATGTCCTCCTTTACCATACATATAACTCCCCATTTAACTAGGTGAGGTGTAGTGGATGCAAGTGAAAATTTCAAATCTGCCTAAGTCCTTTGTTGGCCATCATTATTTGGACAAAATCCCATGGTCAACAAGTCACCTCACCTAGTGGGATCACATTCTCATTTTTTTTTTAGTATGTTATTTTGGTTGAAGGACATTGAAAGTGATGCCTAGGTTGCTGGTCCCTAATTTTGGAATGACATATTTATATTTTTTTGACTAGTTAAGCTTAGTTAGAATGTTTAAAGAATTTGTGCTTTATTATATTTAGAGTGGTATATTTATGAGTTATATATATATATATATATATATGTATGTATGTATGTATGTATGTATATATATATGTATGTATCTATATATATATATATATACATATATATATATATACATATATATATATATATACATATATATATATATATATATATAGATACATACATATATATATACATACATATATATATATACATACATATATATATATATCTATACATATTTATATATCTATACATATATGTATATATATATACATATATATATATATGTATATATATATATGTATGTATATATATATATGTGTGTATGTATATATATATATATATGTATATATATATATATATATATATATATATATATCTTTTCTGTTGCCATCTCATCAAGGTCTTAGTTTTAATTTTCATATTTTATTTGAACTAGGTATGATGGTGACTTGATAAGTCACATGGTTCTTATGAGGCTCATTTTGCAACTTAGAATAGGTGTTTATTATAATTAAGTATTTACCCTAGGATATAGATATTACTCTATTCTTATTTGGAGTATTATATTTTAGAGTTTATTATTGTTATTATTTTATTACTTTGTATTGTGGGGGAAGGAATTATTTCCTTCCCCATACATTTTCCAGAGGTGAAATGCTCACCTACAACATGCCTATCAAGATTTTTCTCTAAATGTTTACTTTTCTTGAACTAACTCTTTTGTGTTTGTTTATCCCATTTATGAAATTGTAAGTAAATATGTATGTGGATAGTATGGTTTTCCCTTCTAAAATAAAATTGTTAAATTTGAACCCCCAATGAATAAATGATGATACATATAAAATGAAACTATCACACATGGAGATTTAATTCCCAGTTATGAAATGCTCAACATATATCTCTTCAATGCAACTAATATGTTTTGAATCTTATCAACTCTATTCATAGCATTCTTCTACATGACATTTATGAATTACATATTTACAAAAACATCAAAGGATAAGAACCACATACAACCTTGCTTCATAACACATGAAATTTAACATAGAAGATTTTATTGCAAATAAAATTATAAACATACAATCTTTCAAACCTTCCTTCCACAATTTCTAATGGTAACAATGATACCAATATATTTTACAACTCATACTAACTATTTCGTAACTCACAAAACTTCAAATGATCATTTCTTTACAAGTAACATACATGCACAACTTCTCAAATCCTTCCCTCTACATATTCAATGGTAACAATGACACAATCTATTTACATCACATTGAGACAACACAAGATTTTCACAAAAAGAATCACATCCACTTAAGGAAACATGAACATTGAGCTTCCTTTACACACTTGGATCTTCTCCACTTAAACAAGGGTGAATCCTTAATACTTTATGGCATGTATCTTCACAAAACCTACACACAACACACAAAATAGGAACCATGGAGGCTCATCGCCCAACCTAGGCTTCTATGAAGCCACCCACCGTGTAGGGGAAACAAGATCCAAACTAGGTTTCATTCCAATCTTACAAATGCATGACACATCACATTACAACACTAAACAAACCTGTCCAAGGTATTTCACAAAGGTTCACCAATGGAACCTTGAACATAGGGTGAATGTGTGCTTTTCAAAGGAGGTTTACCATATCATATCATATCTACCATAAACAACTTTCATGCAATTTCAAGGCTTCAAAAATCAACAAAATATCATGCCCTTTTGGGGCTTCATGAATCAACAAAATACCATGCCCTTTCAAGGCTTCATAAACATCCTCCACCGCACACTGCCAACAACTTTAGCTTCCTTGAAACCCATACTTCATTTACTTCCTTTCTTCACCATTTTTCCCTTATCACCCCCAAAGCAAAATATGAATGAAAATGGCATACAATGGAGCCCATACTCCAAGGTCATCAACTATGCAAGCCCAACTATGCCCTTCACCCTAGACTTCTCTTCCCTTCCCACAAGGGTGAGTGAAACCCTCACACCCATGATCACATTCACATTCCAATCCAAACAAGAAAATAAAACTAAGAAGAAAAACCAAGAAATCTTCAAGAGCACAACACATTCTCACAATGCCACAACACAATATCAAAATCCATAATGCAAAACTCCCACTAAAATTCATACTCCATTGACACATTCCTCATACTTTCAAGATCTACTTTACAATACTCAAGAATGAGAATGAAGCATAGTTTAAAACATCAACCTTAGTCCAAGCTAGGGTAATGATAGTTGTAGTAGAGCTCCCATTTTCCTTCCAAAATCTAACTATCTCTAAACTTAGAGAGTGGGTGAACAATCCACTAGTTTGTCATGCCTCAACTAAAAGGACTCTCTACTAACCTTTTTTAGTAGGAACATCAAGCCTCCCTTTTCTTACATTGTTGCTCCTCCAAAATAAGAAAGTTGACCAAGTGGGATTGTGAGGGTACTCTCATGGGGAAACTCAAAATTTCTAATTGGTTCAAGAGGGCCTAGTTTAAGGGGTCCCCTAAGTTAGGTAGTCACTAAAATAGTTGAATTTAGGCCCCTAAAATGCTATACTACCATTAGGGTGTCTTATTTTAAATAAAATGACACTTTAGAATCCCATTTAGGCCCCCTAAAATCCTTGACAAGCTTGAATTCAAAAATCAACATGATGGTGACCCATCCTAATACTCTCTCTCTCCCAAGTGGGTGTACTTAAACATTAATTGGAGAAAAGGAAAGGAATAAGATTAAGTGACCTTGTGACCAACACTCTAAGTGACATGCCATCAACACAAAGACAATAAAAGTGTCAAGTGACACATTAAAATACATTACACTTCACCATGATATGTCTTTAATACATCTAAATTATGATTAAACGTTTTTTTATACAAACAAATTTACATTACGAAACAAAATACTTTCACAATGAGGCTTTTGAATCTTCCAAAGATTCACCTTGGTTAAGCTGTATTTACATAGGTTTGGAACTTGTTTCCCCACAAAATATCCATCATTCCACTTGCTGCACATTCAACTTGAGCATCGGTAGTCCAATGAAATACTATGGAAATACATACAAGTGTAGGATGATTCAATATCACATAATTTTCATTAACATATACAATTAATTTTCATCTTATCATTTTCATAAAATATTCAAAACACTACAATATCAAATATGTGTATCAACATTTATCTTTCTTAACATAATGGAATTACCGTTCTAAACTCAATCACCATACTTAGAATCATGAAACATTGAAGTCATATCTAATAAATCATTAAAACATATAAAATGGATCTTAATATCAATATGTCCTAAGCAAAAATCACTAATATGAAAACTTTTTAACAAGTATCCTTTCAATCAAGTTAAACATAGTAACATTCCTAGCAATATCCCTTTATCACATTATGAGGGCCTTGTGTGTGAATTTTCTAGGGTTAATTACTTAGACTGATAGAATGTTTCCATAATTCTGTCATACCAATTTCTGAATGTAACCATATGTCTTATTGTCATTATAACCTACATTCATTGTTTCTCTCACTAATGTGAATGTTAATTTATCTTTCCTAATTGCCTGGTGGGTAATACCTAGAATCTTATGACCAAGTTTTTAATTGGAACATATTATGTCTCATTTTCATGTGGTCTTATCTATTCAACCTAGTGATATTGAATAGTTATTAGACTTATAATAATAAACTTCAAAATTCAAAACAAAAACTTCAATCATGACCTAACTAAACTCCTAATCACACTCATTCCTTAAGATTTATAACAAGGTATGAGTGTGGGCCTTACATCCCTATGAAATTAATAATGGATAATGCATCTTATTTTTCTTCCTCAGAAATAATTGAGTTTTTCTATGATAATGGTATTCAAGTTGGACATTCCTCTAATTAGTTTCCTTAAGGAAATAGTAAGGTTGAGTCTAGTAATAAGAATCTAATTAATATTTTGAAGAAATTGGTCTCAGATAAATAGAAAAGTTGGCATAAGAAGATTCATGATGCTTTATGGGTTGATAGAACCACACCTAAAAGAGCCATAGGTATTTCATCTTTTGAAATAGTATATGGAGTGGAAGAAACTTTTCCATTACCTCTAGAACTTGCTGCATATAAATTAAAGATTGTCATTGAAGAAGATGTTTTCAAAGATGGATTAGAGAAGAGAATCATATATCTCACCAAGCTATAAGAAGAAATGGAAGACATGGTTGAAAAAATTACTAAACACCAAGGAACAGTGAAGAAGTTATTTGATAAAAGAGAAAGGCCAAGAAAATTCATTGAAGGTGATCTACTATTACTGTGGGATAAGAGGCATGAACCAAGAGGTATGCATTTAGTCTTTATGGAAAGGGCCTTTTCAGATCATATAATCAAAGTAGAATAACTCTTTCAAGTTGGCATATCCCACAAGAAAAACCCTACCATGTTCTTATAATGGGCATGACATGAAGTTGTATCAAATGCCAAATTAAAAGTAGGTGACCCTTTCATAGTAGCTAGATAAGTAGGTTTTTGCAGTTTGTTCTAGGTTAGTTGTTTGTTTCCCTTGGTAGTGTGTTCTTGTTTTCATAGTTTAGATTGTCTTTTTGTCTTGAATTTGTCACCTTTTGTGCAAAAATAGAGATTTCTAAAGTTCTTTCAAGCATTATCATGCTTAAATCTCTAGACAGAGCTAGTTGTTGCCCAAGTTTTAATCTATATTTTTTCTCTAGGGTTTTGAGTTAAGTCAATTGTCAATGTCTTGTGTCTCATTCCAGATTTCCTATAGGATTATCTTTCTTCTCATCATTCCTTTAAGGTAACCTCATGTGGGAAATCATGTGAGCAATGCATTAGTCCAAAGTTAGATGATTAGGGTTAGGAGGGTTTGTTATGCATTATCCTAATGAGAAGAAAGTCTCAATATTTTGTTAATATATATTTTCTTGCTCCTAATGATGTTGACCAAAAAATTCATGTTGAGAAGTAGTTCTTCATGAAAGCATTCCTACAAATCTCTAAGAAACCCTAATTTTTTGCTCAAGTGTTCTATTAAAGGTATAATGTAGGTAGAATGAAGAAATCACATACATATGTACAAAGAAAATATATTAGAGAACATCAAAGACTAAAGCTTAAAGATGATATAAAGATCATGAGAATAAGTCAAAAGTAAGATAAGTTAAATTTTACACAAAGTGAGCACTCAAGAATGCATAAATGATGAAGAACACAGTCAAAGGTGGCAAAGACCAAAGTTTAAAATTGAATCAATGAATCAAAACATGTTTGATCATCCAAATCACCAAGTTGAAAAGTCATTAAATGAAAGAATACATGTTATTGGCTAGTCAAAGCTCAAATGCTTAATTGTCAAATTAGGTCCCATTTAAATAGTAAATGAAAGGAGAATGCATTCAACTATTAGATCTTACAAGATCGATGCATGCTACTTTGTTGCTTTCCAAAGTTGCATGAGGGTTTACCTATGTGAAATAGAAACAAGTTGACACCTATCCATGAGACCCAATTGAGGTAGGAACTTCTTTGAATAAAGCACAATAATTGAATGACATAATGTGGATCATCAAATAAATGAGGATCTATAGACATTTCTTTGATGCTTTCCAAAGTTGTGAAAGGAATAATTCAAGCAACAAAGTGATAATTCAACACGTGTCTTGAGGGACACATTATATTCCATGAAGAAAAGAAGTCCAATGTCAGATTCACAAGTCAATGAATTAATGCCATTTTTCTGCTATGAGGTACTTAAGGCACCTATTTGGAAAGAGGGACCCACATCACAAATTAAATAATGAAGTTACAATATTTTTCATGAACTGTTGAACATTACAAGATTTGTGGACATCACTTTCCCACTTTTCAAAGATGATCAAGGTTTACACAATGTGGGGAACTGACAATGAGACATGTGGAATGGTGGATCCATGGAAGGAAATATACTAGTGATAGTTAGAGTCAATAACAATTTAATCATGGCCATTAATTTAAAATCAATGGGAAAAATTTGAAAAATTAGTTATCATTAGAATAGGAAATACATAGGTTTTGCATGAAACAATAGAAAATGAACAATAGTGTGACACTTTCTAATCTCATAAAAATATATTCATTGCATATCATTACAAATCACAGGGAGTTGTACCTTACCAATTCAGAGGGCAATGATAGAATATATAAACTATCCTATTTTTTGGTAAAAATCCTTTTGTTTCTCCAAGCATTGGGTATCAAAGAGTCAAGATTATAAAATCTAATAGGAGAACAAACTATTAACCAACATAGGTCAAGTTGAAGCAGGACATAGCTAATTTTGACTCGGAATGGAACCAATAAATTTTGGAGAATTATCAATCACCTTGACCATACATTGACAACATTGAGATGGTACACCATTAGTAGGGAATATATTAATGCTAGAAATGGTTATCAAAGATCATTAGATGAACTACATAAATGACTATGAGGTTTAGATCAGGGACTATTGCAAAATAATTCTATAGCTTGAGGAAAATTTTCTTTACCTAGAAGTACCCCTCAAAGCATGGAACAAGGCCACCCCTGAGGTAACAAATCCATTATACAATAGGGATAAGGTATATGAGTGGCCTATCTTGAATACAAAAATTGGCTATGAGGAGAATGATGATATTTATCATAGCGGCCAACATGTTATAGAATTAACAAGAGAGTAGATTAGGATTTAATTTGGATCTAGTTCTCCAAGATCTAACCCTACAAGTCATTTCTCTCCCAAAGAATGGTAAAGGAACAAAAGTTATAGTTTCCACATACCTTGCAAAGTCACCCATGAGGCCAGAGATAGTGCATCAACATAAGTAAGAAGTGGAGTACTTCCAAACTGAAAAGAGTCAAGAGTAAAAAGAGAAAGAGGGTCACTTTAGAGATATCCCAAAAAGAACAAGTACAATCTGAGCTAGGTGCCCAAGAAGAGGCTAAACCCAAATTGGAAGAAGCTTTGACACAAGAACACCTTGTAGCTCCAACAAAGGGTGCCCCACTAGTACCTAAGAGAGCTCAAACTAAGATGACAATGGTATGCAAGAAGAGGAAGAAGTTAAAGAAGAAAAGAAATTCATCACCTCAGTATTGGCAATATGGTCAGCAAGATGTCTTGAGTGTTGTCATTTATTGCAACATGTATTCAACATTTCATTTATGAATTTAGAGTCAAAAAATTATCAAGTGTTAGATAGATTTCAGTAGTACAAAGACAAATGTGTTGTGCATAGCCAAAACACTTTGAGTTAGATTATGTGCAGTTGAGGATAGATTTATGGCAATGTAATGATGGCATAGTTAAGTGCTCAAATGTGTGTGGTCAGTATGACAAAAGTTATAATTGATTTACTAGTTTTTGTATTTAATAAAGATTAACATAGAATTGAGTTGTATGACTTAAGGAATTATTTTGGTACCAAAATAATTATTTAGTCATGGTTAGCCAACATCCTAAGTTATAATTGGGAAAGTATGTGAGAGCATGAAGGTTGACAGAAGATAGTTTTATAATCATCTAGGCATAAATAAAGATCCTATCATGCATAGATAATAGTGCAACATATATGAAATATGTGAAAAATATATGTGTTAGAATTACTTAGAATAACTAGGGGGGGGGGGGGGGGGGGTGTGGGGGGTGAATCAGTTATTCAAGCCAAGGTCCAATGACATCCAATTGAACTTTTTCTACAAATCCTTAATGGCACATAATTGAAACTATCATGCATCTAATTTGAACATTAAACAACCATGAAAAGTAAACATGCATCACATCATAACAATAAGGATTTGATAACCTACAAACCCTCTACGAATAAGAAGATAAAACTAGAGTTGGGATGATACCCACAAAATAAATGCGCAATTGATTTCAACCACTTCTGATGGTCTGCCCTGTTAAAGGCTATAACACATTGTTAAATATGACCTTGTTAAAGAATTTAAGAACATTCATCTTGGAATGTCACCCTGTTAAAGGATTTACATAGAGCTTTTAGGCTCACCAAAGTCCATGGGATTTTCAATCACCTTCTTAAAAGAATCTTTCATCCCTCTCTAAGGATATCCTATCCTCCTCCTAAGGATCTCTTTATCCTTCTCTTGGGGATCTTCTTATTCTTTTCCTGAGGCTTATTCACCTAGCTGTTAAGCTAACCTAGCAATGTAGGGTTTCAATATCTAATACAATGGTAAGAAAGTATTACAAAGGTTTTGACTTGATACAGATTTGCAACCCTAAATGTGCAGATTTAAGATCACTCTTTAGTCCCTTTCTTTGCTTGGCTTCTCTCCTTTATAGTGCTGACAGATTGTCCCCCCTTCAAGATCTATCTCCTTGAGTTCTTCCACTCATTATACCAATGCAATCTATGGTCACTTGATCAACTCAGAGTTTTGATGCTCTATTCTTATTCCTCTTAGCTTCTTTGCATGATCACACTTATGACCAACTCCCTCTCATGCATGCTCCTTTGATCTCTAACCTATAACTCCTTTTAAAGGAATTATGTTATTGATTTCTTGCTCAAATCTTAATTTTCTATAGAAAAAATGGTATTTCTTTCCCTCCAAATTATTTCTTCTAGAAAATTCATGATAAATCTATTGGCATTCACCTTGAAAATGGTTTACATGGATTACATAGAATTTTGTGACATCTACTTATCATCCTTATCATCCAACTAATTCACAAAATTTGAGATAACTACCATGTCAGCTTAGATCTGGCGAATCTTTGACTCTTCAAAATAATGCAGCAACTCGGCATCATTGGTCTACTGATGCTCGACACCTTCTATGTTACTCAGCTTCTTAACATTGTTTACTAGCACTTGACAACTAAAGCATTTTGGCTTGGCACCTATATCTTGCTTGGCACTTGAATCTTGCTCGACACTTGAATCTTGCTTGGCTTCAACTTAGAATCTATTTGGCACTAACTAGAACTTAGTTAATCCTTACATCTTTGATATGTCTTAGTGTGTCCATCCTTTGTGTCTTATAGTATGTCATCAATACACTATTTTATCAATGGCTTAGCTGATCCTTATACATCATTACAATATCATAACATCAGACTTTCTCTAGGTATTCTAGTTACATCTTATTGATTGCCACCTCCTTGTCAATCAACCAATTGATAGTATTTGGATCACTAAAGCAATTGTCATTCCTGCAAGTAGTAGCAAGTTTGACATCAATGACAAAACAATGATTGGAAACATTCTTTACTAGTTCCATTTCTCTTCATTCATGATCTTTTCAATCATTTCCAACAATATTTTGATGCAAACTATTGAGAAGGAAACTTGTATGATATGTCGGCCTTAGGTGATGCAAGATCTAATATATGATTAGAGAAAGTGTGAGATATTGTAGTAAGAAAGTATTGTATGTATACCTATTCTTGTGAAGAACTTTATTGTATGATTGCATGTTAGGGCAATGGGCTCTTTTTTCATAAATTGTATTTGATCTACCAAGTCCTAATAGGGTTGAGGCTTTTATAGGGCCTAGTCCTCTATCAAGAACTCAAGACACTATATGTACTTCATAGACTCCTAACATGGTCAATATCCTTAACATGATTCTAGTTTTTAGTGGATAATCTTGTAGGTATCATCCCCACCAAGGTTTTCCCTTTGCCAAGGTTTCCCTATTTAACAAATAATTGTGTTATGAGAAGTCTAGATGTGTATGATTATATTTACTGTTCAATATTGTTGGTTTACTTTGACATGAAAGTTATAAAGTAATTAACAATATTTAGCTATGGGAAAAATTTTGTAGAATATTGATTGACCCCACCCCTCTTAGTATTATCTATTTCTAACAATTGGTATCAGAGAAGAAGGTCCTTGAATCATAAGCTTAATATCTTTGGGAGATTCATAGAGAATCTTTTGAGAAAGGATAGTCCTAGATTTTATGGGGAAAACTATGATAGTTGGAAGGAGAAGATGAGGACTCATCTACTATTTATGGGTCCAAGTTACTTGATTTTGATGAAAGGAAAGAAGAAAATTATCGAAGAAGAAAAGATTGAAGATTTTAGTAAAGTAGAGAGAAATCTATTCATGTGTAACATGAGAGCCAAGGAAACTTTACTATCAGCTCTTCTTGAGAATGCTCTTATAGTTAGCTAAAGTCACTTCAAACATCTCATGAAATTTGGAAAGCATCAAAATCTACTTTTGAAAGTGATACACATACAAAGAGGGTGATATTACAGAATTGGATATATACATTTCAAGATGCTAAAATGATGGAAGATGAATCCATAATAAACTCTATTGGTAGAATATCACAAATTGTTTTAGGAATTCAATCTCATGGTGGAACCAATGAAGAACATGAGGTTGAATGGAAGATCTAAAAAAGTTTGACACTACCATTCAAAAAAGTAGCTCAGATGATTTAGCTACTAATACCCTATACTAAGGATGTTACTAAGGTAATGTTGCTTGGTAGATTAGAAGCAACAAAGGTAGATTTGAGACAATCTAAAGATCTAGTAAGAGTGGGAAATAGCTTTCAGTGCCCTTAATGTTCAGCCAAATTTGTCAAGCAGTGCAAGCACACATGGAGATTTTTCTAGTAGCAACAAATCTAATGAAGAGAATAAGATTGACGAAGGTATAGCCCTTCTTGTGAGAAGAGAAAAAGATGGTAAGAATATCTATAAATGTTGAAATTGTAATGAATTCGATCATTATGCATCTAAATGTCCTAAAAGAGAGAAAAAGTATAAGGGAAAGTTTAGACCTAGGAAACCTTGAAATTTTTTGTATGCAAATGAAGATGAGAAATCTAATGAAAAAGGTCAAAGTGGAAGTGATGATGAATTGGGATTTTTGGCTATCAAGAAAGATGATCTTGATAGAAAATTAGAGAAGAAAGAGCTCTATTTTCCCAAGTTGAAAAGAAATCTAATTGGATAATTGATAGTGGATGTTCACATCACATGACTGGTGATATGAATACATTTTTTAAGTTTAGGAATCGAGATGGAGGTATTGTTAGAGTTGGTAACAATATAGCCTATTATATAAGAGGGTTTGATCTATTACTCTTGATGGTAAAAATAGCACAGATGATGTTTTTTTTGTTCATAGATTGAGGAATACCTTGTTCAGTGTTGTGTTGGCGCTAAAAATTGCATGGTCAATTTTGAGCACCATTGGGGAAATTTGGTCCTATAAATGCTTATAAATGCATATGTACCCGACTGTACCTTTGAAGCATAAGAGGTGTTTAATATTTCCAACAATTTCCATTTAGTTCATCTACCTATTCCATGAAGTTAAATTGACATTCTGAATCATTTTGTAAAGTCCTGTTTCGAGCAAATGTCAATTCTGCATTTTCACTTAAGTGTTAAATAGTGACAGGAGGCCCTGTTTGCAATTGAATATCTCACACCCAGAAATGTTTTGTGACTTTCTGCTTTGAGAGTGGCTAGTGTCCATACCTAAGAACCTATGTTTCAGATTTTGAGTCATTTCAAGTCCATTTGACTAGGTTTTGAATCCCTCAAAGTTTGTCATTTAAATTTCTCATGTTGATGCACATTGCACCTAATTTTGGGAAGCCCTGTTTGACAAGTTATAACTTTTGACCAGTTGACCAAAATGCTAAATTTCCTTTTGCATTGCATTGTAGACATCAGAGATTTGTTATGTTTCAATTTTTAGCTTATGAAAAACTCATTTTATTAGTTTGCAAATGTGATTCCAAATGCAATTTTTATCTTTTACTGGTGTCAGCATTTACAGATTTGTCGAAATCCCTGTTCGGGATGTCATATCTTGAAATCCATGATAGGTGAGATCAAATGGATTGTGTCCCTATGTTGTCCTCTAAAAATACTTCAAGTGTGTCAATTTTTAAGTCATGATGAATCCATTTGCACAATTTTCTAGGTCAATTCCATTTGCAAAAATTGATTTCTTGTCATCTCTTTCTAGTCAGCAAATCCAAGTAGCTCACTTTAACTGTCCACCATTTGCACCCAATTTTTCATCATGAGCCCAAATCAAAAATTCATACTTACCTCATGACAGAGAACCAACGCCCTAGTTTTCATTTCCCCATGTGTCAATTTTCCTAGTTTTCAAAGCCGATTCCGAACCTAGTTTATTGTTTTTGACGTGTTTACTTGTAGGTAATTCTGATAGGTCAACTTTGATAGTGAATATCTTTTGACCTTGAATTCTTCATGAGACAAGATTCAACAGGGTGCAAGTATGTAGAACAAAGAGTCAGTGTGCCAGTTTTTAGAGCCTGATCAGGTGTTCTGGTTAGTTTTTAAGGTTAGTCAAAGGACTCCTTGGCACCAAATTCACAGTTTACAAATAAGTGGTTAAGTGATTTTATTCAATGATTCAATGATTGAACTTAATTCTAATCAGTCTAAGGTGATGAATGGATCAGTTTGCTAGTTCAGGTGTTTGAAAATAAATAAAAATTTAGCCGGACCCACTTTCAGACCTTACTAAATTCGTTAGATTTGTGACAACCGGTAAGGATTTGGTATGTTTTGAGAAGAGTGGTCATAATAAATCTATTTGTTATAAACTTTTAGTATATGGAGATTGTATGGTGGGACCAAATGGATCTATGGAGGCATGGACTTGATGAATTCAATTTGATATGCATGATTTTTATTTTTATTTTTAAAAATATAAATCTCAAATAGCTCGTGATCCTTCATTTGTGGGATAAGTTTGATAAAGGGGAGTCAGAGCCACCTTCAAGGATTCAACAAATATGTCTTCCACTTTAATCTTTGCATCTTAATTGTGCAAATGTGGTAGATGTAAAATACTAGAAGCTCAGGCTCTATTCTTCCATTATCTTAACTCTTCTCTAAAATAATTTGATTCTGTACTGAGAGCTTATTATAAATTGGGCAAAATCACCCATTTATGAATAAC
This sequence comes from Cupressus sempervirens, assembly GCA_028749045.1. Classification (NCBI taxonomy): domain Eukaryota; kingdom Viridiplantae; phylum Streptophyta; class Pinopsida; order Cupressales; family Cupressaceae; genus Cupressus; species Cupressus sempervirens. The sequence continues at coordinate 600,902,028 of CM053791.1, read as the reverse complement.
CATTTATTGGAATCTACCAAAATTTCAAGAAATGATAGTGGTGGTTGAGTGTAAGAAAGGTTATACAATTGAAGGATGATCTCAATAAGAGCAATGATGATAAGGACAATGATGAGGAAATTGACAATGTGGATAAAGATGGAAGTGATAGTGAGCCTGTGTGACCTCTGCAACAAGCTCTTTTGAGGATAAACAAAAGGATTATTGAGAAAGAATGAGGTGGGGTTTTAGATTATGAAGATGATGATAAAGATAGGTCTCACAATGTTAAAGCTTGTTTGTTTGTTCCTAATAACCAAATTGGATGCTTGCTTGGTAAGGGTGGGAAGATAATTGCCAAAATGAGGAGTGATACAGGTGCCCATATTTGTATTATGTCCAAGGAACAACTACCTCTATGTGTTATGGATGTGGACAAACTTGTTCAAATATCTGGAGAACTATTTGCAGTAAAGAAAGCATATTATGAAATTTCAGTTTGGTTGCATGAGAATCCATCAAAAATAGCGCTTGGAATTTAATAATCCTTCATGAGTTGCTTATGCATCTGGCAATCCTATATTTTCTTTAGCAAGATGCAACCCTAGGGCACTCAGAAAATGAAAGGTTCCATAAGGAGAAGCTTGCGCAAAAGATAGTGCACACAATAGTCAACGCCAGCACAGAGATTAGCCCTAATTATAAGTGGAAGACAACATGTATAAAAGGAATGTAGGCATGTTGAAAAGAGCCCATGCTTCTTAAAAGGGTCACACATAGTGAAAAGGAGCTAAGGAAGTGTAAAAAACAAAGGACCTGATAGAAAGTGTTGTCCAAGACTCCACACATGAAAAAAATAAATCACCAAGCAAATAGAGCACTGATGATATTGTCCATTTTAAATCCACACAAAGCATAAAGGCCCTAAGTTTGTGCAATAAGAAGACCAAAAGAAAGACCCTGCGTAATAGTGAAAGCCGTTTTGAAAAAGAAAGCTCATGCATCAATAAAAACATCTCTGTCTAAGAAGAGCAGTCACAAAAGGATGCCGCAGGCAAAGAGGCAGTAAAGAGATAATGCAAAGGATTCATGCCACATAAAAGAAGTCCACACATCTTAGAAGAAGATGCCTATAGTGCATGAACGAGAAAACCCACACAAGACTAGAAGGAAACTTCATGCATAAAAGAAGTGGCAGGGAGACTTGTGAAGACACTTACTGATTGGAAAGTAAGAAAAAATTATCTTGCCCTTTGCATTGGATCTCCATGGCAATGAAAACATGAAGGAGTTGTAGTTTTAATGGAAAGATGTAGGGATTGATGAGTTAATTATCCCACATTGCTTGCATAAAGAGACTTTTCAGCCTTTAAATAAAATTTTACACCTCAAGTATAATATCTAAAGAGATGTGTGCTTTTGAAAGTGCTAGAGCTTGAGGTGGACCCTACATGCTGAATAATGAAGATAGTTGGTAGAGTGACATTAGCAAAACTTTAATCGAAGAAATAAATGTGCTGATGTGGCACTAAAGATGTAGATGTGCCAAGACTTTGCCATGTGGCCAGATCATGTAGCTGGTACAAGCCCACATTATTAGAGTTTCCCGATGGTTAATTATTGTAGGAAAGTGGGTTGTTGCCAAGTGGCAGTGGGCCCAAGTCAAGAGATGATGTAGCAAGAATGAAACAAGTGATGGTGAGGTAGCGTCATAGGTGCTCAGATCTTGACACATGTCATGATCTGATGGACAGTGCAATCCCACATTTCAGAGTTGCTCGCTAGTTAAGTATTACAGGATTAAGGGTGTGTGCCATGTGTCAGCGAGGCCCGAGCTGGTGGTGAAGTGGCATGTGACGGGTCAATCAAGCATCCAATCAAATGTTTCCATGTGGTATCAATGGAAAATGACTATGTAGTGGTCCACAAATAAGAGGTGGACATGTGGCACTAGTCAAACGAAGGGTTGACCATGGATTGGAAGGGTAGGGAAAATTGAAAGTAATAAAGAATAATAAATTTTTATTATTTTCTCAAAAGGATGGATGTTAGGTTATTTTAAATTCAAATGGGCCTTTAGTCTAAAGTTTCAACTTTAGATTATTTTAAAATTTTCAAATTTTAAATATCAAAGTTGCAAGTCAGACTTTTCTAGCAGAGGGACTATTTTCAAACTAGTTTTCAGGGGGTTTTCAAGAGGCTAGGTATGCGATATTATATATCACCGAAATAAAGAGAATCTATTTTTTTTTATTCTAAGGTCAGTTTTTGCACAAGAACTAGTTGGCTCATGGTATAGGAGGATTTGTCTCAAATTCCGATCTTGTGACTGATTTCAGGTATCAGAGTTCAGTTGTGATTTCGAGCAAGGTGATGACTTGAATATGCATTCTGAAAAAGAATATTTTCAAGTTTGTTGCAAAGAATGATGAAACCAAATCAAATCAAAGAGGTAGAAAGAGGAAAGAGGTGATTCAGTTGTGAGAGATTGAATTTCAACTGGACATTTGTCATCTTTAGATCAAATCCAAGAATTCTTTCTTGTCTACATCTTTCTTTCTCTGATCCATTGTAAGGGTTCTAGTCTTTGGAGAAAAACTAGTCACTACTTAGATACCAAGTTTTGGATCTAGTTTTTATATGTTCCCATACTGTGATACCACATATTTTTTAGCAAATCTCTCTGGTATGAATAGCAGTAGGAAGGAATATATAGATAGTTTAGATCTCTTAGGTGTTTTCATGTTTTTATTTCATGCATTTGGTTGTATTGTTTCAAGGAAATTAATACAAAGAGTAGAAGAATTTCATTAGTTTCATTCTGATTCTTGTCTCTAGTCTTAGTGAATTGTCAATGTCTTATGATCTTTGAACAAAGAGCTTAGGTCATAGTTGTAGTCCCTTAAGGTTTTATGTTGTTTTGTTTTTGCTTATGACTCAAGGAGTTATGTAAATGCTTCAGGGAATCAATAGGGTTGCAGGCTCATTGAGAAGGATATCATGTAAGAATGAGGTTTGGATTGAGCTCTAATGTTTATTTACAAGGTAAATAGATAGATCATTTATCTAAATATATACATATGTATTAGATATCCATATGTATGCATTTGATTCATGGATTTTCCCAATGGATTAGGCAATGGTCAGTTACAGGATCATTAAGGTCTTACTGCAACATGTCTGAGGGTTTGTTGAATTCAACAATATTAATCAAACATTATTTCCCTTTCACGTTGAAGGACCTAAATTTTTAACCCTCACTTAGCTTGTGAATATCATAGGATTTTCAATTTACTACTGTAGATCTGTGTCTTTTAATAAGCCATTAGGAAAAATAAGGGTAAAATTTGCCTAATAGATTCAGGGATATGTTTTTGCACTGGTACAGTATCATTTGAATCTGAGGTCTACCCACCTAGGTTTAGCAGAGCCTGAAGTAGAAGAAGGGTCATGCCTTATAGTTGGCCTATTGTCAAAAATGGCATGTTGAAAATGGGAGTTACCTACCCCTGGATATGTCAGTTTCTCAGTGGGATAATTGAAAACCCTCCAGCGTTTTCAAACACCAACATGTTGGACAATTGGTTGACTAGGAATATCAATTTCAATTCCCTAAGAGGACCTACATTATCAAAGATAGAGTTGGTAAGTTGATTGGAATAGGAAAAAGCTTTAGAGGTTATGTATTTTAGTTGAATTCTATTGAAATAACATGTTTCGTAGCTAAAGTGGATAACAATTGGTTATGGCATAGAAGATTTTGTCATATAAAATTTGATAATATTATGAAAGCTAGTAGCACATTTGTAGTTAGAGACTTGTCTAAGATAAAAAAGCCTACTAATGTTGTTTGTAAAGAGTGTATTTTGGATAAGTAGAAGAAACTATCATTTTCTAGCAAGAAGTGTACAACCACAAAGAAGCTAGAGATTGTTCACACAGATCTACGTGGTCCCTCAAGAATGAAAGGATTTTATGGTGAAAGGTATTTTATGATTTTTGTTGATGATTTCACTTGAATAATGTGGGTAAAATTTCTTAAAGAGAAGTTTGAAGCTTTTGAGAAGTTTAATATATTTGAGAATGGAGTTGAGAATGAAATTAGTGTTAAGATAAACATTTTGGGATTGGATAGAGGAGGAGAGTTCACTTCTAGAGAGTTTAACATGTTTTGCGAAGAGAATGGAATCAAGAGACAACTATCTTCACCTAGAACACCTGATTAGTATGGGGTTGCTAAAAGAAGAAATAGATTAGTAGTAGAGGCAACAAGAGAAATGTTGTTTGAGAATGATGTTTCTAAGAAATTTTTGAAAGAAGCAATCAATACAATAGCATATACTTTGAATAGAGTTCAAATTAGAAAAGAATGATGTTGAACAAAGAGGAGAACATAGCTCTAAACTAAGAAATGAGATAAGAGTTGAGATGTCAACTGCTGCCTCTAGTAGGGACATGACAAAGAATCACCCTCCTGAGCAAATAATTGGGAGAAAATATAAAGGTGTGATGACAAGAAACATAATTAATGAGGAATTATGTTTGATTTCTCAAGTAGAACCTAAGAATGTAGATAAAGAATGCAAAGATGATGATTGGATTCAAGTAATGAAGGAAGAATTAGACTAGATTATGAAGAATGATACATGGGAATTAGTTCCTAGACCTAAGGACAAGAATTTTATTATAACTAAAATGGCATTTAGAAGTAAGATGAATGAACAAGGTGAAGTTGTGAGGAAAAAAGTTGCACATAATGCATCACTTTTTGATCCAGTATGCATGAATGTGAGCAATGACTTGAAGGCACTTGATATATGCATCAAGGAATTAAGAAAGCATATTGAAGAAGGAAAGAAGTTGTATGGATAGTGCATGCTAACATATAAATACCTTATAGATTTTGAGAATCAAAGAAAGGGTTAGATGAGTGAACTTCATACACTCTCTAGAAGGTTATAGCTCCCTAAGGCTAGTGTTGAAGATTCTAGATCTGAAGTTGAGAAGATGCACAATGCAATTAGAAGCACATGGGATAATAACGAAAAGGTAATCAAAAGGTTCTCTACTCTTAGAGAAATTTTGTCACCCAAGATCGGCATTTTGTAGAGGCAATTGGAGGAGTGTCTTGCAGCCACAACCTCCTATGATAAATTTTCCTATATTAACTTGAGCATGGTTAAAGTGGCATCCTATACACTTTCCACACTCACCAATATATCTAATACAATGAAGGAGAACTGGAAGAGACATGTTGAGTGACTGAAACTTGTTTATGTAGATTGTTTTTCTAGGATATCAAGTTGATCAATAATAGGCCACAAAGTTGTTTTATACAGTATTTGACACCTTTTCTATTTATGTCAAAGGGGGAGTATTACATGTTGAGAAAATTTTATTTGTATATGTAAGGGGGAGTAAACTTTTCTATCATTGTAAGGAGTGATAATAAATGTAATGATCCATAAAAACATGAATAAATGTGTTATGTTTTAAAGACAATTTTTGTATAGTTATTTTTCTTTTTCTTTTTTGCATGACATCATTTTGGAATTTAGTCAATTTTTCCAAATGTTGCTATCAATTCCAAAGGGGGAAATTGTTGGAAATATGGTCAACAAGATGTCTTGAGTGTTATCATTTATGGCAACATGTGTTCAACATTTCATTTATGCATTTAGAGTTAGAAAATTATCTAAGTGTTAGACAAATTGCAAAACTATAGAGACATATGTGTTGTGTACAGACAACACACTTTGAGTTAGCTTATGCGTAGTTGAGGATAGCTTTATGAAAATGTCATGATGACATAGGTAAGTGCACAAATGTGTACTATCAGTTCAACACAAGTTATAATTAATTTACTAGTTATGGTATTTAACAAAGCATAACAGAGAATTGAGCTCTATGAATTAAGGAATTATTTTGGTAACAAAATAATTACATAGTCATGGTTATCAAACATCCTAAGTTATAATTAGGAAAGAATTTGAGAGCATGAAGACTGATAGAGGATAGTTTAATAATCATCAAGGTATAAATGAACATCTTATTTTGTACACATAAGTGTGTGACATGTATGAGTTATGCGAGAAATATATGTTTATGAAAACTATTGAGAAGGAAACTTATATGATATGTGAGCCTTATATGATGTGATATTTGATATATGACCAGAGAAAGTGTGAGATACATCAGCAAGAAAGTATTGTATGTATACTTATTCTTGTGAAGAATTTATTAGAATATATAGTCCACTGATATAACTCAGGGTCGGGGTGTTGAATCAGTTATCCAACTATTATCACAATCATCAAAATTAAAATACTTAACCACATGAGTAAGTTAAATTGAAACAACAACAAGATACTCAAGCACAATAACACTAGATATGCTAATTAGGGAAGCCTTTGATTAGAGATAAATCCCCAGCGGGGATGGTACCCACAAGATGATGTACTAATAAAAATATTCCTTACTAGAGGATGGACCCTCTTAGGAGTCTATGAATACATTCAATAAATATGAGTCCCTATTAGGAGACTTTCAATCCCTATTAGGAGATTCAAACCATATTAGGAGTTATGCTAACCCTATTAGGAGTTGTGGAAGACAATTGGACCCATTGCCCAAAGAACTTCAAGGGAAAGACCAATGAGACCACTATCCAAATGATCTTTGTATTATTCCTTGTAGAATAGTAGAATTGCATTGTACTATTTCTTCCTCTTTCTCTATCTTGTTAACCAAACATCTACTTCTTTTGATCTTGTAACCAGATCACAAATATCAAATCCAATAATCCCTAGGATTTCTAACATACATTCAGCAACCACTCCACTCCTTTTTGCACTTCAAATTCAACAATGATCATCATACTTGAATACTCATTGCAATCAAAGAAAACATCTTTCCTTTATACCATATTTTCATAATAATTCCTTGAGTTAGCCTTAAGGCTTTCCCAATTAATTATAATAAGATAATTAATTATAATTACAATAGCACTATCAGTTCATAGTCTATACAAAACTTCACACATGCGATACTAGGGCTTGCACACTCATTGACTATCCTATGTCACCACCTGATTGTGCATCTCTTCCTTACATCTTAGATGTAAGATAGCCAAAAAAATTAGGAACTACTTTCCCAATACTCTATCTCTAAACTACTCTCTATAAATTAGGGACAACTGTTGTACGTCTTTTACCCAAACTTTGTGCACTTGACCACATCATCAAGACACTATGCCAAACATGTCCATAACTATACATCACCAAATAGTAAAACCATTATATATACCATCAAGATCTTTGTCTGCTACTTAGCTAGTCCTTACAAAAACCATTCTATGTTGACATGAATGACAAACACTATCACAAAATGCAAAAATTCAATACTCTCCATTGCTCAAGATACTCCTATAAATTAGTATCATCAAAATTCATTCTTACAATCCCCTCCTTTGGCACTGATAACAACATAGATGAAAAAACATCTAAGTTTCAAGAATACCAAACAATGTTCTACTACTGCTGCTAAACAACATCAGTTGTCCACGTGCTAAAAACAATCTCAAACACAATAGATGCATATAGGTCCATACTCCTTCTTAGATGTCAATTTTTTAACTCATGCTAAATAATTCACAATACATCAGTGCATATTCATGCTTCCTTTCATAAATCTTTCTAAATCTCTCTAAAGAGATATCTCTCCCCCATAATTAGGAGATGTGTTTTTCATGCATACTCCCCCATTGACATCAATGTGAAGGACCTCAATCTCAATGTTACAACATATCAGTTCTTAAATACCAATTATCAAAATGTTGCACCAAGTCATTAACCAACTCAAGTGTCCAAAGACACTATTCAATACCAAATACCAAGGGTCCTTAGTGACACATATCATCATAGATACTCCCCCATAAGAGAAGCATCGAGATTTAGTATAGGATATCAATAGTTCTTTGTACTACAAGATTGATGCACTCTCTACATCATCTACTTAGAAGTATGTAGGGGCATAACCTCAAACATACCTCTTAAGTACTCAAATGTATCTTTAGGAAAAGGCTTCATATAGATATCTACAGTTTGATCTTTAGTATTCACATACTCCAATATGATCTCCTTTTGATGTAGGAGCATCCTGGGTGTAAGAGAAATCTTGCATCACCCCAAAAATATTCATATTTCAATCTTTTCTATTTTAATAAGGACTAGTAGATAGGGTGGTTACTAAATATAGAAACTTGCTATTTTTAGTAAGTTTGTCATATGAGCTTAGAATGTTCTCATTTTCTACAAGAAGGTTCATTTTAGAGTTGTAAGCCTACCATAAAAATCTCATTGCTCAAGGATTAGTATCCGAGAAGTTATTACGGATTTTTAGTGGAAAAAATTGTAGAAATTTTTTAAGGCTCATCAGTGGAGGCCTTAGAGTGCCTAGATAAGGTCCAAAATCTAGATAGAATGGCTAGTGCTACTCAAAGCCTGTAGATTAGGAGCTAGCATTTCTCAAAAGTAGTTATAATAGCCAATTGGAGCAATGGTTCGTGAGTTATGGGTTTTGGACATTGGGCTACAAAAATTTCTAAAATAATTTGTCAAAGATGTATTTGGCTGAATCTATGTGTATCGTTAGGGTTTGTCGGCCCTAGGTATTAAGTTTAGGCATCTAGAACCTTCTCAGGTGGCATAAAACTACCTATTTAAGAAAGGCTTGAACATTGTCTAGGACAACTCTAGGTGATAGTTCACGGCTTGTCTTGCCAATCAATGTACTAAATGTGCCCATGTGGGTTAGCATATTGTACTTATTAATTCTATAATTCCACATTTGTGGTGCAAATAATAAGTCCATATTTTGTTCTCACATTTTTTGTTGTTTCTATAGTTCTATTATGATTTTATGGTATTAAGGGGAGTACCCTACACCACCTTCTATGTTTCTTTCTCTCGTAGCACATGATACTTAATAGATATATGCTTAGTCTTAGAATGCAATACATTATTCTTAGACAAACTCACTATACATGTGTTATCACAGTAAATGATAATAGGTTCTTGAAACTTAATTATGGTATCTTTCAACATCTGCTTCATCCACATAAATTGATTACAATTATTTTTTGGTGCAATATATTGTACCTCAACTATACTCCAAAATACAATCTTGCTTCTTTCTTAACCAAGAAATAATTCTCCACTAATGGTGCTCTTTTTTTCATCCATCATGTCTTCCCAATCCACATCAATATATGCACATAAAGTGAAATCACTTGATCTATCATACCAAATTCCATAATCAGATGTCCCTTTCAAATATTTGAATATTCCCTTCACTATTGTAAAATGATATTCCTTAGAATCAATTTGAAATCTAGCTACAATTCCAACTGCATTTTATATATTTGGTCTAGTGTGAGTCAAATATTGTAAGCCTCCAATCATGGAACTATACTTCTTCTACTCTACTATAAGTGTCTCATCTATTCTATATAACTTGTGACCAATTATCATAGGTGTACCAAATAGTTTACAACTTTCCAAAAAAAATATTTTCAATAGGTCTTTCAAATACTTAGCTTGTGAAATGAAAATACCATCACTATTCTATATAATTTGCAATCTTAGGAAAACATTCATTTCTTCTATCATGCTCATTTCAAACTCATTCTTCATTTCTTTAGAAAACTTATCACTTGCTTCATCATTACCTTAAAAAATAATGTCATCAATAAATATTAAAATAATCAACAAACCATTTTCAACTTCTTTCAAATGCAAGTTATTGTCTATTGTACCTTTAGCAAATCCAAGCTTTGCAAAATAACTGTCCAACTTTGCATACCAAGATCCTTTAGACCATATAAAAGATTTCTTTAATCAACATACCATGTATTTATCTTCTAATAAAGGAAAAACTTTAGGCTGCTCAATATATACATCTTCTTCAAGTTCTCCATTCAAAAAGATTTATTTAACATCCATCTAATAAAATTTGAGCTTCTTATTCTTTTCATAAGCCAAGAACAGCCTTATTGCTTCTATTATAGCTACAAGTGCATATGTCTCTTCATAGTCTATGCCTTCTTTCTATAAATATCCCTTGCATACAAGTCTAGCCTTGTTCCTCACAACTTTTCCTTGCTCATTCATCTTGTTTCTAAATACCCATTCGGTTCCTATCACATTCTTATCTTTAGGTATAGGAAGTAACTCCCATGTATCTTTCTTCACTATCTGACCCAATTATTCCTTCAATGCTTGAATCCAATGATCATCTTTAACTGCTTCATCTATGCTCTTAGGTTCAACTTGAGATATCATACATGTCTCCTCATTTACTTTATTTATTGTCATCACACCTTTGTCTTTGATTCCAATTATCTTCTTACGAAGATGATTCTTTGTTAGATTCCTATTAGGGGTAGTAGTTGACATATCAACTCTTATCTCAACTCTTAGTTCAGATCTCTGCTCTCCTCTTTTCTTAATAGTTAGCACATCATTCTACAAATTATTGTTAGTCTCAAAGAAAACTTCAGCATTTTATCTAACAATTCTCTAAATTATCTTCTTCTTCATCTGAATTATAATCTAACATCTTTTCTTTAGTTCCAAACTTTACATCAATTCTTACATTTGTGCATTCAACTATTACCTTAATTCTATAGTTGAAATGTCTATAAGCTTTTCTTTTCAATGAATAACCAAGAAACATACCTTCACTTCTTGGATCAAACTTACCAATGTCATCATCTCTCTTAATGTAACATTTTCTCCCAAATCTTCTAAAATACTTAATTGATGCTGAATGACCAAACCATACTTTATAACATGTCTTCCTCATATATTTTTTGATCTATACTCTATTCAGAGTATATACTATTGTATTGACTAATTCTCTCCATAATGTCATAGAAACATCATTCTCAAACTACATCTCTCTTGTTTCTTCTACTATTGATTTATTCCTTATTTAAGAAATCCCATTTTCCTCAAGTGTTCTAGGTGCAAATATCTTCCTTTTGATACCATTCTCTTCACAAAAAATTTTAACTCTCTAGAGGTGAATTCTCCTCCCCTATCAAATCTCAAACACTATATCTTAACACCAGATTCATTCTCAACTCTATTCTTAAATATCTTAAATTTCTCAATAGATTTAGATTTCTTTTAAAGAAATTCTACTCACATCATTCTAGTAAAATCATAATATACTTTTCACCATAGAATCCTCTTGTTCTAGAAGGAGCACTTAGATCTATCTAAATGAGCTCTAGCTTCTCTGTGGTAGTGAACTTCTTGCTAGGAGATGATACTTTCTTATTCATAGCCAAAATACATTCTTTACACACAACATTAGTAGGATTGGTAATCTTAGGAAAGTCTTTGATGGTGAAATTTATACTAACCTTCACAATATTATCAAAGCTTATGTGATAGAATCTTCTATGCCACAACCAACTATTATCCACTTTAGCTACTAAACATGTCATTTGAGTAGGATTCAACTAAAATACATTACTTTTGGATCTAGTGCTAATTTCAATCATCTTACCATCTCTATCTTTTATAATGTAGGTCTTCTTAGTGAACTACATCATATAACTCATGTCCACCAACTATCCAATACTCAACAAGTTATACTTCAATCCATCAACAAAATAAACATCATTAGTATTAGTTTTATCATAAAGAGTAATGTATCAAATGACTTTTATATGATAGGATGCATTGTTACCAAGTCTAACAATACCTCCATCATGATTCTTGAACTTAGCAAACTTATTCATATCACCAGTCATGTGATCTAAACAACCACCATTAATTATCCAATCAGATTTCTTTTCCACTTGGGAAGCTAGAGCTCTTTCTTCTCTAATTTCTCTATCAAGATTAGTTTTCTTGATAGCCACAAATCCCAATTCATTATCACTTTCACTTTGACCTTTTTCATCAAATTCTTCATCTTCATTTGCATACAAACAATTTCTATCTCTATCTCTTCTAGGCTTGAACTTTCCTTTATACTTTTTCTCTCTTTTGGGACATTTAGATGCATAAGTACCAAATTCATTACATGTCCAACATTTAGATATTTTCTTATCATCATTTTCTCTTCTCATAAGAAGGGCTATTCCTTCCTCAATCTTCTTGTCTTCATTAGATGTTCTACTACCAGAAAAATCTCCATGTATGCTTGCACTCCTTATCAAATTAGGTTGAATGCTTAGGGTGTTCAAATCTATTTTGACTCTTGCGAGTTCTCCAGAATGTCTTAGATCTGCTTCTAATAATTCTAATCTTGTAAGCAACATTTCCTTTGTAAAATCCTTAGTATAGGGCATTACTAGTTGAATCATCTAAGCCACTAGCTTGAATGATGGTGTCAAACTTTCTGAGATCTTTCATATGACTTCATCATCTTCCTTGGTTTGACCATGAGACCAAATTCCTACAACAATTTTTGATATTCTACCAATATACCTTCTTGCAAATTCATCTTCCATTATTTTATCAACTTGAAATGCATATATCAAATTTTGTAATATTACCAAAACAAGATACTCATACACAATAACACTAGGTATGTTAACTAGGGAAAACCCTAGTGGGTATGGTACCCACAAGATGATGTACTAATATAAATATTCCTTGTTAGAGGATGTACCCTGCTACGAGTCTATGAATACATTTAGTACATATGAGTCCATGTTAGGAGACTTTGAATCCATGTTAGGAGACTCCAACCCTGTTAGGAGTTGTGGAAGATAGTTGGACCCACTACCCAAGTAGCTTCAAGGGTAAGACCAATGAACCCACTTTCCAAATGATCTCTATAATATTCCTTATAGAATAAGAGAATTCTATTGTATTATTTCTTCCTCTTTCTCTGTCCTATTAACCAGACTTATGCTTCTTCTAATATTGTAACTAGATCACAAATCTATCATTCAATAACCCCTTGGATCACTTACACATAGTCAGTAAGCACTCTACTCATTTTTGCACTTCACACTTCAACATCAATCATAATACTTGAATATCATTGCAATTAAATAAAAAATATTTCCTTTATACCATATCTTCATAATAATTCCTTGAGTCAACCTTGAGGCTTTCCTAGTTAATTATCTTAAGATAATTAATTAATTACAATTATAATAGCATTGTTAGTTCAAAGTTCATACAAAACTTCACACATGTGATACTAGGTCTTGCACACTCATTGATATCATTAGCTGACTATCCTTTGTCATTGTCTGACTACACATCTCTTCATTACATCTTAAAAGTAAGATAGGCAAAAAACATCAGGAACTGCTTCCCTAATACTTTGTCACTGAACTAATCTTTATAAATCTGATAAAACTTATGTACATCTTCAACTCAAACTCTACACACTTGACCACATCATCAAGACATTGTACCAAACATGTCCATAATTGTGCATCACCAAGAAGTCAAACCATCATCCATACCATCAAGATCTTTGTCTACAACTTAGGTAGTCTTTGTAGAAATTGTGTTTTGTTGACATCAATGACAAACATAGTCATGAGTACACCATTTTAATACTCTACAATGCTGAGGATGCTCCCCCAAAGTAATATCATAAACATTCATGCTAATAGAACTTTATTATATAATTGCATGTTAGGGAAGTGGTTTGTTCTTGCAAACATTGTATTTGATCTACCACCTCCTAATAGGGTTGAGGCTTTTTATAGGGTCTCATCCTCTAAAAATGACTTGAGAAATTATATGTACTTCATAGACTCCTAATAGGGTCAATATCCTTAATAATATTCTATTGTTTAGTGGATCATCTTGTGGGTATCATCCCCACTAAGGTTTTCCCTTGGCCAAGGTTTCCCTAGCTAACAAATAATGGTGTTATGAGCTCTCTATGTGTATGAGTATATTTACTATTTAGTATTATTCACTTACTTTCATATGGAAGTTATAAAGTAATTAACAATATTTAGTTGTGGGAAAAAGTTTTCAGAATACTAAGTCACCCCCTCAAAATTATTATCTATTTCTAACACTCAAGTTCTAGAAACTATTCCTAAGGTTTAAGACAAGGAAGAGGTAGAGTAGATTGAATATATCCCGCTTAATAAAAGAATCCACTCAAGAAGAGTTACATAAGTAGTAAGGAGCATGAGTTTGACTTGGACACCTCCTTCTATTCTACAAGAGGCCATCCGTATAGAAGCATCAAAGGAAGAAAAAGAAAGCTAGATTAAAAAGATGGAGGGTGAAGGAACTAATGACTTTGAAATTTCAAACTTCAATTTCATGCTAGTAGGCAAGAGCTTCTATATATGCCCCCTTAGATAGAACAAGAAGAAGTTTCTCAACCTATTAATCATTGATACAACCAATAGTCTTATTGAACTATAAGAAGTGGTTAAGCTATATTGCAAATCTTGCAAGGGATGTTGACCTACTACCAACAAGTTAACACCATAAATTTTACAACTTGTCCTTTCATAGGCCATGTTGTGGCTTGTAGAGGAACAACTTATAGAACAAGAACAAGTTTGAATGGTTTCTTGATCCATTCCCTTATCAACTAGAAAATGTGTCGGGCTCTATTGTTGATATCTGCATTCTCACCCCTATCAATTTATGCATTCATTATGGGCCTATCATATATCTGATCCCTATTGTATAGTGGATCTAACACATCTTTTGTTAGAATTCTTTTAGAATAACTGACAGGGGGTGGGGTGTGAATCAGTTATCCAAGGTCCAAATGCCCTAATAACACTTTTTCACTACTTTTAATGAATCCATACACTTTTAATTCATCCAAACTTAAATCAACCATATTAGCAAGCTACAGTAAATCAACATGCAGAGATAAAACATGCAAGATTGACACATGAAAGAATGATTTATGTGGAAACCCAATTTGGGAAAAACCACCACTAACATGCTACTTGATTTTCACTCTTCTAAAATGATGCCCTATTAAAAGCCTACCCTATTAAAGGCTTACAACACACTGTTAAATGTGACCTTGTTAGAGGATTTTGCCACACTATTAAGAATGGGCTTGGTTAAAGGACTTCTGAACATTCACTTGGAATGTGACCCTGTTAAAGGATTTACCTGATGGCTATTAAACCAACCTAAGTCCATAGGATTTAAACTATTTGTTACAATTGCTAGAGAATAATGTTAATAATGGCTTTTTGATCTGATAAAACTTACAACATACTTTGCAGATTTCAGATCACTTCTTTAGTTTAGTCCTATTGGTTGGCTTTAATCATTTCAACTCTAACAACTTGTCTTCCTCTCAAGCTTCATCTCCTTGAGTCTTCTTACTCATCATGCCAATGCAATCATCCTTGTGGTCATCTATCCAAATAGTATTTATGTACTTTCTTCTCCTTACCACCTTCTTCAACAATTATGCTTTCATGCTTGACCACCTCTTTTTTTTTCATGACCTTATGAATCCTTAAATAGAAATCTAATTTTCCTTTTCCACTCAATTCTCCGTCTCCAATTTGTAGGGTTTCAAATGGATTAGGTAGGACACAATGTATCTACCTCATATCTTGTTCTTATCTAGAGACTTTGTCTAGGTTCCAGTTGTAACCTCAAAAATGTTCTACATGGTGTTCTGTACCACTAGCTCATCATTCTTATCTTGCATTTAATTCACAGACTTCTAGATAACAACCTTGTTAGCTTAGATCTGGAAAATCTTTGATTATCAAAATAATGCAGCAACTCGACATTATTGGTTTATGTTAGGAATAAGGTGTCTCAACCTTCTATAATTCCTATTCTTATTATTTGTTTTGTAAATTGTATTTCTTGCAAATAATGTTGATGTGTCGACATCTTGAATTGTGTGTAAGGAGATCATGGCTAAAATGGTTATGATGGATTCCTATGACACGTAAGAGATATGTTAGGAAGATTCAATGACAGGTGAAGACATGTGGCAACTAATATATTTGAGTACTGTAAACTCTACCCCAATAGTAGAAAAATTTTTGGGGTTCCTATTTTCTTGGAGAATGGTAAAACCCTAATACAGTTTACCTTTGGGAGTAGCCCTAAAGTGAAGCACATGTTATAAGCATTTTTAGGGTTGTGAAGAGATGCAATGTGAAAAAAGGAGTATTTTTGGTACTACAAGTAGCTACTGGAGTCTTCTGTTGTCGATGTTGAACTTGCATTGCAAGTGTATTGTAACCTTGTGTTGAAGATAATACATTGTGCAAGTTCTGAAGGGGTGAGGTTGTTTTACCAAAAGGTTTTTCCCCATCGGAAAATCCTTGTGTTATGTGTTCCTTTCTCTGTATATTTTCTGTATGCATCATTGGCTGCAATATTGTTGTTTCCATGATACTGAATCTATAAGTGAAGAATATTATAATAGGATTTACATCATACTTTCCTTATGAGATTAGTGTAGCAATCTATTTTCGCACTTGAGTTTCCTTACAAGTGGTATCAGAGCTTGATCAAATTTTGATCCTAGTTGTTGGGTAGGGTTTTTTGAGCTAATCTCAAGTTGAGTGGGAGTCTTCTACAGAGCATCCTAAATCTTATTTACAAATTGAGAAGGTGAGTTCATCATATGGAAGAATGGAGGTGGAGAGATTTTAATGGCACTAATTTCAAGTTGTGGAAACTCAAGATTGAAGACATGTTGGAAGATCATGACGTATGGGAAGTGACTAAAAGCACTACAAGACCAGGAAATATAGCTCAAGTAGATTGGGATATCAAAGAGCATAAAGCTAAGGGTCTCATAAGACTCTATTTAACCGATGCAGTCCTTCTGAATGTTCTAGATGAGAAAATCACATATAGTTTGTGGGAGAGACTTGGGGCCATGTATCAGGCCAAATCTTTGGTGAACAAGTTATTCCTGAGGAAGATGTTGTATTCTCTGCAAATGGAGGAAGGTGGATCCTTAACAGATCATTTAAATGCATTTAATCTGCTAGCTACACAATTGACATCAGCTGGTGTCAAGTTAGAGAAGGAGGATCATTCCTACACACTTTTGTGTTCTTTACTAGATTCATGGGACCATCTTGTGATGGCTCTTGGAAGTACATTAGTCACCTTCAAAATGGATGATATGGTGTCTTCATTGCTATTAGAGGAGATGCGAAGAAAGGCTTCTGTTTCGAAAAAAGAAGCCCTTGCTATTCGTGGGAGATCCACGAAAAGAGGGAAGAAAAATGACTATAATTCTGATAATAAGGGTAGATTCAAATCTCGTGGGAAGTCAAAGACTTCCAATAAGTCCAAGGAAAAATGTTGGAACTATGATAAGACTGGGCATTTCCATAAAGACTGTAAAGAGCCTAAGAAGAAGAAGAAAGCCTCAGATTTTGGTTCTGAAAAATCTCAAGAAGATGGCGATGCATTCATCATAGCTTTGGTAGCCCATGCATCTGATGATGTGTGGTTGGTTGACTCGGATGCATCTTTTCACATGACCTCTCATCAAAACTGGTTCTCAAGATATGAAGAGTTTGATGGTGGAAAGGTGTACTTGGGTGATGATTCTCATGTAAAGATAGTTGGACGCGAAAGGGTCACTATCAAATTTCTTGATGGATGAGTAAAGGGAATCAATGGAGTTATGCACATTCCAGATTTGGCAGAAAACCTATTATCTATAAGTATGCTAAATGATGTAGGTGTGCAAGTTGTTTTTTTTAAAGATGGATGTAAGATGATGAGAGGAGCTATGGTTCTTGCTAAGGGTACTAGGAGAGGTACTTTGTTTCAGGTTGATGCATACATTTCTTAGTGTAATAGTTCTTTTGTTTCAAAGAAGAGAGCAGCTATCACTTCATCCCCACCATCTGAACAAGCAGTAAAGAAGACTGTGGTTAGTGGTTCTGATGGTAGTGCAACAAGTGTACCTAAGGGTGCAAACACTTTGGAAGGAAAGCTTCCTGTAGAAAGGACAATGTTGTGGCATATGAGATTTGGCCACATTGGTGAGAAGGGTCTCAGAACCCTGAAAAATAAAAATCTCATTGAGATGTTAAATGATTGAAATCTTGAGTTCAACTTTTATGAACACTATGTCTATGGTAAACAAAATTGTGTTCAGTCTTACTCTAGTTCTCACAAATCTTCTGATGTTTTGGATCTTATTCATTCTAATGTATTTGGTCCTATAAAAGTTCCTTCAATATCCAAGTCTTTATTTTTGTATCTTTCATAGATGATTATAGTAGAAGGACATGGATTTATTTCCTTAAAAGTAAGACACAAGTCTTTAGTTGATTCAAAGAATTTAAAGCCCTTGTAGAGAATCAAACTAGTAAGAAGATTAAGTGTGTGAGAACTGACAATGGTGGTGAGTTTTGCTTAGCAGAGTTTGAATAGTTTTGTAAAGAACAAGGTATCGAGAGGCATAAGACAACTCCTTATACCCCAGAGCAAAATGGAGTTGTAGAGAGAATGAACATGACACTGATGGAGAAGGCTAGGAGTATGCTTGGTGAAGCTAGTTTAGAACAAAGGTTTTGGGCTGAAGCTATGGCCACTACTTGCTATCTGGTTAACAGATCTCCTACATTAGCCCTTGTTGGTAAGACATCCATGGAGGTGTGGTCTAGTAAGAAGCATTCAATTAGACATCTTCATGTTTTTGGTTGTGAAGCTTATGCACATGTTCCAAAGGAGAAAAGATGTAAGTTGGAAAACAAAGCTGTTAAATGTATTTTCATCGGATACAGTGCTGGTGTGAAAGGATACAAGCTTTGGGATCCTGTGACTAGTAAGGAGTTGTATAGCAGAAATGTTATTTTTAGAGAGCTAAAATCTATTCCTATTGTGCTACAACCAGATGAAAAAGAAAAGGAAGAAGATGTTGTTTAGTTGCCTCCTACCCCTGAGAAGACTGAACAGAGAGATCATGTTGGGTCTAATGATGAGGAGAGCTCTAACAGCTCTGATAGTTCAGAAGAAGAGAAAGAACAACCTCAACCTCATCCCTTGAGGAGATCCACAAGAGAAAGAAAGCAACTAGAAAGGTTTGGTTATTCTATCTTAGATTCCAGTTGTGCTTTTGCTTTGATTACTAACACGAATGAGCCTAGATCTATGAAAGAGGCTTTGGGCATGGAAGATGTAGGTTCCTAGATTGAGGCTATGGATGATGAGATGGCTTCATTAGAGAAAAATAAAACATGGAACCTTGTACCTTTGCCTAAAGGGAGAAAATTTTTTGGCTATAAATGGGTGTTCAAGAAGAAATTCTGTGTAGATGGCAGTGTTGAAAGGTACAATGCTAGATTGGTTGCAAAGGGGTATTCACAGGTAGAGGGAATAGATTATGGTGAAATATTATCTCTTATTGCAAAGTTGACATCCATTAGATGTTTGTTATCTCTTGTTGCATCATAGGATTTAGAGATAGAACAGATGGATGTGAAGATAGCTTTCCTTCATGGTGATTTGGAGGAAGAGATTTATATGTCATGGCCTGAGGACTACATTGTTAAAGGTAAAGAATCCTTAGTTTGTAGATTAAAGAAATCTCTATATGGTTTGAAGCAATCTCCTAGGATGTGGTACCTTAAGTTTGATGCCTTTGTGTTGTCAATTGGATTTGTAAGATCGAAATCAGATCATTGTGTTTATTTTAGAGTTGAAAATGATCGCCTTCTTATTGTTGCATTATATGTTGATGATATGTTGCTGTTTGGAAAGGGTAAGGGCATGATTTCTGATTTTAAATCTCAGTTATTAGCATAGTTTGAGATGAAATATCTTGGGGCAGCTAGGTACATCTTGGGTATGGAAATCAATAGAGATAGGTCTAATAGAAAATTTTGGTTGAGCAAGAGTAAGTATGTGAAGTCTGTATTGGACAGGTTCATCATGGTAGATTATAGACCACTATGTGTTCCTATTCCTGTGGGAACAAAGTTATCTATAGATGATTGTCCAAAATCTCCTAATGAGGTGGAGGACATGAGTAGAGTACCTTATGCTAGTGCAGTTGGCAGTCTTATGTATACTATGGTCTGTACTAGACTAGACATTGCCCAAGTAGTGGGAGTCTTGAGTCGATTTATGGCTAATCCTGGATGGATACATTGGGATCTAGTTAAGCGAGTATTCAAATATTTGAGGGGTACATCAGATTACTCCATATGTTATCATGGTAACTCTTCTGGATCTTTGCATTCAGTTTGTATTCATGGGTTTGTGGATTTAGATTGGGCAAGTGATATTGACCGTAGAAGATCCACCAGTGCTTATGTGTTCACTATGTTTGGTGGTACCATTAGTTGGATGAGCAAGCAACAACCTATGGTTTCTTTTTCCACTATAGAAGCTGAGTACATGGCTACTACTCATGCTTGTAAGGAATCCATTTGGCTTAAGAGATTGTGTTTTGATGTTGGTGTTGATGCAGAATAGATTACTATTTGGTGTGACAGTCAGAGTGCTATTTGCCTTACAAAGAATCCAACTTTCCATGCCAGAAAGAAGCACATTGATGTGCAGCATCACTTTGTGAGAGATATGGTGGAAGATGGAAAGGTAAATTTGGAAAAGGTAGATACTGTGAAGAATGTTGCAGATGCATTAACAAAACCAGTGGGCACTGAGAAGTTCAGATGGTGTTTGGAGTCTATGGGCCTTTTGGCCTATAGTGGTTAGTTCTTGTTATGTTCCTATTGCTCTTACAAGGTGTTTGACAAGTGGGAGAATGTTAGGAATAAGGTGTCTCAACCTTGTATAATTCATATTCTTATTATTTGTTTTGTAAAATGTATTTCTTGCAAATAATGTTGATGTGTCGACATCTTGAATTGTGTGTAAGGAGATCATGGCTAAAATGGTTATGACAGATTCCTATGACATGTAAGAGCTATGTTAGGAAGATTCAATGACAGGTGAAGACATGTGGCAACTAAGATATTTGAGTACTGTACAATTTTTTGGGGTTCCTATTTTCTCAAAGAATGGTAAAACCCTAATATAGTTTACCTTTGGGAGTAGCCCTAAAGTGAAGTGCATGTTATAAGCATTTTTAGGGTTATGAAGAGATGCGATGCAAAAAAAGGTGTATTGTTGGTACTACAAGTAGCTATTAGAGTCTTCTGTTGTCAATGTTGAACTTTCATTGCAAGTGTATTATAACCTTGTGTTGAAGATAATACATTGTGCAGGTTCTGAAGGGGTGGGGTTGTTTTATCGAAAGTTTTTTCCCCACCGACAAATCCTTGTGTTATGTGTTCCTTTCTTTATATATTTTTTGTATGCATGGTTGGCTGCAATATTGTTGTTTTCATGATATTGAATCTATAAGTGAAGAATATTTTAATAGGATTTGCATCATACTTTCCTTATGATATTAGTGTAGGAAGCTAGTTTCACACCTGAGTTTCCTTACAGTTTACTAATGCTCAACATCTTTGTGTTACTTGGCACTATTGGTTTTCTGATGCTGGGCATTTGTTTCATGGATAGCTTGGCACCTAAATAAAACTATATCACTCGACACCTAATTACTCTAGATCACTCGACACTTGATAAACTCTGTATCACTCGGCATTTGATGTTTACTCGACACTTGAAGTTGAACTTGCTCGGCTTCAACTAGGAATCTGTTCGGCACCTACTAGCTTGCTCGGCTCCTTCTATCTAATGAACTTTAGTTAGGCTTTATAGATGTCTTAGCTAAAACCTTATATCTTTGATATGTTTTAGTGTACCCATTCTTTGTGTCTTAAAGTATGTCATCAGTACATTATTTCATCAATGGCTTGACTGATCCCTCTACTTCATTCCAACATCATAACTTCAACCTTTCTCTAGGTGTTCTAGTTACATCTTATTGATTTCCTCCTCCTTGTTAATCAACTAATTGATAGTATTTGGATCACTAAAGCAACTGTCATTCCTGCAAGTAGCAAGTTTGACATCAATGACAAAATAATGATTGAGAACATTCTTTACTAGTTTCATATGATCATTCCAACAATCTCCCTCTTTGGCATTGATGGCAAACCAAATTGATCAATTGATCAACTTAGTTACCACCAAGATTATATACATTGTCTACTATGTTTCTTTTCTACTGCATCCTTACTACTTATCTCATATATATCCCTTTTTCATATATATATCCCTCTTTCATATATATCTCCCTCTTGCTTTGTATTGATCAAGTTTCTGCATATTTCTCCCTCTTTTCATAAATGCCAAAGATGTAGCATCTTTATCATGAAAAATATAAGCTTTGGCTTCTTAATGTCTTCTCCCTCTCTCACCATGCTTGTGACTGATTTGGAGTTTCTACTCCTACTGTCATCCTCTACATCATTCTTTTGATATTTCAATGATTTGTTCCTGTTGATGTAGGGCAACATCCTTGTTGCTTTAAACTACTTGAGTTAGGGGTATTACCCCCAACTTGCCTCTAAGATATTCATAAGCATCCTTGGGTAATGGTTTAGTGAAGATATCTACAGTTTGTTCCTTTGTCTGAATGTATTCCAACTTCACTTGTTTGTCTTCTACCAATTCTCTGACATAACAATACTTGATTGCGATGTGCTTGGTTTTTGCATGTATTATTGGATTTTTGGATATGTTTATAGCACTTGTGTTATCACAATACAATATCACAGGTTTTGTTACCTCTTCTTTCATTCCTTTCAATAGATGTGTGAGCCACAGAATGTTTGTACAATTGACTACTGCTGCCACATATTTTGATTTTGTAGTAGATTGGGGCATGTTTGTTTCTTGCTAGTCCAAGTAACTAGCCTTTTTCCTAGAAATAATGCACCTCCACTTGTGCTTTTTTTGTCATCAATGTTGCCTCCCCAATCTACATCTGTATATGTAGTGAGCTCAAACTTTCCATTTTTTTATAGTATAGACCAAAGTTATCAGTTCCTTTAAGATATCTTATTATTCTTTTTACTGCTATGAGATGATTTTCTTTGGGATTAGCAGAGAATCTAGCCACTATTCCAACTGCTAATGCTAGTTTTGGTCTGCTATGTACAACATATTGTAGTTTTCCAATCATGGATCTGTACATTGTTTGATTGACTTCGGCTGATTCATCATTTTTGGATAGCTTATTTCCTGTTGTCATTGGTGTGTTGACTAGTTTGGACTCCTCCAATCCAAATGTTTTAAGAATCTCTTTGATGTAATTTGATTGTGTCACAAATATACCATGTTTGAGTTGATGTACTTGCAATCCAACAAAAATTTTGATTTCTCCAAACATAGACATCTCAAATTCATGTTTCATTTTGTCAGCAAAGCCTTTGCAAAGCACTTCCTTTCCACCAAACACTATGTCATGCACAAAGATTTTAGATACAATAATATCCTTACCTTCTTTTGCTTTGATGTACATGTTGTTATCATCAGTTCTTTCAAATCCTATTTGCACTAGATACTTGTGAAGTCTCTCATACCATGCTCTAGGTGCTTGTTTCAAACCATAGAGTGCTTTATGTAGCTTACAAACCATATCCCTGTTGTTTTCATCAACAAATCCCTCTGGTTGTTCAATGTAGACTTCTTCCTCTAGTATTCCATTTAAAAAAGCAGACTCTACATCCATCTGATAGACTTTAAAATCTTTATATGCAGCATATGCAAGTAAAGTTCTTACTCCTTCCATTCTAGCAACAGGGGCGAATGTTTCTCCATAGTCTAGTCCTTCTTCTTGAGCATAACCCTTGCATACTAGTCTAGCTTTATTTCTAGTAATCTCACCATTCTCATTTAGCTTATTTCTGAATACCCACTTGGTACCAATCACATTCTTGTCAACTGGTCTAGGAACCAAACTCCAAGTTTTGTTCTTCTTTATTTGATCAATCTCTTCTTCCATAGATGTATACCAGTAATCATCTTGTAATGCACCATATATTGTATTAGGTTCAGATTTGCTAATTAGACATGATTCATGTCCTAGTCTATTCCTTGTCATTAGTCCTGCATCTTTGTCATTAATTATCTATTCAGCAGGGTGATGTCTTTTTACATATTTGGATAATCTTGGTTCTGTCCTTTTTTCCATGTTTGATCTTTCTGATTCAGGGTCACTATGTACTGAGTTGTCAGGTTGTTCTTCATCTCTTTCATGCATATTGAATTTAGAATCAGATTGTGTAATTCCTTCATTCTGCAACTCGACTTCCTAATGCAACTTGACATTCACTGGTTGTGAGTCGGCTGAAACTGAAATTTTTTGTTGAGTTTCAATTTGATTGACATCATCCTCATCAATAGTCATTTCTTCATAAGAATACACAAAGGTTTTGTATTCATCCATTCTCTTTGGTTCTTCAGCTTGAACTTTTGTATGTTCATCGAAGTTTACATTTGCACTTTCCACAATTTTTTTAGTGTTAGTATTCAAACACTTGTATGCCTTACTTCTAGTGGAATAACCAAGGAATATGCCTTCATCACTTTTTGCATCAAATTTTCCATTTCTAGAATCTTTAAGGATAAAGCATTTGCAACCAAATACTTTGAAATTTTTTACATTGGGTGAATGACCATATCATAATTCAAAAGGTGTTGTACTTGTACCTTTCTTGACTTGTACTTGGTTCAGTGTATGAACAACTACACTTACAGCTTCTCTCTAGTATTTTAGAGCAACAGTCTTTTCCATCATTAATGTTTTGGCATAGTCAATCATAGATCTATTTCTTCTTTCAACAATTCCATTCTGTGGAGGAGTTCTAGGAGCTGATGTTTGTCTTTTGATTCCTTTATCATTACAAAATATCTTGAATTCTTTTGATGTGAATTCACCACCTCTGTCTGATCTTAGGCATTTCAAGCTCTTTCCTATTTCCTTTTCAACTCTAGCCACATACCACTTAAACATTTGAAAAGCATCAAATTTTTTCTTTAAGAACATAATAGTCATCATCTTGGAATAGTCATCAACAAACAACATTATGTACTTATCTCCTTTATAGCTTTGTACTTCTATTGGACCACATAAGTCAGTATGAACTAACTCAATTACTTCTCTAGATGTATAGTTTTTTCTTTTGAAACTTGACTTTGTCATCTTTCCTAGCTGACACTGTTTGCACATGATATTATCAGGCTTCTTTAATTTTGGTAAACCTTTGACTTTCTTCATTTTACTGATATTGACCAGATTTTCAAAGTTGACATGACATAGCCTTCTATGCCATAATCATTCATCATCAAATTTTGCAATGAGACAAGAAACATCATCCATATCAAGATAAAACAAATTACTTCTTGTTTGATCTCCTTTTCCTATCAATTTACCATTGGTATCATAGATTTTTGCAATTTTGTTTCCAAATTCTACTTTGCATCCTATATTGCCTAACTGTGAGACACTCAACAAATTGTAGTTTAATCCTTTAACATAGTATGCATTATCACATGAAATTTTCTCTATGAGCTTAATGGAACATTTTCCTTTGATTTGACATGGAGCATCATTACCAAATCTAACACTACTTCCATCATACTGAGTAAAGTTAACAAACTTACTTTTGTCTCCTATCATGTGATGTGAGCATCCACTATCTATGATCCACCTGTCATTCTTGTTCATACATGTTACCAGTGCTGTGGGCTCTTCTTCATCAGATTGGTCCTTCATGGCTACATAAACAACTTCAACATCATTATCATTAGAATTTTCTTCAACAATATAACACTTCTTACCTTTGTCTTTGTAATCTCTCTTGTTATCTTCTATTCTAAATTTGTTGCCTTCCTTGTAATCCTTTTTCTGTGTACACCTGACAGCAATATGACCTACTTCATTGCAATTGAAACAAATGATAGGCATCTTACCTTTGAATTTTCCTTTACCTCTATGAAATCTTCTAGCAAGTAGTGCTTCCAATTTTTCCACATCTTCCTCATTAGTGCTACTATCACTGGATACATATTTCATCTTTCTTGCTTTCTTTGATTTCATCTGTTCAACATCTTTCAATGATAGCTTGGCCTTGAATGAAGATTCAACATTCTCAAATCTGTAGTTGTCAAAATTAGATAACTCAAATGCAGTGAGTCTACCCACTATACCTTCAAAACTTAGATTGTTTCCTGGTACACATCTTAACTCTTGTATTGTTGATACTCTAATATCATAGATAGGGAGCAAGGTTCTTAAGAAATTACTATTACTAGTATCTTCATCCAATTGACCACTCAAGCATCTTATTGCACTTACCACTTCCTTTATTCTTGCACCATACTGAGCAGCATTCTCATTTTCCTCCATTTTCATATCATCAAACTTTCCTCTGAGACTTTCTCTTTTTGATCTTTGTACATTCTGATCTCCTTCATAGATGTTTGATAGGGCTTTCCACATTTTGAATGCAGTGTCACGTCCTTTGATATCATCAAATTCAGCATAGTTGAGTGCAGAAGCAATCTCCAGCATTGTCTGATTATGTTCATGTTTGTTTTTCATATCTTTTGCACTAAGAGTACTTGTTAGATCAACATGTTCAGTAACAATTGAATATTGGGCATAATATCCTATGGATTCAAGATGTAGCTCCATCCAACTTTTCCATGTAGAAAAGTTGTCTTTGTTGAGCCTAGAAACTTCTCTCTTAGGCATTTTGATCTTTTTTGCTTATAGTCCCTTTAAACTAAATCAAGAGTTTGGCTCTGATACCAATTGTTAGAATTCTTTTAGAATAACTAAGAGAGGGGGGTGAATCAGTTATCCAAGGTCCAAATGCCCTAATAATACTTTTTCACTACTTTTAATGAATCCATACAGTTTTCATTCATCCAAACTTAAATCAACCATATTAGCAAGTTACAATAAATCAACATGCAGAGATAAAACATGCAAGATCAACACATGACACAATGATTTATGTGGAAACCCAATTTGGGAAAAACCACCAGTAACATGCTACTTGATTTTCACTCTTCTAAAGTGATGCCTTGTTAAAAGCCTACCCTGTTAAAGGCTTACAACACATTGTTAAATGTGACCTTGTTAGAGGATTTCACCAAACTATTAGGAATGGGCCTGGTTAAAGGACTTTTGAACATTCACTTGGAATGTCACCCTGTTAAAGGATTTACCTCATGGCTATTAAACCAACCTAAGTCCATAGGATTTAAACTATTTTTTTCAATTGCTAGAGAGTAACAATAATGTCTTTTTGATCTGATACAACTTACAACATACTTTGCAGATTTTAGATCACTTCTTCAGTTTAGTCCTATTGGTTGGCTTTAATCATTTTGACTCTAACATCTTGTCTTCCTCTCAAGCTTCATGTCCTTGAGTCTTCTTACTCATCATGCCAATGCAATCATCCTTGTGGTCATCTATCCAAACAGTATTTTTGTGTTTTCTTCTCCTTAGTACCTTCTTCAGCAATTATGCTTTCATGCTTGACCACCTCTTTTTTTTTCATGACCTTATGACTCCTTAAATAGAAATCTAATTTTCCTTTTTCACTCAATTATCCCTCTCCAATTTTTAGGGTTTCAAATGGATTAGGTAGGATACAATGTATCTACCTCATATCTTGTTCTTATCTAGAGACTTTGTCTAGGTTCCAGTTGTAACCTCAAAAATGTTCTACATGGTGTTCTATGCCACCAACTCATCATTCTTATCTTCCATTTAATTCATAGACTTCTAGATAACAACCTTGTCAGCTTGGATCTGGAAAATCTTCGATTATCGAAATAATGCAGCAATGTGGCATTATTGGTTTACTGATGCTCGACATCTCTGTGTTACTCGGCACTATTGGTTTTCTGATGCTTGACATCTATTTCCTGGATAGCTCGGCACCTAAATAAAACTGTATCACTCGACACCTGATTACTTTGGATCACTCAACACTTGATATCACTTGGTACTTGATAAACTCTATATCACTTAGCATCTAAATTTTACTCGGCACTTGAAGTTGAACTTGCTCGGCTTGAACTAGGAATCTATTTGGCACCTACTAGCTTGCTTGGCTCCTTTTATCTAATGAAATTTAGTTAGGCGTTACAAATGTCTTAGCTAAAACCTTATATCTTTGATATGTTTTAGTGTGCCCATTCTCTGTGTCTTACAGTATGTCATCAGTACATTATTTCATCAATGGCTTGACTAATCCTTCTACTTCATTCCAACATCATAACTTCAACCTTTCTCTAGGTGTTCTAGTTACATCTTATTGATTTCCTCCTCCTTTTTAATCAACTAATTGATAGTATTTGGATCACTAAAGAAATTTTCATTCCTACAAGTAGCAAGTTTGACATCAATGACAAAACAATGATTGAGAACATTCTTTACCAGTTCCATATGATCATTCCAACAATCTTCCTTATGATCTTTTCAATCATTTCCAACATATTTTTTATCTTTCTTGATAGCGTTAAGAGGGATCTTCATCTTAAGTACCTTTTCTACTAAGTATAGATTCATCCTACAATAGTCCCTAATTTAGACATCATAGTCATCTATGGAATTCGTCTAGTGTTCCTCTAGTGTGTCTTCATGCATGAACTACTTCCTTGCCAAATGTTGTACCATTCCAATATTATCAAAATATGGGCAAGGGGAGTTGTAATATTCAAAGAGACTCTAATCCTATTCTAAATTGAAGGTAATTATATCCTATTTCTTCTTGACCTCAAATGCACCTATGGTTATTGGCCACACCCATGTCTTCTTGTGTTATTTTCTCACTATGTCATATATAGATGTGAGCTACCTAGAAATCTCCAACAAAATGTGTCTATCTAATGTACATCTCCAAAGAATATTTTGGTTCATTTGTGTGCCTACTACCCTTAGGTATACAAATGTTTTAAATTGAATTTAGTAGGTGCCAATTTATTGTGATCCTTGATGCTTCCTCTACTAATATCCTTTTAGCATAATCATGATCTATAAATTAGATGATTGCAAATATGAAACCATCATTCACTATCATGTATTCTTTGCTCTAATCTAAGAGCTTCTTCTTTACTAGATAAGGATATACTGCATAAGGCCAAGAATTCACATCTTTCATGCTTCCTCTTTTGTATAGTCTTGGGTAGTTAGTTGTCCTTGCCACCAGTAAGTACACCAAATATGATGTCATATAGAACTTGGGGCCAATTTTGACTCCAACCAACTACTCATCCAAGTTATCACTAAGAATTATGGCCCAATCAATAGGTATCTTGGTCATCGTGATGGTTTCAATAAAATGGAACATCTAGATATTAAGATGTCTAATTGCCGATAAGCCCATGACTTTGCTCAAAAGAATTATAGCATACCCAATGTCATCCTTCATATAAACCCAATTCATGTTTGCATTTTTGACTCTATAGCCCACTAATTTTCTATCAATAAAAAATGATCATTGGATTATCTCTCTAGCCTCCTTCACATTCTGTCAATACCATCTTTCTACTCCCTCATAGGATATTTGTAAATATTGATCAGCTCTAGGAAGTTGAAACACCTTCTCTATATTTTGAGGTCGAAGGTCTAGGACTATTTCACCTATGACACTCTTGACAACCTTTTCTTCAGTAACATAGTTTTCTACCAATACCATGATGATTTCAAAAGACTGCACAATTATAGGATGTGATGTTGCATTAACTAACCCTAATCTGATAAGTGTTGACACCATCATGAATCTCTCTTTAGACTTATTTCAAATAGTAATAAAAACATTCTAGTCTATATGTCACATCTTAGTGTCTCTATGTCCTGTCTTAGTGTCTCTAATCTCAGAGTGTCCATCATGAAAGCACAATTTCTTTTGTGTACCTTGATATTTGAACACTACAACTTTGGGAGCCATCTTTTTTGCAAGTGAGGATGATAAAGTTGCCATTCTTATTTGCACACAAGAAAGACATTAGTCTAGAGAACTAAAAATATTGCCCTAGAACAAACCCTAAATGTCAACAAACCTAGCCTAGAATAAACCCTAAATGGAAAAACAAAAAAAATATCACCTAATGCACCTTCATAGGTGCACTAGGTGCACTTAATGACCCCTAGTTGGTATATTTATACATAATTGTGCATGTGTTCATATGTGCATCTTGATGGGATGTGCACATGCACTTGGAAAGTGCACAAAGGGATGGACTTAGCTTAGCTTTTGTAATAAATTTGCACACATGGACACCTTTATAGGGTGCACATTTTTGCACCATTAGCCTAGGTGTTTTTCTTTTCTTTGTTTTAAACATGTGCACATGTGTGTACCTTTTAGGAGGTATGCACATGCACACATTTATTTGGTTTTTTTGCTTGTCTTAGTTTTTTTTAAGGTTTTCTAGGGTGAACAAAGGTGTGTACATGTGAAACTTGAAGAGGTGCACATGCGGGCACCTTTGGTTTATTAAATTTATGTTTTTGTGTTGTGCAAGTTTGGTACACACCTTGAAGACTATGGAGGTGTGGGATTGATCAAGAATGGAGAGAAAGTAAGGAGAGGGGAAGGGTACCCAAGCTTATATAGGCTCAGGTGAGTTCACACCCTTTGGAGGTGCACATGTGTGCATCTTCAAAGGGAGATAAGTGCACACTTGTGCATTTAGTGCACCTGTGCACCAAAAATGGTTGTGCATGTGTGTAAGGTGCACTACTACACCCTTTTACACAGAATACCCTTAATCTATCAAAAATTTTCAGTTGTGAGACTCCAAACTTCTTAGCTAGAGACATACACTAGACCCAGACTCTTAAGGGAGTCCCAAAAGGACCTAGGCCCCAAACTAGGAGTTTGGGAGATAAAAATTTCTACTAAAGGGTTCCCATTTCTAGGAGAAATGGGGAGTGCATTATAAAACTACAATAGTTTCAAACCTTGAGACACTCTTATAAGCATTCGATACTTGGGATCATCACAAGGAGACTATGCCAATACTTGAAACACTCTTATAAGTTTTTGATATTTGGATTGTAAATTCTCAAACGCCCTTTCCAATTATTCTAATTTCATAGTAATTACTATAACAATTTCCTAGATTCTATTTAGTGGCTCCCATAATATCTTCTATGTTGTCTAGCTATTGTTTCTATTGTATAGTATCTTTGTAAAGTTGCTCCTCATTCTCTTTCTAAAGCCACTCCTTCTCCTTCACTCTTGTGCCTTCAATTTTGATTATTATACATTTGAATATCTACCTCTACATTATCTAAAATCAACTTCATAGTGTGTTTTAATTTTTTCATAGGCGTTTGATAATTGATAGCTTTCATTCTAGCATTTAAGTTTTCAAGATTGGTTGACACCCTCACTTGCAGACCTCTCATGTCAAGAACTTTTTGTATTGTTTCAATGCCATGTTCTTGCTTCTGAGCTAATAGTTCTTTAGACACATTTTCTTGTAAAACATTAATTTTTTTGAACAATTATAAACTCTTACAAAGTGAATTTTTTTCATGTATGTATGTAACTATATATGTATGTATGTATGTATGTACACAGAGAGATCTTGTAGATTGTGGATTATGGATTATAAACAAAAAACAAAAACAAAAATGACATTAATATAATCATTCCCCATTTTTTTTGATATATTGTGGAGATTTTCACACAAAAGAGGGTGAAAAGCTATGAACAATGATGGAGAGCTTTGAATTTTGGTGGAGATTAGTGGAGATTAGTGGAGATCTAGGATTTTTTTGTCATTTCTTCATGATCTTTGTCCCTTTTCTCTATGATTTTCTTCAATGGGAGAAGAGGTAACTATGTAAATGTTCTTTTCTTTTCCTTCTAAACATGTACCTCTTGTTCATATATAATAACTTTGGCTAAATTCAAGGATAATTGATTACGATTATTGTATGCATATGTGCACGTATGTATGTTAATTAGTTCACTTTATGAATTGCTTTACATACATACATACACACTTGCATAGTAATTGTGCTAAATTAAATTAATCATTCATGTATTGAATTCATAGAAGCAATTATTCTTGCATTTAATTGAATTTATTCATACTAAACTAAGTATGTAGAAATCTATACTTATAGATCATATTATCTCTTGGTGATTGAGTAAAGATCTCACACATAATATCTTGTCTAGGTAATGATCAAATGCATTCACATTAAGTCATAATAGGATTGAGAAGATGATTCATTTATGTTATTTCATACTTTTTTTATTGAACATTTTGTTTGACACAATTAGTAGTAGTAGAATTATATAGCTATATATCTAGTACTCTTGTTTATTTTATTTAATCATATTCTTTTAAGACTATTATTTTTCTTAAAATTAGATTGTATATTTCTTATCACGAAAACAAAAATATAGATCTCTGATAGTTATATTTTTAAATTTCAAATCTTCATATTTAATGTGAAGAGTTTCCACTAATTGACAGTGGAATAGCCACAATGTGGAGACACATAGCTCATGAATTTTTCCACCAAATTATATTTTTATTATATTTTTATCCTTCAAAAATATTATAGGTAAATGTTCTTCTAATTTTCCATATATTTAATAATTTTTCTCTTGTCGCTTGAGGTAATTTTCTATTATGAGATAGAAACATCTATCATAAGGATGTACATGCCAATTTTGATCATCCCACGCTCGAAGCTAGTTCCCTTATCAAATTAATGAAACTGGTTGCAGCTAACACCCTAATTTTATGCAACTTGGCCAGTCAACCATTCACATAACCATCTTCTTCCTACCCCAACATAGCACATAGCCCTTGTTTGAGGTTTATATCCTAGTCCCGCCATTTCAGAAGACCAAGTCTAGTGATTTATATGTAGAAAATTGATGATATAGAAATTCAATGTGGAGGAGGATATATTTCCATCACAAATGAATCATCCCATATCCATAAAAAACATCTTATCTTCTATAAGTCTCTCTCCTCTAATGACCCAATACACGGAGCCATTATCATCATGAGTAGACTCACACTCCTTAGATGAATTCAATCAAAACTATTCATACCAAACTAAGTATGTAGATATCTATACTTATAAATTATATTATCTCTTGGTGATTGAGTAAAGATCAAATATAGTTTTTCAAGGTAATAAAATTTCATATGTAGATGTATGTATGTATGTATCTATGCATCTCATTTTCATGAGATTGTGATCTCTGTATATGTATGTTTATATGTATATATACATATATAGATGTATATGTATATCTATGTATATATACATACATATACACATATTTGTGTCTATGTATATATATATACACATACATATACATAAAGAGAAGCTTCTCTAATAACCTATTGGGGGAAATATAAAGAGATTCATGTTTAGAAGGAATAGAAAAGAACATTTACGTAGGTACCTCTTCTCCCCTTGAAGAAAATTGGAGAGAAAGCACCAATACATTTGAGCCCAAACACCACAAATTATACCACCATCACAAATTATCATCGCAATTTGACCCCAAAAGTTGTAGTGGCTGCAAAGGGCATAGATATCACAAGGGCATGGCATGAAAATGAAATCTTAGAGAAAGGGCGTGACGATCACAAGGGCATGAAAATGAAATCATAGATCTCCATTGATATCCACTGAGGGCATAGAAATGAAATATAGACATCATAAGGGCATGATGACAAAATGTAGTGATCACAAGGGCATGTCAATGAAATCTCCACCAACGTTCATAGCTCTCCACACTCATTCTCTCCACCTTCTTTCGCACACAGCTCTCCATAATTAAAAAAAAATGGGGAATGATTTATGTCATGTTGTTTTTTTTTTAAATATCTAAAATCAACTTCATATTATGTTTTAACTCTCCATAGATGTTTTATCCTCGATTGGTTTCATTTCAAAATTTAAACATTCAAGTTTTCAAGTTTCCTCTTTATTATATAGTCCTTTCCACCCTAAAAATTACTTTGTTACTTCATTAAAATCAAGACTTGAACAAAGCCAATGATAAAGAAAATCCCATATTCCAGAATCTAAATAATAAAACAAAAAAACTCACTCAACCGATGCTAACTGACTTAGCTCAAGATCCTACACAAAAATAATGCAAACCCAGAAAAGCGGGCAAGAAATTTTAGAAAAACATATCATAGAAAATATTTTTAGAAAGAAACAAGCCATAACCTAGTTGAATTGCTCTAGTTGTTGATTAGCTAGGTTGATTACAAATTCTTGTAGAACTCTCATTACATTAGGCACAATAAAATGAACAATAAGTTGTTCCCAACTAGTAGAATCAAGTATAGTTTTCCAAAGTGATAAAATTGCATATGCAAATGTATGTATTGTTGGAAATACAATAGGAAAGTAAACTCTGATAGTAGGGGGGTTGAATCAACACTCAAAATTTTCAACCTCAAAATCATTCACCACACATCCATCGCACAATTTATGCATATAAACTAAAATACCAAATTATACATATACATCCATAGCATGAAACTAAAATATTCAACACATGTATGACACAAGATATTTGGTTACCTAGAAACCCTCCAAGGAGAAGGTAAAACTAGGGTGGGGATGACACCCACAAATCTTGACTACTATAGTAATAAAGTCAATCCAATGAAGGTTACAATGTTTTGATTGTGAAATATGATCTACCCTATGAAAGGTTTTCCATGTTAAAGGCTTACAAGATTGTTAGATTTTACCATGTTAAAGGATTTCAACACCCTATTAGAAGTCTTCCCAGTAAAAGGAATTTAACTTACAATGAAATAAGCACCTTGTTAAAGGATTTACAATAGCCTGTCAAGACTACTCTATTAAGAGATTTAACTAGTTCACCTTTTAGAATGTCTCAACAATGATCTTTCAGTTAGTGCTCTTTTTCTTGATGTCAGATCACCTCTATCTTGATGTGTACTTGATCCTTCCTAATTATATGTATCTATATTGTCTTTTGATTCCTTTCCTCTATTCTCCTTAAACTGATTCTATAATGTAACTCAAATCATAATACCTTAGTTACCATGAATGCTTTGTTTGTGTATGTAAACTCTCTTCAATTCTCCTTTAGCATTTTTTAAAAGTTTAGGGTTTGTCCTCCATAAGAAGAACTAGGTGACTTAGGGTTAGGTATGAATTAATCATTGTGATTCACCCATATTTCCACTTAATCCTTCCTTTTTTTTGATTGGATGCATGTAATGCATAGGGATTCATAATTAAGATTCATCATTGTCATCTAAGATCATAAAACAATCCTTAAGTTGGCCCAAAAATGGTTTACATAGAACTTTGTACCATTACAAACAACTATGTCAAAATGGTGTAACTTTGCACTTGAAGTCCCTGGTGCTCAGCACCAACTACAACTTCAATGCTATAACTTAGCCTCTAAATGACTCAGCATCTAAATAGCTTGGCACATACTATCTAGTTAACACTTGAGTGACTTAGAACTTAATAGTTACTCAACTCATACTAAATATCTGTCACTTGGCATATACTGTCAAACAACTTATGCTAAACATGTATTACTTGTTTGGCACGAACTAAGTAAATGACTTAAGTATATTGTCACTCATATGTCAAATCCAATCTAAGATTAACAATCTCCCCCTTTAACATGAGTGGAAAAATACTTGGTCATGTATGAATAAACTTTAGCCTTTCAAGCATAGCTTAGGTAATATCCACTTACATGCAAAAATTTAAAATTTTACAAAGACTTATGTGTCATCAATGATACCTCAAAATTTAATAACTCCCCTTGAGTTGATTGTGTTTTTCTATATCTAAACCAAACTCATTTCTCTTGCCGAGTAGATGTGCTGGTGCAGGAGCACCTAGGAAATATGCCAAGTTTCTTAAATCATTTTTGGCTTGTAGTGGTCTTGGCTAGACCACATGAATAAGGGCTATGGGATAAAGGCCAAAGTGTGTGAGTTGTGTTTGTAAATAGGTTTTTGTTGTGTTTGAGTTTCCAAGTTGCTTCTATGCTGGCAAAATTGCTTAAATTGCTTGTTAGAGCCTAGAATGGTCAAACACTGACCAAGACCCCAGGAGGATGGGAAACATGGAAAATATGTTAAAAGTTGTAATTACATGGAAATAGGTTCATTTAACCATTTTTGAGGTCATGGAGCCATTAAATGCACAATAGTGCAAAAGTTGCACTTGGCAACTTTGCAACTTTGCAAAGTTGCTTGACAACATTGACAAAAAGTGCTAAAACTTTATAAGGGCTTCAAGAATCAGTTGGAAACCTATGGGATCTGTTGATTCACATGGGTAAGAGGTATTTAAGACCAATCCAAGTTAGTTTGATGGTTGGCATATGCTTTTGTACGAATTTTGGCATTGGAATGAAGAGAAAACTGAGCATTTTGATGACAGTTTTCTGATTTCACCCTTCATCCACACCTTTAATGGATTGATAGGGTTGTTGTTTTCATGTGATTTTATAGTGTATGGAATTTATATTCTTTGGTAAAGATTAGGAGTTTTTTTGATCAGTTTCATTACTAGTTTGAAAAATCTTTTTAAAATTGCCAGTTCGCTGGTCTGTACACAGCAATCAGCAAAGAAATCTCTATAACTTGAATTCCAATGGTGGAACCATGATGGCCTTTTGGAATCAAGTAATAGACTGTATAAACAATGTAAATATGTATTTTTGTCTTGTTTTGCAGAGGTTTGTTGTTTTTCCAAGAGGCCCTAGGTGAGTTTGCATACCCGGCTAGGCAATGAAATCAGCAAATAAGTGTTTGAAAGGGGCATAGAATGGGGTGTTGGGTGCAATAAAAATTCATGGAAGGAAAGAGTGGTGAGTGAAGGAAGTTAATTCCAGGAGTTCAGTCATTTAGAGTCCATTTGAGTGGTGGAAGGAAGAACTCTCTATATTCCTGTTCATACAAACAAGAAACCCTTGTAAATAGACATATTTTTGGAAATCCCTTGTACGGATGACCTGGGTGTTGCAAACCTAAAAAATCTTCAAGGGGAGCCAAAAGGGTATCCAAATCATAAATTTGTTTGAGTACTTCTTAAGGGTTTGAGGAGATATAAGCCAAAAATCAGTTTTGGAGGCCTAATTTTGTTATTAGTCTTGGTAGCCCTCTTAACTATGCAATCTTCAAATCGATTGGAAACCAAATACTCCAATTCATTTAGTGATCCTAAAAACTATTGAATGAGACCTAACACAAGCCTTGGAATTAAATATAGCCAAGAATGCACTCCTGGAAGCCAGTTGTCAAGAACGGTGCAATGAGAGCACTAGGGAGACCCCATGGTGAAATAGAGTTTTGAGTTGATTGGTGAGGATTAGTGTAATAAGGGAATAGAGAGAAGATTCCTTTGGATTAGGGTATAGGATAAATACCCTAAGAGGCTAGGAGAAAGCCAAAAGTGAGTTCTAGTAGTTGAGGCTAGAACCTTGTTCAAGATCCTCCCCATCAAATTGGTATCAGAGCCTTGAAAGGTTTGGGAAAAGACATTGTGTATGTCTTATTTTGGAAGTAAGTCAGTGGATGAAACCACCATGGTAACAAATGCTGAGTTGGCAAAGGAAGTAACAGAACAAAGGGAGAAAAATAGGCTCCTTGAGGAAGCCTTAGAAGCTATGAAAGATAAGCTTGATGAAGTGGTAGAGATAGCTGGAAAAATGAAAGAGAAGTTGGAAATTAATGAAGAAAAGGGAAAGGAAGAGAATGAAGAGGACTATGTACCTGAACCTGATCCTCCATTACAAGAGGAACCTTTCCTTAAAGCCATCAAGGCATTGGGTGGCAAATCTCTTGAGGGGATACCCCTATTTACTGGTAAGATGAATTCAGAGTTGGTCATGGAATGGATTGAAGGGATGGAGAACCATTTTGAATGTGAAGGTGTATCAGAGGCACAAAAGGTGAAGGTTGCCAAAGCAAGATTAAGGGGACCAGCCCTAACATGGTGGAAGTTCATTCAAGAAGAGAGGGAAAGAGAAGGCAAGAAACCTATCTCTAATTGGAAAGCTATGGTGGCAAAAATCAGAGATAACTATTTGCCTAAAGACTATGAAATCCAGCTACACAAGAAGAGACAAAGCTTGAAGCAAAAAGATTTGGATGTGGCCTCCTATACTGAAGAGTTTCAAAAACTTTTCTTGAGATCCAAGGTCCAAGAGGAGGAGAGCATCAAGGTGGCTAGATATTTAGGTGGTTTGAAATGGAGTATTCAAGAGGAGATCAGCCTTTGGACTCCTACTACTGTTCATAAGTGTTTTCAATTGGCACTCAAAGTGGAAGATAAGAATAGAAGGAAACAAGACTCTAACTCTAGGGGTAGAGGAAGAGGGAGAGACTCTAGAGGACATAGAGGTGGTTATGGGGGAAGAAGCAATGAACCCAAGGCCACAGGAGACTCCAAGTTGATTGAGCAAAGTGGGGAAACAAGTGGAAGAGGTAATTTCACTAGAGGAAGAGGATTTGGTGGTGGAGCTAGAGGCAGATCAAAAAATTTCAGCAGGGGTTCACATTTTGCAAACATGAAATGTTACCATTGTGGACAACTTGGTCATCCAGCCTATAGATGTCCTAAGAAGGCATCATCTTCCCAAGGGGATAAGAAGATAACATATGTTCAAGAAGAATGCAGCAACAATATAACTTCAGAAGTGAATCTTGATTCTGAGAAGGGAGAAAATCTGATGTTTAGA
This sequence comes from Cupressus sempervirens, assembly GCA_028749045.1. Classification (NCBI taxonomy): domain Eukaryota; kingdom Viridiplantae; phylum Streptophyta; class Pinopsida; order Cupressales; family Cupressaceae; genus Cupressus; species Cupressus sempervirens. Next base: position 600,863,378 of record CM053791.1, on the reverse strand, counting down.
AGAGTTTTGATCAAGGAGCCTAGCAAAGAAGAGCCTAAACAAAGAAGGGCACTTTTTAGAATAAAATGCAAGATACTTGGTAAGGTTTGCAAAGTTATTGTTGACTCAGGATCAACTGATAATATCATCTCTAAAGAGGCTGTCCAAAAGCTCAAGCTAACAAAGATTCCTCATGATCATCCATATAGAGTCACATGGCTGAATAAAGGGCAGAATGTGTTGGTAAATGAACAAGTTTGGGTGGATTTTTCAATTGGAGGATATCAAGAAATTTTTTTTTGTGATGTGTTGCCCATGGATGCTTGTCATCTACTCTTGGGTAGACCATGGCAATATGATAGGGATGTTGTCTATCATGGGAAGAAGAACTTGTATACATTCAAGAAAGGAGGAGTGACATACAAAATCCAATCACTTGTTGAGGAAGGCATAGATGCAGCAACAGATCAGCGTGTTCTACTCATGAGTGGAAAAGAATTCTTACATGATTTCAAGGAGAACAATGAAGTTGGGTTTGCCATAGTTGTGAAACCAAAGGAGAAAGATGCTGTCAAACAAACACCATTTCCAAGAGAGGTAAAAGAACTATTGGATCAGTTCAAAGACATCATAAGTGATGGAGAACTTGCCACACTCCCTCCACAAAGATCTATTAGTCATCAAATAGACTTTGTTCCTGGATCCTCATTGCCCAACAAGGCTGCTTACAAGATGACTCCAGATCAGAATAAAGAAATTGCAAGACAAGTACAAGAGCTACTTGACCAAGGTCTCATTCGAAAGAGTATTAGCCCATGTGCTGTACTGGTTGTTTTGGCACCAAAGAAAGGAGGTAAGTGGAGAATGTGCACTGATTCTAGAGCCATAAATAGGATAACAATTAGATATAGGTTTCCTATTCCTAGAATAGAAGATCTAATGGATTGTTTGGGGGGTGCTAAGTATTTCTCCAAGATAGATCTCAAGAGTGGCTATCATCAAATCAGAATGAAGGAGGGTGATGAATGGAAAACAGCCTTCAAAACTACAAAAGGACTTTATGAATGGCTAGTAATGCCATTTGGCCTCTCTAATGCACCTAGTACATTCATGAGGCTAATGAATGAAGTGTTGAAGGACTACATAGGCATTTTTGTAGTGGTTTATCTTGATGATATTCTCATTTTCAGCAAGACTAAAGAAGAACACATGAAGCATTTGGCAATTGTTTTAAAGAAGTTACAAGAAGAAATATTGACCATTAATATTGAGAAAAGCGAGTTCTTGAAACAAGAGTTGGTTTACCTTGGTTTTGTAGTTTCACAAGGTAACTTGAAGATGGATGAAAGTAAAATAGAAACCATGCTAAACTGGCCTACACCTAAAACAGGGGCTGCAGTAAGAAGTTTCCACGGTTTGGCACAATTCTACAGGAAGTTTATAAGGGGTTTTAGTGAGATATGTGAACCAGTATTAGAAACCATCAAGGGAGGACTAAAAACTAAGTTCTTGTGGACCAAAGAAGCCAATGAAGGGTTTGAAAGGTTGAAGAAAGAGGTAGCTACTAAACCCATTTTGGTTTTACCTAGTTTTGACAAGTTGTTCATTGTAGAATGTGATGCTAGTAATATTGTTGTTGGGGCTGTATTAAGCCAAGAAGGAAGGCCAGTAGCATTCTTTAGTGAAAGGCTAAATGAATCCAAATCTAGGTACTCATCCTATGACTTAGAATTGTATGCATTGGTGCACGCACTTAGGAAGTGGAGGCACTATCTTTTACCTAAAGAGTTTGTTGTATACACTGATAACCAAGCATTGAGTTACATCAACACTTAAGAGAAGTTGAGCCTAAGACACATCAAATGGATGGAGTTCCTACAATCCTACACATTCACCATCAAGCACAAGAAAGGGCAGATAAATAAAGTAGCTGATGCATTAAGTAGAAGGCTGCTTACTATCCAAGAAATACAGTTAGAGAGTATTGGAGTTGAAGGTTTCAAAGACCTATATGCTGATGATGAAGACTTCTCAGAGGCCTAAAAGGTATGTGTAAAGTTTAACAATCATTTTCATAGCAAGTTTGCTGATTACACTTTGCAAAATGGGTTGTTGTTTAGGGGAAATCAATTATGTGTGCCTAGAGGATCAATGAGAGAAAATATGATCCAAGAGAAGCATAATGGAAGCCTTAGTGGACACTTTGGTTTGAACAAAACATTGGAGTTGGTGGAAAGATTCTACTATTGGCCTAGGATGCAAAGAGATATCCGGAAGTATGTTGAACAATGCATGATTTGTCAAAAGGCCAAGGGAACTTCTACAAATGCAGGATTGTACCAGCCCTTACCCATTCCAAATAGGCCATGGGAATGCATCAGCATGGACTTCATAGTGGGCTTACCAAGAACAACATCAGGTTTGGATAGTGTGTTTGTAGTTGTGGACAGATTTAGCAAAATGAGTCACTTTATTCCTTGTAAGACTACTCATGATGCTAGCTATATTGCTCACTTATTTTTCAAAGAAGTTGTAAGGATTCATGGCTTACCAATCAGTATAGTTTCAGATAGAGATGTTAAATTCATGGGGCACTTTTGGAAGACCTTGTGGAGAAGGCTAGGTACTAACTTGGCACATAGTTCAGCTTACCATCCCCAAACTGATGGTCAAACTAAGTCAATTAATAGGGTGCTTGTAAACCTTCTAAAGTGTTTAACAAAGGAGTATGGCCAAGTGTGGGATCAAGTCCTACCACAAGCTGAGTTTGCCTACAATGATAGCACAAATAGAACTACCGGTAAGAGCCCTTTTCAAGTTGTTTATGGTTATCACCCAAGAGGAGTTTGTGAGCTACGAGAATTGAAGAATCAAGAAGAGATTTGTGGACATGTAGATGATTTTTCCCAGTCCATGAGAGAGGTACATGAGCAGGTCAAGAACTCCTTGATAGAGGCTACTCAAAGGTTAAAGACTAAAGTAGATGAAAGGAGGAGAGATTTACAATTTGAAGTAGGAGATTTGGTGATGGTAAACTTGAACAAGGCTAGACTTCAAAAAGGTGTTCCAAGCAAGCTTCAAATGAGGAGGATAGGGCCTTGTAAGGTTCAAGCTAAGTATGGCCCAAATGCCTACAAGATTGAGTTGCCAAACAATCTAGCCATCTCTCCCATCTTCAACATTCAAGATTTGGTTAAATACAAGGGTCCTAATGTCATGGAAGAGGAACACATCATAGAGGTAGATAAGAATATTCCAGAAATCAGTATTCCTCTCCAAACCAAGCCTCAAGCTGAAAAAGTTCTAGATTCAAGAGTAAAGAAGAAGACTAGGCATGGAATCTATATGGAGCATTTAGTAAAATGGAAGAACCAGCCTGAATCTGAAGCAACATGGGTAGCTGAACATGAATTCAAAAAGAGAGGTATCAGTCAAGATCTCTTGAATACTGACCCACCTTAAGTTTTTTTTTTTGTCATAGGCGGAGAATGGTGCACGCGCACCTAGGAAATATGCCAAGTTTCCTAAATCATTTTTGGCTTGTAGTGGTCTTGGCTAGACCACATGAATAAGGGCTATGGGATAAAGGCCCAAGTGTGTGAGTTGTGTTTGTAAATAGGTTTTTGTTGTGTTTGAGTTTCCAAGTTGCTTCTATGTTGGCAAAATTGCTTAAATTGCTTGTTAGAGCCTAGAATGGTCAAACACTGACCAAGACCCCAGGAGGATGGGAAACATGGAAAATATGTTAAAAGTTGTAATTACATGGAAATAGGTTCATTTAACCATTTTTGAGGTCATGGAGCCATTAAATGCACAATAGTGCAAAAGTTGCACTTGGCAACTTTGCAACTTTGCAAAGTTGCTTGACAACATTGACAAAAAGTGCTAAAACTTTATAAGGGCTTCAATAATCAGTTGGAAACCTATGGGATCTGTTGATTCACATGGGTAAGAGGTATTTAAGACCAATCCAAGTTAGTTTGAGGGTTGGCATATGCTTTTGTACGAATTTTGGCATTGGAATGAAGAGAAAACTGAGCATTTTGATGACAGTTTTCTGATTTCACCCTTCATCCACACCTTTAATGGATTGATAGGGTTGCTGTTTTCATGTGATTTTATAGTGTATGGAATTTAGATTCTTTGGTAAAGATTAGGAGTTTTTTTGATCAGTTTCATTACTAGTTTGAAAAATCTTTTTAAAGTTGCCAGTTCGCTGGTCTGTACACAGCAATCAGCAAAGAAATCTCTATAACTTGAATTCCAATGGTGGAACCATGATGGCCTTTTGGAATCAAGTAATAGAAAGTATAAACAATGTAAATATGTATTTTTTTCTTGTTTTGTAGAGGTTTGTGGTTTTTTCCAAGAGGCCCTAGGTGAGTTTGCATACCCGGCTAGGCAATGAAATCAGCAAATAAGTGTTTGAAAGGGGCATAGAATGGGGTGTTGGGTGCAATAAAAATTCATGGAAGGAAAGAGTGGTGAGTGAAAGAAGTTAATTCTAGGAGTTCAGTCATTTAGAGTCCATTTGAGTGGTGGAAGGAAGAACTCTCTATATTCCTGTTCATACAAACAAGAAACCCTTGTAAATAGACATATTTTTGGAAATCCCTTGTACGGATGACCTGAGTGTTGCAGACCTAAAAAATCTTCAAGGGGAGCCAAAAGGGTATCCAAATCATAAATTTGTTTGAGTACTTCTTAAGGGTTTGAGGAGATATAAGCCAAAAATCAGTTTTGGAGGCCTAATTTTGTTATTAGTCTTGGTAGCCCTCTTAACTATGCAATCTTCAAATCGATTGGAAACCCAATACTCCAATTCACTTAGTGATCCTAAAAACTATTGAATGAGACCTAATACAAGCCTTGGAATTCAATATAGCCAAGAATGCACTCCTGGAAGCCAGTTGTCAAGAACGGTGCAATGAGAGCACTAGGGAGACCCCATGGTGAAATAGATTTTTGAGTTGATTGGTGAGGATTTGTGTAATAAGGGAATAGAGAGAAGATTCCCTTGGAGTAGGGTATAGGATAAATACCCTAAGAGGCTAGGAGAAATCCAAAAGTGAGTTCTAGTAGTTGAGGCTAGAACCTTGTTCAAGATCCTCCCCATCATGTGCATAGGTTGATCTGTGTACTATATTTGTGTCATTGACTCCCTAACAAATATTATCTCCCCCATTCTTCTTATTTCTTCCAGACATCTTATTTCTCCCCTATTTTGAAACTCATGTCAAAGGGCCATACACCTAGAGTGTATTTTTCCAAAAACATTTTGTGGACATCAAGTATTATTTTGAAAGTAGCATCCCAATTGTCAGAAGCTACCTTTAATGACTTGATCTAGATGGCCAGCTCAATAGCAAGGTGGGATAATCCTTTATGAGTAGAAATATGTGGATCTTTCTTCATGTGTGTTTCACCAAATCCTAGTTCCTTGTGCAATATCTCCATATGTGGAGTCAGGATAGATTGGATGTTGATTAGTTTTACCTTAATATTTACTTCATTTGTATGTAACACTGCTAACTCAAGGAGTTCATTAGATTCTTGCAATGTTTCTCACTTTAGGCTAGAGATTTTGGTAGAGTTATACTAGATGACTATATATGACTCTCCAAACTTAGTATTTGTCTCCTTATTTTTTGTGGGAAGAGTATTGGATTGCACAATTTGGTGTACAAAGAAAAAATGTTCCCTAGTACCTTCTTCACACTATCAATTTTGGTTGCAACCTATGATAGTGCAATAGCACTTGATATCTTTTCATTAACCTTGTTTTGAAACTTTATTTTAGACCATTCAAGTAATTTTACATTTGAATCTAGGTCTGTGTCATTTACCTTCTCCACTATGCTGGTTAGTTGCTCTATGACAGGCTTTCTTACTTTTGGCATTGGCAGGCTAAATGGATCAAGAGAAATGTCCTTAATATCTATCAAAGCTTGCTTCTTCTTATGCTCCTATCTGAGTTTTTCTTGATTCTTCTTCTTTGCAAGAACATCTTGGAGTATGCTTACCTATTCAATAGGAATGTTTGCAAAATCAGAATTGGGAAACTAAATCACTTCATTCAAGTTCACATCAATAAATGATGTAACTTCATCTACCTTATATGTGCTTGGATTCAACCGTGATGATTGTAGGGGTATAGCTTCTATACTCGACCTATGAAGAGCTTGACTTGGAGGAGTAGAAATTTTTTGCAAAGTTAGTAGTGTTTGTATTACTAGTTGCTCCTCAAGTTTCTTAGTCATACCTAGATCTTCAGTCTTATCCTTTACTTTCTCTTCATTGATAGATGGACCTTGATCTTGTCTATAGGTGCAAGAGTAGCATCCTATCCTATTTGTGTTGGAGTTCCTCCATTCTTTTCTATTTCATCTTTCTTCTCTCTAACTATCTCATGCTTGTAATTTTCTATGACCTTTTCATGTCCTGAGAGTGGAGTACTTTGTACTAATGTACTAATAGTGGAAGTTGTTGTCTGCTTCCTTTGATACACCAAAATAGGTAATGTAGTAGGTATCAAGGGTAATTGAGGAGGGGTTATAGATGTCTCTTGTGTTTTAACTTTCTCCCCTATAGATGCCTTGTCTCCCTTTTTAGTCTCATCAACACTCACTAGTATAGGATTTTCACATAGTTTGGCCTCGGTAGTGGTTTCTACTAGTATCTTCTTTATGTATTCCTCTATAAGGGGATTAATGTTTTGAGTTATAGTATTAGAAAAATCCTTAATCTTTATAGTATCACTTTCTATATTCAACTCATGTTGAAGAGAAACACTCAGCACTAGTGTATCTGGTACTCTATGTTCTATCTATTGCTCATCCTTAGTTGGTGCTTGTGTTTCTTCATGTGTCTCAGTGCCTTCATCTTGTGCAACTATCTTAGTGTTAACTATGGTAACCTTAGCTACTTTTTGGTGTTCATATTTTTCCTCACCTACTTAAATAGGTAATTTCTCAATAGCCTTGGGTGTTGTCAAACCATATAGTGATTACCAAATATGAGTGGTCTTTTGTACAACACCCTCAATGTCATTCTATAATATGTTTAATACCCTATATTTTGGTACAAATCTCCCTGCATGCTTCTTTATTTCCCTATACATTTTCACCCTATCCAATTCTAGCATCACTTTGACAAGTGGTCTCTCTAATTTGTCTTTCTATTATGAGACTATATTACCATTTCTACTCAAATCTATCAGATAATTCCTTTAGTAGAGAGTTGGAAATCTATTTTGGAGTTTGTTTGAATGTTACCATCATGGCATATATTGACTCCTCTACTTGGTTCATCTCAAATTTTCCAAGCTTATGAAATTCAATATGTGTGAGACTAGATAAGTCAGCAATATTCCTTATATTTCATATATATTGTCTAAATATGAAGAAGGATGATGACTTAAAACTTTGAATTGGCTATTGTCATCAGATTTGGTCATCTCTTTATCAGATTTCATTGGAGTTATGTACTTTCTCTTTGGTGTCTTCTCAGGATCTTTTTCTTAGCTAGCTAATCTAGCCCTCTTCTCTTTTAGCTTATTTGCTTCTTCAACCTTTTTGGTAGTATCCCTTGTACTTTCTCTAGTAGAGGAAACTATAGGCTTATTTTTTGCAACCTTCCTTAGTTTTCTAACTACTAGGATCTTAGCTTTCCTCTTCTTTTTCTCAAGTTCTTCACTAGCTTCTTCTTCCTTGGAACCTTCTTCAATTTCTACTTCTTCATCTTGATCTACTCCTTGACCTTGAGTTAAGGCCAATGGTGATTAAGAAGATATATCTTCTTCTTCTTCTTCATCATTTGTTTCTTCACAAAATTTATCTTAAAGATTCTTGACAATCTATTTTTTCTTTCTTATGGCTAAGGCATTATTCAAATCCATTGTTATCTTATATTTTTCCATGTCATAGTTCCCAAAGGAAATAGCCTTAGCATCTACATCTTCTACAATTAATGTTGTTATTTCTACATAGGCTTCACCAATGTTGATCTCATAGCCTAGTGGTCTTAACCACCTTACCCTTAGATCAACAACTTAAACATAGGTAAAATCAGTGTCAACTAGAAAGAAAATATCATTAAAATGTTTCTCAATTAGTGAAACTAGTGTCCTTAGTCTTTTCTTAATTGATTGCTTGAAATATTTGAAGTAGCTAGACATAACTGACTCAAAATTATTTGCAAGTTGCTCAGTAAATTCATCTATCTACACCATAATAGATTGGTTTGTTTTCCATGCAACATTACCAAATGTAGGGAAAGTATTTTGTACATAAAATAATATACATACAAGAATTGAACCAAATTTACATTGTGCACCTTTTGTCTTCCTTATTGCTCCCAAAATTTTTGACAACTATTGCATCTGCAACTCAGTAAGGTCATAGGTATGATCCTTCTTAACTATCTTATAGCCCATGTCAACAACAATGCATGGTACACTATTGAGCCTACTAGACTGATAGAATTTATGTGCTAATATCCTTATTGCAAAAGCAATTAGGGGATCTTATGCTATGTCAATTATTATTCCTCATTTGTTCCACATTGCCCCTGTATTCTTCTCAATAACCTCTTTAGATTCACTCCCCATGGTTTTAGGTTGATCAAGTGTTAGATACCCTGTTACTCTATGTACAATTTTCTTTGTAATCTTTACCAATCCATTATCTGACCATATAGAATTATCATGAATTCTACTCAAAACTATGTTTATCCATTCATTCTTGAAAACATTGGGAAAATCTAGAACATGGGTTAACCCTTTCCTCTCTACAATTTTGAATTCATCATTTAATGCTTCACTTTCACATAATTTCCTAAAGGATTCCCTAATCTCCATGTCACCTATGATACCTATCTTATATGTGTAGCAACATCTCACATCTTGAATCATCAAAACTTGAGGTGGTATCATTAACCACACACTAGATGTATCTTTCTTATAAGAAATATTAGGAATGGCTCTAAAATTTGGTTGTTTGATCTCATTTCTTATCAACTATACATTCAAAATTTCTTTAACTTCTTTAACCTTAGAATTTGAAGAACTAGATGTCATTTTGTAAACTAGGGTTTATGAAAGTTTAAACTACATAGCTTGGCACACAATAAATACCTATGTAAATTTATTGTGATGGTGTTGAGTGACTATTGGAGCCTACTTTCAAGCACTTGGAGTGATCTCTTCAAATTAACTTTCTCTCTTCATGCACTCCTTCAAATATGAATAATTTCAAATGAGTATAAATCAAACATATATACCTTAAAACCTCACATTTAATGCTAGGTGCTTACATAGTTGTAAGCTCAGCTTCAATAGAGATTTCAACTCACTTGGCTTTCATGAAGTTCCCTTTATGCTTGGAAACCACTACGAGCTTAGTCAACACTATCACCTTTGATAGCTCAAAATTAACTAACATTTCACTTAGCAACCATAGTGAAACTTTTCATGCTTGGCAATAACATGAAAACTAGCAAAACTTAAAGATTTCTCCTAAATTTTTAACAATACTTTACATCTTTCTTCATGCATATATAATCTTTTTGGAACTAATTCCTTGGAATTGATGTATAGTAAATCTTTTAAATATCAACCTCACACATGGGTAAGTGGACCAAGTTCTGGTGCCAAAAGGGGGGTATAAATGGACACCTTTTTCCTAAAATCTACAAATTTTGAACTTCAACAAGAATTTGATGATAATTATGCTCAAAATTTTAAGATATGACAAAAACAAAACTCGTAGTCCTTTGAATCTAGTTTCTAAACTACTAAATTTTTTTTCAAAATGGTTTAGTTTTAGGTCCTCAAAAAAGGGGGCCACAAAAAGTGGTACTATTTTTTCCAAAAAACATAACACAGTACAAAGTGTGGCCCCCCTAAAATTTTAACTTTAAAAAAAAAAATTCTTTGATCACTCTCGTCAAAAGTTACTTAACACTATATAGTTTATCCTAGATTTTTGGGGTAATTTTATAATGTGTATTTTTTTTTAAATTATTGTTTTAACTAGACACATCCCAAAAATGTGAAATATCTATGTGCTCCCCCTAGAAATAATTGAAAACTAATATAAAATCAAACCTCTTTTTTTTCAAAGTGTGCAGAATGGAGTCTAGTTTCTAAAAAATTAAGTTGTTGCAAAATTTGATGAACAAGCTAAAATCTATAGCCCAATTAGTACATGGTAGTTTTTGACAAAAAATGAGCATACATTTAAAATAAATTATATATGAAAGGCTTCAAATAGTTCAAATTGAAAATAAATTATATGGTTAGATAGCTAACACAGAAACCTATAATTGTATGTAACCTTATCTTATCGATACCCACAAGGAATCTTGAAGGGGAGAACACAAGAAAAATCAATCATTTTTGGTATGTTTGCTAGAAAACACATCTCAGAACTATTTATAAACTCCAAACCTTTGGGTTGGATCTCCAAGGCAAAACCAAGCCCTAGGCTTGGGTTTAATACAAAGCTTTCAATAGCGCATGTGCCCTATAGCATGCACGTGATATAGCACACATGCACTATTGGAAGCATTGTATTCTTAGTAGCGCATGCACACTATAGGGCGCACACACTATTAAGGCCTAAATTGCAAACCAAGGCCAAAAGAGAGCTAGGTGGGTGGGGATGGGCCAGGGGGATGGCTATGTGTGTGTGTAAGAGAGAAAAAGAGATAGAGAGATTAGGTGGTGGGAGATAGAGTGGGAGAGGAAGAGTGAGAGAGAGGAGGATGGGAGTGCACGTGTGTGAAGGAGAGAGAGTATAGAATGGGAGAGGGGGAAGACATAGTAGCTCAAGAGAGTGTAGGGGATGGAAGAGAGAGTAGGCAATGGGAGAGGGAGAGAGAGTGGGGATAGAAATGTGTGTAAGAGAGAAAGAGAGAGAGACAGAGTAGGGGATAGGAGAGAGTGTGAAAATGTAAGAGAGAGTATGGGGTAGCAGAGAGAGAGTAGAGAGAGAGAGAGAGAGAGAGAGAGAGAGAGAGAGAGAGAGAGTAGGTGGTGGGAGAGGGAGTGGGAGAGGGAGAGTGAGTGATAGAAAAAGTAGGGGATGGGAGAGGAGAGAGGGGATGGGTGTGTGTGTGTGTGTGAAAGAGAGAGAGTAGGGAATGAGAGAGGGGAGAGAGAAATAGAGAGAGTAGGAAATGGTAGAGGGATGGGAGAGAGAGGGAGAGAGTGAGAGTGAGAGAGAGAGAGAGAGAGAGTAGGTGGTGGGAGAGGGAGTGGGAGAGGGAGAGCGAGTGATAGAAAAAGTAGGGGATGGGAGAGGAGAGAGGAGATGGGGGTGTGTGTGTGTGTGAAAGAGAGAGAGTAGGGAATGAGAGAGGGGAGAGAGGAATAGAGAGAGTAGGAAATGGTAGAGGGATGGGAGAGAGAGGGAGAGAGTGAGAGTGAGAGAGAGAGAGAGAGTGAGAGCGAGAGAGAGAGAGAGAGAGAGAGAGAGAGTAGGCAGTGGGAGAGGGAGTGGGAGGGAGAGAGAGTTGGAATGGAAGTGTGTAAGAGAGATAGAGTAGGGGATGGGAGAGAGTAGGCAGTGGGAGAGGGACTGCGAGAGAGAGAGAGAGAGAGAGGGAGGGAGGGAATGGGACTGTGTATTTATTTATAAGAGAGATAAAGTAGGGGATGGGAGAGAGTGTGAGAGTTTGAGAGAGAGTAGGAGGTGGCAAAGAGAGCTCATACAAGATGGGTGAGAGAGAGAGAGAGAGAGAGAGAGAGAGAGAGAGAGAGAGAGTAGGGGATGGGAGAGAGTGTGAGAGAGAGTAGGAGATGGAAGAGAGAGAGTGAGAGTAGGGGATGGGAGAGAGAAAGTAGAGAGGTAGAGAGAGTACTTGAGAGATAGAGAGAGAGAGAGAGAGAGAGAGAGATAACTTAGGCAATGCAAGAGGGAGTGGGAGAGGGAGAGAGAAGGGGGATGGGAGTGTGTGTGAGAAATCTAGATAGTAGGGGATGGGAGAGGAGAGAGAGTGGGGGGATGGGAGTGTGTGTGTAAGAGAGAAAAAGTAGGGAATGGGAGAGAGTAGGTGGTGGCAAAGAGATCTCGTATGGGATGGAAGAGAGAGAGAGTGAGATTAGGGGATGGGAGAGTGTGAGAGAGAGTAGGGGACGGAAGAGAGAGAGAGTGAGAGTAAGGGATGGGAGAGAGAGAGAGTAGAGAGGAAGAGAGAGAACTTGAGAGAGAGAGAGAGATAGTAGGTAGTAGGAGAGGGATTGGGAGAGGGAGAGGGAGAGAGATAGGGGGGATGGGAGTGTGTGTGATAGATGTAGAGAGTAGGGGATGGGAGAGAAGAAGAGTGGGGGATAAGAGTGGGTGTGTCTATAAAAGAGAGAGAGTAGGGGATGGGAGAGAGAGAGTGTGAGAGTGTGAGAGAGAGTAGGGGATGGGAGAGAGTGTGAGAGTGTGAGAGAGAGTAGGAGTTGGCATAGAGAGAGTATGACAATGGAGGAGAGAAAGTAGGTAGTGAGAGAGGGAGAGAGAGAGGGTGGATGGGAGTGTGTGTGTGTGTGTAAGAGAGAAAGAGTAGGGGATGGGAGAGAGTGTGAGAGTGTGAGAGAATAGGGGATGGGAGAGGAGAGAGAGAGTAGGGGATGAGGGAGAGAAAGTAGGGGGTGGGAGAGGGAGTGGGAGAGGGGGAGAGAGGGGGGGATGGGAGTGTGTGTGTGTAAGAGATATAGAGTAGGGGATGGGAGAGAGTGTGAGAGTGAGTAGGTGGTGGTAGAGAGAGCTCATATAGAATGGGAGAGAGAGTAGAGAGGGAGAGAGAGAACTTGAGAGAGAGATAGTAGGTAGTAGGAGAGGGAGTGGGAGAGGGAGATGGAGAGAGATAGGGGGATGGGAGAGAAGAGAGTGGGGGCATAAGAGTGTGTGTGTGTGTCTGTGAAATAGAGAGAGTAGGGGATGGGAGAGAGTGTGAGAAAAAGTAAGGGGTGGCAGAGAGAGAGTATGTCGATGGGGGAGAGAAAGTAGGCGGTGGGAGAGGGAGAATGAGAGGGGGAATGGGAATGTGTGTAAGAGAGAAAAATTAAGTGATGGGAGAGAGTATGAGAGTGTGAGAGTAGGGGATGGGAGAGGAGAGAGACAGTAGGGGATGGGGGAGAGAAAGTAGGCAGTGGGAGAGGGAGTGGGAGAGGGAGAGAGGGGGGGATGGGAGTGTGTGTGTAAGAGAGATAGAGTAGGGGATGGGAGAGAGAGTGTGAGAGTGAGTAGGTGGTGGTAGAGAGAGCTCATACAGGATGGGGGAGAGAGAGAGTGAGATTAGGGGATGGCAAAGTGTGAGAGAGAGTAGGGGATGGGAGAGAGTGAGAGTAAGGGATGGAAGATAGAGAGAGAGGAGAGAGTAGAGAGAGAGAGAGAGAGAGAGAGAGAGAGAGAGAGAGAGAGAGAGAGTAGGTGGTAAGAGAGGGAGAGGGAAAGAGATGGGGGGATGGGAGTGTGTGTATCAGATGTAGAGAGTAGGGGATTAAAGAGAAGAGAGTGGGGGGATAAGAGTGTATTTGAGAGATCTAAAGAGTAGGGGATGGGAGAGGAGAGAGGGTGAGAGAGGTAGAGAGAGTAGGCAGTGGGAGAGGGAGAGTGAGAGAGAGAGTAAAGGATGAGAGAGGGGAGATATAGAGTGTAAGGGATGGGAAAGGGGAGAGAGATTAGGAAAAGAGAGAGGGTAGGGGATGGGAGAGAGAGTAGGGAAGATTGAGAGTGATGTGTTTCCACATAGTTCGTACACACTATAGTGCGTACGTGCTTTATAGGGCATACGTGCTATGTGAAATCACCTAAAAATAGACAAAAAGAAACTTTGGGGCCCAATTCATCCATTCTCTACTTTTGGTCTATTATGCACTCTGTTATCCCAACATAAATCATGGGTTTCAACATAGCAAACACTATTTCAACACTTTTGGAAGCTAGCAAACACCAAATTCAATCATTGGATACATGATTTGAAGACTTTTTGAATATTCCTTGTATAGAAAAGGTTAGTACAATCTATTTTAAATATTTTTTGTTGATATATAGATACAAATTTGATTATAATTTGACATGTTGTTTAATATATAGTGAATTCATTAAAATTTGTATGTTTGAATGAAATGCTATTTCGAAATGGTTAAAAATTTGACAAGTAATTTGATATATATTGTGTATTCATTCAAATAATTATAATTTTTATATGTATTTGAATAATTTGTAATTTACACATTTTAAGTAATTTAGATATTTGAATAATTTGACATGTAGAAATCATCATCACACTAAGGAACAATCCAAAAACTCAAACAAATGAAGATAGAGAGAGAGAGAGATTTGGTAATTAAAAGAGATAAAATAAAATTACTATGTAAGCAAAGAAAATTGCAAAGCAATAATGAAAAATTGACTTTCGAAGAGGGTCAAGAACCACTGGTACAAAGCAACAAAGAGGAAGAATTGGAAAGACAAAGAGAATGAATGAGACTGTTATGCTCAAGAAGACAATTGAATTGTGAAGCTACACCATCTTCTAATGTTGGAGTCATATTGTCCACTACACCATCTTCCAATGTTGTCCAGTCATATTGTCTACTACACCATCTTCCAATGTTGGAGTCATATCATCTACTACACCATCTTCTAATGTTGGATTCATATTGTCTACTACACCATCTTCTAATGTTGAGGTCATATCATCCTCTCATGTTGAAGAGACATCGATTTGTAGATCTAATGATATACACATGCCATCATGTCATGTTAAAGGCACAACATCAACACATCAACTAGGTGATATTTCATCTTTTGCATCTTATTGTCAAGGCCAATCATCTTCGGTTCAAGGTACACAATACACTCAACCTTATGTTGATGTTCAAAGTATTGAGGGAATGGAAGATATTATAACACCTTCTAGAATTCATTTTAGAAAACCAAAATATTTGATTGATATTGATACTAACATTTTGAAATCAATGCCTAACAAGATTAGCAAGCGTACTTGTCAAAGAAAAGTTAATCATATATGGAGATTATTTTTTGAAGAATTGAATATTATAGGTCAATGCCAATTATTTTTTTAAATGATGAGGAATTTGAAATTTAGGCCTATTATGAAGATTCTTGGGCTAAGAACGATGGACAATTCAAATGAAAAAAATATTGTAAAGAATCTAATGAGTGCTTATGACAAAGTGGGTTCTAAATCATGCACCAAAGATAGTAATATCACAAGATGAGTACTTACATTGACAATAGTAAGTAGCCAAATGAAGAAATCTTGACTTATGAGAAAGACAAGCAAAAAATTAAAAATTGGTAGAGGTACTCTAAGGAGAGCCATGCTAAGGCGTGAGAGATTGGAAGATCCAACAAAAAATGAGTTATGGACATTTAGCAGTAGACTACCATGAAAGGATAAAAGAATTAGTGAAGCCTTCAAATCATTGATCGGAGATTTTTTGAAAAATAACACATGTGTTTCCCCTAATCAAAGAGATGTTGTAAGAAGGAGGATTGGTAGCCAAAATCGCAAGCCACATGCAAAACATTTTCTAGACTCAACTCAAACACAATTTTTTGCAAAATTTATTGGTATGTATCCTCAAATTCGAATAATTTAAAGATTTTTTGAGATGGGTAAAAAATTTTATGTGAAGATAAATCACACACGCACAACTTGTTGTAGGATACATATTGAATTTTCTAACCATTTTTATTTTTTTAGGCATATATGCATAGTTTTGAATTCTCAGTTTGTTTTGTACGATTGTGACATGAATGAACCACCAAGATCTTCAAAGAAATTCATATCCAACATTTTATGTAAAATAGGGGATGGCCAACAATTTTACAAGACATCATGTTTGGATGGTAGGTGCTTATTTTGTGGTTCTTTGTAACTTTTATCAACTTGTCAACATATGGATAGTATACATGCAATTGGAAATGAAATAGTAGATTACGAAAAATTTAAGATAGTGACATATGCTCTAAAAGATGGGAAACATGGTAAAAGATGTGATTTAGTCATTGAAAAGATTCCAGTGTATGAGTTCATGAAGATTTTTTGTGAAAAGATTATTTATGAGTATGCAAGGCATACCCATAGAGCTTGATGGCTGGATTTTCAATTCAATTTGTGCAAAGATACGTTTCCACTGGATACCATTGTTTTGCTTGTAGATTTCATAGAGAACTACACACTAAAAACACAAAATGAGGTGCAAAAAAAGTATTATACTTCTCAACAGGTTTCCATATTTTTTCACATAACATTCATGAATTCACCTACAAGTATAGAGGATGATAGAAATATTTTGAGGGAGTACCATTTTTACATTAGTGATGATTGATCACATTCTACAAAGTTCATACATGGTTGTTTTCAACTATTTTATGGAGATTTGGCTAACAGGGGCATAACATATCATCAGCACATTATTTGGTAAGACAATTGCACATCTCAATTCAAGAATGCATGGATGTTCTATTGGTTGAGCATGATGCATAGGTTGTGTAGAATTCTATATATGTGAGATTTCACAGAGGCTAATCATGGTAAGGGAGAGCACAATGGTGCAGGCATATGCATTAAAAGAGCCTTGGCTCGTGAAGAACTAAAATACAAAGATGGAGCAATATTGATAGATGCAAAATCCATCATCCAATGGTGTAAGGCTACAATGGGTCCAGGTAAGGAAGGTGATTCTACGATTTATAGATTTTTTTTGTTGATAGATAATACTAACATTGAACCATATCAGAATTGTTGCACACTAACAGGATCTAGTGATTTACACTCTTTTAGAAGCTCTGATGCAGGTTCATGGAGTATCCACATATGAAAAATGGCATGCTATTGTCCATCATGTGTAGAGGAAAATTGGGATGAATATGAGTCAACTGAATGGGTGGACGAATGGGATATACAAGCTTTGGACCCAATTGACACCTATCGTCCCCCACAAGCACTAGAAATGGTAGAGATGGATTCATCTATTGACTTTGACCACTTGTTAGATCTAGTGCAACCTAGTAATATATATATTTATATATCTTTGTAATTTCAATATGTAACTTTATAATTTTTACAAAAGTATTTTCTGAATT
The DNA here is from genome assembly GCA_028749045.1 of Cupressus sempervirens. NCBI lineage: Eukaryota > Viridiplantae > Streptophyta > Pinopsida > Cupressales > Cupressaceae > Cupressus > Cupressus sempervirens. The sequence continues at coordinate 600,846,288 of CM053791.1, read as the reverse complement.
AATGATCGCATTTTGTACATTTTTCACTGCACACCATGTTTTTGTTGTTATTGCACCTAAAGACAATGAAGAAGGGAGAGATTATTATTTGTGTCATTATATTGAAGCCAAAAAAAAATTAGATCACTTAGTTATAGATGGTGAAGGTTTAGAGTACCATGTCAATGCGGTGGTTGTAATAGGCCCATGGCTTAGACGATATTCTATGAAGAACCCTAACTTGTGCTTATTCAAGGATTGGAAAACAGAGAGGAAGATTCTTCATTATTCAAACCTTGTTGTCACATTAAATGTCCACTTGATAAAATATGGTGGAAAACCACATAATAAGATTCTTTGGAAAGTTTTCTAGTCAAACCATGAGGCAATACTTGAGACATTAAAATGTCGAGCAGGTCCAGTTGGCTCATTAGATTGAATAGGGAGAGAGGAAGAGAGAGAGAGAGTGATCAATTGGATTCAAATACAATGTTACAACCTCTTCCCCTAGAATATCCACATGACTAAGGTGGCCCATATTGTTATGATGTGTAAGTGATGATATTTAGTTTTGATTTGTTTAGAATCTAGATACATTATTTGAATTTATATTATTCTTTAATAGGACCCATTTTTAGATTAGTCGTTTGAATAAGTGAAAGTTTAGAATTTGTTGTTTAGATAAAAATGTAATGAAAGAACATGAATATTTTTAGAATGTGAATGCTTTGTGATGTAAAGTCATGATTGTGTGCATGTAACCAAAAACTTCAAACTGGCAAAAGCAAGGATACAATGGGAGAAGTTTTCAATACTCATCAAGCAAGGGTTATCATATAACTTAGAAAGCAAGGATTTCTACAAATGGATAATTATTAATGACAAGAAAAATTAAATTTTTGTCATTCTCTAATTTTAGTGGATTAGCCTTATCTTAGATTTTTTACTGTGCTAATTCTTCATTTGCAGGTCACCAAAGAAGAGGGCTAATAAAGTTGACGCACAAGTGATAAAGGGTGAGATGCCAAAATCATCTACAAAATGGTATTATCAATTCACATCCTCAATATTTATTAGTGTTCTTTTTTCATGTGCCATTGTATGTTAATCATCTTAAGCCTGGAATTGCGAAGGATCACAATCATCAAAAAGTAAGAAGGAAAATAGGTCTCGATCTGATGATAATGGGGCCGTGACAGATATAGTTCTCTCTTAGGATAATTTTGATCAGCCAATGGCCATTTCCTTCTATTTTTTAGTGTTTCTTCACAACATTATTTCTAACATGCTATTGTTCAAGTTCATGAATGATCACAATATCCGTGACTATACAACAAGTGTGTGTGTTTGATGCAAAGCCCTAGGAACCACAACTCAACTTTGGGATTCTCTTGTATTCTTGGAATCTACCCAAGGAATTAGAGTCTAAAAGGGTTCAAGAGGAGGTATCTGACTTGGTAACATCTTCCTACAACCATGTCTAAGATGTTATAACCCAAATCTTTAGTTTGTCTTCTAAACACTCATATTGTTCACCATGCACCTAGTGGACCCTGGTGCCTCCAACATACCAAAACTTTTCCTTGGCTTCATACCATGACCCCAACACCTTCAATCATATCAAAAAATCCCATCTAACTTGTTCCAACTCCTTGTACACTCTCAGCAACTCATTTCTTACACTTTCTCAATTTTGCCTCTTCTAGGCTTGTTCCAACTAGCCCTTGCCAGTCACTAATTTGTTGTTTTCTCTAAAATTTTTCACAGAACTTCCTAAAATATTGGGTGAATAAAATAAACTTTTCCTCACTCTAAAATATACTCCAAAATCAACTACACTTGTTTTGTAAAATATCACTCAAAACTGGCTATTTCAATCTGCCAACTAGGCCTAGTTTAAGGCCATTTACAAAGCAACTAACAATCCCTTGAATTTTGGAACTCCCATGACCCAAAATAGTCTTAAGAGATGACTAAAATTCAAGGATTCTTATATTTTTTGGTCTCATGATCAACTTTACAATGGTTTTTACAAAACCCTCCTTTCTAGCCCCTTTACCGTAGGGCTTTCTAGAAATCTTACTTTGCAATGTCTCTAGAACCCCAAAATGGTTGAAACACCTTCAATTTAGATGATTTACAACATAAAATGCAACTCTTGTTTGGAGAAAACACTAAATCCACCTTTGGATAAATCATATACCCCTTTTTATGCACTCAAATTTTAGGAAAAATTATACATTCATTGCTCAAACTTCAAAACTCTTACATTATCAATCAATTTTGACCATCCAAACTTGTCTCCCACACATGGGAATGAGGTTTTAAACTCATTTAGACTCTCAAAACCAAATGAAACCTCCCTTTGGACCCCTTACATGACTTGATTAAGCCCATTTTGGATTTACAAAACATTGCACTTTTAGTGCCTTTTACATATTTTAGAGGCTTTGATAGCCTTATTACATTATTCAATACCTTTATAGGTCTTTTCTATCCAGCCCTAACCTAGGATCAATCCAAATCCATTCCTAGTGACCCCTAGGTACTTTTTAGGCTTAATAATGCCATTAAGGCTTACATTAATGCTTTGATTTTAATATGATCAATCTATGATCAAAACAAGATCACATGTCCATTAAACTCATTACAAGTTTTAATGACCTTAGAAGGCCATTTGTCTTCCAATCCACCTAAGGATTTCTCATCTTTCCTCCTGCTTGTGACCTTGGTGCTCTTGCACCAGTGTTGGCCAATAATTGGAAAATTTGTGTTATCGATTAAGCTACTAGATCTTGTCATTTTAATTTTTTTCGTTGAGCAAATTCATACACTTAGCATAGCTACTATCTTTCAAAAGTTCTTCCTTATCCTTATAAATATTAGATTTGAGTGTAGTTTCAATATTTGGTAGCTTATTACCAAGATTAGTCATCTCATAGAAAAAAATTCTTCCAGCCTGATGCAGAGGATAGGGTGATGGATCCAAGTAACAACCCAAAATGAGCAAATTTGTAACAATGTGCCAAGTAACCCGCCTAGGTCGTAATGGGAAAATCCCATAACTAGTCAACTCTAGGATGTTTTTAGGCTTTAATAGGTTTTTTCTAGCCTATCTAGCATGTTCCCATCAACACCTTTCAGTTTCCATACCCTGCAAGCCAAAATGCATAATTCACCCAAATGTTGTCAATGCATTTTCACAAGTCTGTGATAGTAGCAAGACAAAATGATGGATAACTTTTGATTTTTTCAAATGACTCCTTGTATAAATGACCTTTCTAGATACCCTTTATCCTTTTCTAAAACATATGTAAGACTTAGATGCAACTCCTTTAGAAAATATATGAGATTCTACACATTGCCCCTATTTTCATTAATGAAGCAATAGTGCATTTATAAAGCAACATATAGAAATACTCAATGTATGGACTTCAAACTTTGCATAGGCTCCTAAAATTAATTCAATTAGACAAATCCACTCTCAATTTCAATCTATGGGTTCCCTATCCCCAAAAGCCCCAATTCACCTTCTCAAAACCCTTGTTCCTAGGGCATCACCAATCTCACATGTGCCAAGCCTTCTTGGACTAATTCAAAATTCAAACATATATGTTTTATCACCATAAACATGAATCAACTCACAAAAACTATCCTCTTGAAGGAAAATCTCTTCCTAATTGATTGTCCCCTCCAAATAATCTATGTTTTCACAACTTTATTTTATGTGGTGGCCACCAATCTCAAGTTAGATCTTCATTTCATGGTTAAAAATATTTGTAGAAGTTAGATAAATGGCATTCCATGAAGAAAAAGTGATAATTTCATGGAAAAACCATGATTAGATAGAAAAAAACTATCAAAATGCTTAGAAATAAGATTGCTGTAGCCAACAGTATAGAAATTTGATGAACAAAACTTCAAGTTTGAATGCTAAACTGAGTAAATAATATCAAAACATGTCTACTGAGATGTTACCAATCATTCCAACATGTGAAAGCACTTAGAAAGCAAAGAGATCTTCAAATTACTCTTGAAACCAAGCACTTTACTTCTATTTTTCTGAGACAGTCCGTACAATCTGTGTTTACAGTCCATACAAAACATATATTTATAGACTTGGAAGATAGAAACTAACCCCCTTAACCAACTCCAACTTTTTTCACTTCCTATTCCTTCATAAAATTTCAATTATGGAGTTTCCCTCCAAAATGCCCATGTAGCCGTTACATTCAAGATTTAAATTTTTTAACTATTAAACTATGTTTTTAAAGACCTTTTTGAATCTTTTAACTTATCAAATGACATGCTAAGGTTATGATAACCTATAGTACCCTATCAAAGGACTCTCCTACCCTATGAAATCCCTAGATCCTATTCAATGGCTCAATTACAACTTTTCCAACATTGAAATCCATCAAGACATCATACAACATTACGACTTTTTTATGCTTTCAAATGCCATGATTGGTTGAAGGATTGCCCAATTGACTCTAGGAGATTCTCCATGACCTCTATGATGACTTGGACCTCTAACATGCCTCTGATAAGCATATGATGCTCCTACATAACAGCCTAAGATTCTCTTGAAACTTTTTTTATAGTTCTTAATTTCAAAATAGATACAACTTTTTCATTGTAACACAAAGGCACAAATCTCATAATTTTACTCATGTTCATCATCATTACTTAATGGTGTAGGGGCACCAAGGTCATTCTATGAAGACACCAAGGACTAAGGATCCAATGGACTTCTAATATAGGGAGACTCTACCTTGCAAGTGGACTCCACTTCACAAGCCCAACCCTCAAACTCAAGGTACTCAAACAACTTGGATCAACAGTTAGGAACTCCCTGCCACCAATAGGCCTACAAAGGAAAATACTTCTTAAATGGTTTCAACACTTGACTTTTTAGATGGAAATGGTTATTATAGACTCAAACCAACAAGAAAAATCTCAAACATGAGGTTTCTCAACTATTACCAACACTTCCTACTAGGACAATTTCTAGTTTTAATAGTCAAACTCCCAAACCATAAAAGGGACCCCCCATTGTTTTTGTATTTTTAAACACTCTTCAAAATCCCCTAAGATATTCCAAAAGATTAACCAACAACTCGACTCTAGCATCAAGTTATGCCCACTTTGTGTCACAATCCTAAATGGCTAGTTTAGGTTGGGTTACAAGGAAAAAATAAACAAATGGGTTCATAGACTTGGTTCAACCCCTTGGATCTCTACTATATATAAAATTTTTCCTTTTACACACTTCACTTTGGTTAGATTAATTAGTTTAGGAGCCTGATCCTTCTTTTTCCTTCAAATCTAGACCATACATAAGATTATGTTCAATCTAGGGCTTGTTGGTAAAAATAGATACCATGCTCCTGCAGCCCTAAATCTCTTCCATCTCAAAGAACCCTCTCTTAATTTGTATTCCACAAAGTGACATTGATATCCCATGGTGGGTTTGCAAGTTATGATTCCATCTTGCTGAAACTCCCAAATTTGGAGTAAATCTGACCTACCTACACTAAAACTGATATAAATTTTTTTGTAAAAAAGATAAAGACCTCAAACCAATTGAAATGGAATCCTGACTCAACCCTCTATCCAACCATATAAGAATTGTACCACCACCAATCCATATAGGCCATACATAATTGAAAAAATAGTAAAAAGGGCATAAAATTTGAGTTTTTTATTGACCAATGTTGTCCACCATCTGTATATGGTTGTGATCTCTGAGGGGGCATATCTTGGAGCTCATGTGAGATATGGATGCAATTCTAGTGCCTACAAGACAATTTTGTGGAGACCTACAATAACCTCACTCACTTTTTGGAGATCACCCTCTATTTTTATTTTACATTGCCATCTCAAGCGATACAAAAACTTGCAATATTGGCTAGTACAAAGTTGTTAATTGCAAAATCTCTCTCACCTTTCATCATGGGATCAAAATTTCTACTCCGTTAGCTCTAAGTGGTTAGGTAAACCCTATCACCAACTTTTTCTTATCCCCTTCAGTGCTCAAACATTCTTGGGCATGTCAAATCGGAATGTCCCTAAGGGTCACTAAATGCCATAGGGTTGTGATCTTTGATGGGGCATATCTCGGAGCTCATGTGAGGTATAGATACAATTCTAGTTCCCCTAGGACCATGTTTTGGAGACCTACAATAAAATCTTTCACTTTTTGGAGATCACACTCCATTTTTATTTTACATTTCCATCTCAAGTGATGCTGAAACTTGCAGTGTTAGCTAGTACAAAGTTGCCAACTGCCAAATCTCTCTCACCTTTCATCATGGGATTGAATTTTCTACTTCATTAGCTTCGAGTGGCTAGGTAAACCCTATCATCAATCTTGTCCTATCCCCTTCAGTGCTCAAACATTCTTGAGTATGCCGAACCAGAATGTCCCTAAGAGTCACTAAATGCCATAGGGTTGTGATCTTTGACGGGGCATATCTCGGAGCTTGTGTGAGTTATGGATACAATTCTAGTTCCTACAAGACCATGTTGCAGAGACCTACAATAACATCTATCACTTTTTGGAGATCACACTCCATTTTTATTTTAGATTGCCATCTCCAGTAATGCTGAAACTTGTAGTGTTGGCTAGTAAAAAGTTGCCAACTACCAAATCTCTCTGACCTTTCATCGTGGGATTGAACTATCTACTCTGTTAGCTTTAGGTGGCTAGGTAAACCCTATCACTAACCTCACCTTTTCCCCTTCAATGCTCAAACATTATCGGGCATGCCAAACTGGAATGTCCCTAAGGGTCACTAAATGCTATAGGGTTGCAATCTTTGATGGGGCATATCTTGGAGCTCGTGTGAGGTATGGATGCAATTATAGTTCCTACAAGACTGTGTTGCAAAGACCTACAATAACCTCTCTCACTTTTTGGAGATCACCCTTCATTTTTATATTACATTGCCATCTCGGGTGATGCTAAAACTTTCAGTGTTGGCTAGAACAAAGTTGCCAACTACCAAATCTCTCTCACCTTTCATCATGGGATTGAACTATCTTATTTTTTAGCTTTGGATGACCAGGTAAACCCTATCACCTACCTCATCCTATCCCCTTAAGTGCTTGAATGTTCTCGGGCATGCCGAACCAAAATGTCCCTAAGGGTCACTAAATGCCATAGGGCTGCAATATTGGATGGGGCATATCTCAGAGCTCGTGCAAGGTATGGATGTGATTCTAGTTCCTAGAAGACTATGTTGGGGAGGCCTACAATAACCTCTCTCATTTTTTGGAGATCACAATTTATTTTCATTTTACGATGCCATCTCGTGTGATGCTAAAACTTGCAGTATTGGCCAATACAAAGTTGCCAACTGCCAAATCTCTCTCACCTTTCATCGTGGGATCAAACTGTCTGCTCCATTTGGCCAAGTAAACCCTATCCTCAATCTCATCCTATCCCCTTCAATTTTTGAATGTTCTCAAGCATGCCGAACCAGAATGTCCCTAAGGGTCACTAAATGCCTTAGGGCTATGATCTTTGATGAGGCATATCTCGAAGCTCGTGTGAGGTATAGATGTGATTCTAGTTCCTACAAGACTGTATTGTGGAGATCTACAATAACCTCTCTCACTTTTTAGAGATCACACTCCATTTTTATTTTACAATGCCATCTCAAGTGATGCTGAAACTTGCAGTATTGGCCAGTACAAAGTTTCCAACTGCCAAATCTCTCTCACCTTTCATCGTGGGATCGAATTTTTTTCTCTATTAGCTCTAGGTTGCCAAGTAAACCCTATCCCCAAACTTTTCCTATCCCCTTCTGATGCAAACAATAGTATGATGAGCCCTTTAAACAACCCAAAATGAGAAAAAGTGTAGAAGTGTTTCAAGAGACTCTTCTAGGCCTTGATGGGAAAAATCTAAAAATAGTCAACTCTAGGAGGTTTCAAGGCATCAATAGGTTTATTTTGGCATATCTAACTCGTTCCAATCAATAGCTTTTAGTTTCAATACCTTCTAAGCCAAAATGCTCAATGTACCAAAATGTTGTCAATGCAAGTTTTTCCAATTTTGTGATAGCAGCAAGACAAATTGATTAATAACTTCTTTTTTTCCCAAAAGACTTTTGAAAAAATGGATGTTTTGGATACCCTTTATCCTTGCACAAAACATATATAAAACTTAGATACCATTCCTTTGGAAAATATCAGAGATCCTTCATGCTACTCCTGTTTCCAACAATGTAAGCATGATGCAATTACAAAGCAATTGATAGGAAGACTTAAGATCTGGTATGTTGATATCAAAGGTAAATTTGGGGCCATTCTCCTATCTAAATTTAACTAAAGGAATATGTTGATTGTAACACTTCATATGTACTTATGAAGAATATCATACGTATAAATTGATATAGTGGTATAATCCATTGAGCCAAGAGTTTGATTAAGGATTGAGTTTAAGAGATTTTGAGCCAAGAGTTTGATTGATGAATTGTTAGAAGCATTCCAGAGCTTGTGATGCCTTTTATCAAGATATACCCCACTACACTAATTACAAACACTTTTGAGTTGTTTAGGAGTCTTTAAGACCTTCAAAATTGACTTTTAATTTTTTGTGCCAACTTCAAAAACAAGAAATTTTATTACATTAAATCTAGGCATTATCTTTCAACAAAAAGTTATTAGCATTCTTATTTAGCCCCATCCAAAGTTTTGAGAAAGGTCTAGGAATAATTTGTACTGAAATGTAAACTTAATTTAAATAGTAACCTTATGCAAATTCAAGGTTGACATTGTCCATGAACAAATCATTGCTCAATCAACCTTGTTCTCTCCAATTTGGAGTTCTCCCTTGTCTACCAAATTAGTCTGTAAAAAAACTCAAAAAAGCCTAATCATTCTCAAATTAATTATGTTTGAGAAGGGTACATTGCACTCACCTTCAAGGTGTGAATCTCTTTGTAATGATAACATTGCTCTCACAAAAGCCATAATATTGAAACACAATGAATGCATGAAAATACCACATTGTAGGTCATGTGTCTAATGGCTTCTTGTTTATTCATTTTTTTTATATTCATTACACATCCAAATTGTCACCAACTCTGTAACTCTCTATCCTCCACTAAAAACATCAAATTGCTAGAGGCAACTCATTGTTTTGTGTTGTTTGTCATGACTAGGGATGATAAGAGTATGAGTAGATATAAAATATTTTCTACAAAATATAAATATATTCCTATGTGACAATGGATAATCAATATTGACTAACTTTAAAGATGTTAAGAAAAGGGGAAATTTAGTTAAAAACATTGGAAATTTAGTTTAAAACATTGATAAATTGTTAATGAAGATAAAATATTGAATGGACTTATATCAAAAGTAGTGATGTAAAAATAGAAGATATGAGTCAAAGGGGGAGAAATGAACTATTGGCAAATACTACTCAGGAAGAGAAGTGTTATAGTTAAGATATGAGTCAAGTAGAGACATGAAGTAGATAAGTGTTGCAAGGAGGAGATGAAGGGTTTATTGGTTCATGAGTATTTTCATAAGGGAAAATATATAATAGAAAAAAGTGGAAACATTATTGTGTTTCATCATAATTTGAAGATGATAAATATTGGTGAGTAGAGGAGTTCTAAGGCCATGCACCAATTCATGCACTAATTATCTAGTAATTACTTTGAAAACCAAACCTAGTGTGACCTTATTAGGTCTATGTACTTTACATGTGTTAGGTGCTACAGGAATGGAATTGAGAATCTAGGCTTTGGAGTCTTAAATAAATTTCAAAAGGGTGTCTGAATCTACCCATAGAATAGTTAGATTTCATCCTAAGAGGAATTTAGTTCCAAAAAATTAGAGTAGGAGACCTACAAGGAATTCTATGATAGTCAACATTTTGTACTGTATGACAATTGGAGGGTTAAACCAAGAGTTGATTCTCAATCAGTTCAACATAAGGAAGGTTTCCCAATAGAAACTTGGAGTTGGTGAAGCCATTGGTGAAGAGTTACAGTTATTGGCTTGGAATAAGGCTAGTATCCCTAAAACAAAAAGGTGCAAGATCTTGATTAGAGAAGTACTCACCTTGGAGGAGTTCGCAAATGACCTTATCACTTTGGATAGGCCACAAAAATGATATCCTAAAGGAGTAATATATTAGGAAGGCCACAAGTTTAGTTTGGTAGATTAGGAAGAAGAAAGTGCTTAAACCTCACTTCTTGCTCAACATCTCTGCATTAGTGAGGGGGAGATGAAGAGGATAGATGGCTACATAGATATGGAAAAAATAGAAATATAAAGAGGGGGAAATAAGAGAGAGTGAGATACAAGGATAACATGAGCTAAAACTACCAAATTGTAGTGCTTGAATCCTTCATTAGAAAATTGACACCTAAATTTGAATACGAGTCTAGAAAACAACATGTTCCTTCCACTTGTCATACTCTTTTATTTCCTTTTAAAGATGCTCTATGATTTTCCATAACATGCATTGTAAATTCGTTAACAAGTATAGCTCCCTCTTACAAGTATCTTATGTGTAATCTTAGATTCATCCCCCTCTCATGTGAGATATCTCTCTTTCTTATACATCACAACTATTTATTGAAGCTCAACAAGCTAATTGTGTTTTTTCTTCTTGTCTATATTATTTTTGTAACAATGATTTTTTCTTCTACACAAACTTTGTGACCACTTGTGATCAAATTTTTATCTTATTTCTAACATAAATGTTTAGAGAACTTTTGATCTAATTTTGTTGGATAGAGTAATTTCAAACTACTGATTTCTTTCATGGAGTTCCTAATAAATCTCAAGGTTCTCATTTAGGTGACCAATTGCTAGGAGATCCATGAATATTGCCTAATAAATTTTATTGCCAAGAGGTCCTAATCGATCTTGACTGATAAAGTTTATTACTAATCAATATTGTATCAAAAATTCAAACTAATTAGGTATTGAATTAAACTTGATAAATAAATGATAGAGAAGGAAAACTTTAAACATGAACAAGATCATAAATCATATGATGATGACATATTGCAAATGATTAACTTATGCTTAAACGGTGATAAAGTTTATTGTCAATCAATATTCTATCAAAGTTTTGAATAGATTAGGTATTGAATTTAATGTCATACATAAACATATCTAATTTAATGTCATACAGGCACATATCTAATCTAATGTCATACATGAACATATCTAATTTAATGTCATACATGAACAAACATATAATATAAAATAATAACCAATAATGTCATGTACATTAAAAAACACATTATTTATTATGATAACCAATAATGTCATATATGAACAAACATATCATATATTAACCAATAATGTCATAAGTCAAATAATGTCATACATCAAATAAATATCATGCATCAAATATAGAATGTCATATACATCAAATGTGTATCAAATATGTCCACTGATGCCTATATATACATGTCTAGATGAACTATATCTTTTCCTTCCCATGAGGGGAAGGAAAAATATCTCTCGATGTCTTCTTTCATCATGTGGAGGGAGATGGTGGAGATGATGGGGTCCTCCTGACATGCTCACTCGTCCTCCTGTTGAGGTTCTTCTCCAAGTTGAGCTTATACAAACAAAGTAGATATGAATCAATATTTATTATACATTGAAATCAAATATACGTAAACAAAAAATCAATTATTTTCTTACTGCCATCAAATAGTCACTCTGTAAGTCCACCTCAAAGGCTTGTGGATGATCAGGCATGATGAGACCCTACAAAAATTCAATAAATATAATCACTTATAAATAAAATTAGAAATTTTGAGACTAACTATTATAAACAACTAAAATGAAGAAAATTCTTTCATACCTCAGTCAATGGCTATGAGCTAGCCATAGCTGTGACCACTCCATGATCAACAGACTATCAGAGATGAGGAGATGTGTCTGACGTCATGAGCTGCATGTCATACAATACACATTACATGTAACATGAAACATAAAATAAATATAATCAAATGAATTAAATTAACATGAAACAACTGTACCTGTATGAATTTTGTACGATGTCTATGCTTCGAGTCTGTAGTAAAGGTTGAGCGTCCTATGGAGAACTGATGCACATGCATAATTTTTTTTGTCAATCCTTAATATTATTACATTATATATATATATATATATATGTATGTATGTATGTATGTATGTATGTATGTATGTATGTATGTATGTATGTATGTATGTATGTATGTATGTATGTATGTATGTATTAAAATGATTAAATTGATACATACCTCTAGACTCGTGGAGGGGAAAAAAAATGGGCCTAGAGGATCACTACTAGGACTAGCAACACTCTACCCTAAATTTTGAACAATATCAATAGATGCTAATTAATTAATCATTCACTATACATATGAAATGTCATTAGATTAGTAAATTATAATAGTAATTTACCTATGTGTCAATGCCAAATGTGTCATTCAGGAACTCATCAGTGATGAGCCCATCATCCTCACCATCTCTAGTATGAGTGCCAATGTGCATAGGGATCAACATGAAGTGTACATGTGACCATAACACATAGAAGGTTCCCCTTCAACTAATGGGCTCGTGGAATGGATGAGGGTCTGCGTCAAAGTATTAATGGTCCTTATAGTGTTGGCATGTACATGTTCCTTCACAACTGAAGGAATAGTCACATGATCATGCTATGGCTTGACCAAAAGTGCCCTAACTACATTAGGATCATGACGTGCTCCCAGCCTCTCAAATGATGACCCCCCACCTCTACCTTGGGAGTCTAATATATCAAAATAATTGGGGATCTCCCCAAGGACAAACTCACAATATAATTTCTTCAAAAAATACATGGAGACCTCATGATTGTTGCAAGGAGGGGCATCAAAAACCATCCACCATCTATCCCAAAAATTATTTCTAATAGCATCATGTATGCACCAATGGATGGGGAATTGTTTAGTACCCTCTCTAACAAGATTTTTCTCACTGAGTTTTCTAAATAATGCACAGATACTACCTTTAGGTATTTCTTTTTTTTTAACATCTTCATATGACAATTTATTTGCATAAATTTTTTTTTGTTCATCCCTCTTAACCCTCAAAATATCTAACTAAACACTAACTAAGGCTATTTGGGTCTTAATGGATTCAAGGGATGATGCCAATTGAGCCCTCAATGGATTGGTTTGTCCAGATTCTTTCAACCGAGCAATGAGACCTTCTAATTTAGTTTTGCCTCTCTCTATTTCATTTATTATATTTTTTTGTGTACCTAGTAGAGGTCTTACAATTGGTTCAAGTTGTGGAATTTGTTGTTCTTCTTGAGGAGGGTTTTTGGTTTTGAGGTTATTGAGGGTTTTGAGGTTCTTGTGGATTTTCCAGTTGATTATGGACATTTCTTGATAAAAAATCAATTGAAATCCAAATAAACAAACTAATCTAAATGAAAATTGTAAAAACCCTACAAAACAATATGAAAAACATATCAAACAATGCAAATTTAAGTTTAGATCACATACAACATCAGTGTGGGTGTGCTTGTGATCTCAATTTTTTTTGGAAAGGAGGCATATTGGCAATGGATGGTGCAAAAATGCTGAAACTCCAACCCACGTATGTGGTCTTGCAGGAAAAGGGCAAAAAAACTAATGGAAATGATGGGCTGCGGGTGTGGAGCCCATCATATATATAAAAATTATTTTTCTAATAGCACATACGTGCTATTGAAAATAGAGAAAAAAAAATTGGCACCTTTTTGGCACCACAACTCGATGCATATGCACACATATCTCTTGATTTGTTAATTGGAGGTGGTGTGATCACCTGACTTATTAGGTGAAGTGATCCCATCTGAACCTAATATGCTACAATTTTCCTTTCTCTTGCATGTCTTGTTGATCTCATCTCTAAAATTCTCAACATCTACCTTTATTTTTCCTTTGTTGAACTCACTGCTTAGTACCTTTGACCTTGTTGGACAATTCCTACTTATATGACCAATCTTCAAATAGCTAAAACATGTGGTTTAACTCAAGCATCTTTTTAAGTCACTTCTTAAATGTGTTCTTATTCTATTTTAAGAAACATGTTTGTACTATTGAAAATAATGACAACTATACCTAGTGTTATAATCCCAATTATAAGAGTTTCCATTGTGCTTTACCTTTGTCTACTTGTTTGATGACCATTTAGGCTTGGATCTATACTCATATGTTCTATGTCCATACTTCAGATAGTTATAGTGGTATCGTTCAAATATTTGTGTGCTTATGGTCTTGGTTCTACATTCATGTGTCTAATGTCCTTATTTGTTGCATTCGTCGCAATGACCCATGAACTTCTACTTATGATTCTGATTTGCAATCTTGTTCTTGCAAACATTAGCAATATGAGTTATCTTACCATAGTTATGATAGGTAGGTTTAGAATTATTACCTTTGTTACTTCTTTCTTCACCACTTTTGGATTATTCTCCTTCTTTAGTACTAGTGTAATCCAATCTAGAAGTGTCACTGTTGGATCTAGGAAACCTCATCAATTATTCAAAGTACTTGATAGCTTAACTAGGTTTGTTGAAACTTTAAAAAAAAATCTTTTTTTCTTTTCAAATCATTTCTTAGTTGTTCATTCTATAACTTTAGTGTTGTGATCTCAATATCTTTTACATTTAGTTCATGATTTGCAATCATCATTTGACTCAAAGTTTCCAATTGCATGTTAGTAATCCTACTTAGCTCTAATGTTTTCTCTTCCAATCTATTGGTCAAAATCCTTTTGTCATCTTCATTCATCACTTTATCCTCTTCATCTCTCTTTTTCTACTCGATCACCTCACATAGTAATATTGATTGGAATTCTTGTTCTCTCTTAAGACTTTCGACCTCTTCAATTAGGGTTTCATTCTTTTCCATTGGATCTACAACTACTGCATCAAATTCATTGGTATTTTTATCTAAAAATAATTCAATAGTGTCAGTCTCTTGGTTTTGTGTACCATTCTCTTCAATAACTATTTTCTTCCTTCTTTTCAATGATATCTTTAACTCATTTCTTGCTTCACTCAGCTGACATAATGCAAGTTGTATTTCAATCTTCTAGTTCTCAATAGTCTTTCCAAACTTGTAGACTTTCATTTCAAAGATCTTTCCTCAAAGATACAAAGCTTTACTTTCTAGAGAACACATCTCTGATACCAATTTTTGGAAATACAATAGGGAAGTAAAATATAAGAGGGTGGGGGAGGGGGGGTGAATCATCACTTAAAACTTTCAACCTCAGAATCATTCACCACACATCCATCTCACAATTTATGCATATAACTAAAATACCAAATTAAACATATACATTCATAGCATGAAAGTAAAATATTCAAAACATGTATGACAAGATATTTGGTTACCCTTAAACCCTCAAGGAGAAGGTAAAATCGAGGTGGGGATGACACCCACAAATCTTCACTACCACAGTAATAAAGTGTATCCAATGGAGGTTACAATGTTTTAATCATGAAATGTAATGTACCATATAAAAGATCTACCCTATTAAAGGATTACAATATTGTTAGATCTTACCCTATTAAAATATTTGAACACCTTATTAGAAGTGTGCCTAGTAAAAGGACTTTAAATTACCATAAAGTAAGCATCATGTTAAAGGATTTATAATAGCCTATCAAGACTACTCTATTAAGAGATTTAATTGATTCACCTATTAGAATGTCTTAGTAATGATCCTTTGGTTAGCACTCCATTTCTTGATGTCAGATCACCTCTATCCTAATGTGTACTTGATCCTTCTTTATAAGATGTATCTCTACTTTCTTCTAATTCCTTTCCTCTATTCTTCTTAAACTAATTATGTAATGTAACTCAAATCATCAGACCTTAGTCACCATGAATGCTCTGTTTGCACATGCAAACTCTCTTCAATTCTCCTTTAGCATTTTTTTAAAGTTTATGGTTTCTCCTCCTTAAGAAGACCTAGCTAACTTAGGGTTAGGTATGAACCAATAATTTTTATTTGCCCATATGGTCTCTTAATCCTTCCCTTTTTTTGATTGGATGCATGTAATGCATAGGGATTCATAATTAATATTCATCCTTATCATTTAAGATCATAAAATAATCATAAAGTCAACCCAAAATGGTTTACATATAAGTTTGTTCCATTACAAATAACTATGTCAAAACTGTGTAACTTGGTACTTGAAGTCACTGATGCTTGGCATCCTTTGCAAGTTCAATATTGTAACTCAACCTCTATATGGCCTGGCATTTGAATAGCTTATAACATACTATCTACTCAACGCTTGCTTGTTACTCTGCTCATGCTAAATATTTGTTTCTTGGCATATACTATCTAACAACATATGCTCAACATGTATTACTTGTTCAACATGAATTTGTAATGAAACTTGCAAGAAAAATTATAAATGTTTCCACATAACCCATAATAGATCTTAAATAAATATGTAATTAAAATCCACATGAAAGAAAATAGAAAACATACCCACAAAAATGTGACACAAGATATACCTTGGGAAACCTCATTGAGGGAAAAACCCAAGCTCCAAAATCATCCATCACCATGTATTATTAAAAAAAAACACCATTCTAATACAACCATGAAAGCCTTCAAAGACATAGCCACAACCAAGAAATCCATGTAAACAAGCATGAATCCACACATCCCATGCCATGCTTCCAACCTTCACAAATGCTCCCTTGATTAACCTACCAAGCCTTGCCCCACCTGACTCTTACCTTTCTTCCTTTTGTCTTCTAACACCAAAAATGATACGTGTGGCTACTTATATAGTAGCAAGTCCCACAAAACTATGAATTAGTATTACATAAACTATGTGCTAAAACCATGTGCTACCTAACCCCTTGACCACACATTTAATATTGGAACTTTAATTATTTTCTCTAATATTAAATAATTACATGCAATATTATCACAATATTACAATTCAATTCATCAAGTATATCTCACGAGAATCTTTAAATGTTGCACATCCATCCAGGTGCTCCTAGATACAACATTACATAATAAAATAAAATAATAGAATATAATAATATTATGCAATGTGTGCAACACTCATTATCTCAAAAATCTCCCACTTGTTGTATACATTTCATATGGTCAATCTATAGCCACATAAATGAACAAGGAAACAATCCCTCCTAGCACATCCACCATCACAGATCAAAGTATGTGAAGTTACCCATCTTGATACTCATAAAAAAATCAAAGTATCCAACATCTCAAACATGAATGATCTCACCTCTTATTATGCATCCTAGGTGTAAGGGCAATCTTACATCACCCAAATTTTTTTTTTTTAGTCTTTTCTATTTTAATAAGGACTAGTAGACAAGGTGGTTACTATTTATGAAACTTTCTATTTTTAGTAAGTTTGTCATATGAGCTTGGAATGTTCTCATTTTTTGTAAGAAGCTTCACTTTGGAGATATAAGCCTACCATAAAAATTCCATTGCTCCAACTTAAGTACTAGAGAAGTTATTACAAATTTTTGATGGAAAAATTTGTAGAAAAATCTTCAAGCTCACCATTGGAGGCCTTAGAGTGCCCAAATGAGATCTAAAATCTTGACAAAAGGGCTAGTTTTTTTTTGAGCTTGTAGATCAAGAGCTTGCATTTTCAAAAAGTGGTTATAATAGCCAATCAAAGAAATAGTTCATGAGTTATAGCCTTCAAAAGTTGGGCTACCAAAATTTTTAAAATAATTTGTCAAAGATGTATTTAGCTGACTCTATGTGTATTGTTAGGCTGTATCAGCCCTAGGTATTAAGTTTGAGCATCTAGAACCTTTCTGAGTGGCATAAAACTACCTATTTAAGAAAGACTCAAACATTTTCTAGGACAACTTTGGTTGATAGTTCAGAGCTTGTCTTGCAAATTATTATATTGAAGGCACCCATGTGGGTTAGCAAATTGTACTTATGAATCCTATAATTTTGCATTTGTGGTGAAAATAAGAAGTCCATCTTCTATTCTCACATTTGCTATTGTTCCTTTATTTCTGTTATGATTTTATGGTATTAAAAAATTGCCTATTGTGATGTAATTTGCACTAGGGTTTTAGTGGAAGCATGAAAATGCCTCCACGAAGAGAGCATGGTGGAAGAGCTTGAGGTGTTACACCTAAGGATTTTTGAGCCCTCGAAAGGAAAATGCAAGAATTGGAAGAACAAATGGAAAGAGGAATATAGCTTCTGATAAGAGATGAAAGCTAGGATGAGGATGAAGTAGAAGAAAATGTTAGAGAAGAGGCAGTTGTAAACCTAGAAGAAGAGAGGCTTTTTAGGACCATCTCCAAGATTGGCAAAAGACCTAAGTTTGAAGTTCCCATATTTTTGGGAAATCTTAACCCAGAGGAGCTAATCAATTGGATCAATGAACTATAGGAGTACTTTGAGTATGAAGATATTAGTGATCCTAATAGGGTCAAATTTGTGAAGGTAAAACTAAAGGGACAAGAAAAGATGTAGTGGCAAGACGTTCAATTGGAGTGAAATAGAAAAGAAAAGGAAAAAATCACTAAATGGGATTGGATGAAAGATAAACTAAAGTGACAATTCATTCCCATGGATTATGAGCTTGATTTATTAGAGAAGATGCAAGGGTTGAAGCAAGTGGGAGAATCTATTCAAGAGTATACCCAAGAGTTCTAACAAGTTCTCATTAGAATTTGCCATGCAGAAGTGGATAAGGAGAAAATTTCCCATTGTCTTAATGGGTTAATGCCCAACATTCAAAATAAGCCAAGTCTAGCTCAAATGAGTAGTATTGAGTAGGCATACCAGTTTACCGTAATAGTTGAAGGTGAACTGAGCAAGAAGTTTGACAATAAGAATAGTGGAAGAGGTCATGGTAGAAGATTTGGTGGACAATCTTATGGTGGTCATAATGAAAATCAAAAGAACAAGGATGAGGCTGGAAGTAGTAGTCAGAACTAGAGGGGAAATAATTTTGATAATTTCCATGATCAAAACAATAGAGATTAGAGAGGAAGAGGCAAAGGACAAGGATTTAGAAGAGGAGGCTTCCATGGGAAATGTTTTCACTATAGAGAAGAAGGGCATAGATCATTTGAATGTACCCAGTGCCAAGGAAGGATAGATCAAAGAATAGAAGGCCAGGCTAGAGTTGCACATGTTGATGAAGATGCTAGATTCTCACATTCTAAGGATGTTGAAAGAGGAGAAGTCTTGGTTAACTGAAGTGTCTTGCTAAGTGGTGAGAACGAACTTGAGCAAAGAAGGAACTTGTTTCGCACAAGATATAGATGTGAAGATAAGTGTTGTGATGTGAACATCTATGGTGGAAGCACTAATAATCTAGTGTCAAAAATGATGGTCACCAAGTTGAAGCTAAAGAGGTAGAAACACTCGCATCCATACCATATTTCTTGTGTGCAAGATGACCACAAGGTCATGGTCAATGAGCAGTGCTCAGTGAAGTTCAAGATTAGAAGCTACCATGATGAGGTACTATGTGTTATCATACCTATGGACAAATGTCATATGTTGTTTGGTAGGCCATGGTAGTTTGACAGGCATGTTGTACATGATGGACATGCAAATACCTATACTCTAACTAAGGATGGAGTGAAACATAAGTTGAAGTTGTTGAAAGATAAAGAAGAAAAGGTATGTAGTGCTACCAGAATATGTTTTGTTAATGGAAAAGAGTTTCTTAAAAGTATGAAGCATGAGCATATGTGTTTTGCTATGATTCCTAAAGATAGTAAAGAAGAAGTAGAGGAGGTACTTGTAGAATTTGTAGATATGTTGGAAGAGTTTTTCAATATTGTATCAGATAATGTACCTAATGGATTGTCTCTAGTGAGGAAGATCAGTTACTAGATGGATTTGGTTCCAGGAGCTAATTTGCTAAACAAGGTAGTGCATAGAATGACACCAACAAAAAGTGAAGAGTTTAATAGGTAAGTTCATGAGTTTTTGTAGAAGGGATTGATTCAAGAGAATCTAATTGCATGTGTTGTACCACTAGTGTTAGTACCAAAGAAGAATAGAGAATGGAGGATGCACATAGATTCTCATGCTATGAACAAGATCACCATCAAGTATAGATTTACTTTGCCAAGTTTGGATGAAATTATGGACTATTTGAATGGAGCTTAGTATTTCAAAAGGATAGATCTGAAGAGCGGGTACCATCAAATTTGTATCAGAGAAAGTGATGAGTGGAAGACTACTTTCAAGACAATGAAAGGACTATATGAGTGGTTAGTCGTGCCTTTTGGGCTAACCAATGCACCAAGCACTTTCATGAGGTACGCAAGGAGTTCTATGTAATTTTTTCATTGTTTACCTATATGATCTATTGATCTTTAGTAAGACATTAGAGGAGCATTTGATTCTTATTCATAAGGAGTTTGATAAGTTGACAGAAGACAAGTTGCTAATAAACCTAAAGAAGTGTAGTTTTATAAAGAAAGAGTTGGTGTACCTAGGATTTTTAGTCTCAAGAGAAGGTCTAAAAATGGACCCAAAGAAAGTGAAGGCTATCCTTGAATGTCCTACTCTAAGGAGTGTGATAGAGGTAAGATCTATTCATGGACTAGCTACATTTTATAGAAAGTTCATAAGAAATTTTACCAGTATTTGTGGACCCTTGATCAAAAAAATGAGAGGGGATAGGAAGGATTTTAAGTGGAATATAGGAGTAGATAAGAGTTTTAATCTATTGAAATAGAAAGTTATTGAGTAGCCTATTTTAGCACTTCTTGATTTTAACAAGGTGTTCCAAGTAGACTATGATGCTAGTGGTACTGCAATAGGAGCTGTTTTGAGTCAAGAAGGTAGACCTATTTCTTATTTTAGTGAGAAGTTGAATGATAGAAAAAGAAAATATTCTATTTATGTTCAAGAATTTTATGTTATATTTCAAGAATTGAAGAAGTGGAGACACTATCTTCTTCCCGAGGAGTTTTTTTTGTATACTGACCATCAAAATTTGCAATATTTGAATAGTCAAGGAAAATTGAACCAAAGACATTTAAAGAGGATTAATTTTTTGCAGAGTTATACATTTATTTTGAAACATAGGAGTGGGAAGTCTAACAAAGTTGCATATGCTCTTAGTAGAAGACAACATTTTCTTACAAAAGTGTAGATAGAGGTGATTGGGTTCAAGGAACTTGGTACTTTGTATCTAGATGATCCAAATTTTGGTGAAGTGTGGAAGGCTTGTACATAACCTGTTACACTTGATAGGACAAAGTGGTTAGATTTTATGATCCAAGATAGTATGTTGTTCAAAGGAAGCCAGTTGTGCATTCCCAAAAGTTGAATGAGAGAGAACCTCATCAAGGAGAATCATACTAGAGGATTAGCTGGACATTTTGAAAGAGATAAAATTATAGCTTTGGTTGCTTAAAATTATTACTATCCATAGTTATAGAAAGATGTGAAAATTTTTGTATAAGGTTGTTGAGTATGTTAGATGGTGAAAGGAGTGAAGCAAAATACAAGGTTGTATCAACCATTACCTATACTAGAGAAGCTGTGGGAGGGTATCAACATGGATTTTGTTCTTGTTACTGAGGACACAATTCGGGTATGATTCTATTTTTGTGGTGGTTGACAGGTTTTCAAAGTTGGCACATTTTATTCCTTGCAAGAAGACTAGTGATGTTGTTCATGTAGTAGAGTTATTTTTTAGAGAAGTGGTGAGACTACATGGTCTACCAAAGAGTATAGGTTCAGATCGAGATACCAAAATTGTTTTGGATTTTTGGTATACATTGTGGAAGAAGTTGAAGATAGATTTGAAGTTCTAGTTCAACACATCATCCATAGAATGATGGATAATTAGAAGTTATGAATCACAGTTTGGGAAATTTTCTAAGATACTTGGTTGGAGATAAACCAAAAGGATGGGACATGGTTTTACCACAAGCAGAATTTGGAAATAATAATTCTATCAATAGGAGTACTAGTAAATCACCATTCCATATTTTATATGGGAGTAGTCCTAGAAATGCTTATAAACTGAGGTAGTTGGATAAAGGAGAGCTAAGTAGCATTGAAGTAGAAGATTTTGCTAAACATTTGAAGAACATCCATGAGGAGGTGAGGAAGCACATCATAAAGATAAATACATAGTATAAGGCTAAGATAGGTGTTAAAAGGAGATATAAGGAATTTTAGATTGGAGATGAAGTTATGGTTCATTTGACAAAGGAGTATTTTTTAGTGGGTACATACAATAAGCTGAAGATGAAAAAGTTTGGATAGTGCAAGATAGTGAAAAGGAATGATTCTAGAAATACATATGAAGTGGATTTTCCTACTGCATTGAATATTTCACTAGTATTTAATATTTCATATTTGACAAAGTATTATGAAGGAGGTGATGGAGATGAAGTCACAAAAGTACACTGGAGTATTCTAGTAGCTAGTTTGGCTACATAGGAGATTGAGGAGATACTAGATAGTCATATTGGCAAAAGTAGCAGAAATAGAGCTTACGAGGAATAGTTGGTCAAATGGAAAGGAAGACTAGTTGAGGATTCATCATGGCTAGGAAAGGAGGAGGTTAACCATCTTGGTTTTCCTTTGAACACTTGAGACATGACAAGGTCACTTCTCAAATTACCCCAAGTGTCTGATGTAGGAGCATCCTAGGTGTAAGGGAAATCTTGCATCACCCAAAAAATATATTTTATTTTCAGTCTTTTATATTTTAATAAGCACTAGTAGATAGGTTGGTTACTATTTATGGAAACTTGGTATTTTTAGTAAGTTTATCATACAAGCTTGGAAAGTTCTTATCTTCTACAAGAAGGTTCATTTTAAATATATAAGCCTACCATAAAAATCTCATTGCTCTAGCTTAAGTATTAGAGAAGTTATTGCAATTTTTTAGCGGAAAAATTTACAAAAAAATCTTCAGGCTCACTATTGGAGGCATTAGAGTATCAATGAGTTCATTGAAGCAAACTCATCAGTGTCACCTTCAAAAATTGATGCCACCTATGGAAAATTTACAATATGGTCAAAAGAACTAAACCATTCAAATCTTTAATTTGATTATCAGAATTAAGAATAGAAAGGATTAAGGAATAAGAACAATCAATCAATACTTTCATCTTATTCAAAATGACTATCAATTTCCCTGTAAAGAATTGTAGCAAATCTTGTACTCTATCCATACTCTCTTTAATTGAAATGATCTTATTAGGAAGGTCAAGCTTCTTGGCCAATAGAGGTATCAATCTATCAAAAAATTGCATGTATGGCCTCCACTAATAGAAAATTGGGTCTAGCCAAATTACTGCTTCTTTGCACATTTTCTCAGTAGCCTGCAAATTGGTGAATGCATTATATGCATCTTGAGAGATTCTCTTCAAGGTGCCTATCCTATTATTCAAAATGTTTAACATTACACCACTTTTTAGTGCACTATTAGATTTAAAAATTTTACCCACCACATTTATTACTAGTGCTTGCATTGTTAGCCCCATGGGTATGTGTTCTATTTGAACTTCTACCTCAATACTATACCTAATTTCCTCCACACTCCTTTGCGCATGTTCTTCCTCTATTGAATCTTTGAGTTGGTCTTTAGAGATGCAATTTCCTATTCTGAGCTCTAAACCTTACCCTCCAACTCTTCTATCCTCTGTTTTTGCACATAGCTTGTTTTAAGCTCTTCTTCATACAACTTCCTAGTATCCAAGCACTCATTGTAGGCAGCAGCAAGCCCATCCTCAATTTGTTCCATCTTTTCCACATTCATGAATGTAAAGTGTTTAACCATGCTAGAGATCTCCTTGCCTATGGTAGTATCCAATGTTTAGGTAATAATGTTACCTTGAGCAGTCTCTTCTACATTCATCATTCTGGGCTTTTTAGTATCAGGGATAATACTCCAGATAGCTAGGGTCTTAGTATTTATATTAAAACCTGACCCTCTGTTTAAACCCTCACTACTAGTGGCCTAATAGTTGATTACCTTGTCTTGCCTTCTAATCTGGTCAAGTATAAAGGCCCTTTCATTATCTTAGCCTGGCACTAAAATCATACCACTTCTATGCACTAACTCCCTAGCCATTGCAATGGTCATCATTTCACTATCTGGATCATATGCCAGTAGTTTGTCTACTAACTCTTTATTTTTCTCAAGATCTTCTCCTAGCATAAGGATTAATGTGAGCTAATTTTTCTTGACTTTATATAAAAAGTTTTAAATTTTGATTATTTAATGAAATCATCATCTTCCATAAATTTCTTAGATTGGATAAGTCTATCATCCAACCTAGAAGCTGCAATTTGCAAATCAATTCAGGCTCTACCTACCTCTATTTCCCTCTCATGTAAATAATTTTGCCTAATTTCAAAAAAATACTAATCATTACCTGAAATAACTTGTAAGGCTCCAGTCACCACCCTCTTTGGGATGTGCATAGTTGTTTGTCTTTTATTTCCTTTGGCTCACCATGTAGAAGATGAAGGCTTCTCCTTATCCTCAACATCAATCCCTAATTGGACATCAGGCTTATGGGATTCTTGATTTACTATTGCCTCCTCTCCTATAGGCTCATTTTGCATTTAGGACATAATATGATCAAAAATTTGTACCATTTTCCTCAAATTCTTAGATATGGGATCTCTATGTAAAAACCTTTAAAATTTGGATTGGTCCTCTTCAAGGCATCCTCCACCTTTCTAATTTCACAATACTTTCCCAATAACTCCTCAGACTCTCTTGTTGCCACTATATTTGCAATTAAATCTTCTACATGGATGGGTTTTTTGAGAGGTAGAATATAACCCCTAATTGCTTTGACTTCATTTGTTACATAATTCTCTAGGTCATACATTTTGTATGGTCCAGTGGAAAATTTATACTGACCTAAATACTCTTTGAAATCCTCATAAGAATTCTTTCCAATTATAAAATCTCCTACTTTAAAACATCTACACACAAATATAGGTTTATGTAGGGAGGGAGGAATCATCTCTTTGCTCATCGATAAAAATTGCCTAAAGAATTCAATAATGGCTAACCTAGGAGGCAAATATTTGGGTAATATATGAGGTGGTTAAGGGCATGCATAAACCCTCATTAGGGTACATTCTTTGAAAAAAAAATATCACCCCAATTATAATCTAGCTTCATTTTATCATCCAAAAAGGAAGGTCTAAGTAATGTTTTCAGAATGGAGGGTACCCTAAAAAATGTATGATCTACCATTCTCATAATCACAACACTAAAAAAATTGAAAAATACAATAGCATTTGAATAATGGAAATTTCTAACAACCCTCCTATCTTTAGAAATGCAACTATTAGACCCTTACTCTTATCTAGTAATGCTTTAGAAAACTACAAGCATAGAAGCGTTAACCCTCTCTAAGCATGGCTTTGCAATCTATTCTATGCCCCTAGAATGCCATCTTATCATATGAACTAAAACCCTTTCAACATATCCTTATGTATTTACACTTCAAAATGCTTTGTATTAGTGTAAAACATTCATTTCACCTTTCGTTTTATCTTTTATGCACTTACATTGAAACACATGATCTTGCTCTTTTAAGAGTATCTTATGCTCATACACCAAAGCCATCTCATATCCATGGAGAGAAACATGAAACACTTCTATGACTTCATGCTATACTTGCAAACAAAAGAACATAAGGGAAAACTTTTCTCTTAGAAAATCAATGGCTTAGATTACATTTCAGAAAGAACATTACCATTGATTTAAGCACATGCAAAATGGATCACTTAAGTTATCTTCTATGTGGGTTAGGCCCATATGACATATTTGATATGTCACAATTTGATTTTCTCTTTTCAAGTCCCAAGTGGCAATCTATTAGGTGCCACATGACATATTCTTCTTCATGGGACCACTTTATGGTTGTCTGCAAGCCAAAACAATAGAAGTATGTGGAAGAAATAAAACATTGTTTCGCTCTTATGAGTTTATTTTGTGCATAGAACCATAAACCCATTTAATATTCCCTTAAGACATCTTTTACATCGTTATGAGCCTTTATGCCCTTATGCCATAACAAAAAAATGTAAGAGCGTAAATCAAATCAATCCACTTTTCTACCCATCCCCTCAACTTGTTATTCATACCCCCATAAATCAATGAACATAACCACTTTAAACCTTATTACACTCATACACTAGAAAGGAGAACATATAGTTGGAGGTATTTTACTAAAAAGGTTTCATTGATACAAGCTAACTCATCACCGTGGAACCATAAGACAAATCTTACAAGGTATGAAAACTTCTTTTGGACCTTCACTCAAGGATCAATTGTATGGCCGCAAAGCTCAAAAGTTCACCACTTTGCTATTATGAAATACACAATTGTATACCTGTGAACCAAACTCCTCACTATTTTCTTACACCATTCAAGAAAATGTAACCACAAAGATAGAGGAAAGAAAGCATGAGGCCCCTGTGGGAAGCAAGAACACCATAGAACTGTAAGAAAATTTAAGATAAACCTAGGGTTTTAACATATTTAGGATAGTTTGAGGACTATGTTGATGGAAAACCTTAAGAATTTAATAAATTTAAAACAACATAGAAATTATGACATAGCTAGGGTAACACAAGATTTGAAAGATTGTAAGAACAAAAACCCTAATCTACAAGACACAAGAACTACATAATTTTTCATATATATTTTGAAAATTCTCTGATCTATGAAAAATTAGACCACCAGTGGCTCTATTTAGGGATAATAGACTACTTGAGTCTATGCAAAAATCTATAATCTATGGTAAATCAAACCACATACTTGATAGCAAAATGACAACTTCCTTAGAGAGCACAGAAACAAAACAATAGAAATAGAAAACCACACTATATAGAGGTATTTATAGGGACTTTACAAAAATATACATAATATACAAGGATACAAAAAACCCTAAAACTACTATTTATGGAAAATAGATACTTTATGAAAAGTATCTCTTCAAGAATTTTCCACAAACTAGCAATTCAAGAATATGTCCAGTTAGATCCCTCAAAAAAAATGAGTCTTCACCATTTGTATCACAAATGTTGTATAGGCCAAACTAGATGGGGTCAAATTTACCATGCTTACCTTTATCTTCCATCCTAGCATTCCACATCAATACCATATCACCTATCTCAAATTTCCTCTCAATGGCCCTCTTCTCATACCAAATGCTTCATCTATGACTATAACTTGGCATTCTAAATATAGAGGAATCTCTTCTTGTTTCTTCTAGTTGCATGATATCATCCATCCTAAGTTGTATTTCATCAATGATATCATCTTCATAAATTTGAACAAATTTATACATCTCCTTTAAATTATTATGTGGAAGTCTAGCTTGTATTCCATAAACCAAATCAAAATGAGCACATCTAATAGCCTTTTTCATAGTAACCCTATTAGCCCATAGAGCTAATGGCAATTTTGAATCCTAGGCCTTCTTATTCTCTCTTAAAATCCTTTTGATAATTTTCAATATACTCTTATTACTTGATTATTCTTGATCATTCCCTTGGGGATGATAAGGTGAGGATGTGTATTCTATAATGCTACATTTCTAACAAAAAAATTTATATTCCTCGGATCTAAAACACATAGCATTATTAGTCACAATTTTCTATGGTCACCCAAATCTGGTCAGAATGTTATTTAAAATGAAGTTAATCACTACCTTACTTGTTGCATTCTTAGTAGGAATTTCTTCAACCCACTCAGTAAAGTAATTATTAGCCACCAGGATCCAAGAATGTCCACCACTGGACTTGTTTGAAATCTCACCAATGAAATCAATTCCTCACTGTTGAAATGGTGCCTGCACTTCAACAGGTCTTAATTGTAGATTCTCGAAGAGCTTTAACTTTCAACTAAACCTTCGGGAAGCATAACATGTTTTAACAAACTCATGAGCATCTTTGAAAATTGTTGTCCACCAAAAGCCAGCTTTAAGAATTTTATGAGTTGTGGTTTTAGCCATATAATGACCCTCACACACACCTTCATGCATATCTCTTAAGATCCTTTTGGACTCAATTTCATCTACACATTTCAATAGGACCCCTTTCATATTCCTCCACCACAATTGCCCTTGCACTATAACATACCCTATAGCCTACAACTTCAAGGATCTTTTCTAGTTGTTTGTTAATCTTGGTGGGAATTTCATATTTTGCAAGTAATAAATCACATCTCTATACCAATCAGAAGCATCCATATCACAAAGATTATCCCTACAACTATCATCAAATTGATTGATTTGATTTTCTTCTAAATTGGCTTCTATCATCAATTTGGCCAGGCCTTGACCTCTAACCAATTTGGTGATTTGAATATCAATGTTAAACTCTTGTATTCTATTAATCTAGCTATATCTTCTACTAGATACTTCTTGTTGTGAAAATATATCCTTTACAACAATAGTAAGGACAAATGCAATGACAATGGCTCCCATTAGGCAACATCTAAAAGATTTCACCCCTTTCACCTATGCATATGCCTATTTTTCATTTATATCATACTTGAGTTCTACTACTTGTAATGATTTTCTAAAAAGTGCAATGGGTTGTTCATAACCTTCCTCTTTTTTTTGTAATAGTACTATAGCAACAGTGTGAAATGAGGCAAAAGAGAATATATGCATTAGCTTATCATAATTTGGTGGCCTAAGAATAGGAGCATCTTTAATAGCTTGCTTGATCTTCTAGAATGCAATGATAGGCTCCCCATCCTATTTTATCTTAGATCCTTTCTTTAACATCTTTGATATAGGCCTATTGATCTCTACAAAATTAGTCACAAACCTTCTAAGAAAGTTAATTTGCCCAAAAAATGATTGAATTCCCTTAACACTCTTAGGATTCTGAATTTTGTCTATTGCTTCTACCCTTTCAGGGTCAATTCTCACTCCATGATTACCAACTAGATGCCCTAACAACTCTCCTTTAGTAACACCAAAATTACACTTTCTAGGATTTAAAGAGATACCATACTTAAGGGATCTGATAAATACCTTTTCTAGATGCATGCAATGATCATTCTCATACTTAGAATAAGCAATTAGACCATCCTAATATATAGCCAAGAATTTATCAATAATATCAGCAAAAGCCACATCCATAGCATGTTGAAAAGTGGCCCCAACATTAGTAAGCCCAAAAGGCATCCTAACATACACATAAGTACCCCATGGAGTAGTAAAAGTAGTTTTAAACTTTTTTGATTCCTTAACAACCACTTGATTATAGCCTGAAAATCCATCCATCATGGACCTAAGTTCAAATCCAATGACCTTTTGCAACATAGCTTCCATATTTGGCAAACCATAATTATCCTTTAATGAAGATATATTAAGATTCTTGAAATCAACACACAATCTTATGTCTCCATTTTTCTTCCTAACAGGGACTAAATTGGACACCCAAGATGAATGTCTGATAGGCTTTATGATTCCTACATCTCTTAACTTGATTATTTCCTCTTACATTTTGGGAGCCAGAGTTGGGTTTATTGGCCTCTATTTCTATTTAAAAGGCTTAGCATCTAGTTTCAAAGGGATTTCATGCTGAAAAAATTCTCTCTATAAGCCTTTAGGTCATCATATGACCATGAAAATAGATGTCTATATTCTCTTAACAAACCTATCAAACTTTGCATTATTTTAGGAGATAATTTCTTACCAATATATACCTTCTTGGGCATTTCTTTAGTTCCTAAATTTACCTGCTATAAATCCTTAGCATTATATTCATTGGTATCTGACCTATCTTGGTTATCAAAAACAGTTTCTAAAATAACTAAACCCCTTGGGATTTTATTTGTTTTCAATTCTAAAAATTCCAACCCAAAAACAATATCTTTTCCATTTATAGTTTCTACATAAGTTGTACAATCAATTTCTTGCCCTAATACAACATGTTCAAAATTCAAAAATCTTAGAATTTCTTTATCATCCTCAAATACTTGCCAATTTTGAACATTACTAGGAACAAAAGGCCTAGTTTGAATCTCAACTTTGCATACACCAAAAAATATAATGTCATCAGGATTTATTGCTATGTTTGCTAACAAATTTTCCATCTTGTTGTTAGTCCTATCTTTCCAAACTATCCCAAATGCATCAAAATATTCAATTATGTCCCATACAACATTTCTATATTGTTTTAATCTTTTGATTTTTGACACATAAACATTTCTTACTTGGGATAGAACCAATTTAGAATCCCCTATAACATGTAAACATTTAATCCTATGCTTGTGAGCTCATCTGAGTCCTAATAACAAGGCCTCATATTCTACTATGTTGTTAGTACAAGAGAAACTCAATGGAAAAGAGAATTTGTATATTACCCTAGTAGGACAAATCAATAAAATACATGCACTAGATCCATCCTTGTAGCAAGCACCATAAAAAAAATAGCCCATAGATTACCTTTGTCTACCTTTACGTCAACTTCCACTTCCATCTAAGATTTATGCTTCTCTTTCTTCAAAGCCAGAACCTTAGCTCAGAATGCATTGACATCTATATCCACAAAGGTTATAATATCATCATCTTGTTAGAAATACTTTTAGAATAATTGAGAGGAGGACCAGGCGGGGGTGTGAATCAATTATTCAAGGTCCAAATGTCCTATTCAAACTTTTTCACTAAGTCTAATGAGCCCATTCAAGCATTCATTCATCAAGGCTTTAAATTTTCTAATCAGCAAGTTACTATAAATCAACATGCAAGAATAGCACATAATAAATCAACACATAACATAGTGATTTACATGGAAACCATATTTGGGAAAACCCACCAATAACATGCTACTCAATTCTCACTTTTTTGAAGTGATGACCTGTGAAAGGATTACCCTATTAAAGGCTTACAACACACTATTAAATGTAACCTTGTTAGAGGATTTAATGACCCTGTTAGAAGTGGGCCTTGTTAGAGGACTTTAGAACATTCACTTGAAATGTCACCCTGTTAAAGGATTTACAAATGGCTATTAGGCCAACCTAAGTTCATAGGATTTTTATTCTACCCTAACTAATACAATTGCTAGAGAGTAACAATTAGAGATTTTGACTTGATTGTAGAATACAACTTAACTTGCATTTCTCAAATCACTTTTCAGCTCATACCATTGCCTAGCCTTAAATCACTACAACTTTGACAGCTTGCCCTCCTTTTAGGCTTAGTCTTCTTGAGTCTCCATGCTCAATGTACTAGTGTAATCATTTCTTCTTGACCACTTGTAGAAGTAGAGCCTTTGTGCTCTTCCTTCTCCTAAATGTCTTCTTCTTAACACCCTTTTAACCACTTCATAGTTTGGCTCTTTAGCAATGGCAACATTAGCAACATTTTCTTCTTGGTCTATGACTCCTTAAATAGAAGTCTTGGAGTTCCTTTTCTTGCTTGATTCATGCATTCTTAAATTTCAATTTTTATGGATTAGGTAGGATTCATTGCATCTAACCCATATGTTATTTCCTCTAAAAACTTCTTGAATAATTCTTTTGAATTCACCCAAAAATGGTTTACATAAAATTTTGTGCCACCAGCTCATCATCCCTATCCTTCATTTGGTTTACAAAATTCAAGGTAACCACTTTGTCAGCTTAGATTTGGCAAATCTTTGTTATTTAAAATTATGTAGCAGGTTGGCACTATTGAAATATTGGTGCTTAGCACATACTATGTTACTCAGCATCAACTGTGTTTTTCCTAATGCTCAGCACCTAAAGATCACTTGACACACACTAGAATTTCCTATTAGTCAACTCTAATTTTGAATTTTCTTGGCTTCAACTAACTTTCCTGACACCCACTAATGAACTTAGTTTACGTATTGCAATCAACCTTGTTACAACATATTCCTCCAAAGTTTCTAAGTGTAACCAACCTCTGTATCTTTGAATGTGTTATCAGTACATCATTTAACCATTGTCTTAACTGATCCTTGAACTTCATTACAACATCATAACTCAACCTTTCCCTTAGGTACTCTTGCTACATCTTGTTGATCAAATCCTCTTCATCAATCAACTAAGTGATAGTACTTGGATCTTATAAGAAAATGTCATTCCTACAAATAGAAAATTTGACATCAATGACAAAATAATGATTGAAAACATTTTGCTAATAGAAAAATTCTCTTTGAACTTCAACAATGAGCTTTTCAATCAGATTTCCAACAATCTCCCTCTTTGGCGTTGATGGCAAACCAAACTGATCAACCAATAGACTACACAATTCAACCACAAGCTAACTAGGTTAGAATAGTAAGTCAAATGCCAAAAAGTAAATGTATTACTATCAATTTTCACATCTCCCTCTACTATCCTGATTACTTCATTTCTACTTCTCCCTCTTAGCTATTGTATCCTTGTTCTATGTTTCTCTTCCCTCTGTATTTTCGTCTTCTGTTGTTCTGATCAACTTTTGATTATTTCTATCCACTTCACCCTCTATCTTTATTTGATCAATATCTCCCTCAT
The DNA here is from genome assembly GCA_028749045.1 of Cupressus sempervirens. Classification (NCBI taxonomy): domain Eukaryota; kingdom Viridiplantae; phylum Streptophyta; class Pinopsida; order Cupressales; family Cupressaceae; genus Cupressus; species Cupressus sempervirens. Next base: position 600,813,779 of record CM053791.1, on the reverse strand, counting down.
ACTTTTGATCACATGCTGTTTATTAGTTTCTTACAACTTCTCCCTCTTTGATAGAAATGCTAAAGACGTATTAGCATCTTAATATGCAAGTGTAACTTTTACAGGTTCATTCAATTTCTCCCTCTATCACCTTGCTTATCACTAATTTGGAATTTTAGCACTTCAAATTACTTTAGGCATGAATCCTAAAGTGAACACCCTTTGCATCAATGTCTAACATCTTCAACAGTTAGCTCATGTGATGTAGAGTAGTCTTTCTTTTGCTTCAAGTAGCCTTGGCTAGGGGTATCACCCCTTACTTACCTCTAAGATACTCAAAAGGATCTTTAGGTAGTGCCTTTGTGAAGATGTCAATAATCTATTCTTTTGAGCTTACATATTCCATCTTCACTTGTTTATCTTCCACCATTTCTCTTACATAGTGATACTTGATTGCAATGTGCTTGGTTTTAGCATGCATTACATGGTTCTTTGATATGTTGATAGCACTTGTATTATCACAATAAAGTATCATAGGCTAATTTACCTCTTCCTTATACCTTGTAGAAAATGTTTGATCTATACAATATTGGTGCAATTTATAGTAGCTGCAACATATTCAGCTAGTATACTATGAGGTAGCACTTTGCTTTTTGCTGGTCCATGTAATCATTCTTTTTTCCAAGAAAAGTGCTTCTCCACTGGTGCTCTTTTTGTCATTAATGTTACCTCCCTAACCTGCATCTATGTAGGCTCTTAGTTAAAAATTTTCACTTCTCTTGTAATATATACCAATGTCATCAGTCCCTTTTAGATACCTTAGTATTCTCTTTATTTTCATTAAATGATTTTCTCTTGGATTTGTAGAAAATCTTGCCATTATTTCAATAGCTAATGCAATGTCTAGTCTACTATGTACAACATATTGCAACTTTCCAATCATTGATCTATATAATGTCAAATTTACTTCAATAGACTCATCATTCTTGGATAACTTATGTCATGTTTCCATTGGTGTGCTAACTAGTTTTGACTCTTGTAATTCAAATATTTTAAGTATCTCCTTGATGTATTTGGATTGGGTCACAAATATGCCATTCTTTAATTGATGTACTTGCAATCCAACAAAGAATTTGATTTCTCCAAACATCGACATCTCAAACTCATGCTTTATTTGATCAGCAAAATCTTTGCATAGAACATCTTTTCCTCCAAATATTATATCATCAACAAAGATTTCTGATATTAAAATGTCTTTACCTTTTTTGGCTTTGATATACAAGTTGCTATTATCATTTGTTCTCTCAAATCCTATTTCCACAAGATATCTGTCCAGCCTTTCATACCATGCTCTAGGTGCTTGCTTCAAGCCATTAAGTGCTTTGTGCAGTTTGTAGACCATGTCCTTGTTCTTGTCATTAACAAATACCTTAGGTTGTTCTATCTAGACTTCATCTTCTAGTATACAATTCAAAAAAGTAGACTTGACATTCATTTAGTAGACTTTGAAACCTTTGTATGTAGCATATGCAAGCAGAGTTCTTACTCCTTCCATTCTTGCAACATGGGCAAATGTTTCCCCATAATCTAGTCATTCTTCTTGTGCATAGCCTTTGCAAACTAGTCTAGCTTTGTTTCTTGTTATCTCACCATTCTCATCAAGTTTGTTTCTAAACACCTATTTGGTACCAATTACATTCTTATCAGTTGGTCTAGGAACTAGGGCATAGGTTTTTTTTTTCCAATTTGATCTATCTCCTCTTCGATAGCTTTATACTAGTCATCATCTTGTAGGGCATCTTTCACTATTTTGGGTTCAACCTTTCTTAGTAGACATGATTCATTCCTGATTCTATTCCTTGTCATTGGTCTAGCATCCTTATCACCAATGATTTGATATGCAGGATGGTGTCTTCTTACATATTTGGCTAACCTTGGTTCTGTCCTTCTTTCCATGTTTGATCCTTTAGCTTCAAAGTCATTTTTCTCTTCTTCATCTAGTACTTCATTATCTCTATCATGTGCACTAACTTCAAATTCAAAGTGTGCATTTTCTACATTCTATAGCTCGGCTTCTAAATATAGCTTGGCATTCACTGATTATGACTCGGTTGATACTGAAATTTCTTGTTGATTCTCAACTTGATTTGCAACATTATCTTCAATAGACATTCCTTCATAGAAGTATAGAAAGGATTTATAATCCTCTGATTGCTTAGTTACATCAACTTGAATTTTTACATGGTCATCAAAATTTACATTTGCACTCCCCACAATCTTGTTAGTGTTAGTATTCAAACACTTGCATGCCTTATTTCTAGTGGAGTATCCAAGGAATATGCCTTCATAACTTTTTGCATCAAACTTTCCATTTCTAATATCTTTAAGAATATAGCATTTATAGCTAAATACTTTGAAATGTTTAACATTAGTTGAGTGACCATATCACAATTCACAAGGTGTTGCATTTGTACTTTTCTTGACTTGAACTCTGTTCAGTGTGTAGATTGTACTGCTTATAGCTTCTCTCCAGTACTTAAGTGCAACATTTTTTTCCATCATCAAGGTTCTAGCACAGTTAATGACTGACCTATTTCTTCTTTCAACAATACAATTTTGAGGTGGGGTCCTTGGTGTTGATGTTTTCCTTTTGATGCCTTTGTCTTTGCAAAATATCTCAAACTCCTGTGATGTAAACTCACCTCCTTTGTCTAACCTTAAGATTTTCAGATTCTTTCCTTTTTATTTCTCAACTCTAGCCAAATACAACTTCAACATTTGAAATGCATCATATTTTTGTTTTAAAAACATAGCAGTCATCATCCTTGAATAGTCATCTATGAATAGCATTATGTATCTGTCTCCTAGGTAGCTTTGCACTTCTATTAGACCACATAAGTCTATATGGACTAGGTCTAGTACTTCTTTGGATGTGTATGTTTTGCTTTTGAAACTAGACTTGGTCATCTTCCCTGGTTGACATTGTTTGCACATTGTGTTTTTAGGTTTCTTCAATCAGGGCAAGCTTTTGACCTTCTTCTTCTTCTTCCTGATACTAGTCAAATTATCAAAATTAACATGACATAGCCTTTTATGCCATAACCATACATCATCAAGTCTAACAACAAGACATGTTGCATCTTCTATATCTAGGTAAAATAGATTACTCCTAGTTTGGCCACCTTTTCCTATCAGATTTCCATCAGTATCATAGATCTTGGCAGTTTTGTTTTCAAACTCTACCTTAAAACCTACATTGCCTAATTGTGATACACTCAACAAGTTGCAGTTCAATCCTTCAACATAGTATGCATTATCATATGAAATTTTTTCTATGAGTTTACTAAAGCCTTTTCCTTTGATTTGACATGGAGCATCATTACCAAATCTAACACTATTTCAATCATATTGAGTAAAGATAATGAACTTACTTTTATCTCCTATCATATGATGTGAGCATCCACTATCTATGATCCACTTGTCATTCTTGTTGACGTAGGTTACCAATGTTGTTGCTTCATCTTCATCTTTATTTAATTCATCCTTCATGGCCACATAGATCACTTCATCATCATTCTCATCAAAGTCTTCTTCAACAGTGTATCATCTTTTGCCTTTTTCCTTGTAGTCTTTGCTATCATCTTCTCTCTTGTTTTTGTACTTGTTTCCTTTTTTGTAGTTCTTCTTCTATGTAGATCTTGTAGCAATATGAAATACTTCATTGCAATTGAAACATATGATAGGGATCTTACCTTTGAATTTACATTTTCCTCTATTGAATCTTCTAGCCAATAGTGCTTCTAACTATTCTACATCTTCCTCATCTGCGCTGCTATCACTAGATGCATGTTTTCCTTTTATTCTCTTCTTTCTTGATGTCTCCTCCTCAATGTCTTCTATTTTCATCTTGGCCTTGAAAGTAGATTCAAATTTCTCTTGTCTAGTTATCAAAATTGGATAATTCAAATATAGTAAGTCTTCCTGCTATACCTTCAAAGGCTAGTGGGTTTCCTTGTACACACCTTAGCTCTTGGATGGCTAAAATGTCAATAGCATAAATAGGGAGTAGAGTTCTTAAGTATTTACTGATAATAGTTTCTTCTTCCAATTGATCACCCATACTTCTTATTGCACTTACCACTTCTTTTATTCTAGTGGCATATTGAGCAACATTTTCACCTTCCTCCATTTTCATGTCATCAAACTTTCCTCTTAAGCTTTCTCTCTTTGCTCTCTTGACATTCTGATCTCCTCTATAGATATCTAATAAGGATTTATACATCTTGAATGTAGTGTCAAAATCTTTGATGTCATCATATTCTGCATAGCTAAGTGTAGAGTCCATTTCCAACATTGCTTGATTGTGCTCCTTCCTTTTGCTCAAACCATCTATAGTAAGAGGTCCAGCTGGATTTACATGTTCTATTCCAATTAAGATTTGAGCATAGTCACCTATTGATCCAAGGTGAAATTTCATCAAACTCTACCATGCAACAAAGTTATCTTTGTTGAGATTGGGAACTTCTCTCTTTGACATCTTGATCTTCCTACTTCTAGTACCTTAAAACTAGATCAATAGATTTCTTTGATACCAATTGTTAGAAATACTTTTAGAATAACTGAGAGGGGGGGAGGTGAATTAGTTATTCAAGGTCCAAATGTCCTATTCAAACTTTTTCTATAAGTGTAGTGAGCCCATTCAACCATTCATTCATCCAAGCTTTAACTTTTCTAATTAGCAAGTTACTATAAATCAACATGCAAGGATAACACATAAAAATTCAACACATAACATAGTGATTTATGTGGAAACTCAATTTGGGAAGAACCACTAGTAACATGCTACTCAGTTCTCACTTTTCTAAAGTGATGCCTTGTGAAAGGTTTACCCTATTAAAGGCTTACAACACATTGTTAATTGTGACCTTGTTAGAGGATTTAACCACCCTATTAGAAGTGGGCCTTGTTAGAGGACTTTAGAACATTCACTTGGAATTTCATCATGTTAAAGAATTTACAAATGGCTATTATGCCAACCTAACTCCATAAGATTTTCCTTCTACCCTAACTGATACAATTTCTAGAGAGTAATAATTAGATATTTTGACCTGATTGTAGAATACAACTTGTAGATCTCAAATCACTTCTCAGCTCATACCATTGCCTGGCCTTCAATTGCTACAACTCTGACAACTTGCCCTCCTTTCAAGCTTAATCTTCTTGAGTCTCCATGCTCAATGTACCATTGTAATTTTTTCTTCTTGACCACTTGTAGAAGTAGAGCCTTTGTGCTCTTCCTTCTCCTAGATGTCTTCTTCTTGACACCCTTTTAAACACTTCACAGTTTGGCTCTTTAGTAGTAGCAACATTAGCAACATTTGCTTCTTGGTCTATGACTCCTTAAATAGAAGTCTTGGAGTTCCTTTTCTTGCTCAATTCATCCATTCTTAAATTTCAATTTGTATGGATTATGTAGGATTCATTGCAATTAACCCATATGTTGTTTCCTCTAGAAACTAATTGAATAATCCTTTTGAATTCACCCAAAAATGCTTTACATAGAATTTTATGCCACCAACTCATCATCCTTATCATTCATCTAGTTTGTAAAATTCAAGATAACCACTTTGTTGGCTTAGATTTGGAAAATCTTCATTATTTAAAATAATGCAGCAGCTTGACACTATTGAAATACTGGTGCTCAACACATACTGTGTTACTCAACATCAATTGTGTTTTTCTTGATGCTTGGCACCTAAAGATCACTCGACACACACTAGAATTTCCTGCTACTTGGCTCCAACTAAGAATTTTCTTGGCTTCAACTAACTTTCTTGGCCCACTAATGAACTTAGTTTAAGTATTACAATCAACCTTGTTATAACATATTCCTCCAAAGTTTCTAAGTGTGATCGACCTCTATATTTTTGAATGTGTTATCAGTACATCATTTAGCAATTGTCTTAACTAATCCTTGCACTTTGTTACAACATCATAACTCAACCTTTCCCTTAGGTACTCGTTACATCTTGTTGATCAAATCCTCTTCATCAATCAACTAAGTGATAGTACTTGGATCTTATAAGTGAATGACATTCCTAGAAATAGTAAGTTTGACATCAATGACAAATTAATGATTGAAAATATTATGTTAACAACAAACTTTCTCTTTGATCTTCAACAATGACCTTTTCAATTAGATTTCCAACACCTCTATCTCCTCTTCTATCATATATATACTCTTAGGTTCTCTATTTATTTTTACTAAATTCCCTTCAATTTGGAAAGTGGCAAATGACAAGTGACATTGTAAACTCCCACCCATGGCAGGACTCCACTTTTTAGACAACAACATGGCATACTGGGGTGGAATATCAACAACTAATACACTCATAGTAAGTTGTTTGTCAGGATAAGCTATCAACTTATATGGCAAGGCATTAATAGTGCCTATGACTATCAATTTTCTTTTATCTATAGCACAACATCTTCGCTAAGTAGTATCAACCTTCTAGCTCAATTCCTTCATTATCTCAAATGGCATAACAGTATTGGAAGCACTAGAGTTAATCATGCAATTTTTTAGTGTTTTACAATTTATGAAGATACTCAAAAAAATGGCTCAACACTTCCTAAACACTGATTTACAGAGTTATCCAAAAACATCCAAGGAATTTGGGACACAACTACTTCAATTTCTGTGTCTTTTACCTTTTCTTTATTTTTTCCTTTTGGATTATGATTCTCATTACAATCATGTCTTACCTTTGCATTAGTATCTCCCAACCATGCTATGGCTTTATTTCAATGTTTAGGGATTCTTAACAATTTAGACAAAGGAACCTTGATAGTGATTTTTGATACCACATTAGTCATGTCTATAGAAGAATCAGAGGGGACATCAATAACCATACTCTTTTTCTCATGATATTTATCCAAGATGTTTATATCATCTTGATGATTCTTGTCATTTTTAGTGATCACTTTTGATACCTTCTCATCTAATTTCTTAGGAACATTATTTGAGAGCTCAAAAACCTTGGGAATATCCACTTTCTTTGGCTCCCATTTCTTTTTGGTAACTTTAACCTTCAAAGTAGTGATTTCTTTAGGCTTGACACCTTCCCCTTTTTTAAGATTCATCCCTTTTATAAACATACTAGTTACCTTGTCATTACCATCTTTTCGAGCCATGTTTCTAATTTGTACCTAAGCTATCATGTTGGCAATAATTTTATCAATCTCTTCCCTAGAGGGATTCCTTAATGTCACTTCTTCTTTGGTAGTTACCATATTACACACATTATGTTCAACATCACTGTCATCAAAAAATACTTGTTTTTGCATATCATTTTGGAACTGCCTTTGCTCATTTACACCTTTGTCATAATCCTCATAGTCAAAATAATCATAATGTGATTCAAACATATTACATCCTACATCATCATTATTTTCTTCATGTTTATGGCATTCTTCTACCTTAGTCTACTTTCCAAGGAATGATAAGGATACCACACAAGATTTAGGGGCATGGGGTAGTTGACAAACAAAGCACCATGTGGGCTCAGTAGTCAATTCAGGATCATCCACCAAATTCCTAGAATTTTTGGATAAGCGGTCAAGGGTCACCTTGTTATTGGTGTTCTTGGGAGGAGAAACATTAGGCTGACCATCCTTCCAAGTAGTGTTATAAGGGAAATTTTGCAATCTATTCTATCTATTGAAATTTTATTGATAAGGGATCTTATTATCAATGGTATTCTTATCATTATTTACCTATAGAAAATTTAGACCCTTTATAGCATTTAGAACATGACTTATTTCACTAGGCTCTTGCTTTTTTCCACCTATGCTTTTGTGATCTTCCTTTCTATTTCCCTTACTCCCAAAAAACCTAGGATCATCTCTTTTGCTTTCTAACCTCCCTAAAATTCTCAAATTATTTTTCACATTTTTAGCAATTCTAAATGCATCTCTTAAAGTCCTAGGTTCTTTATCCCTAAGCTAGTATGTCATTTTACCATCAAAAGCATTCAAATAAGTGATTAGACATATCTTGTCATCAACTCACATTTCTTGCATTAACTTGTACATCCTTTTCTAAAATCTAGTATTGAATTTGGTGATAGACTCATTAGATAACTTCTTAATGTTATTGAATTCACTTAGAATTCCAATCAACAATGGATAATTTAGGAAGTCTCTTGACCCATTCTCTAACATCTTCAGTTAATGACTAAACAAATAAGTTTATAATAACATCTTTAGCCTCAACTTCATAATCACTCATCATATCAGGAAAACTCCTTAAATGGTCCTCACAAGTGATAGCATTATTCCCAACAAATTTAGGAAACCTTTTTCTCATTTTTTGTGGGATGGGATTAGAGAACCTAGGGATTCCATCAAAACATATTTTCCTATAACCCTCTAACTGAATAGGTCTCCTTTATAAGTCAATCTTAGGGTGATTGACAACATTTCTCTTACTATTATTTAAAGTATTACTAGTACTAGCAACACCAATAGATTTATTGAGATCTATTTTCTATGAAAAATAAGACAAGAAAGAAGTAGACATCTTAGTAATATCTTGATTTGCATCATTAGATCCACCATTTACATCATCTTTAGGAAAAACTACAAATTGGTTCCTAGCACCTTCCAGGAATTTAATCTTATTATCCATCTTAGTTATAATTGCTTCATTTTCTGCAATTTCTAATTTCTTAGCCAAGGCATCCTTCTCTTTCCTTTTCTTCTCCAACTCAATATTAGAAGGTGACAATGAGTCATGGATCTAAATGATCCTTGATGGTTCATTAATCCTAATACCAACTTCCTTTTTTTTCCCTTTATCTCAAACATCAATAGCATGTTCCACATCCTTTTTAACTTCTAAGGTCTTGTAATTCTTGATTTGTTGTACCACAAGACCCTCTCAATTTGCATCCTAGCTTTCTAGCAACTTTTGCTCTTGTATCTTAAGCTGTTCAACTTGATCCACAATCTTAGGCTATGAAGCACTAGTTGCTATCTCATTTTTCTTCTTTAGTGCAGCAATTAACCTAAGTAGTTCCTACTTACCTTCATTAGCTTTCATGATCTTCTCTTCCCTCTCCTTTTGAAATTTCCTATCAATAGTCTTCAACTCAGCAAGCTACATTCTGAAGACTTCATTCTCATTAGGATCAAGAATGGTAAACTTAGAACTAGAGGTCTTTTGATAACTAAAACCCTTAGGTTCTAAATGTTTAGGTCTTACTCTTTCATGAGAGTAATCTGACATGAAATGATTCCTACTATGCTAAAAAAGATCATTACTATTCCTATCATCTAGATTAAATTCATGAGGTTCCACAACTTTCTCCTAACATATCATTTTAGAAGTATTATAAAAATCATCATCAGGTAAGCATAGATGAGATCTAGGACCTTTGCAGAAGGGTTCCCTTTTAGTAGCGGAAAGACAAAAAATGATTTTCCTTGTGAGTTTCTCTTGGGAACAGTTTTCTTTTTGCATTTGAGCCCCTTTCACAACCCATTTCTTCCTTCCTTTAGGAGGAAGATTAGTTTGTAACTTAATTGCTAGGATTTTCTTCACATTTTCCCTTGTATTTTTCACACTTCCCATGATCTAAAACTTCCTTAAGCTTGACACTAGTTAAAACCTTTTTGAGTCGCCACCCACCTAAGGGAAAGAATAATGCAATAAATTGCTGGCCAAATGAAAATATCATAGGATAATAAGGAGGAAGTTGACAAATAGGAAGAAACAAATCAGAGTTTGGTTTTGGGACTAAAACTCTTTCTAGATAGGCAAGAAACTTTTATATGGACTATCAATGTCAGGGTACACCTATGGTGTAGGGATTCACTCGTTTCTTTCAAATTCTAAGGATTTGTCAATAGAAAAGTCCACTAAAACCATGGGAAAGTTCAAGGAGTCTAATGAATAGAACATTGACACAACTAAGGAAATTGCAGTGATTTAATACATAAGCATGTGCTTATACAATATTCCCCAGTAGAGTCACCAATTTTATTGACTCCTGATTTAACAATGATTATTAGTATTAGTAGACAACAAAATGTATTATACCTAGAGTTAGTTAATACTCATATTTAGCATAATACAGTATATCTTTGGGCCAACAACATGAAGCACTATGCTTCCTACACTTCTAGCTCTACAAAACCAAGGTGGGAATACCAAGTAGTGATTTAATTAATTTCTTGATTCTTAACCCTTAATCCCTAAGAGTAGAAAATATGGTCCATTTTCTCTGATATATGCAAAACAAACATGAACTACAATAGCTAACAATACTTCATGAAATTCCACACATAGATGATGATCACCCCTATACACTTGATAAAATATTTTGGTTGATTTAGATTTGAATGTAGATTGGAGATGTAGTGGTAGAATTTAATCTCATTTACTTCTGATTTATATGACCATTGCCTTATCCATTGGGTAGAAAGTTAACTATTAGCAAGAGATTTAGTTCAAATAACTTGTAGATGAATTTATCAAAATGTAGTCACCCATTCCCATTCTTATGAAATATCCCTTTCATAAACTCATAAACTCTATTGATTTACTGAAGCACTTCCTTAACTCCTTGAATTAAAAGTAATAGTAGAACTAGTATACAACCTATCTAGATTGCATTCAATAAATTGAACCTTATTTAACTAATCTAAAATTATAAAAACTCATAAAATGGAGACAAAAATTAGTGACATAGATACAGTGTAAAGTACCCCCTTTGTATTATCCTTTTAAAAGACTGATACAATAACCAAAAGAAGGTCAATGAAAAAACCCCGAATATCTTACTTTTTTTTTTTTCATTTCTATATACACATTAGAGAGTACACAACTTGAAAGTAAACTCAAAACAACTATACTAGATGAACCAACTGTATTTTTCTTGAAGGAAGCAAAAATTATATAACTTTTAGACCCATCACAATGCCTTGAAAACTCATTTATATAGGCATGAGTTGCAACAAGCATAGGGAAAATTGTGACTGACAAGTGTCCTTAACAAAAAGGAGTACAAAGATGCAACAAACCTATTTTAAAAAATCTTTGCATTCACAACAGCAAAAGAAACAACAAAAACAATTACAACATGATAGTTGGCAACATCAAATCTTCAATTTGTCCTTTTCTTCAACAACCCCCTATTGGTAAAGCCTTTATTTCCATGATTGCCTCCCAAACAATGACTTCTCTTTTTGTTGGCCATTCACATGCTTTGATTGTTGCTAACTCACCAACAAACTTTTGCCACCTAGCATCTATGATTACCTTCCCCTCTATTATGAACCTATTCATTTTAGTTTAAACTTTAAATAGAGTATCAATGAGTTCATTGAAAGAAAACTCACAACTGTCACCTTCAAAAATTGATGCCACCTATGGAAAATTTACAATATGGTCAAAACAACTAGACCATTCATTCCAATCATTAATTTGATTATCAGAATTAAGAATAGAAAGGATTAAGGAATAAGAACCATCAATCAATGCTTTCATCTTATTCTGAATGACTATCAATTTCCCTATAAAGAATTGTAGCAAATCCTTTCCTCTATCCATACCCTCTTTAAATGAAATGATCTTATTAGGAAGGTTTGGCTTCTTTGCCAATAGAGGTATCAATCTATCAAAAAATTGGATGTATGGCCCCCACTGCTAGAAAATTGGGTCTAGCTAGATTACTACTTTGCATATTTGCTCAACAACTTGCAAGTTGGTGAATTCATTATACGCATCTTGAGAGATTCTCTTCAACATGCTTGTCCTATGATTTAGCATGTTCAGCATTACACCACTAGATTTAGGAATTTCATCCTCCACATTTATTACTAGTCCTTGCACTATTATCCCCATGGGTATGTATTCTATTTGAACTTCCACCTCAACAGTGTGCCTGATTTCCTCCACACTCCTTTGTGCATTTTCTACCTCTATTGCAGCTTTGAGTTGGTCCTTTAGAGATGCAATTTCCTATTCTAAGCTTTAAACCTTACCCTCCCACTCTTCTATCCTCTATTTTTGCACATAGCTTGTTTTAAGCTCTTCTTCATACAACTTCCTAGTATCCAAGCACTAATTGTAGGTAGCAACAAGCCTATCCTCAGTCTGTTCCATCTCTGCCTCATTCATGAATGCAAAGTGTTTAACCATGCTAGAGACCTCCTTGCCTATGGTAGTATCCACTATATAACTAATCATGTTACCTTGAGTAGTCTCTTCTACATTCATCATTTGAGGCTTATTAGTATTAGGGGCAATACTCCAGATTGCTAGGGTCTTAGTATTTATGTTAAAACCTAACCCTCTCTTCAAACCCTCACTACTGGTCACCTCATAGCTGATTTCCCTTTCTTGCATTTTGATCTGGTCAAGTACAAAGGCCCTTTCAATATCCCAGCCTGGCACTAAAATCATACCAATTCTATGGACTAACTCCCTAGCCTCTGTAGGGTTCATTGTCTCATTGTCTAGATCATATACCAGTAGTTTGTCTACTAACTCTTTATTTTTCTTAGGATCTTCTCCTAGCATAAAGCTCAATGTGAGCTCATTTTGCTTGACTTTATATATAAAACTTTTAAATTCTAACGATTTAATGAAATCATCATCTTCCATAAATTTCTCAAATTGGATAAGTCTATCATCCAACTTGGAAGCTACAATTTGAAAACTAGTTGAGGCTCTACCTACCTCTATTTCCCTCTCATGTAAATATTTTTTTCCTAATGTCAGCAAAATATTGATCATTACGTAGTATAACTTGCAAGGCTCTAGTCACCACCCTCTATGGGACTTGCATAGTTTTCTATCTTTTGTTTCATTTAGCTACCCATGTAGAAGATGAAGGCTCCTCCTCCTCCTCAACATCAATCTCTAATTTGACATTAAAGTCAAGGGATTCTCAATTTACTATTGCTTCATCTCCTCTAGGCTCATTTGGCATTTGGGCCATAATATGATCAAAATTCTCTACCATTTTCCTCAGATTCCTAGGATATGGGATCTCTGTGTAAAAACCTTTAAAATTTGGATTGGTCCTCTTTAAGGCATCCTCTATCTTTTTGATTTCACAATACTTTCCCAATAACTCCTTAGACTCCCTTGTTGCCACTATATTTGTAATTAAATCTTCTATGTGGATGGGTTTGTTGGGATGCATAATATAATCCCTAATACCTTTGACTTCATTTGTTACATAATTCTCTGGGTCATACATTCTATAGGGTCCAATGGTAAATTTATACTAACCTAAATACTCACTAAGATCCTCATAAGCATTCTTTCCAATTATAAAATCTCCTACTTTAAAACATCTACACACAAATGTAGGTTTATGTAGGGAGGGAGGAATCATCTCTTTGTTCATCAATAAAAATTTCCAAAAGAATTCAATAATGGCTAACCTAGGAGGAAAATATTTGGGTTATGTATGAGGTGGCTGAGGGCATGCATTAACCCTCATTAGGGTACATTCTTTGAACAAAAATATATCACCCCAATTATGATATAGCTTCATTTTATCATCCAAAAAGTGTGGTCTGAGTAATGTTTTTAGAATGGAGGGAATCCTAAAAAAGGTATGATCTACCATTCTCATAATCATAGCACTAAAAAAATTGAAAAATACAATAGCATTTGAATAATGGAAATTTTTGTTCCAAATATGAGTCCGCAATTGAACAGGCAACTCACCAAATTCATCATACATTTAATCAATGAAATCTTGATGGATATAGCCAATGTTCTTATATAGGACTAGATGCATGAGCAAAGATTAGTGATGGAATTTGAAGTCCTTTAACTCTCCTTTCTTTGCATTCACACTTTGATGGTGCATACTTTCAAATAATTAACCCCACATAGTCATATTCCCTATTGTGGAAAGGGTCTTGTATATCACATGCCATTAAAAAAAATGAGCCATATACACAATCTCCTACCCCATTGCTTCCCAGGACTTTGTGTAATCCTTATATAGTATTCTTAATATAGTTCTTGAATCTACTTAGTGGAATGTGATCTTCTACTTTCCTTGGTATTTTCCCTACCTTTTTGACATTGTAGGGAATATGAGGTAGCATCATATTATTTAGGTAATGAGTTTTGTTCCTTCCAAATTTTCCCTATAAGTCCTCAATATTCATGGGTACATCCATCTACCCCTCCAAACCAAAAGCTTCTATAACAAAAGTCTTGTCAAGTGTACATAAGATGCTCCCATTGTGTCTATGAAATGATCTAGTGACTGGATTATATGAACTTATTAGAGCCTTCACCAAATCCACATTAATGAATACTTTAGGGAATATTAATTTTTCCATATTCCTATTCCATGGGTTACATATTAGGACATTTTTGGTTCTATTCTAATAGAAGTACATGAATAGATTAAAACCATTGACCTTGGGGCACATTGCATCCCTACATAAGAAGGGTCTTTAAAAACATGTTTGTTAGTTGAAACTACATTGGATGGCCTTAGGAGGATCTTCAACCATTCCCCTGCATTTTTATTTGGTTTGCTGACCCTTGTTTTCTTTTCAGCCTTAGCTGTCCCCTTTTTCTTCTTTCCTTCTACTATTACTTCAACAACATCTTCTCCTTCCTCTTCCACTTCTAGTTCATCAGCAAGGATTTCCTCAACATCAATGTCAACCATTATTGTCTAAAAATCTACACCTCAAACCCCTACACCACTGGCACAAAAAATCACAAAAGCTAAGAATACCTAAATAATTTTTAGAATGGAAAGCACAAGATCTCAAAAGTGGCAAACACTTTGAACCTTCAATCAAAAATTTAGACTTTATTAATGCAATCTAGTAGCTTTAATAAATTCTACATGCACAAGTTTTAATACCATCCTTGTAGGGTATGAGAAAAGAATATCAACCGTATAATATGATCTTGAAGTACCTTTTTGTTATTTATTTTACTTGGCTATGATGAATTTATCCTTTTTCTTAACTAGCATGACACCTCAACTGACCTCCTTTTGTTTTTAAAACTTAGTCTTCCACTTATATTTTGAGTCCCAACCCTACAACCCTTGTGACTTTGAAGATGCAACTATCAGACCCTTATGCTTATCCGGTAATGCTTTAGAAAACTACAAGTGTAGAAGTGTTAACCCTCTCTAAGCATGGCTTTGCAATCTATATTGTGCCCCTATGAGGTCATCTTATCATAAGATATCAAACCCTATCAACATATCCTTATGTATTTACACTTCAAAACACTTTGTATAAGTGCAAAATATTCATTTCAACTTTCATTTTATCTTTTACACCCTTATGCTGAAACACATGATCTTTCTCTTTTAAGAGTTCCTTACACTCATATGCCAAACCCATCTCATATCCACGAAGAGAAACATGAAACATTTCTATGTCTTCATGCTATACTTGCAAAAAAAAGAACATAAGGGAAAACTTTTCTCTTAGAAAACCAATGGCCTAGATTATATTTTAGAAAGAAAAACACTGTTGATTTAAGCACATGCAAAATGGATCACTTAAGTTATCTTCCATATGGACTGGGCCCATCTAACATATCTAACATGTTGAAATTTTATTTTCTCATTTCAAGGCCCAAGTGGCATTCTATCAGGTCCCACATGATGTATTCCTCTTCATGGCACCAATTTATAGTTGTCTGCAAGCCAAAACAATAGAAGCACATAGAAGAAATAAAATGCTATTCTACTCTTATGAGTTTCCTTTGTGTGTAGAACCATTAACCCCATTTAGTATTCCTTTGAGACATCTTTTAAATCAGTACAAGCCTTTACACCCTTGTACCATAATAACAAAATCTAAGAGTGTAAATCAAACTAATCCACATTTTTGCCCATCTACTCAACTTTTGTTTTGTACCCCCATAAATCAATGAACATAACCACTTTAAACCTTATTACACTCATATGCTAGAAAGGAGAACATATAGCCGGAGGTATCTTAACAAAAAGCTTTCATTGATATGACCTAACTCATCACCATGGAATTGTAAGACAAATCTTACAAGGTATGAAAACTTCTTTTGCACCTTCACTTAAGGATCAAACGTATGGCCATAAAGGTCAAAAGTTCATCACTTTGCTATTATGAAATATACAACCATATACTCATAAACCAAACCCCTCACTAAATTCTTACACCATTCAGCAAAACATATCCATGGAGATAGAGGAAAGAAAGTAGGATTCCCCTATGGGAAGCAAGAACACCATAGAACCTTAAGAGAAAAGAACTTGAGATTTTTGAAATCCCTTTCAAAAATTCAAGATAAAGCTAGGATTTTAACATATTTAGGACACTTTAAGGAATATGTCGATGAAAAACCTTGAGAATTTAGTAAATTTCAAACAACACAAAAATCAGGGCATAGCTAGGGTAACACAAGAATTAAAAGATGGTAAGAACAGAAACCCTAATTTGCAGGACACAAGGACTGCATGATTTTTCACATATATTTTGGAAGTTCTCTACACTATGAAAAATCAAACCACCAAAATCCATGCAAAAAGGTATGAATCCACATATCCCATGCCATGCTTCTCACCTTCACACAATCTCCCTTGGGTAACCTACCAAGCCTTGTCCCACTCGACTCTTACCTTTTTGCCTTTTTTCTTCTCACACCAACAACTACCCTTGTGGCTACATATATAGGAGCAAGTCCCACAAAACCACCAAGTGGTATTACATAAGCCATGTGCTATAAACATGTGGTACCTAACCCTTGACTCCACATTTAATATTGGAGTTTAAATTCCTTTTCCCAATATTATATAATTACATAAAATATTATCACAATGTTACAATACAACTCATCAAGTATACCCCATAGGAATCTTTACATATTGCACATCCATCTAGGTTCTCCTAGATACAACATTACATAAATAAATTAAATAATACAATATAACAATATTATGCAATGTGTGTAGCAGCCATTATCTCAATAGAACTAACTAAATGACTTAAGTATATTGTCACTCATATGTAAAAACCAATTTGAGATTAGCGTGTATGTATTTATGTATGTATGTATGTATGTGTATATATATGTATGTATGTATATGTATGTTGTAACGCCTTGCCTAGAGATCCTTGGAACAAAGATAAATATAAGCCATGATATTAAAAATTTGAACAAGTATGGATGCACATGACATATAACATATGAGGATTGCAAAGATCACAATGAAAGACTAGCTAAACTTCATGACACCAATGGATCTTGAAATGCCAGTACTGACCAAAATGATTGACTATGGAAGAAACACAACCAAATTCAAATCAAAGCATTCTAAATTCAAAATGCAATGCCAAGGGATTGAAAAGTAGCTAAGAGGGTAGCCAAAACACTTCAAGTAAAGTTAAGGTCAAACCAAAAGTGTCTATTGTCCACTCCAATAGGTTTTTGCAAAATTTAGGCAATACTTTAAATCAACCCTATGTGATACTTTCTAATATCGTACGACCTTTCCTAAGAAGGGGGGGAACACTTTTAAGGTTTTGGAGACACTTCTCTAAGGGGTGTGTGATACTTGACAAGTATCATAAGACAATTCTTCAAAGGGGGTGTGATACTTAAGAGTATCACATGACATTTCTCTAAGATACGCAGGATACAATCAAGGATTACATGATAGATCTCTTTTAGGCATGTGACACTTTAAAGTATTGCCCTATGTTGACACATGGTTGCCTAGGAAATTAAAAAAAACTCTAAGGATGAATCACATGTTGGCAATATGGTCAATTAGTCAAATAAGATGTGATATGTGGTTGTCATTTATCACAACATATAGCAATGATTGTTTATGATGGAAAATTGTCTAAGTATTGGACAATGTTATAGAAGCATGATGAGATTCTATAATAATTTCCAATACTTAGAAAAATTTACATCATAAACAATCACAGCCATATGTTTCCATAAATGACAACCACATATAACATCTTATTTGAGTAATTGGCCATATTGCCAAAATGTAATTCATCCTTAGAGTTTTTTCTTGTATTCTTGGGTGACCATGTGTCAGGAAGGGGTGATACTTTAAAGTATGACATGCCCAAAAGAGATCTATCATGTGATCCCTGATTGTATCGCATGTCTCTTAGAGAACTATCATGTGATACTCTTAAGTATCACACCCCCTTTGAAGAAGTGTTGCATGATACTTGTAAAGTATCACATGCCCTTTAGAGAAGGGTCTCTTAAACCTTGAAAGTGTCACCCCCCTTCTTTAGAAATGTCATATGATATTGGAAAGTATCACATAGGGTTGATTTAAAGTATCACCTAGGTTTTGCAAAAACCTATCCAAGTAGACAAGGAGCACTTTCTGGTTTGATCCAAACTTTTTTGGAAGTGTTTTGGCTATCCTCTTAGGTGCTCTTCAATCCCTTAGCATGGCATTTTGAATTGACAATATGACGACACACAACCAAAGTCGAATCAAGACATTTTGAATTCAAAATGCAATAGCAGGGGATTGAAGAGCACCTAAGAGGGTAGCCAAAACACTACTAGAAAAGTTTTGGTCAAACTAAAAAGTTCTCATTGTCCTCTCAGATAGGTTTTTGCAAAACCTAGGTGATACTTTAAATGAACCCTATGTGATATTTTCTAGTATCATATCACCTTTCTCAAGAAGGGAGGTGACATTTTCAAGGTTTGGGAGACACTTCTCTAAAGGGCATGTGATACTTTCTAGTATCATATCACACTTCTTCAAAGGGGGTGTGATACTGAAGAGTATCACATGACATTTATCTAAGAGATGTGTGATACAATCAAGGATCACATGATAGATCTCTTTTTGGCATGTGACACTTTAAAGTATCACCCCATGCTGACACATGGTCACCCAAGAATACAAGAAAAAATCTAAAGATGAATTACATGTTGGCAATATGGACAATCAGTCAAATAAGATGTGATATGTGGTTGTCATTTATGGCAACATATAGCTATGATTATTTATGATGGAAAATTGTCTAAGTATTAAACAATGTTATAGCAGCATGATGAGATTTACTAATAATGAAATATTCCTTTAAAATATTCTCTTGTGCAGTTAACTACAAATGCATGATGTTATCTATTGTGGTCTCACAATGCACACCCCATTCCTCACTAGGAATGGAGATCCCCTACTTTCTTTTTTCAAGACTCCCGAACTCATAGTTCAAGATTCAAGAAAAGATTTTAGAGTAAAAATAAAAGACAAAAAAAAAAACCAAAAATAATTTAAAATCAAAAAATTTTAAAAAATTCAGAAAAATCAGAAAGTCAAAAAATAAAAATTAAAGTGCATCCACGAATTGTGCAAAGTGCATCCCCACTCACAATGAGGTGCAATGTGTGGCCACACATTTTTGCAGTGCACATTATGCACCATAGCAAGTGGATGGGCTATAAAGCCCCAGTCCCCTGGCATTTCCTTCAACAAATCTTTTTCATTATTTTTGCCAAGTTCACAACACTTCCTAGGTATGTTTTTGCCCTTCACCACAGCCCGCACACACGTACCATGCCATAGTCTATGCGCGCATACCATGCTCATCTCAATACTTTCTTACATCAATAAAACTATTTTCCATTGCTTGTATAACATAGCTACATGTGTTTAAACATGGTTCCATGCATGCATATTGTCATTGTGTCATGCACGTAGACATGGTGTCACATGCTTAAACATGGCACTACATGCGCCCTTATTGCCATGGTGTCGTGTGCCCTTGACTCGAAATCATGCATGGTATGGTAGCATAATGCGTCCAACTCAACTCAGTACCGTGGCTGCCGTTGATTCAACACCATGCACCAAAAAAGCCACCAACACCACACATGGCACAACTTGGCACTATGCACCCAAAAGGCCACTGGCACTATGCGCCCTTAAAACTGGTGTCGCACACCCTTCAATAGTTCCACCCACTCACACATGGCACCATGCATGCCATCCAAAACATGGTGCCATGCACAACCACAAGCTATCGTGCACACACCCTTAGCAATGTAATTTTTTTTAAACCCAAAAAAAATATTTTAATTTTTTTAAAATTATATATATATATATATATATATATATATATATATATATATATAAGATAAAACAATAGATTTGAAAATAAAAAATGCCCAAATTGGGCACTTCATTTTTTTTAAAAATAATTTTCAATGCATTTCCATTTTTATTTTTTTTCCATGTTTTTTCTTTTTCTTAGTTGATAAACATTTTTTCTTGTGTCACGTAGAGAAATGGCCTCCATATTTAGCATGGCAACCAAGCCCATCATTTTCAAATTCGAAGGTGTTATGTCAAAATAAAGATTCCATGATGATCATGCAAAAATCAAAGATATAGATTTGGAACACACTAGTTTGGGAGAATTCTTTTTGAATTTGCAATAAGCCCACTGAGAGCTCTGCATTAGTATCCTCATTGATTTTTTCTAGGTTAGTCAGTGTGGCTTCACATCCCATATTAGTGCAGTTAGTAGAACTAATAATGACATTGGCGCAACATTTTGTTTTTGAAAAGAGAGTGGTCAAGAGTCTCACAGGGGAAGTCATATTGCACCTATGACCTAACAACATTGAGAGGGTCTTCCATCTTCCAAGGGTTGATCAATCCATTAGAATCTCATACGAAGTAGTAGAGAGATGGTACTAGGAGCACCACTAGGAGGAAAATGACATCATACAATCCTCTTACCTCATTGAGAAGCCTCCTAGGGGAAGGATAATAGGCAAAGTAGATATGACTCAAGGATATATGAAGGAGGATATCAATTATTCCATTATTCTTTTGAGTAGAGTCATGGGTTTACCTATAGTGGGAAACCTCAATTCTTTCATGGTCAACTTCATTGAGACCATTAGAATAGCAAAGATATGATTGGATTGGGCCACCACACTAAGTGAAAACTTGTGTGAGCAGTTGGGGGTAGTAAAAGACAACAAGAATTTCTATATGACTTCTTACATGGTATATGTGCTCACAGCAAGGGTGACAAACTACCCTAGTTTGTATAGAAGAGGCAATATGCAGGATCCTAATGCATGGCCATACATCATTTACCCTCAACTGGTAAAGAAGAAGCTCTTAGCATAGAGCAAGGAGTATTGAATTGTGAATGATGCATTCATTTTTGTGATCATCTGATTCATTGAGGGAGATTATGGGAAGAGGTTATCTAACAAAGCCAAAGCATAGATTATAATTCTTGGAGCCTACTTTATCCAATTCAAAACATTCACATATCTTTGGGTATCTAGTGCCTCCATCAATCCTAAGAAGCTTCCAAGATATCCAAGTGACAAAGTAGTGTTATTAGGGATTGTTCGACAAATTGAGTCCACATATCAGAAGATAAAGAGACAATAGAGACCTTGCTAGGCATGGCCCTTAGTAATTGGACCATATCAGGTGAAATGGAAGCATGATATTCTATTCTTCAAATGGGAATGGGAGAATTATAGGATCAAAGAATACAACTCTCCCCTACCATACTTTGACACTATTGGGAGAATGAAGAGTCTCTTAGGAAAGGAATTTCACCATTAGGATGCTATTGAAGATCACTGGGTGAATGTAGCAAATGACTATGATGTCTGCACAAAGGATTATTGTAGGATGACTTTGTATCTAGTAGAGAAGGCTCTCCAGTTGAACATCTTGGAGGAGATAAGATGATAGGATTCAAAGGAGTTACTGGACCCCCTATTCAATTTAGACAAAATAGGAGAAAGGCCCATTATGAATGCTAAGGTTGATAGGGATGAGGCCAATGATACTAATCATTGGGTGAGGTATGTTCTTAGAATGATGAAAGACTGGATCAAGAAACCTTTTCCACTTGATCCAATACCTGATATAGTAATGTTTCATGTGCATGCTCACCCAGAAAGAGGTAGAGGGAAGAAAGTACCAATTCCTACCTTTGCAACCCAGTCTCCTATTAGGATACAGATAGTATACCAACTTGATTGCCTAGTCAGATACTATCACCCTCCAGAGAGGAAAGGAAAGAATAAAGGAAGAGGACCTCCCCCTAAAGAATTCAAACATAATAGGTTGAAGAATAGACACCTCCATAGTAGCACAAAGAGAGTGCACAAGGGTCCTAGTCTCAAGATACTAGAGCTACTCAAGTCTAGGATGAACCTCAATTACCTCCCATTATGCTCAACCAACTAGAAGAGGGAGAGATTCCATAGGTTTCCATTCCTTCTATGCAAGAAGAGCCGAATTCTCCTTCTACCTCCAAGAAACAAAAGAAGAGGATTAATATCTAGATGAAAAAGAGGCAAAGGATAAATAGAAGATTGGTGCCTTCTCCATCTATTCCTAAAACCATTCCAGAGGGAGACAAAGAGGATGAAGAAGAAGAATTATAAGAGAAAGAGGAACAAGTGCCCCACCAGGGAAGAACTTGGCTAGCAAGAGCCACTGAATTACAAAGGAGAAAGAGTGCCATGGGTACCTTTCCATCCACCCAATAAGAACCCTTAGAACTCTCTTATTCGAAAGATGAAGTACAATAGTTAGTGGATGAGAAGAGTGATTAGGGTGATGACATTTTTACAATGTCAAATTTTAATTTTATGCTCATTGGTGAAAAATTGATTGTGGATAAGATTAGGGACACCCCTAGAGGTGAACCTCAATAGGAAGACTAGACATAGATGTCGCCAGATACACAGGGTCCTAATCTTACTCCTCTATCTCCACCACAAATTATAGTGGTAGATAAGGGTTCAGTTACTCCTCCACCTCAGAGTTTGGAAGAAGAGTAGGTTTAGAAGAAACCATCATAGGAGGAGGGATTGAAACAAATGGTGACTTATGATGTGTCAAAGGAAGGACAAGTAATCGAATATTTTCAACCACCTTCCCAACATACTGAGGTTTAGGCTACAAGGTCTACTAGGATTGAGGCTTCAGAAGAAGAGCTCTCCCAATAGGAGATAACACCAAGCAAGAGAAAAAAAGGGAAGGAAGTTGTATAACATACCCCTTCATCATCAAGAGCTAGGTCCTCAATAGGATGCATCCCTAGATGGATCTAGAAGAAAATAATGAGGAGTACTAAGCCTCAATTCTATGCTTCAAAGCAAGACATTTGTGATATTGTAGAGATTTTGAATAAACTTGAGTCTCCATCCTATGAGGCAATACCATTAGCATTTGTCACCAGTACATAGAGCTGGGAATTGTTTGCACAAGTGGCTATCCCTTCTAAAAACATAGATTTGGAAAGCTTGCATCTTAAGGATTATGAATTGAGGGATCTTATGTTGGGGAGACCTATACGAGATTTAACCTAGTTGATGATGACCCTAGGAGTCAAAGAGGTCCTCAAGAACATGGAACATGATGAGGCCTAACTCCAAACAAGTTGAAGGGAAGTTGAGATCCTAAAGGGATATCTAGCTGAAGTACTTGGTCCTCTAGATCCTAAGCACCCGAAGAAAACTTTGAACACTATACTTAGAGAATGGGGAGGTATACAACTAGATCCATTTTTGAAAGCCTATCAGTAGTGGTGAGAAAGTTTTGAGGAGTAAGGTATCTAGATTATTACAAGAAATTTGAAGTTTTTGCATGCTAGATAGAAAATGTGAATAAAATGGTAACAATTTTGAAGCAAGACTTTAGTATCATGGATGAAGTGAGGGTTTGGAGTAAGGATTTACAAACTCTACAATCCATAAAATGCCAAAGGTATTGGGTTTTGATTGATGTATATATAGGAGAAGAATTAGATATGATCAATGATTGGATAGAAAAAATAGCAAATAGCAATAAAGTAATGGAAACATTACATGAGGAGATTCATTAGCTCAAGGACCAAGCCCAAGAGTGAATTTTAGAAGAAGAGAAACACTACAGCAATGCATGCCTAGATATTCTTGAAGATGAGGAATGAGAGAAATTGTTTCCTATTAAGGTAGTCATGGATTAATTCAAGAAGATTTTTGTGGAAGCTATTGATGATGAAGACATCCAAATAGCCTTCAGAACTAAAGAAGAATTATTAGAGTTGGATACCAAACTCAAGGATTTTGTTGATACCCAAATTGAGGTAGACAATTACCAACATAAGGTCAAAGTCAAATATGAGGCTTTAGATCTACTAGATGTAGCTAAAATTACTAAGATTATATAGAAGTTCAAGGGAAAAAATCTAAACATAGCTTTGGAATGAAGAAGAACAAAACCCAGATGACTGAATTTCAATTTTGACACTTAGTAAAATTTTGAGATTTTGGACCATTTTGAGGTGCACAACTTTGTAGGTACACAACTCCATAGGTTTGTATCTCCACAGCTCCATAGGTGCATATTTTCAAAAAAAATCCACTGACAATCAACTACCAGTTCCAAAAATAGAACTTCACATGCATTAGAAACACATTCTGATGGTAGTTTAACTCCTACAAATGCCCTGTGAAGGATAAAATTCCATTTTTGGCACTCTCAGACACTTCTGCTTTGACTTGGAGTTTTTTTCTCTCATATTTCTTTGTTTTTAAACATGTAAAATTCTCATGTATCCAAATAATAAATTAGAATATGGATGGAGTCTTACTTTGCATCAATTAGATTGAAGTTTGTATGTAATTAGTTAATTTTGTTAATTAAAAGCATTTTATTGCATGAAGATATCTCTCACTCTCAACAGAAATTGAGGAGACAATTTCTTATAAATACTCCATTGTAATATGTAATGAGGGCCACCATTATTTTGTAATTAAATTATGCTTTTGGTACTCGCATTTCAAGTGTAGTAATTCTTGCCTGAATGTGCCATTATTTTATGGATTTATTTTCATAAAATTGTGATTGAGCCAAAGGTTTATTGATTTGTTTACGGTTGTGCATTTCATTAGTT
Organism: Cupressus sempervirens; assembly: GCA_028749045.1. Lineage (NCBI taxonomy): Eukaryota > Viridiplantae > Streptophyta > Pinopsida > Cupressales > Cupressaceae > Cupressus > Cupressus sempervirens. The sequence goes on along the minus strand of CM053791.1, from coordinate 600,788,831 downwards.
CTAGTGTTTATTATGGTATCAATAAATTTGACTACATAACTAGTTTATGAAGAAGTCATAGAATTGTGCTTACATAACTTTTTGTCTCGCATGAGCACACTTTTTGTGGTCTTGTGATTTGATGAAGGGTGAAACATCATATGCCTATTAAGTTTCTCATCGATGATTGCATCAATGGAATTAGGGAAGCTCTGCTCCTTCTTTCATTGGTTATTGACTAATTTCTTTGAAAGCTTAATTTGTAGGTGTGTTGTTTTCCATAATTTATGTTTGTTAGCAATTTCAATTTCATGTTATTTGCTTTCAAGTTTTGTTATTTTCTTTGATAACCCCTTTGTTAGTAGTTGCATTGTTGGCTTACATCGATAAGATAACATAAAAATACAAAAAACATAGGCATTTTAGTGTTATTTTGAAGTAGCATGTAGATTCTCCATTTCATTCTAGAATCAAAATGAACCAGTGAAGGCATCCTTGTGAACAATCACAATTATCTTCAACTGAGCAGATTTTGGTACATTGCAAGACAACCTGGAACCTTGGAGTTGATTCACAAAATCAGATTTTCAAGAGAGGAATTCACAAGGATTCCTACCATTTAGCATCATGCACAATGATAGCTCAACATAAGTGGTGCTAGAAGGAGGGCCACACTTGTCATTCTCTAAAAAGGAAGGAGATTTTGCCAAAGTTTCAAAATTCTATAGTTTTTTACAAAATCTACACTTCACACAAGTTCCAAAAAAATTCTAAGCTTTTGAGAAATTCAGGTGCATAGGTGCACAACTCTGTAGGTCTACAAGTATGCAAATTCGTAGCTATGCCGGTGTGTATGTGTGCAAAACTTTGTGGTGCACAAAATTCAATGAGGTGAGAAAGTGTGTTTTTGCAGAGGTGCACTTTTTCCATAATTGATGCAAATTGGAGGGTTCTGATCTAGAATCTCCTTTTGAATGAGCATTAATGTCTTCACCACGGGCACACAATATTCTTGAGCTTACCCACTTCTGCAAACCATGAGATTCTCCATTTCATTATAGAATAAAAATAAACTAGTAAAGGCCTCCTTGTGAACAATCACATTTATCTTCAACTAAGTGGATTTTGGTACATCGCAAGACAACCTAGAACCTTGGAGTTGATTCACAAAATCAGCTTTCCAAGAGAGGAATTCACAAGGATTCCTACCATTTAGCATCATGTAAAATGACAGCTCAACAGAAGTGGCACTAGAAGGAGGGCCACACTTGTCATTCTCTAAAAAGGAAGGAAAATTTGCCAAAGTTTCAAAATTTTGCACTTTTTTGCAAAATCTACACTTCACACAAGTTCAAAAAAATTTCTAAGTTTTGAGAAATTCAAGTGCATAGGTGCATAGCTCTGTAGGTCTAAAGGTATGTAGATCTATAGCTACGCATGTGTGCAGGTGAACAAAACTCTGTGGTGCACAAAATTTAGTGAGGTAAGAAAGTGTGCTTCTGCAGAGGTGCGCTTTTTCCAGAACTGATGCAAATTAGAGGGTTTTGATCTAGAATCCCCTTTTTAGTGAGCATTAAGGTCTTCACCAAGGGAACATGAGTTTCTTGAGCTTATCCATTTATGTAAACCATGCAATGATAAGCAAGTACCCTGAACCCAATCACTTCCATTCAATCTTTCATCATCTTCATCAACCCCACCTCCACTTGAACCACTTGGTGGACCACCACATACTCCCATAGTTCAACCTCTACAACAACCACCTTTAGGACCACCAAATCCTCTAATGGCCTTCTTTTCAAATGTAATGGAATCACCAATAAACTTGAGAGGTGCACTCCATGACCTCCCTAAGAATCCTGAGAAGTTTTTCCTAAGGTTCATCTATGGAGAAACTTGAACTGCTGAAGACCACATTAAAATTTTCAAGGAAATTTGCAACCGAAAGCAGATTGCTTACAAGGATGTGGTTCTTCATTTATTACCCTACTCTTTGGGGGAAGTTGCTTAGAATTACTATGTCAATTTTCCACTAGGATGTATCAAAGATTGGAACACTTTTGAAACATTGTTCCTAGAGCAATTAAAAACATTCATCAACCTAGCTTTGTTGCATCAATATTTCATATCAATCAAAAGGGACCCAATTGAGATAGTTTCCCATTTCAACCATCACTTCCATATGGTATACCACAAGTTGGAGGCACCATACACTATACCAGTTAAAGCAACTATTTAGATTTATTTGATTGCCATGGATCCTCTTATAGCTATCTTTCTAAGAAGGCTTCCTACAATAGATATTGATACATTAGAGAATGTTTTCACAAAAGCAATAAATTTCACCAAGCAAGCCAATCCTAATAGAGGAGGACTTATGCTCCCACCTCAAGTCATCATGACAACACCAACATACCTAGTCGGAGTGCCTACCATGCCTAGACCATTCCTACTAGAAAATCTAGTTCCACTACAATAGGCACTAACTCCAGAGAACCTTACATTGACTTATTTGCGGTATGAGCCTCCTAAGACCACTTTCTTTGAGAAGAAGGCAAGGGTTCTTGTAGAAATAGACAATAACTTCATTTCAGAATTTGATCAAATGAAAAAGAATATGTCACAAATGAAAAATGAATTGACTCATCTTATGTTGTCACAAGGATAGAATAACAAATTTCAAAGAAATAATGTCAGTCCTTATAACAATAATTATGGCCAAAGTTACAACAAAAACTTCAATGGCAATAACAACAATGAAGGAAATAATAATAGGGCAAACAATTTCAATTTCCCTAATCACAACAATAGCTTCCAAAGATAGAACTAGTAGTGCGACACATGTCCAAATAATGGAAATATTCTTGTTGATAATAATAACACCATTTAGTATGCGGATGCTAATTAGTATAAGGATGGCCATAGTGCACCTAGCAATGACATTTTGCACTATAATGGGAATCCAGAAATGTCTCAAAGCTCTCAAGAAGGTGATAATCCTACTCCTATGAAATTTAATGCCATGTTGTTGGAATCCTATGACCCCACACAAAATTTGTAGGTAGAAAAATTTGTCAATGAAGAATTCTCATTTCCATTTAGCCAAGAAACTAACTTTCAGCATGAAGAAATATTTTCCTTTTGTAACACTAATCAAAATACATACAACTTGAGAGGCAAAAAGGACCCTTCAACAAATGGGATTCCTCCAACACAACAACCAACTCCTCCTGATCCATGGGCAAGTAACAACCCAACACTGATTAAACCATCAATGATAGGACAACAAAATTAGAACCAAGCCAATGTGCCTACAATGTTGAAAAATCCTGCTTGGTCTACTGAGAGGTATAGTGTAGTGGAAGACTTGAAATGAATGAAATCCAATATGTCTATCTTTGACATGGTGCAAAACTATCCACAACAAAGAGAGGTTCTCATGAAGACTTTGGTCCATACAAAGACTTCCCACAATGCAAATACCACCCCTCAAAAGGTGGCATAGCAACAAGTTAATGCCATAGAGGCATTTCCCACTATGTTCAAAGAAAAGGTGGAGGTCCCCCATTAGAACTTAATATAAGGATATATGAGAAAAATGTTCATAATTTCCTTATTTACTCAAGAGCTTCATGCAATTTCATGCAATTATCCATAGCACAAAAGCTAGGGGTTACCCCTCAACCCACTAACTGGGTAGTGATACAACTGGACAAAATGGAGGTCAAAATGATAGGTGTATTGAAAGATGTATGGATATAGGTTATAGTCGACACTCAAATTCAAGACATCATTGATATACATGTGGTTGATATTCTAGAAACATACAAGTTTCTCCTCAATAAAGAAAGGACAAAGTGTCTAAGGGGGTGGTTTTCCATAGATTTCACCTAGCTTTGGTTTCCATGGAAAGGTTTGAACAATCAAATCAAGATAAATGCAAAGCCCAAGTTAAAAAAGATGATCACCAATTATAATTCCCATAATGAGGTGGCCTTCTTACAATTAGATTTAGGCTCCTATAAGGTCATGGTTTTTGATGCTATGCCAATTTAGAAACCAAATGACCAAGATATGGACTTCACAATTTCAGCCTTGAAAGATGAGGTTGTAACACAATTCATAGACCAAATGATAGCTAACCTACAATGTTTGGGAGAAGAAGTTGATCCCAATATTCTCCTCCTTCTAGGATTTTGTTGATTGCATAATGTTAGTCATTCTAAGTTTGAATGTTCATCATGTCAAAAAGCTATTGCTCGAGTGTTGACCTAATTGGTTGAAGTAAAGAAAGTTGATGATCCACCAAGGGAACCTACTAAAGATCAAAATCCTACAAATGTGTCAAATACTGTTGAAGATATTGAAGGGGAAACTAAAGATTTGAATGCATCGCATAATGATACCTCTTCAGATGGGGGAGGTTTGTCTTCTCTTCCACCCAGAATGATCAAAGTACAAAGAAGAAGGTACATAAAAGGCTAGGGGTGAACTTCAGTGGTCGCACATCCTCTACCCAAAGTTGAGGAAATTCAATAGCTGATAGGGGAAATTTAGGAAAAACAAGAAAAACACACATGAATTACCAAGTCTGCCTCCTAGAAAATTATAATGGGTTCCTAAGAAACAATCCTTTAGAGCTCAAATAAAAGAGAAATTGAGAACAAATAAGCACAAGGTTAGAAAACCTAAAGAAAACTCAATTTGGACTCTTCACTTTGATAGTTCCAAGTGTAAATCAAGAGCTGGTGCAAGTATCGAGCTAGCTCCCCCAAAGGGTAAATCTTTGTATGCAACATAGATGCACCAACAATGTTGTAGAATATGAAGCCCTTATTCAAGGACTTCTCTTTGCACTTGAGAAAGGAGTCATAGCTCTCATCATTGAAGGAAAATCTCAATTGGTTATTTGACAAGTAAATTCATTGTACTCTTGCAATGATAAGAGATTGATTGCCTATAAAAAATGGGTATGGGACTTGTTAGATGACTTCCAAGCTTTGAACATAAGGTCTATTCCAAGAAGAAAGAATATGGTAGCTGATACCCTTGCCATTTCAGCAACTACATCGCAACCTATTGAAGGGACAAAGTTGAAATTGTTTTCAGTCGAATTGGTTGTTGCTCGATCTATTCCAGATAATATCATGAACTTTCAAGTTTTTTAGAATGATCAACATATACTATATTTTATCATGTGTAGTGGTCACTTTAAGGGACAAGAAATAGATGACACCCCTAATGACACATCAGAGGATCCTAAAAATTAGGACAAAGATGGAATCTTGAACTTGAAGACCAATACTATTCCTAAAGGGATGGTTGAATTAGAACGTATGTTTGATCATGAGAAATTGACACTCAAAAAAGGTGTTCTAGAAGAAAAGGGGATTAACAGATGTGATGAATACAATTTGGGAATCAAAGATGATCCCAAGATGGTAAATATTGGGGAAGCATGCAGTTTGTAGGAGAGGGAAGACATGCTCAAACTTCTCACTGAATATAAGGATGTCATTGCTTGGAGCTATGAAGATCTGAAGATATATGATCCTTAGATCATTATGCATGATATGCCCCTCAAACTAGATTCCAAACCTTTTTTACAAAGCCAACGACCAATTATTCCCATTCTCAAACCACTAATATTGAAAGAAGTCAAGAAATTGTTGGATGGAAAAATTATCTTCCTTGTATGACATTCCACATGGGTGGCCAATCTATTTCCTATACAAAAAAGGACTAGAGAGATTCAAATTTGTGTGGACTTTCACAATTTGAACTTGGCCTCCCAGAAGGATAATTACCCATTTCACTCATTAGATGAGGTCTTATAGATTATGGATGGTTCAAAAATCATGTCTTTCTTGGATGGATATTTTGGTTATAATCAAGTAATGGTTGAAGAGGAAGATAGACTTAAGACCACCTTTACAACCAAATGGGGAACTTTAGTCTACAAGAGGATTCCATTTGGGTTGATTAACATAGGAGCTACATTTCAGTGTGCCATGGATGAACCATTCAAGGGATTGATCAATAGATGTATAGTTATTTACATGGATGATTTGACTATCTTTTCAAAGGACCAAACTACACACATTGCAAACCTGAGAAAAGTATTCCATAGGTGTCATAAATATGGCATATCTCTCAATCCCAAAAAATGTTCATTTGGGGTCACTAAAAGAAAACTACTATTTCATATCATTTTGGAAGTTGGCATCTCCATTGATTCTAATAGAGTTGAGGTTATTTTAAAGTTGTCACCCCAAAATAGTCAAATAGAACTCAAGTCTTTCTTCAAGAAGATAGATTTTGTTTGAAAATTCATAAGTGGACACGTAGAGATTGTGCATCCAATTAATAACTTGCTCAAGAAAGGAGCTAAGATAGAATGGGCCCTTGAAGTTAAGAGATCATTTGAAGATATCAAGTTAGCCATTTCCATGGCTTTGATATTGGTTAGTCCCAACTACAACCTTCCCTTTAAGATATATTCCTTTGCTTCAAAACATTTGTGCATAGGGATGTTTACTCAAAAGAAGGAGAAGGAATATGAAAGACCTATTGCTTTTATGAGTTTCCCATTGAGGAATGCCAAGTTGAATTATTCTAACCTTGAAAAATAGTCTTTTTATTTGGTTAAGGTAGTGAAGAAATTATGCCATTACATATTGAGAAGTAAGGTGTATGCTAGTGTGCCTAACCCAATTGTAAAGAAATTGTTGATGCAAAATGAACTTGGTGAAAGATGGGGTAAATGGATGGCAATACTTCAAGAGTTTGACCTTGAGATCCAACCTATGAAATTAGTTAGAGATCAAGGATTGTCTAGGATGATAGCTGATTACTAGGACAAGAATGAAAAGGAGTTTAGGTTTGATAGTGAAACAAGCAAGGATGACTAGAAGAAAATGATACTTTCTCAAGTTGATATTGGGAAAGGTGTAGTGATAGACATCTGGTACTAGGATATCATGTATTGCCTCTTGTAGAATCGATGCCTGAGTTGGATGAATAGATCACAATCTAGAGGACTTAAAATGAAATGTGAGTCCTATATACTACAAGATAACAAGTTGTACAAAAGGTGCTATGAAGGGATCTACTTAAAGTTCCTAGGATGTGAAGAAGCAAAAGAAGTCCTAGAACAATGTCATGAAAAATATGGTATAGGGCATGGATCCATAGAAGCAATAACTCATATGATTTTGAGGTTAGGGTATTTTTTGCCCACATTGTTTAAGGACACCTTTGAGCACTTCTACTCTTGTCATGTCTATCAAAAAAGTGCAAACAAAGAAAGAAACCTAGCAATGTCGTTGGAACCTATATATGAAATACGTCCTTTCACAAAGTGGGGGCTGGATTTCATTAGTCCAATTTACCCATAATCATCAATTGGACACACCTACATTCTTATGACCATATATTATTACACAAGATGGACAAAATTAGAAACATACATGAATTGCACTACCAAAGTGGTAATAGATTTCTTAGAGGAGCACATTGTCACTAGATTTGGGATGCCATTTGCTCTTGTGTACGACAATAGGTTTTCTTTCACATCAATATTTCTAACTCAATGGGCATTTGAGAATAAAGTTATCATCAAATTCTCTTCAAATTATTACCCATAAGGAAATGGAGTAGCAAAATTTATGAATAAGAACTTGATCACAGTAATAAAGTGATTGTTGAAGGAGAACCCCAGAGACTGGGTTACGTACTTGAAATATGCCTTATGGACAAATTGAGTTAGGGTTAAGAATTCTTTAGGGACTTCCTCATATTTATTTGTCTATGGTCAGGAGCCAATATTTCCACTCAACCTTAGAATTCTTGATCTAAAGTTCATGAGTGGATATGCTGAAGATGCTAATAGAGTACAAATCAAATTGATGAATCTTTTGGAGATGAATGAAAAACACATAGCTACATTGGAGCACATGGCTAAACATTAAGCTATCATAAAGAGATGGTTTGAAAAGAGGGGCATGATAAAGTCATTCAAGATTTTTGATCTTGTCTTATTGTGGGATAAGGAAAAAGAAAAGCCAGGCTATCATACTAGGCTTCAACGCTTGTGGATAGGTCCTTATCAAATTGTAAAATTCCTTAGAGAAAATACTTTTATGCTCAGTTCCATACAGGGGGAATTTCTTCCCTTGCCCATAAATGGGTGGTTTTTGAAGCACTATTTTGAAGCCTAAAACACAAAAATTAGTTATATTTTATTTCTACAAGTAGTTAGGTTTTTATTTTTCACAAGTGTGTTTGTTTTCTGCAAGTGTTTTTCGCTTTCATGTTGTGTGTTTGCTATTAGTTGTGTGTTTTCTTTTCAAAGTTGTGTCAGTCCCAAGGGGTAAGGTGTACTTGAGATTTTCTCTCAAGATTTTACTAACCACTCTTTGGTTCTAATATTAGGAAGAGGTATTTCTTTGTTAAGACATTTGGATGATTATGTGTCTTATACTAATCGAACAATGGACATTCCTTGCAGAAATAGGGGATTCTTAGTCTTGAAATTAGAAGTCTAGAGCAACAAGTTCTCAACACTTTGCAAATTTGAAATTTGATTTTTTTAGGTGCCATTAAATTGAAGTTGAAGATGATTAAGGGTGATCCAAACTCCAATTGGTTCAAATAGGAGGGGTCTTTTCAAAAGGTTGCTAAGATCATTGTTTGGCATGAGAGTTTCTAAAAAAATTTCTAAAAGAGTAATGCAAGGGATGTCCACAAGAGATCAAATCTAAGAAATGACATTGATGTTTTGAATACATAGTCTAAGCGTAGTCAAGATACAGAAGAAGAAAAAAAAAATGATGTGAAGACTAAAAGATTCTAAAGATCTAAAATGGAAAAAAGATATGTTTTCAAAAGAAAAGTATCTTGTATCAAAAACATTGCTTTATCAAAACTACATGTAACAATTATTCAAATTTTCCAAAAAAATTAAGAGAATGTGACACCCTACCAAGAGCCCTCGAACTAATGCTCTCATCTAGTTAACTAAATGATCAACAAATAGCCTTCATAGAGATTCTGAATGAATGAGCCAGGAGGAGTGGAAGATTGTTTCCGAGTTGTTAGAAAACTTTGATAGACTGTATCCTAAGAGATTAAAGGGCAATGAACACATGAATCACACACTACGCTTCAAGGTTTTGAATTTTGGAATTCTAATTGTAAAGTAATCCAAAATACACTTGAGGTGTTCAAAGTTTGGTTGGTGTTTGACACATTGGAAGAATGTTTATTGATGAAGAAATGTCTTGGTCATTTCTTCCTTATTTTTGGGACTATTTGTTGTGGTCCCACAACACACACCTGTTTCCTCACTAGGAATGGGGACCCCCTACTTTTTTTTTGGGACTCCTAAACTCATAGTTTGAGATTTGAAAAAAAAATTTAGAGTCAACAAAAAGAAAATTCAAAAAATGCAAAAAAAATCAAAAAAATTGGAAAGTCAAATTTTATTTTTTTTTAAAGCCCATCTGCGCACTGTGCAAAGTGCATCCCCACCCATGGTGGGGTGCAATGCTTGGACATGCATTTTCATGATGAACATTGTGCACCATAGTGGGTGGATTTGCTATAAAGCCCCCCTCCCTTGGCATTTCCTTCAACAAATCCTTTTCATTGTTTTCACCAAGTTCATAGCACTTGCTAGGTATGTTTTTGCCCTTTGCTGCAACATGTGCACACAGACTACATTGCAGCCCAAGTGCACACATTGTTCTCATTTCAATACCCATGCACATCAATTAAATTGTCAGCCACAACCTATCTAACATAGCTCCATGCACTTAAGCATGATGCTGCATGTGCATATTGTTATTGTGTTGCACGCTTAAACATGGTGCCACATGCTTAAACATTGTACTGTATGTGCCCTTATTTCCATGGTGTTACATGCCCTTGACTTGGAACTATGCATGGTATGGTAGTGCCACATGCCCAACTCAACTCTGCACCATGGGTGCTCTTGATTCAGCACCATGTGCCCAAAAAGCCACATGTACCATGTGCAACACAACTTGGTGTCACATGCCCAAAAGGTCATTGACACCGTGCATCCTTAAAATTGGCACCACATGTCCTTCAACAACACTACCCACTCACACATTATGCCACACGCGCCCTTGGAATTTTTTTTTTTAAAACCTAAATAAATAAATAAATAATAACAATAAAATATATAGTAATAAGATGAAACAATGGATTTGAAATAAAAAAATGCCCAAATTGGGTACTTCATTTTGTTTTTATAGTTTTTTTTAAAGCATTTGCATTTCTTTTATTTCCAAGTTTTTTGTTTTTCTTAGTTGATAAACCTTTTTTATTGTGTTGTGTAGAGAAGTGGCATCCACATCCAAAATGGCACCCAAGCCCATCATTTTCAAATTCTAAGGTGTTCAATCAAAATCAAGATTCCATGATGATCACACAAAAATTAGAGATAGAAATTTGGGACATACTAATTTGGGAGAATTCCTTAGAACTTGCAATAAGCCCATCGAGATATCTACAATAGTATCCTCATTGATTCGGTCTAGGTTGGTGAGTGCGGCTTCATATCTCGTATTGGTGTAATCAACAAAACTAATCATGATATTGGCACAACATTTTGTTGCTGAAGAGAGAGTGGCCAAGAGTGTCAAAGGGGAAGTCATATTGTTCTTATGACCTAACAATATTGAGCTGGTCTTCCATCTTCCAAGGGTTGATCAATTCATTAGACTCTCATGCGAAGTAGTAGAGAAGTGGTACCAGGAGGAAACTAACATCATACAATCCTCTTACCTCATTGAGAAACCTCTTAGGGGAAGGATAAAAAGCAAAGTAGATATGACTCAAGGATACATGAAGGAGGATATTAGTTATTCCATTATTCTTTTGAGTAGAGTTATGGGTTTACCTGTAGTGGGCCACCTCAGCACTTTCATGGTCAACTTCATTGAGAACATTAAAGCAGTGAAGATACCACTGGATTGGGCCACCACACTAAGTGAAAACTTGTGTGAGTAACTAGGGGTAGTAAAAGACAAGAAGAAGTTCTATATGACTTCTTACATGGTATACCTGCTCGTAGCAAGGGCAACAAACTACCCTAGTTTGTACAAAAGAGGTAGTATGTAGGATCCTAATGCATGGCCATACATCATTTACCCTCATCTAGTAAAGAAGAAGCTCTCAATAAAGAGTAAGGAGTAGAGAATCATGAATGATGTGTTCATTTTTGTGATCATCAAATTCATTGAGGGAGATTATGGGAAGAGGTTATCTAATGAAGCCAAAGCATAGATTATAGTTCTTGGAGCCTACTTTATCTAGTTCTAAACATTCACATATCTTCAAGTAGCTAGTACCTCCATTAATCCTAAGAAGCTCCCAAGATATCCAAGTGAAAAACTAGTGTTATTAGAGATTTTTTGGCAAATTGAGTTAGCAGATGAGAAGATAAAGAGACAATAGAGACCTTGTTGGGCATGACCCTTGGTAATTGGACCATATCAAGTGAAACAGAAGCAAGATATTCCATCCTTAAAATGGGAATGGGAGAATTATCCTCTCAAAGAATACAACTCTCCTTGGCCATACTTTGACAATATTGGGAGAGTGGAGAGTTTGGCAAAAAGGAATTTCACCATGAGAATTTTGTTGAAGATCACTAGATGAACACAACAAATGACTACAATTTCCAAATAAGGGATTATTGTAGGATGAATTTTTATCTAGTAGAGAAGGCTCTCCAGTTGAGCATTCTGGAGGAGATAAGGAAATAGGATTCAAAGGAGTTACTGGACCCCCTATTCAACTTAGAAAAAATAGGAGAAAGGCCCATTATGAATGCTGGGGTTAACAGGGAGTAGGCCAATGATATTAATCATTGGGTGAGGCATGTCATTAGAATGATGAAGGATTGGATCAACAAACCTTTTGCACTTGATCCAATACCTTATACAGTAATCTTTCATGGACATGGTTACCTTGAAAGAGGTAGAGGGAAGAAAGTAACAATTCATACCTTTGTAGCCCAGTCTCCTGTCAGGCCAGAGATAGTATACTAGCTTGATTGCCTGGTTGGATACTATCACCCTCTAGAGAGGAAAGGAAAGAACAAAAGGAAGGGGACCTCCCCATTAAGAATTCAAATAGAATAGGTTGAAGAATAGGTGCCTCCATAGTAGTAGAAAGAGGGTGCACAAGGGTCTTGGTCTCAAGATATTGGAGCTACTCAAGTCCAAGATGAACCTCACTTGCCTCCCATTGTATCTAGCCAACCAAAAGAGGGAGAGATTCCATAGGTTTACATTCCTCCTATACAAGAAGAGCCAACTTCTCCTTTTGCATCCAAGAAACAAAAGAAGAGGATTAAGATCCAGATGAAAAAGAGGTAAAGGATCAGCAGAAGGTTAGTGCCTTCCCCATCTATTCCCAAAACCATTCTAGTGGGAGATGAAGAGGAGGAAGAAGAAGAATCAAAAGAAACAGAGAAACAAGTGCCCCTATAGGGAAGAAATCAGCTAGCAAGAGAAACTAAACTAAAAAGGAGAAAGACTGCCATGGGTACCTTTCCATCCACCCAATCAGAACCCTTAGAACTCTCTTCTTCAGAGGATGAAGTACAACAATGTGTGGATGAGCATAGTGATCAAGGCGATGACATTTTTACAATGCCAAATTTTGATTTTATCACCGTGGGTAAAGAATTTATTGGGGATAAGATCAGGGATGCCCCTACAGGTGAACCTAAATAGGAAGACTAGACATACATGTCACTAGATATACAAGGTCTTGATCTTACTCCCCATCTCAACCACAAATTATGTTGGTAGATAAGGGCTCAGTTACTTCTCCACCTCAAAGTTTGAAAGAAGAGCAGGTTTAGAAGAAACCATCATAGGAGGAGGGATCAAAACAAATGGTGACCAATGAAGTGTCAAAGGAAGGACAAGTAATGGAATATTTTCAACCACCTTCCCAAGACACTGGGGTTTAGGCTATAGGTCCTATTGAGACTAAGGCTTTAGAAGAAGAGCCCTCCCAACAAGAGATAACTCCAAGTAGGAGCAATAAAGGGAAGGAAGTTGTAGAACATACCCCTTCATCATCAAGAGCTAGGTTCTCAATAGGATACATCCCTAGATGGATCTAGAAGGAAATAATGAGGAGTATTAAGCCTCAATTCCATGCTTTGGAGGAAGACATTTGTGATATTGTTGACATTTTGAATAAAATTGAGTCTCTATCTTATGAGGCAATGCCATTGGCATTTGTCACCAGTACATGGAGCCAGGAATTGTTTGCACAAGTGGTTGTCCCTCCTGAAGAAATTGATGTGGAAAGCCTTGGTCTTGAGGATTATGAATTGAAGGATGTTATGTTGGGGAGGCCAACAAGGGATTCAACCTAGTTGATGATGACCTTGGGAGTCAAAGAGGTTGTAAAGAACATGGAACATGATGAGGCCAAACTCTAAACACTTTGAAGGCAAGTTGAGATCCTAAAGGGATATCTAGCCAAAGTATTTGGTCCTTTAGAGCTTGAGAACCTTGAACAAACTTTGAACACTATACTTAGAGAGGGGGAAGGTGTATAGCTGGATCCATTTTTGAAAGCCTATCAGCAATGGTGGGAAAGTTTTGAGGAGAAAGATATCTAGATTATTATGGGAAATTTGAAGTTGTTGCTGTAGACACCTAAAAACCTTTAGAAAATAAAGTAATTTTATTTTTTGAAAAATTCCTAATGACATCATCATTTATTAATTAATTAATTATTTAATTAATTAATTTATTTTTATGCCATTAAATCCCTTTATCTTAATTAAAAATATTTAACTAAGGAATCCCTCCCAAAAATGTTTAAATCTTATTTAAACATTATTTCCTTATTTATTAATTATTTAATTAATAAATTGACCAAAAAACCCAAAATAAATAAAAAATTTATTTTTTGCCCAAAACTTGGCCAATTTGCTTAAGACCACTAACCTCTTCCAAAATCTTCTAATCCTTCTTTAATTTTGATTAAAGACTAATCCCATTATTTCCTACCCCTAATCCCAACTCAAAATATTTAATTAAGATTAAATATTAATACTCATGTTTATTTAAAAACTTTTAATAAATATCTCCTCAACCCAAACCCTTGAAATAAATAAAACTTTATTTATTTCCTAAAAATCTAATTTATCCTCATCCTAAGAAGTTCTAGACTCTTCTAGAAAGTCTTCATCCTCATCCTAGGAAATTCTAGACTATTCTAGAAAGTCTTTATCCTCATCCAAAGTCTAGACTCTTCTAGAAGATGTCTTTAAACCTAATCTTAATCCCCTCCTAACCTTGTCACATTCCCTAAACATGGGTTAAAACTTACTAACCCAAGCCAAAGTTAACAAATATCTCCTCCTTCACCCACCCTCATTAAATGCCATCTACTTGCCTATCCCTAAGCTAATCATAAACCATCCTAATCCATCCTCTAATCATTTTCACAAGCCTAAGCAATCTTAAAACCCTCCTAATCAAGCCCAAGTCGAAATTGCTCTCATCTCCCTCAAAATATCTCAACCATAAAACTTTATGAAGTCCACTAGGCCATAAATGACTCTTTCAAGCCCTTTTATTGCTCTTACAAGCCATTATGAGGGTCTTTATGAAGATTTAATCCCTTGAGCCTCCTTTGTTGACTCATCCTTCCCCTTTCCTCCATCCTCTCACCCTATGACATGTGTCACTCTCTGATTGGCTATAAGGAAGCACAATCCATGTGCTCTCCTCTCATGCAATCTGAGCCCTCCATGAGCTTTTTCCCATCCTTGCATCTTAGCCCTCAATCCCTCAAGCCTCTTGCCCATAAATTGGATCCTTGCTTTAGTCTATCTTGAAGTTTATGAATTTTGTTTAGTTTGTAGAAGCTTTATTTAACTTTGGTTTCTATATGCATACTAGCATTGCTCATATACATTTTGGCATGCTCGATGGGACCCCGCATGGGTCATCTTCATTATCTTTTTTAGTCAATTTTTGTATGTCATTTGATAATTTTGGCTAATTTTGTTTTTTTTTGTGATTGGTAGGATTGTATAAATTGGTTTTGTAGGTCCACATGAGCATGAAAAAGACAAAGGAACTCATAATCTATCTCATAGTGTTTCCAGATTTTTCAAGCTTATAGGTAGACAAAGCACTTGGAATTCTTCTTCCTCTTCTTGTGTATATTCTTCTTATTCCATCTACTACTTCTTCTTCTTCTTGTGGGAGATTTTGGCCATTTTTTTTGAAGGAAGAAAAATCATACACACTTCTTTTTAGTGCTTAAAATGAACCCCTAAATCATACTTAAATCCATTAAAAACTAAAAATTTGCCAAGAAAAAAAAGCCTTTTAACAAGTGAAACTAAACCAATTCAACCATTTGCATCCTTGCAACATCAAGGTTTTAGAATCATTCATGCAAAGTTAGGAACACTTCATTTTTGGGAATTTAAAAAGAACTTAAAGTTTCCATTTCAAAAGGTTCAAAATCAACACTAAGTGCACACTAAAATCTAAATCAAACTCAAAGCATCAATCAAGGATAAAATGGACCTCATTTGCAAATATTTTAAAGTTCTTTTAAAAATCTCATGAAAACTAAGAGTCCTAAATGGTTGCCAAAAATTGTCCTAAAAGCTTTGTTATTTGTTCCAAACAAATGTCTTGTTGCAAAAGCTTGAATGTTTCTTAGATTTTTAATGCATCAAAACAATCTAGGAATATCATTTTTGTGCTTAAAATATGCAAACTAGAACACAAAATCTTGAATGAAAACCAAAGTCCAAAGAGTCATTTTCACTTTTAAGTCCAAAACAATCTTGAATGATCTAAGGTTAAAACAAAGCACTTCAAAGTTCTTAAAACAACACACAAAATCTCAATCTTGAATGCTCAAAGGAAAAAACTTGAATGTTTAATCACTTGTCTTTGAATGCATGTTGCTAAAATCACTCTTCAGTGTCATGGATTAAAATCAAGTTTTTTTTTTATGAATGCATGATTAAAACAAAAAATCCAATCTTGAATGCCATAGATCAAATAATCATCTTTTGGGGCATAAAAAGAATCCACATTTTTGAAATCTTCTAAGTTATAAAAACTAATAAAGACACTTTGAGTAAGTTTGTAGTTGGACTCACCCTCTTTAATCACCCATCAATTTAACCATTGGTTGCAATCTCAGCACCATCTATGGGGATGGGTCTACCTAAGAGGGTGTTAAGTGATCCACAAAGATCAAACTCTACTCACTTGGGTCTTTAGTGGTTTTTCTAAGTTAGAAAATTCTTTGAATGTGCATTAATCTCGCTTACACTTCATTTGGGCATAAAAAATGGACAAATCTTGACATGGAGGGCCTTTGGGCGCGTGCTTGAAATTGAATCTCACACATCTTTGTTTTGGGCTTAAAAACAAAATCACACCAACTCTTGAATGCCTTAAATAAAATTAATCGATACTTGACGTGGAGGGCCTCTGGGCGCGTGGGTTTGCTTTTTGTTGACCCTAACTCTTCTTCTTGTATTCATTCTTTGCTCGATTTTACTTTTTTTAAATGTTTCAAGTTGGAATTGAACATTGTCTCTTAAACATGAGTGCTTGCAAAGTCTAGATCAACACACATAAGAGTCAGTTGGTAAAAGAACAAGTGTATTTTTTTAGCCCAAGGTCATCCAAGTCTTCTCTCCCCTTGTCGTCTTTCGAGGCCATCTTGGGTGCATAAGATTAGGATCCAAAACCTTGTTTCTCTTTTTAGGAGGCCTGCTTGGGGATTTCATCACACCTTGGGATGACCTCAACTCCAGTGTTTCGGCAGAGTATAAAAATCGGGAGGTGAATCCAAAGACACCTCTGTTGGAATCAAGATTTTGTCACTCGAGCTAAGCCTCATGGAACTTTATACCCTTGAGAAGTGAAAGAGGAGAAGTGGGTTACCACTCCTCTCGACTGTGTGACATCTTTTTGTTTTCATCTATGGATTTGGGCCTCACGTACCTTATGTATATCGAGGACTCCCTAGCTATAACAAATTTCATCTTTGTAGAAAGCTTCCTAGGATGTTGGTGTGTTTGACGTACTTGCTCCAAAATTTTGTCTGCTTGTTTGTTCATAGCTTTTGAATGAATGTTTTCCAACTTTGGTCAAAATCCCAAAAAAGCAAAAATCTCGCAACTCAAGGCATACTTAGCGTAGTCACTACCTCATCAGAAAATCATCCAAGCTCCCCTGCTACAACTGAATCTATCTAAGTTCCTTTCTTGAGAACAATCCCAAATCCAAAGTCTCTCTAAATCATCCCCCCCAACCAGTTAGCACCCCAATCCAAAATCACACCCAAGCCTTTAGAGGGTTGTTGTCATTCTACTAGAATTTTCTATCCAATCAATCTGACCAATCCACCAGCCTCACCAAGGTTATCCCTTTGACAGAGCTTTGTCTAGGGTAATATAGCTTTGTCACTTGTTATCCCTCATCACCTTGAGCTAAAAGTTGGGATCCACAAGTGGTCGATCTCATGTCATGCCCATATGATCATTAGTCTATCCTTAAGTTGACACAATCTCCACCAATCCAGTGCATAGGAAAGAAAAACTCACTTTTTGACAACATGCCCTTGAAGTCTTCCATCCACAAGAAAGCCAAAAATCTACAGCCAATCCTCCTTAGGTCTGTCATACAGCTTTGACTCTCCCTAGGAAATCCTTCATCAACCAATCCAAAATCTGTGCTTAATCTAAATCCAACCATGAGCTTCCGTGTTCATCCATATGCAAGACCCCATCCCCATCCAACTCATCATGAAAACATGAAATCCCAAACCTATCATGATGTGTTCGATCGTATTGTCCTTGCTCCTGCCACCTCCTATTCTTATGATGATGAAAATCTTGTTGACTATGACGGGTATATTGAAAGCCTTAGAAACATTCCCCCAAGCATCCCACAAAATACATGCATTCTTCCAAACTATCTAGTCATGCCATCTGATATCCTAGCTTCTCCTCCATCACCCAATCAAACAAGCTTCCAATCTTCCACCCCCATCACATTAGCTATTCCTATCAATCCACCTCCACCTCTGACACACGAGTCTCCAAGGAATCTCCTAGAGGAAATACAAGAAAAGATACCTCCAATAGTCGATAAGCCATGTCATCTAATCCAACCATGTGAAGTAGTCAGTGATGAAGCTTCCCCATCTATAATATCACCTCCATCTCCCATAGCTACCATCCCCATACCATCCATCAAATTTCTTAAAATCCTACCACTTCCCACAAGCGTCAAAATCCCACCACCCATCAAATCGCTCCAAATCCCATCCACATCTCCTCCTCCAAGCATTATCCAAATCCCATATAATGAACCTCATGCATCCACTGTCATCCATTCCTATCAAGATCTTATCCAAAAGCATGTTGAAATATCCTCTGACAGAACAACAGATCCTGCCATCCCACTTATTCCCCTACATGATCCACTTTTACCATCCCCTCCATATCTAAATCCTACCATCTTATTTACTCCATCTCAAGATCCCTTTCCCTCAACCCACCCAACTCAAGATCCTATCCTCCCATCTCCTCTACTTCATGATCATACATCTCCCATAATCCATGATGATAGATCCATCGAAAAAGAATTAATTATCATATTCGAAGATCCAACTCCTTTAGCTAGTAATGGACTCACATCTTGTGTTCCAAATAATGAACATCATATTGAAAAAAGAAATAAAAATGTATTTCTAGATGTTGGTATCCCCGCTATTCCTGCATGGTCCCAAGTCCTTCCATCTCCACCCCAAAGTTCCCATCCATCTTATTCCGCATCTATTTTGGGCCCTCATCCTACTCCTTATCTCCAACCCTCCATTTTGGGTCCATATATCCCTTATCTAAATCCCACACCCTTTCCATCTATTTTGGGTCCTTACATACCTAATATGAATCCTTTATCCCCTCCATCTATTTTGGGACCTACATCTTCCCCGTTTCCATCTATTTTGGGCCCATATCCTTCCTTCCCTCCATCCATTTTGGGCAATTATATCCATCCATATCCTATGTTCCAATCTATCCTTCCATCCCCTCAAATCCACCAGCTAGATCATCAAAGGCACTCACCGTTGAATCCCTTCCAACCTTTAAACCCTATCACTCCATCAATTATCCCTCCATCTCCTCCATGCTCTTGTTCCCATCCCATGGCTAATAGAAGCATATTGGATGACAAAATACAAAAGCATAAATCCAAAAATCCACAAAAATCCAAGCCTCAACATGTCCCTTCTAAAATACATGTTCAAAACAAGAAACATTTAATCCCAATCAAAAAAAAGTCAAGAGGCCACAAAAGCCCAAGCTAAAAAAGTCAAAAATCATGTGGATACCCAAGATGCTCATAAAAGAAATGCATCTCAAAGAAAAATCTCAATTGGCATCCATTCATACTACTCAAAAAGCCTCATCCATCCATCCTTCATCCAAATCCCCATATAAGAATCCTTCATCCCCCCAATCCACTTTTAGTCCATATGCTTCTTATCCTAAATTTCCCATCCTCCATCTTACAACTCTACTTTTAGTCCTTATCTTTCTCTTCCTCCATTTTCTCCTCAACTTCGCTCAAAACTATCTTTCCCACTACTTTATCACCTCTCAAGGTGTGTGCCAATGATGATCTTTCCATTTTCCTCATCCATTTACCCACAAGCCTTATGTCTTTGCATCCATTATCTATCAAACTCCCACCCACCATTCCACTTGTTCAATCCAATCCTTTTTCATCCATCCTACCAACATCTATGAGCCAAAAATAGCTGAAGAAATCCAAAATCATTCCAGCTAAGTCAAAAGTCAAAAAGTTAAAAAATAATAAAGAAAAATAAAGTGTCCACTAGTGAAAACTTGGAAATTCAAGCGGCTTGGACAAGTACCATGATGAAAACTTGGAAAACAAGCATCATGTGTAATCCTACCATCCCCAACTTAGCCTATCACCCTCATGGTTTTGGTCATCTCTTGACATCCAAATCCATCTTCCAATCTATCCACCTATCCTCCACCCTCCATCTTCCATCTCACACCATCCACTTATCTCTTGCAATTTCAGCCAACCATCCCAGCTATCATCCATCTCCCTAGCCCCTTCAGCTTTTTCCATCCTAGCTTTAATCCTATCACATCCATCATAAGACCTCCTTCCGCATGTTATCTTTTGATTGGGGGCACTATATTCCTTGGAGATCTTGTCTTTTCTGTCCTCCCTTGTCATTGGTATCTAGCTCTAGGCTATCCTCATGCAAACCCAATGTCATCTCTTTATATCCATAATAATCCTAGCTATCTACCATCCTATCCAGCCATCTCATCTTGCTCCTCTAGCTATCCTTGGTCACAAAATCTCTCATCATCATTGGATGCATCTTGCCAAATCCATATCTTTCACTATCACCCCACCCTTACCTTTTGCATCTTGTACAACATCGAACCATCCTGCTATCCTATCATCCTGAGCTTTTGCCTGCTTTTAACTATCTTGGTCAGCTTCAGCTTGTCAATATCTTGGTCTGTCAGCTTGTACATCCTCTTTAGCTTAGTACCATTGTATCTATCTAGCTTTTGTGTTAGTTCCTCCTTGATTAGCATCTTGCACACATCGCACAACCCTTGGTTAGCTATTCTAATGCATCCTTTAGCTAGATCTCCTATCACCAAAGTGTTATCCTTCTTAGTTCAGCTTGCCAGATGCATCACTCACCCAGATCCATTGGCTTAGGTGCTCTTTGATAGATCCTTGTAGGATATAGCTTTCCTCATGTCTGATCTTGGTCCGTTAGTACCTCGTCCTACCCATCTCGTTGGCAAATGTTTCTCTTTTGGATTTTCACTTTCTTTTGATTTGGAATCTTCCCTTTTGGGTCTTGAAGTATCTTTTCCAAAAAATATTTTTGTTCCCTCCTCAAAGTTTCCATGACATATTATGGTATACTGTGAATGGGGCAATTTGGGCATAAGGTCTTGATCAAGTCTTTTGTCTATTTTTCTTTTCTGCTTGTGGGTTACCCAGTGTCGGTTCCACTCTGATTCTTTCGAGATTCATGTGTGATGCTGGGACAATCCTTGCGTGTTTGTTTTGAGTCAGTCTGTCAGTCCTCTGGATAGTTGGTGAAAAAGCCTTGATGTTCTTGGTAACCTTGGCAATTAACCAACAGTCCTATAGAAAATCTAGTGCTCAACTACATGGTGGTACTTCTCTTTGAAGTATACCCCCGCTCAAAAAGCTTCAATGGTTTTCTTTCATCTCCATTATCCCCCATCCATATCCAGCATTCGTCTCTCCTACCCCAGCTTATGCATCAATATCTCTTTGAATCACTCCTCACCTTTAGCTTTAGGGATCCACAATCCTAGCCTTAGGGATCCACCAGGCCTCATCTTTCGAGATCCACAATCCTAGTCCTAAGGATCTCCGAAACCCATCTTTCGCCAATCTGACTCTTTGAAATCCTGTTGCATCAGCTTTATAATCCCCTCATCCATCTCCCTATCCTGGATTCCTTTTATAGTGCTCCGCTCCTTCATCCTCCACCTTCCCTAATGTCTTAAGCTTTCTTCCTCTTGTGCATCTAATTATCCTTTATCATTCTCCCATAATGAGAGTTTGAGCTAATTCAGCGCCTTCTCTTTGCCAATCTAAGTTTCCTTGTTCATCCAAGATTCTTGTAGTTTTCAAGAAGCCATCAAGCCTCACTTTCTCTCCCCGCCGCCTTCTTGAGGGGGCATCTCACAGTCCATTCTCTCCTCTTCTACTCTAGCCTTGGGCATCTTATTTTCTTATTTTTGATGCCATGCCACTTGCAGCATCACATCAAAGAGGGGCAAAATGTAGACACCTAAAAACCTTTATAAAATAAAGTATTTTTATTTTTTGAAAAATTTCTGATGACATCATCATTTATTAATTTATTAATTATTTAATTAATTTATTTATTTTTATGCCATTAAATCCCTTTATCTTAATTAAAAATATTTAATTAAGGAATCCCTCCCAAAAAAGTTTAAATCTTATTTAAACATTATTTCCTTATTTATTAATTATTTAATTATTAAATTGACCAAAAAACCCAAAATAAATAAAAAAATTATTTTTTGCCCAAAACTTGGCCAATTTCCTTAAGATCACTAACCTCTTCCAAAATCTTCTAATCCTTCTTTAATTTTGATTAAAGGCTAATCCCATCATTCCCTACTCCTAATCCCAACTCAAAATATTTAATTATGATTAAATATTAATCCTCATGTTTATTAAAAAAGTTTTAATAAATATCTCCTCAACCCAAACCCTTGAAATAAATAAAACTTTATTTATTTTCTAAAAATCTAATTTATCCTCATCCTAAGAAGTTCTAAACTCTTCTAGAAAGTCTTCATCCTCATCCTAGGAAGTTCTAGACTATTCTAGAAAGTCTTTATCCTCATCCAAAGTCTAGACTCTTCTAGAAGATGTCTTTAAACCTAATCCTAATCCCCTCCTAACCTTGTCACATTCCCTAAACATGGGTTAAAACTTACTAACCCAAGCCAAAGTTAACAAATATCTCCTCCTTCACCCATCCTCATTAAATGCCATCCACTTGCCTATCCCTAAGCTAATCCTAAACCATCCTAATCCATCCTCTAATCATTTTCACAAGCCTAAGCAAGCTTAAAACCCTCCTAATCAAGCCCAAGTCAAAATTTCTCTCATCTCCGTCAAAATATCTCAACCATAAAACTTTATGAAGCCCACTAGGCCATAAATGACTCTTTCAAGCTCTTTTATTGCTCTTACAAGCCATTATGAGGGTCTTTATGAAGATTTTATCCCTTGAGCCTCCTTTGTTGACTCATCCTTTCCCTTTCCTCCATCCTCTCACCCTGTGACATGTGTCACTCCCTGATTGGCTGTAAGGAAGCACAATCCATGTGCTCTCCTCTCATGCAATCTGAGCCCTCCATGAGCTTTTTCCCATCCTTGCATCTTAGCCCTTAATCCCTCAAGCCTCTTGCCTATAAATTGAATCTTTCCCCTTTGCAAAACAAGACAATCCATGAAGTGAATTCATAATGCCATTTTAAGAGGCCATTTTACATCAAAACCATACACTCACACCCAAATTCCAACTCTATTTGAAGCACTTTTTGAAGCATAAGCTTGAGCATACATCCTATCTATTTAGACAAAGCCACTCAACAAGAGAGCTTCTTATTGAGATAGCCCATTAATGGCTCATATTCTTAATTGAGAGCTCATCTTAGTCTATCTTGAAGTTTATGAATTTTGTTTAGTTTGTAAAAGCTTTATTTAACTTTGGTTTCTATTAACATACTAACATTGCTCATATACAGTTGCTTGCTAGGCATGAGAACATGAATAAAATGGTAGAAATTTTAAAACAATACTTTAGTGTCATGGATGAAGTGAGAGCTTGGTGTAAGGATTTACAAACTCTACAAGACATAAAGGGGAAAAGGTACTGGATTTTGATTGATGCAAATGCAGAAAAAGAATTAGATATGATTGATGATTAGATAGAAAAAGAGTGGATAGCAATAAAGTAATGGAAATATTACATAAGGAGATTCATCGGCTCAAGGACCAAGCCCAAGAGTGAATTTTGGAAGTAAAGAAACACTATAGTGATGCATGCCTAGATATTTTTGAAGATGAGAAATGAGAGAAATTGTTGCCTATTGAGGTAGTGGAGGATAATTTCAAGAAGATTTTTGTGGACGTTGCTGATAATGAAGACATCTGACAAGCCTTCAGAACTAAAGAATCATTGTTAGAGTTGGACATCAAACTTAGGGCTTTTTTTGATACTCAAATTAAGGTAGATAATTACCAATAGAAGGTCAAAGAAAAATATGAGACTTTAGATCTACTAGATGTGGCTAAAATTATTGAGATTATAGAGAAATTCAAGGGAAAACATCCAAACATAGCTCTGCAGGTACACAGGTACAAAGTTCTATAGGCGTGCATTTTTGGAAAATTTTCACTGGCAATCAACTAGTAGTTCCAAAAATAGAACTTCCCATGCATTGGAAACACATTTTGATGGCAATTTAACTCCTAAAAATTCCCTACGAAGGATTAACTTCCATTTTTGGCACTCCTAGACACTTCCGCTTCGACTTGGAGATTTTCTCTCATATTTCTTTGTTTTTAAACATGTAAAAGGCTCATGCATCCAATTAATGAATTAAAATATGGATGGAGTCTTACTTTGAACCAATTAGATTGTAGTTTGTATATAATTAGTTTATTTTGTTAATAAAAAGTATTTTATTGCATGAAGATATCTCTTACTGTGAACACAAATTCAGGAGTTGATTTCTTATAAATACCCATTGTAATATGTAATTAGGGCTGCCATTATTTTTCTATGAACTTATGCTTTTGGTGCTCACATTTGGGGTGTAGTAATTCTTTCACGAATGTGTCATTGTTTTGTGGATTTATTTTCATAAAATTGTGATTGAGCCAAAGGTTTATTGCTTTGGTTTTAGCTATGCATTTCATTAGTTCTAGTGTTTATTATGGTATCAACAAATTCTGCTATGTAACTAGCTTATGAAGAAGTCATAGAATTGTGCTTACATAACTTTTCATCTTGCATGAGCACACTTTCCATGGTCTTGTGATCTAATGAAGGGTGAAACATCATACACCTATTAAGTTTCTCATCGATGATTGCATCAGTGGAATTAGGAAAGCACTATTGCTTCTTTCATTGGTTATTTACTAATTTGTTTGAAAGCTTAATTCATAGGTGTGTCATTTTCCATAATTTATGTCTATTAATATTTTCAATTTCATGTTATTTCCTTTCAAGTTTTGTTATTTTCTTTGCTAACCTCTTTGTTAGAGTAGGAATTCATACTAGTTGCATTGTTAGCTTGCATCCATAAGAAAGCATAAAAATACAAAAAAACATAGTTCTTTTAGTGTTATTTTAAAGTAGCATGTAGATTCTCCACCTCATTCTAGGATCAAAATGAACTAGCAAAGGTCTCCTTGTGAATAATCACATTTATCTTCAATTGAGCAGATTTTGGTATGTTGCAAGAAAACCTAGAACCTTGGATTTGATTCACAAAATTCACTTTTCAGGAGAGGAATTTGCAAGGATACCTACCATTTAGAATTGTGCAAAATGACATCTCAACATCATCCTAATGATGTAGACAAGTGTGCATGTTCATACAGTCAATCGAGTTCATGTTATGAAGGAAATATTGATGCAAATACTTCACTATGCAGAATAGAGCATGTCAACAAATTGAGTTGTATGACTTATAGAACTATTTTGATTATTAAATCTTGATGAACCAACTCTAAGTATGATATGTGAGCTGACTAAGGAAGGATTTATTATTATGATTGATATAAGTAAAGGACTTCATTTGGAAAGTTAGATGTGAATGTGTATGTGAATATAGATGTGAATTCAAGATTATGTGATATGATAATGCAAGATATGATGCGAATGGATATATGCATAGTTACTTCTCTCTTATGACATTGATCAAATTGAAAGGAAGATTGTCTATAGTCTACCAAAGGCTTGTATGAAGAACTGATAATCAAAAGAATTGTGAAGTACAACAAGTGATCTAGTTTTGTATGTATATCTATTCTCTTGAAGAATTCAATTGTAGAGTTGCATGTTAGGGTAGTGGGCTCTTCTTGCACACATTTGTATATTATCCACCAACTCCTAATAGAGTTGAAGCAACTCCTAATAGGGTTGAGGCTTCTAACAAGGCCTAGTATCCTAATAGGGACTCAAGACACTATACATTCTTCATAGACTCTTAATAGTGTCACTATCCTTAACCAAATTCTTTATATAGTGAATCATCTTTTGGGTTTCATGGCCACTAGGGTTTTTCCTTGGCCAGGGTTTCCCTAGTTAACAAAATATGGTGTTATGAGCTCTTTTTATGTATGGTTGGTTATATTGTTCAAAATTATTGGTTTACTTTCTTATGCATGTGGAAAAGTAATTAATAATATCTAGTTGTGGGCAAAAAGATTGAAAATATTGATTCACCCCCCCCTCTCAATACTATCTATTTCTAACATTATGGGATAAAACAAGAACTTAAAACCTCCATACTAGGGAGCACTAGATCCACAATTAGGGTATAGGCACTTGAACACAAAAGCTATAAGAAAAAATCTACATCTAACCATCTAACAGGTAGTGAAGGAAAAGTATAGAAGGAAACATCATAGTGTACTAAAACAACATTGCAATAAACTAAAACAACATCAAAATGAACCAAATAACCAAATTTAGTATGTAGTTCCTCCCAACCATAATAGCATCATAAGACCATCGTGGCTCCTAACCATTCCCCATGTGTAACATCCCAAACTACTAACTAGATTGTTGGTGATATCTTAAGAGGATGTCACTACTAAAACATGCTACAACATAAGCATAAGAAAATCTAACATGCTAGAAGTCAAGAATAAGATAATCCTAGAAATCAACTCATCATCTAACATATGCTAAACATCATAAAAGGAACTATGTCACTACTAACATCATCTAACATGATATAAAAACATTCCAATGAAAGCATAAATCATAAGATAACATACTCTAGAATCCAAAGTACCAAGTGAAAACATCTAGCAATGATCACACTGGGATAGTAGACTATCTCTATATACTGGCCCCTAGCAATGGTATATGTAGCTATGCCTCCCAACCACATGGAATCCATAGGCTTACTTCCCACCATGTTGATGGAGATAATGATCCAACCACAAGCACACATAAAGCACAACATCCATGGCTAATACTCATTCCAAATAGTATGATGACTAAACCAAGATCATAGACAATGCATAAACTACAAGTCCTAGTCAGACACTCAATGGGCTACTAAGTAGGGGTTGGCATCATGGAGAGTTACTTGGCATTGACAAGCCCAAGCTTGAGTCACATAGATTCAACTCCCTCAATGGAAGGCATTGGCATGAAACATTTATCATTATCTTAAGTTTTATTACCACCTAGTTTTTATTTAGTTATCACTTAATTAAAGCTGCCTCTTCCTACCTATGGCACCATGATCACCAAGTTGCAAGATAAAAGCCCTCTCCATATGCTACCCTACCCTATCCATGCTCATCCAATGATGAGTTCCATTAGGCATGCATATTCCCAAACCATCTCCAATGATCATAACTTCTAAACATACCATAGAAGGTCAAGACTCACAAGTCACTTGATAATTGTATTCACAAGTACTCATGTGTGGTGCACCACCATCACAAAGATCATAACATAAGGACTGGTTGAGAATAGAATATAAATATATAATCAATTAAAAAGAGTCTTAAGAGGATAGATGTGGAATGCATCCCAATGCGATATAAAAATGCAACAATAGTTTGACTAACATCCAAATAGATGATCTAGGCCCATGACAAAATTCATGCCAGGAAAACTTGAGAAAATACGGTGGCACACAAAATAAGGTAAAAACCCAAAAACCTAGAAAACGTTGAAATTAAAACCCAAATGGTGTTTGGGCACAAAACCCTAAAAATATAATAAAATTTGGGTTCACACATCGTATGCAAAAATGGCTAGCAAAATGGTGTGAAACCCCAAACCCCTATCTCAAAATAGGAAAAATGTTCATACCCAACCAACTAGGTAGAAATAACAAACAAAAAGAGAGGGGAAGACTATTTCTTAGCCTCATAGAAAACTACTACCAAAAACATAAGTTTAAATGAAGTAGAAACAAGAATATGGGAAAGCCCTACCTAACAACAAAAGGGGTAGAAACTAAAATCAACTTGATAAAATAAATAACCCACCGATACTATTGAAAGTGATGGCAAAGAAAGGTCTCCTTGAGCCAAATTTTATGAGACTAACCTCATGAAGATCCCACACTCATGACTCTCACAATGAATATAAAATAAATCCTTCAAAAAAAGGATTTTTGAAAAGCTCTCCAATTTCTAAATTGCAAAATTGAAAAGTGAGAAAGTAAATCCCTTTTTCAATACTTATTCACTTTTTGAGTGAATAATTGATTAGGGTAGATAGCCAGTTAGACTAGCTAAAATTTGAATTGACTCAAAAAAAGAAGTTTATCCCTCATAATAGGGATTCGCCTAAGGCAAAGCTACCAGAAATTAAATTCAATAAGACTTGAAGCCCAAAAACCCAAAATCACAAAAGATCCCTTAACAACTTTCATGCCCATACAAACCTCTAAATGCATAGACACACTCACTAGTCTAATCACATTATGTAGATTAGTTTGGATTTAATAATCACTAAAAGGTTTAATTTAAACAACTAAAATAAGGATATGTCAACCATACAAGGACGACATTGGTAAAATATGAATAGCTGAATCACTAACTCCATGTGCCATTGCTAGGGATATAATTCTCGCACACTAAAACACATGATCAAGTGTAATTTCATATAATATCATAGCCAAAGCAATAATGCAGTAAATACCTAATTAATCCATTTACATCACTCACATTCACCTATAGCATATTGAAGCAAGAATGAAGTAAATCACCATAGCATAAAATCCATCACATAACATAATCAGGAAATATGTCCAAATACCAAATAAGAAGATATCATTATAGACCTATTGTCATCTCAAAATGGCATCAACATGTAAATAAGATAAACTGAATAACATAACAGTAAAGAATCTATTGGTCTGACTTTTTGTGTAGTAGAAGTTTTCTGTTAAATCATAGAAAAGTCAAATGTTCTATTTCTAAGTGAAGCATAGGGTTTTGGATAATCCATCCATAAGAAATAATCATCATGTAAACCCTATATCATCTCTATTCATAAATTGTTGGGCGTGAAATTTTGAATTTTCAAAAGAGACGAATATGTTGTCATAGTCCTTTTCCTTTCTCTAAGGTTACCTTTCTTCCTATTTGTCCCAACCGTCAGATCCGACTAGATCTACCGTTGTCATTACCTCACTATAACAAGTTGCATGCTTATTAAGTATGGCGAGGTAATGAGTGTTGAGTATTTTAAGAGGCGGGACCGTAAAGTGAAGATACGGTGATCAGAGATTTGCTTATTAAATGATTTATTGTGCACGTACACTTTGCAAGTTACCGTCCAAAAAAGATAGGGACACACTAGAATATTTGACATCAGAGCCAGAATGATGGTTTTTCTGGACGTTCCGCCACCTCGCTATCAGAAAAATCAAGCACTTCACCGTTAGTGAAGTAGCGAGACCACGTGAAAATCTGAAGATGATGACATTGCATCTTGCTTGTATCATAATTACACCAGGTGGCATGACCAGTCATAAATACCGTTGTCAGAATCAGTTTTAATTGACAGAAGTGATTACTAGGTAACCCTTGCATTTTTTGGCACATAATCCTTTTAAGTGCTGGAGCTCGCTACCTCGCTATCTTCAGGTGCTTCACCGTTAGTGAGTTAGTGAGGCCCCATAAAATGGTAAAAGATCGACAAGATCTTTGGCGACATGGAATGATAAATGACTATGGTAAATTTTGACATGTGCCAACTATGCAAAGATCCGATTCTCAATAATGCCTATTTGACTGAATGTACAAAAAATCCTGAACGTCAGCTTGAAGTGGATCAACGGAGCTCGCTACCTTGCTATGACAAGTTACATGCTTGTTAAGCCATGCGACATAGCAAATAAAAATTAAGAGATCCTATGCTTTTTCCTCACCTTTGATTTGGTAAGTGATCATCTGCTGTCATCTCCACGCTATGAAGAGTTGCAAGGGAGATAATTATAGCGACATAGCAAGTTGGGCCCACTGCCTTCCTTCTTAAGAAGCCCTGTAGCATATCTTTTGATCATTTCTGGATCAGATCAACGATTGTTGCCGCTTCGCTATGGCAAGGTGCTCGTTCTTTATGCATAACGAAGTAGCGATATGCTGACACATGTTCTCAGTCGTCAGTGGGTCCAAATATAAATGCCATCAAAGAAAGAATTTTGTACGTGGCAAGTTTTCATTGAGTAAAATAACTGACATGGAAAATACAACTCTTAGTTGTTCTCTCTGCATCACATGATCGTAGGATCTTTGAAGATCGACGACGCAGTTTTAAATGAAAAATGTAGTGCCACTCTCTGTATTAATTAGACAAGAAAGCTTTGTCTATGAGGAAAAATAGAGTATAATACAAAGAGATTTCAACAGTTTCATCTCACGCGAGCAAAGATTTGGAGCCATTCTTGTGCAGAAGCCATTACTGAAAGAAAAGCATGCCAAGGTCTAATAAAAATTGTCAAGTTGTCTGTTCGCAGAAAATTTGCAGGAATACAAAGGAAAACAGAGATAGAATTCAAGTAAGTAATACTACCATAATCTTCTAAAGCTTTTAAGTTCTAAAAAGATAGCCTAAGATGCCTCCGAAGAAGGGATTTTCTGGTGCAATAAACTACTTGGATAGAAATGTCCATGATGATTTGCTTGAGTTGCTTCCTGAGTCTACTGTAAAAACAGTGCAAGTTAAGAGGTTAACCTCACTGAACCCTAGGCTAAGGATAGCTGATGGATTGTATGATAATGGAAATTGGGTTCAGGATGCTCAAACTTCTCAAACTGGTTTGAGTTTATTCAAAAAATCATTTGTAGAAAGGAAGTTATATGCCCCTCATGCCAATATATGGAATTTTGATCTTGGAAAGCTTGTTGTCCCCAGTGTGTTTATGGATTTTGACCTGC
This sequence comes from Cupressus sempervirens, assembly GCA_028749045.1. Taxonomy (NCBI): domain Eukaryota; kingdom Viridiplantae; phylum Streptophyta; class Pinopsida; order Cupressales; family Cupressaceae; genus Cupressus; species Cupressus sempervirens. Next base: position 600,758,004 of record CM053791.1, on the reverse strand, counting down.
CTGAAGCTATAGCAAAAAATTATGACCAAGCCACTAAGGTAGTGAGAAGAATGGATAGTGAGGCTTTAGTTACCATCAGTCCCGAGGAGATTAGGAAGGTTTTCAGTCTGGGACCTCTCACTATGTATCATGTTCCCATTAATTTGATAGAGTTAGAAAAAGAATATATGTCCAAAAGGGATGTAGTTAGACAAGGTGCACTAAAAGCCCACATAGGCCGGATTGGAGGCCTCCCAACCATAACATCATCTTCTAAAGAATCATTCAAGAAATCATGCTTTAATGCCAGGGTAGTAGAGATATATAGGACCCTGTGCAGAGTCTTCGGAGAGGATAAAGAAGATTTTATTCTGGTGAGCTTCATGTATATGATCACCCAAATCTCCTCTTTTGGTGTGGAAATAATTTTTTATTTTGCATCTTACTTGGCTAATGAGATTCACCAAGGATTGGTGGAGATTGCAAAGGGCAAGGTGGAAAAGGTTTGGGGTCAATACTCCCTATTGATGCATATGTTTCTTTTTAAAGGGGCCACTTATTTTGGTAAAGAAATGGTTTTAAATAGGGAACAAGAGGGGGAGGCACTGCCAGTCCAATTATGGAGTGCAGACATGACTTGGGAAGCAGAATATGCTAGCTTTGTTAGATTTCATAAGCACTTTGCCTCAAAATAAGATGCCTCATATTGAGTGATAATCCCAGAATTCTTAAGGCACTAATGCATCTTATTAGGCCTATGGACAAACCCCATAGTCTAAAAGTTTCACATAATTGGGGAGATATTATCCCATATTCAGTCTCAACTATCATTAGGGTCTATGGATTCAAAGGAACACCCCATGTACTACCTTATTAGGTACCTTTAAAGGTAGGGATAGCTGAATTTTTGTGGCAGTTGGGAGGAGTGGAGGAGGCCTTTTTGCACAAAAGGGGAACATGATCAATTTTTCCTACTTGCACTATAGGCCACCAATTTGTGATAACTAAAGAAGGGTGGATCTTTCTCAACAAAATTTTGGATCAATATAAGATGGCAGTGTCTCATGCTCATTTTTATGATACAGAAGGTTTCTTTAACTCTGCTCTTAGACTTAGAATCAAGCTTCGTCCAGTTCAGCATGAATTCTATTTTCCTGAAGATATAATAAGAAATGAATATTCTCTCCATGAGCAAGAAATAAAGAAAGAAAAATGGAGAGTCTATTCAAAAGTTTTGGAGTTTATTAATTGTTTTGACAAAGATTACAGTCCTCTTAGTAATGTTGCAACCAATGCAGATAAGATAAATAAGCTCATGAGTACTTTCTCTGAGATAATAGAACTAATGAATGAGAAGAAACAACATTTTATTGATTCTTTTCCAGATAAAGCCAGAGAGGTTATGAGAAAATTGGGTTTCACCCCCAACATTGGAATGGGTCCACTGATGGTACGAAAGAAGACAGGATATACTATTGTTTGGCAGCAGATGCCCATTGTACACAAAGAAAAATAGGTAGTTGAATCTACCAGTACTGTCCTAGAAGAATGACCACCTGAACCTTCTCCCAAAAGAAGAAAAATAATAAGGGAAGAAGAATCCCCTGATGAAGGTTACTCACCTTCTCAAACTCCAATGAGAATTGAGGAAGAGCAGCTCACCAATGAGCAATTTGAACAAATGGGGTCACAAGGAGAAATTTTTGTTACACAAGCATAAATTGATAAAGGGAACCCCCAGGAACCTCCTGTGCCAAGTTTTGAATTAACTGTAGTAGATTTCAGATGAAGGGAATTGGACCCTATTTTAGAACAAGCCAGTCAACATTTTTTGTCTAATAACAGTTTTGTAAGATCTAGGGCTTTCCATTAGTTTTCATGGAGGGTAAACATGCACATTTTTGAGCAAAGGTGTAAGAATATGAAAATAGAGCATCCAGAAATAGACGAGGCCTCCATTCAAAATAAAATAAAGGAACAAATGATGTAAGAGTTCTAGAATATAACCCCTGATGAGGGTAGACAGATGGTAAAAAATGCAAATATTTTATTATTGCCCAATTGGGATATTGCTGATGCATTAATTTTTAATTCTGTATCAAATAATTTAGGACCTCAGGACCCAAATAAAGAGGAATTCTTGGGTACAACATTCAACAATGATCAAGCTGCCCTTGTTATGTGGTCCCTGAGAAGAGGATCCAGGACTACTTCATCACAGCCTAATGATTCAGGACTAACAGGGAGTATCATTGTAAGGAGAGTTGCTGATACTTCAAATGTATAGGCAGCCCACATGAATGTGGATTATTCTAAATTTGCCTTGGCCACTGCAGAAAGAGAAGAGAAGGAAATGATTGATATGCACAGTAAATATGAAATAGTGGTGGATGCTTATAATCAAGAGGTAAAAAAGAGAATTGAGCTGGAAAACAGGGTATCTCAATTGGAGAAGATACTTGGAAAAAGGAAAGTGGGAGAATCCAGTACACTCAGAATTGCATATCCTCCACAGTCATCTGTTGGATTAACCCCTATCATTGAAATACCTGACACCCCTGAAAGACCCCAATTCTATACTACAGAGGAATTTGAAGCAGAAAAAACCAAATTACATGAGTGGCAGATAGAATTTAGAAATCAGCAGGAAGAAAAATGGAAGAAGGGTGTGACATATTTGAGGGATAAAATAGAATGGTCAACTTTTTATGATCAGTTGACAAGGATTGTAAGCCTCATGGATGAGTTGAATAAAGAAAAGGATGGACTAAATTCTCTTGCACAGAAATGGAGACAGAGAAATAATGATATTACAATTATATGTATATCTACAGTCCAAATGCCTTATCATCAAGTTGAAAAGATTTTTGATTTATTGAATAAGTTAGAAAATTTTGAGAATGAAAGAGATTCTTTACAGAGAAGATTGATACTCTGTTTTTCAAAATATCTTGCTGAAAAATTCACCCTATTTCCTTGTGCTTTAGAATCTGTTGATACAGTAATGGAAAAAGAAAAATGGAATAAGGAAATGGATAAATTATTCGATAACAGAATAATAAACATCATCAGTGAGACTGGCCATTGGTTTTGGGCAAAGAAAAATGAGGAGCTGGTAAAAGTACAATTGTATTATACTGCTATGAGAAAAGAATTTGATGATTTAGAGGAAAATGCAAATTCTTTAATAAAGATACAAAGAGAAACTCTAAGTTTTGATTGGCCAGATGATGATACTTTTAATAAGTGAAAAAATTAGTTTAGTGAATAGATGTCAGGAGACAATGAGGAAGAAGATGCAAAAGTAATAGTTATCCTTGTAATCAGCAATGATGACATGGAAAATCCCTAGGTTAAAGTGAGTTTGCAGGTAACATAAGATGATACATCACTTACAGACCTCATGGGTATGTACTCCGAAAGTGAAGAATGATTGTAAGGTTAGATCGTGCTCTTGTATCAACAATTCAGAAGCATAACAGAAAGGGACCCGCCAAGAAATGTTGTTAATCTTTCTGTTATTTTGTTTTTGTCTTTCTTTTGAAAGGACACCTGTCACCTTCTTTAGCCTGAAGCTTGTTGCATCTCACACTATTTAAGTGAGATCCCAAGGCTAAAGAATGGTCCGAATTCTATGTTTACTAAGTATTGTGCTTAGTCCTGTTTTTGGTCCAAACATTTGGAAAGCAAGTTTGTAGTATACTTTTCTGTCAAAATTTCTGAGAATACATGAATGTAGAAAGAATTGTGCTTCTTTTCTGAAGGTCTTTCTGGGTTTATTGTAAAGGATATACCATTTTCAAAGCAAATGAATACAAATTATGAACTGTCCCCATATCAGTTCTTTCTAAACTTTGTCTCCTTTTAAATACTTAGCTACCTTGATGTTGTGTGAGTAAAAGCTTATGCAATTGATTGCAATATAGTAGGGTTGTACATCCATTTGTTATTGCTATTAATTCAATGGATGAAATAAGGGCTTTGATGAATGTGATGAGATTTCTTAGGTATTGAAAAGGATTTTTGAATGATAAATTCTGATAAGAATTGCTGATAAGAATTTGTTGCAAAGCAACAAATTAGATCTAAGAATTTAATATAGACTCTGAACCCCAATGGATTAGGCACTGATCGAAAGTATTTCAGCCAAAAGAGAAGTATATTATGATTGGTTTTTTCAAAATACATCATAAAATCAAATTTTACTTTTATTTCTTGTAAGATATTCAAAGTTTTCCAGCACTTGCCTGCATGGAATGTTTTAGCTTCATTTAGCCATTGTTGTTGAAAACATCTGCAGATCTATAGAAGATTTCTTGGCCATATCTATTCAAGGGATGTGTTTACCAATTTGGTAAGAGTTATGTATATGTTTGAGGATTTAGAAATGAGAATCAAAATGAAACTAAGAATAATTCTCATACAATTGTTCCATTTTTGAACCATCCCCGGGTACACCCGCCCTGGTTTTTACAGAGCCAAAAGAGTAGAAAACCATCTGAGGTTTTGTTGAAGTTGGGTCCTAGTACTTTGCATATGCAAGTGACAATGAGAATTTTCTATTCTTTAGGTTGAGTATGTACTAACATCTAAAAAAAAAACACCAACAAAATGGCGACTCTGCTGGGGATTGTCTAACACATCTGTAAAAAGTACTGCAGTTGTCTTTAGTCTTACTGTGTACGTGTGTGTTGTGTGATCTTTATTTTTCCCATGGCTATAAGGGAATCTTTAGTGTTAAACCTTGAGGATTTAAAGAAGATATAACCCAAATACCATTGCTACACACTGACACATCCAGCTTATCCAAGTGTCTTATCTAACAAGCAAGAGTTGCAGTCTTACAACATCAGTGATTGGTCTGTCTGTGCCGTAGTTTTTGTTCCTACTTGTGTATTGTTTTCTTTCTGTCAATAAAAGTGTTATTATATTTTTTCCCGAAAGAGGGTGGTGACTCAGTCAAGGTTTTGAAGCTAGTGCTTATTGTAAAAAAAGAACAATATGGCTGACAAGAGAAAAAACACAAGGGCTTACATGAGAGCCAATCCCGATGTATCAATGTATACTGATCTACCCCAAGGTGGTAGGAAGAACCAAAATAAGAAAAGAATAGATCCAAATCCTACTTGGAAGCCTAGAGGTAATGCCTCTGTAAATTCCCATTATCAAGTAATAATAGGAAGAGAGTCATCTTTGCTTAGCTCTGAATCCGAAACTACAAGACTCTTAGGAGGTATTTTTAGTACCCCATTACCAGATGAGAGAGTTTTTTAAGACAAGGATGTATCTACTATGGGAATTGCTTCATTAAGACTAGAGCCTGTAGCAGATATAAATTGTAGGCTAGGATTTAGGAGTTCATCTGATAATCCTTTTAATCCCAAAGTAGCCCCTTATATGGAACCAAACCTTATAGATCTAGATGACCCTGCTGATTCGGAGGCAACCTCTGCAGACTCTAAAGAAGTGCAATCTGAAATAGGATTTTTGAAGAAATGGATTACTGAGGAAGAAGCTAAACGCATTCGTCTTGAAAAGGAGAGGAAGCGAGCCACTTTGGATGCAATAATAGAAAGAGATACTCTGCTAAGAAGGATGGTTTCTTTGAAAGAGAAAAATAAAAAATTAGAAGAGAATACCACAACTCTCCATAAGGATGTCTTTGGATATGTTGATAATCTAAGAGCTAAAGTTCAACAACAGGAGAAATGCCTAAATCAAAGGCAAGAACCAATTATTGCTCAAGTTCAAGCTTAGAAACCCATTCAAGTTGATCCGGTAGAGCCCACTAGAATAGTTCCAGATAAAGGGAAAGGCAAGGCTATAGGAGTCCAAATAAATGAGCCTCAAGCTATACCGAGCAAACCTATACAACCCTCCATATCTAAATTAGATCTAGATCTAGAGAAGGCTCGAAAAGAGAGGGAAGACCTTGCAAAAGAACTTGAGAAGGTTGAGAATGAAGCTCAAGCTGCAAAAATTAGAAGGAAAATCCAATTCATAAAGTCTAATTCTGCATTGAATTCATGGCCTATCCCACCTACAAATCCTGCACCAGTTAGTGGTCCCATAATCCCGACTCAGAAAGTACCCCAATCTGCTCCTACCTCATCTTCCAATATTGGCACTCAAGTCCCATTTGTCCCACCACAGCTGTCCCAAGCTGCTCCCCTGAGTCAAACTAATATAGCTAGTACTTCTAATGTTCTTGGTTTCTAGAAGAAACCTATATACCTCGAAAAATATAGAAAAATATCATTTGCAAGTATTCCTGATGCCCCCCATCCCATATCTTTTGATTTAAGGGATAAAGTGGTTAAGTTTTCTGGAAATAATGCTGTTACTGGTGAAGAACATTTGAGGATTTTCATTGACATGCTGAATGATTATGAAGTTGAACATGAGGACATGGTCATGAAATTATTTGTGCATTCACTAACAGAGGATGCAAGGGATTGGTTCAGGAGGTTGCCTGATGATAGTATTACTTCATGGAGTGATTTGGAGAAATTGTTCAAAGAGCAATATGGGGACAATACTAATGCAGGATTCATGTTGAATGAGTTCAATAATATCAAGAAGAATCCAAATGAATCCACATTTGATTTCAATGTGAGATTTCCAAAGGGGATGTACAAACTTTTTTAGTTTATGAGGTTAAATGAAGATGTCTGTCTCACAACCTATTTCAATGCTTTTGATAGCAAAATGGCCTATCAACTGAGAGATAAGGATCCTAAAACTTTAAGAGATGCCTATAGAGTTGCAGTGAATATAGAAAATAATAGAAAGGCATCTGGAAAACTAGGGAGGAGGGATGAGCCTAAGCTTTTTAATCCTAAGAATAATAATAAAAGGGAGGGTGACAAAACTCCCATAGGAAAAAATCTTGAAGAACCTACTATAGGCCATGTTTTAGAAATGCTCAAGAAGATGAATCCCACTATTTTCAATAAGCCAAATGTTGCTGAGAGAACCCCTTTGAATAACAACAATTTCAATAGATAGCCTAGGATGCAGAATTACCCTTACACCACTAAGTGGAAAGATGGTAAACCAGTTCCCAACCAGACCCAAAATATGAAAGATAAGGGTACTCTAGACCCCCTGCAAAGGAACATTGTAAATATGAATGATGATGTACCATGGTGCATTATATGCCAATCACCTCATGCTGCTAATTATTGTGTTGTTGCCTAGTCATTCGCCCAAGCTCAAAGAGTGCAAGAAAAAGAAGAAATCGAAGAGAAAAACCATGATGATATAAGCTGCAATATGGTGAACACATGTGATGATTTGATAGATTCTGATTTAGAAGAACCTGAGAATGATGTTACTAGCCAGAGAATTGCTTACCAATTACATCATCAGCAAATATTTTTAGATGATGAAGAGAATGATAAAGATAAGGTATGCAATACATTTTCTGACATAGGTCTCACAAATTTAAGAATCCCCTCCAAGGAGAAAATTGATAGAATTACAGCCGAAATGATTTAACAAGTCCATAGTAATTATAATTTGAGAAATAGAGCAATAAATAATGATGCAGGAAGGCCATCTAGTGTGTTCATCAAAGACACCACTCATAAGATAAATGATCAACACAAGAAAGTCAGTATAGATGTGCCTAAGATCAAGGAGAACAAGGGTCAGAAATGGGAACCAAAGAAGAAGGTTCAATTTCAAATAGGTGAACCAATAAAAATAGTAGTGCAACCAAAGAAATCAGAACTGGATGTTGTCAAACAAAAAGTGGCGCTTAATACTCAAAAGACTTTGATTCCAGGTACTATTGTAAAACCTACTGTGGTTGAACCTATTGATATGATTTCCATGTTATCTCAAATTACTATAAAAGTGCCCTTGTCTAAGCTTTTTAGAATTGAAGAGCATAAGAATAAGGCTTTGTCATGGTTGGGTGGAATAGCAAACAACAATATTATTGATGATCAAGCTGTAGCCCAACAGACCCCATTAATAATAGAGGACAGTGGTATTATATCCCAAATTCCTCAGATGTTTTTAGATGATTCATCAGTTGCATTCATAGAAGATATTGATCCTTTTTTCCTTAGTCTAATCATAAAAGGGAAAACCTTAAAAAATTGTATGATAGACTCTGGAGCTTCCAACACTATAATGCCTTTCAAAGTAATGGAAGCCCTAGGATTGAAGGTGGATACTAAGCAAGGCAGATGTTGAGGGATGGATGCTAGAGAGGTTCCAGTAATAGGTACTATAAATGCCTTACCATTCAAACTGGCTGCATTTTCTGAGGTAGAATTAACCATGTCTGTCCTTGTGGTAGATATACCTCCACACTACGGGATGCTACTTTCCAGCAAATGGAGTGCTGCCATGGGGGGGAGCCTACAATGTGACCTTACTTATGCCACCTTCCATATAGGGGACAAAGCTGTCAGGGTAAATAGGGAACCAAGGGTTAACCACATCTTAGGTGAAGAAATTGACAACGATACCACTTGTTTCCTAGACACTGGGATTAATGCTTTCAGGGCTGAATTAATTATTTAGGAAGTGGAAAACTTGCCTGCTATCATTGAAAATGAGGTTGAATGTTGCATGAATTCACCAAAATTATTGACAATGTTCTTTGATGGGGCTAGTTCTAAAGAGGGTGCAGGGGCAGGTGTAGTCTTTGTGTCCACTGAAAATAACACCTTCAGGTATTCATTCACCTTGAAATTTTCCTGCACTAATAACATCGCTGAATATGAAGCATTGCTGCTAGGACTCAAAGTGGCCACACACCACAAAATTAAGAAATTGTGTGTCATAGGGGACTCTGAACTAATCCTCTCAGATCAAAGGAACCTACTTCTCAAAAAATAGGAGATTAAAACAATATAGAAATGTAGTCTGGGATCAAATAGAATTCTTTGATGCATTTGGGATCTCATGGAGAGATAGGACCCAGAATAAGATGGCTGATCTTCTAGCAAATGTAGCCATCAAACCAAAAGAAATATCATTTGCAGGAATCTCCCAGATTGAGGTCCAAAATAGAGCTTCTATACCTGACAACATTGAAAATTGGCAGGTGTTTGAAGATGACAAAGATATTACAAATTTTTTGCTAAATGAAGACAAGTACCATGGTCAGGAGATGGACTACAATGGACTGATTGAAACCATAAATGGAAAAGAAACCATTTTTGGTCAAGAAATAATGCAATTAAAAACAAATAAGATGCTGAAGGGGTTGGTAGTCTTGGAAAATATTTTTGATAGCCAAGACAGAGTAAAATCGGGAGTAAATGACCGCAAACCCCAGGAGCTAGAAGAAATAAATTTGGGTACAGATGAAGTTACTAAAAGGGTTTACATTGGCCAAGGTTTACCTATTGAAATCAGAAAAGCATTGATTGACCTACTTAGAAAGTACAAGCATGTTTTTGTTTGGTCATATGATGACCTTAAGGTTTATAGGGAAAATCTTTTCCAGAATGTCATACCGTTGAAGGAAAATGTAAGACCTTTTAGGCAAAAACAGAGGCCAATCAATCCTACCCTTGCCCCAAAAATGCAGGAAGAACTGACAAAACTGAGAGATGCTGGAACAATCAAACCAATTAGGCATTCCACTTGGGTTTCAAACCTGGTTCCTGTGAGAAAAAAGAATGGAGATATTAGGCTTTGTGTTGATTTTAGAAATATAAACATTGCATCTCTAAAAGATAATTATGGCTTACCTAATATGGAAGCCATATTACAACAAGTGACCGGCTCTGAATTGATGTCAATGATGGATGGCTTTTCTGGATATAATCAAGTTCTGGTAAAAGAAAGTGAACAGTTCAAAACAACCTTCACAACCCCTTGGGGAACATATGTGTATGTGAGGATGCCTTTTGGCTTAATTAATGCAGGAGCTACTTTCCAAAGAGCCATGGATGTAGCATTTCATGAGTATATTGACAAATTTATGGTTGTGTACCAGGATGGTCTTACAACGTATTCTAACAAGGCTGAAAATCACTGCAAACACTTGGAAATTTTTTTTATAAAAGCCCTAGAATATGGGGTATCTTTAAACCCAAAGAAATGATCATTTTGGGTCATAGAAGGAAAGTTATTAGGACACATAATGTCTAAGGATGGGGTAAAAATAGACCCAGAAAGGGTAATAGCTATTGATAAAATCCCCAAACCTAAAAATGTGAAAGGTATACAGTCCTTTTTTGGCCAGGTTAATTTTCTGAGGAGGTTTGTTACCAATTTTGCTGAAATTAGTAGACCCATTTCAAAAATGCTCAAGAAAGGAGCTGTCATAGATTGGAATGGTGAACCTTCACAGGCATTCCAGGATATAAAAACTACAATAAAGAATGCTCCAGTGTTGAGGACCCCAGATTATGCAAAACCCATGCATATTTTTTCTTTTGCATCATTTCATACTATAGCTGCAGTTTTATTATAGAAAAATCAAGAAGGATATGAGCAGCCTATTGCCTTTTTCAGCGAATCCCTGCAGCATGCTGAGCTAAAGTATGAAATAAATGAAAAAAAGCATATGCTTTGGTAAAGGCTATAAAAGCATTCAGAAGTTATTTGGTAGGTGCTACTATTATTGCTTTTGTACCTAGTGCTACAGTTAAGGATATATTCTCTCAGCAGGAAGTGTCAGGAAGGAGATGTAGATGGATCAATAGAATCTAAGAATTTAACATTGATATGCAGATAACTAAGTTAGTAAGAGGTCAAGGTTTGGCCAAAATCATGGCTGAAACTAACGTAGAAGCTAATCAAATAAACCTGGTAAATGATGATCTCAGAGCTGACTTCTGCGACATGGACCAGTGTGACTGGTACACCAATGTTATACATTACTTGCAACATATGAAAGTTCCTCGCCATCTGCCTGATAATGAAAAAATGAATACTAAATTGCAAGCCATCAGGTATGTAATTGTTCAAAATAACTTATGGTGGAGAAACTTTGAGGGAGTTCTGTTGAAATGTGTTGACAAAGAAAGGGCAAAAGAGATTTTGAAAGAAATGCATGCTGGAGTATGTGGAGGACATTACATGGCAACAAGTAAAGTGGTAAATAATTTCCTATTGAATAATATTATTTCTAGATTTGGATGTCCACAGAGAATTGTCACAGATAATGCTATGTGTTTTAGGTCTGAGGAGTTCATCAAGTTTTGTGATAAATATGGAATGACAAGATCATCATCTGCTCCATATCATCCACAAGGGAATGGACAAGCTAAGTCCACAAATAAAAGCCTGTTGAAAATCATTAAGAGAACCTTGGATGATAATAAAAGGGCATGGGATTCCAAGTTATAGTTGGCAATATGGGCTCACAGAGTAACTGTAAAGAAGGCAATTGGGGTAGCTCCATTTGATTTAGTGTATGGAACTCAAGTTAGAATGCCCCAGAACAACTTGATGGGACTATACAATTACATCTAGTCATATGATGAAGATACTACTGATGAAATGAAAGAAAGAATGGATGAATTGGTAGGATTGACCAAAGCTAGAAGAGAAGCATCTCTGAGGAACCAAAAGTTGCAGTTGCAAGTCAAAACACTCTATGATAAAAGAACTGTAAACAAGAAATTTGAAAATGGAGACCTAGTCTTAATGTAGAATGCCAGAATTGAAGATAAAGGAAAACATGGCAAATTTGATCCCATTTGGTTAGGCCCATATCTCATTGAGAATGCTTGGGGTGAATATTCTTACATAATCAAAGATATATTTGATAATATTCTTGAATTTCCAGTTCATGGATAGTTCTTGAAGAGGTATTTTTCTTGAAAAAATACTTATTTTCTTCCATGAACAGTAGCTTTAGGGTTTCCTGTCATCTTGTTTTCTGTAAAATCCTTGTACAGTCTGGGTCTTTGTTTTTGTGTGTTGCCTTGTGCTCTCTGAAGAATTTGTCACCTTACCGGATGTGTGGTCTGCTCTCCCATAGATTTTGAATTCTTGCATAGACTCAAGTAGTCTATCATCCCCAGATAGAGCCACTGTTGGTCTGACTTTTTGTGTAGTAGAAGTTTTCTGTTAAATCATAGAAAAGTCAAATGTTCTATTCCTAAGTGAAGCATAGGGTTTTGGATAATCCATCCATAAGAAATAATCATCATGTAAACCCTATATCATCTCTATTCATAAATTGTCAGGTGCGAAATTTTGAATTTTCAAAAGAGACGAATATGTTGTCATATTCCTTTTCCTTTCTCCCGAGTTACCTTTCTTCCTATTTGTCCCAACCATCAGATTCGACTAGATCTACCATTGTCATTACCTTGCTATGACAAGTTTCATGCTTATTAAGTATGGCGAGGTAACGAGTGTTGAGTATTTTAAGAGACGGGACCATAAAGTGAAGATACGACGATCGGAGATTTGCTTATTAAATGATTTATTGTGCACGTACACTTTGCAAGTTACTGTCCAAAAAGGATATGGACCCACTAGAATATCTAACATCAGAGTCAAAATGATGGTTTTTCCAGACGTTCCGCCACCTTGCTATCAGAAAAATCAGGCACTTCACCGTTAGCGAAGTAGCGAGGCCACGTGAAAATCTGAAGATGATGACATTGCATCTTGCTTGTATCATAATTACACTAGGTGGTATCACCAGCCATAAATACCATTGTCAGAATCAGTTTTAATTGATAGAAGTGATTACTAGGTAACCCTTGCATTTTCCAGCACGGAATCCTTTTAATTGCCGAAGCTCACTACCTCGCTATCGAAAAATTTAGGTGCTTCACCGTTAGCGAGTTAGAGAGGCCCCGTAAAATGGTAAAAGATTGGCAAGATCTTTGGTGACATGGAATGATAAATGACTATGGTAAATTTTGACATGTGCCAACTATGCAGAGATCTAATTCTCATTAATGCCTATCTGACTGAATGTACAAAAAATCTTGAACGTTAGCTTGAAGTGGATCAACGGAGCTCGCTACCTTGCTATGACAAGTTGAATTCTTGTTAAGCCATGCGACATAGAAAATATAAATCAGGAGATCCTATGCTTTTTCCTCACCTTTGATTTGGTAAGTGATCAACGGTTGTCATCTCCTCACTATGAAGAGTTGCAAGGGAGACAATTATAGTGACATAGTGAGTTGGGCCCGCTGCCTTCCTTCTTAAGAAGCCCTGTAGCATATCTTTCGGTCATTTCCAGATCAGATCAACGATTATCACCGCTTCGCTATGGCAAGTTGCCCGTTCTTTATGCATAACAAAGTAGCGATATGCTGACATGTGTTCTCAGTCGTTAGTGGGTCCAAATATAAATGCCATCAAAGAAAGAATTCTGTACGTGGAAAGTTCTCATTGGGTAAAATAACTAACATGGCAAATACAACTCCTAGTTATTCTCTCTACACCACATGATCGTAGGATCTTTGAAGATCGACGACGCAGTTTTAAATGAAAAATGTAGCGCCACTCTCTGTATTAATAAGACAAGAAAGATTTGTCCATGAGGAAAAATAGAGTATAATACAGAGAGATTTCATTAGTTTCATCTCACACGAGCAAAGATTTGGAGCCATTCTTGTGCAAAAACCATTATTGAAAGAAAAGTGTGCCAAGGTCTGATAAAAATTGTCAAGTTGTCTGTTCGCAAAAAATTTGCAAGAATACAGAGGAAAATAGAGACAGAATTCAAGTAAGTAATACTACCATAATCTTCGTAAGCTTTTAAGTTCTAAAAAGCTAGCCCAAGATGCCTCCGAAGAAGGGATTTTCAGGTGCAATAAACTACTTGGATAGAAATGTCCATGATGATTTGCTTGAGTTGCTTCTTGAGTCTACTATAGAAACAGTACAAGTTAAGAGGTTAACCTCACTAAACCCTAGGCTAAGGATAGCTGATGGATTGTATGATAAGGGTAATTGGGTTCAGGATGCTCAAACTTCTCAAACTGGTTTGAGTTTATTCAAAAAATGGTTTGCAGAAAGGAAGTTATATGCCCCTCATGCCAATATATAGAATTTTGATCTTGGAAAGCTTGTTGTCCCCAGTGTGTTTATGGATTTTGACCTGCTTGAAGCTATAGCGAAAAATTATGACCAATCCACTAAGGTAGTGAGAAGAATGGATGGTGAGGCTTTAGTTACCATTAGTCCTAAAGAGATTAGGAAGGTTTTCAGTCTAGGACCTCTCACTATGTATCATGTGCCCATTAATTTGATAGAGTTAGAAAAAGAATATATGTCCAAAAGGGATGTAGTTAGACAAGGTGCACTGAAAGCCCACATAGGCCGGATTGGAGGCCTCCCAACCATAACATCGTCTTTTAAAGAACCATTCAAGAAATCATGCTTTAATGCCAGGGAAGTAGAGATATATAGGACCCTGTACAGAGTCTTCGGAGAGGGTGAAGAAGATTTTATTCTGGTGAGCTTCATGTATATGATCACCTGAATCTCCTCTTTTGGTGTGGAAATAATTTTTGATTTTGCATCTTACTTGGCTAATGAGATTCACCAGGGATTGGTGGGGATTGCAAAGGGCAAGGTGGAAAAGGCTTGGGGTTAGTAATCCCTATTGATGCATATGTTTCTTTTTAAAGGGGCCACTTATTTTGGTAAAGAAATGGTTTTAAATAGGGAACAAGAGGGGGAGGCACTGCCAGTCCAATTATGGAGTGCAGACATGACTTGGAAAGTAGAAAATGCTAGCTTTGTTAGATTTGATAGGCACTTTGCCTCCAAACTAAGATGCCTCATATTGAGTGATAATCCCAGAATTCTTAAGGCACTAATGCATCTTGTTAGGCCTATGGACAAACCCCATAGTCTAAAAGTTTCACATAATTGGGGAGATATTATCCCATATTCAGTCTCAACTGTCATTAGGGTCTATGGATTCAAAGGAACACCCCATGTACTACCCTATCAGGTACCTTTAAAGGTAGGGATAGCTGAATTTTTGTGGCAGTTGGGAGGAGTGGAGGAGGCCTTTTTGCACAAAAGGGGTACAGGATCAATTTTTCCTACTTGCACTATAGGCCACCAATTTGTGATAACTAACGAAGGGTGGATCTTTCTCCACAAAATTTTGGATCAATATAAGATGGCAGTGTCTCATACTCATTTTTGTGATACAGAAGGTTTCTTTAACTTTTCTCTTAGACTTAGAATCAAGCTTCGTCCAGTTCAGCATGAATTCTATTTTCCTGAAGATATAATAAGAAATGAATATTCTCTCCATGAGCAAGAAATAAAGAAAGAAAAATGGAGAGTCTATTCAAAAGTTTTAGAGTTTATTAATTGTTTTGACAAAGATTACAGTCCTCTTAGTAATGCTGCAACCAATGCCGATAAGATAAATAAGCTCATGAGTACTTTCTCTGAGATAATGGAAGTAATGAATGAGAAGAAACAACATTTTATTGATTCTTTTCTAGATAAAGCCAGAGAGGTTATGAGAAAATTGGGTTTCACCCCCAACATTGGAATGGGTCCACTAGTGGTACGAAAGAAGATAGGATATACTATTGTTTGGCAGCAGATGCCAATTGTACACAAAGAAAAATAGGTAGTTGAATCTACCAGTATTGTCCTTGAAGAAAGACCCCCTGAACCTTCTCCCAAAAGAAGAAAAATAATAAGGGAAGAATAATCCCCTGATGAAGGTTACTCACCTTCTCAAACTCCAATGAGAATTGAGGAAGAGCAGCTCACCAATGAGCAATTTGAACAAATGGGGTCACAAGGAGAAATTTTTGTTACACAAGCAGAAATTGATGAAGGGAACCCCCAGGAACCTCCTGTGCCAAGTTTTGAATTAACTATAGCAAATTTTAGAGGAAGAGAATTGGACCCTGTTTTGGAACAAGCCAATCAGCATTTTTTGTCTGATAACAGTTTTGTAAGATCTTGGGCTTTCCATCAGTTTGCATGGAGGGTAAACATGCACATTTTTGAGCAAAGGTGTAAGAATATGAAAACAAAACATCGAGAAATGGATGAGGCCTCCATTCAAAATCAAATAAAGGAACAAATGATGCAAGAGTTCCAGAATATAACCCCTGATGAGGGTAGACAGATGGTAAAAAATGCAAATGTTTTATTATTGCCCAATTGGGATATTGCTGATGCATTAATTTTTAATTCTGTATCAAATAATTTAGGACTATAGGATCCAAATAAAGAGGAATTCTTAGGTACAACATTCAGAAATGATCAAGTTGCCCTTGTTATGTGGTCACTGAGAATAGGATCCAGGACTACTTCATCATAGCCTGATGATTCAGGACTAACAGGGAGTATCATTGTAAGGAGAGTTGCTGATACTTCAAATGTACAGGCAGCCCACATGAATGTGGATTATTCTAAATTTGCCTTGGCCACTGCAGAAAGAGAAGAGAAGGAAATGATTGATATGCACAATAAATATGAAATAGTGGTGGATGCTTATAATCAAGAGGTAAAAAGGACAATTGAGCTGGAAAACAGGGTATTTCAATTGGAGAAGATACTTGGAAAAAGGAAAGTGGGAGAATCCAGTACACTCAGAATTGCATATCCTCCATAGTCATCTATTGGATTAACCCCTATCATTGAAATACTAGACACCCCTGAAAGACCCCAATTCTATACTGCAGAGGAATTTGAAGTAGAAAAGACCAAATTACATGAGTGGCAGATAGAATTTAGAAATCAGCAGGAATAAAAATGGAAGCAGGGTGTGACATATTTGAGGGATAAAATACAATGGTCGACTTTTTATGATCAGTTGACAAGGATTGTAACCCTCATGGATGAGTTGAATAAAGAAAAGGATGGACTAAATTCTCTTGCACAGAAATGGAGACAGAGAAATAATGATATTACAATTATATGTATATCTGCAGTCCAAATGCCTTATCATCAAGTTGAAAAGATTTTTGATTTATTAAATAAGTTAGAAAATTTTGAGAATGAAAGAGATTCTTTACAGAGAAGATTGATACTCTATTTTTCAAAATATCTTGCTGAAAAATTCACCCTATTTCCTTGTGTTTTAGAATCTGTTGATACAGTAAAGGAAAAAGAAAAATGGAAAAAGGAAATAGATAAATTGTTTGATAACAGAATAATAAACATCTTCAGTGAGACTGGCCATTGGTTTTGGGCAAAGACAAATGAGGAGCTGGTAAAAGTACAATTGTATTATACTGCTATGAGAAAAGAATTTGATGATTTAGAGAAAAATGCAAATTCTTTAATAAAGATACAAAGAGAAACTCTAAGTTTTGATTGGCCAGATGATGATACTTTTAATAAGTGAAAAAATTAGTTTAGTGAACAGATGTCAGGAGACAATGAGGAAGAAGATGCAAAAGTAATAGTTATCCTTGTAATCAGCAATGATGACATGGAAAATACCCAGGTTAAAGTGAGTTTGCAGGTAACAGAAGATGATACATCACTTACATACCTCATGGGTATGTACTCCGAAAGTGAAGAATGATTGTAAGGTTAGATCGTGCTCTTGTCTCAACAATTCAAAAGCATAACAGAAAGGGATCTGCCAAGAAATGTTGTTAATCTTTCTGTTATTTTGTTTTTGTCTTTCTTTTGAAAGGACACCTGTCACCTTCTTTAGCCTGAAGCTTGTTGCATCTCACACTATTTAAGTGAGATCCCAAGGCTAAAGAATGGTCTGAATTCTATTTTTACTAAGTATTGTGCTTAGTCCTATTTTTGGTCCAAACATTTGGAAAGCAAGTTTCTAGTATACTTTTCTGTCAAAATTTCTGAGAATACATGAATGTAGAAAGAACTGTACTTCTTTTCTAAAGGTCTTTCTGGGTCTATTGTAAAGGATATACCATTTTCAAAGGAAATGAATACAAATTATGAACTGTCCCCATATCAGTTCTTTCTAAACTTTGTCTCCTTTTAAATACTTAGCTACCTTGATGTTGTGTGAGTAAAAGCTTATGCAATTGATTGCAATATAGTAGGGTTGTACATCCATTTGTTATTGTTGATAATTCAATGGATTAAATAAGGGCTCTGATGAATGTGATGAGATTGCTTAGGTATTGAAAAGAATTTTTGAATGATAAATTCTGATAAGAATTGCTGATAAGAATTTGTTGCAAAGCAACAAATTAGATCTAAGAATTTAATATAGAGTCTGAACCCCAATGGATTAGGCACTGATCGAAAGTATTTCAGCCAAAAGAGAAGTATATTATGACTGGTTTTTTCAAAATACATCATAAAATCAAATTTTACTTTTATTTCCTATAAGATATTCAAAGTTGGCCAACACTTGCCTGCATGGAATGTTTTAGCTTCATTTAGCCATTGCTGTTGAAAAGATCTGCAAATCTATAGAATATTTCTTGGCCATATCTGTTCAAGGGATGTGTTTACCAATTTGGTAAGAGTTATGTATATGTTTGAGGATTTAGAAATGAGAATCAAAATGAAACTAAGAATAATTCTCATACAATTGTTCCATTTTTGAACCATCCTCGGGTACACCCGCCCTGGTTTTTACAGAGCCAAAAGAGTAGAAAACCGTCTGAGGTTTTGTTGAAGTTGGGTCCTAGTACTTTGCATATGCAAGTGACAATGAGAATTGGCTATTCTTTAGGTTGTGTATGTACTGATATCTAGGTATTAAGCCTTTTGTCGCTTAGTAGTTTTAGCACTGTTTTAACATCTAAAAAAAAAACACCAACAGAATCTATGATACTAAAATTAAAGCATAACATCCGACCCTCAGGTCATCTCAAGGTACATATAATAAGAGTATCAAGTATCTCTCCAATCAAAATGAACAAGGTACAAACTACAAAAATGAGAGGCACTATATATATATATATATATATATATATATATATATATATATATATATATATATATATATATATATATATATATATATATAGATCTTTTGGATTGTGGAGATTAGTGGAGATTTGGGATTTTGGTGTTGTGTCATTGTGATCGCTAAATTTTGTTGTCATGCCCTTGTGATCTCTACATCTCGTTGTCATGCCCTTGTGATCTATGCATATGTATGTATATACATATGTAGAAATATGTGTATGTATATATATTTGTATATGTATATATGTATATGAACAAAGAGATCTTGGCACAATAGAAAAAAATAATAAAACTCACTCAATAGGTCACATGGCCATATAAGGAGTAAGTTAGGACATATATAGGTTAACTTTACATTAACTATAAACTAAAACACAATGTAGATGCTAAAAAATGGTTTGCATTTACGATTTTATCACTTCTTCATACTAATTTGTCCCATTTTCTCATTCTACTAACTTCGATCTTTTGGCCAAATTGATCATATTTTATCATTTGTATACTCTTTCACATCAATTTCATGTCATTTCAAAATCATATCAAATCAACTCGAAAACATTTCATATCAACTCGAAATCACTCCAAATCAACTTGGAATCACTCAGAATTAGTCCTAATCAACCCAAAACATATCAAACATCCCAAATCAATCATCATTTATCCAATCCTAGGTATTGTTGGGGCTTTCAGTGCCTTGCAAACCTATCAGCTTATCAATCTGACCTTAGTATTTTCACAACTCTTAGTGCTAGGTCAAACTATCATTCATGTCATCCAATCTTTGACATTGTTGAGGTTTTCAATGTTGGATCATGGCATCATCAACCATTTTAATAATATTGACAATGTCCATCTATGTTATTATGATCAAACCTTTTCAATCAAATTCAATCTTGTAGCATTCACAATGTTGGTTAAATGTTACATATCAACCAATTCATGTCATGTGTCCTTGGCATGTTATCAGTTTCAATCAATAAATCAATTTGATCATGGCTTTGGTCTATCTATCATCATTATATTCAATCTATATCATCATCACATTTTCATCAAAGGATACTGTCACATTCATTTAATCAATTTGGCCAATCATTTACTAATTTTCTCTATAGGATTAAATAACCCATAATTTAATCCTATTATTCATTCTAATTATTCTTCCTAATTATCATCCTCAATTAATTAATTTTATTAGTTAATTGATTCATCATTTACAAACCACAGAAATTTGTAATTTCTTAAGTTCCATTTTCCATCATTAATTCCATTTTCTACTAATTCTTATTTTGTGGAATAAAAGGATTTTTAATTCAAATATTCCATAAAATATTGCATCATAGTGAGACTTGGATATGATAGCTCACAGATTCTCCTTTGACACTTGGCTAAGATTTTTCATTATCAAATATTCTTATTTCTTACGCATGTCCCTATTTGGCTTATTTGTCATAGATTCTTTGCTTTAAGTGGGTTGAGGGGTCTTATGACACATCATAGATTCTCTTCCACATTTAGCCAAGTTTGACTTCCATGTGTCATAGAATCTTACAATTGGCATATTTTGTCATATGCATCATGGATTCTCAAAGGAATCTCTTGCCACATCGCATATCTATGGGTGACAAATCCAATGCTCTCATCCTCCATGCCCATTATAAAATGAGCATTATTCATCTCATTTCTGCTCCTTATGTCTTTGAAGGTCCTAATTTCTTTTATATTTTCACTCCATCTCTCACATTCAAGTCACACTTCTAGTATTCTCATGGAATTATCCATATCATAGGCTTTTGCTTCAATTTTGTGTGCACTATAGGCAATTTTGGAGCTACAATCATTTGGAGAAGAAATAAGGACATGGGAGCTACAAAAAAAAGAGGGGGTTTCTATTGCTTTCTTTATTAGTTTGGCTTTCATGGTATACTAGTGGGTGCTAACATATTATTATTGAGTTTTGTGATTTTTTCATAGTATGTTATGCATTTAACCCATTTTCTAGTTGCTACACACAAATGTTGCACTAGGGTATTAGATTATTGTAATTATAGAAAACCACATGATTCACCCAAGTGGGTGTATGATAGTGAAGAGTTGTATTAAGGGAGTAAAGATAACTAGTGGTATAGGAAGACAACTACATCAAAATAATTAGAAACTAGAACTACATATTCGTCAGAGTGACTAGTTCAAGGGTCTTAATCACATCGATACCAATATGTAGGTAGCCTGGTAGGTGGAGTATGCCTCCAGTGTGTAGATGCCTTAGACATAGTTAGGTAGCACTTAACTATTTTAAGGCATTATATGTACGTTGTTTACCTAGCTTTTGAAAATAATAGGCTAAATTTTGTGTTTCAATATTAAATTGACTAGTCTATTTAGATCCATTGATTATTGTCACAATATTTTAAACATAACTATATAAGGAGTGAGTTAGGATGTATATAAGTTAACCTTGCATTAACTGTAAACTATAACACAAAGATTGCACTAGGGTATTATAGCATTGTAATTAAAGAAAATCGCCTGATATGCTAGAGTGGGTGTATGATGGTGAAGAGTTGTATTAGGTGAGTAAAGCTCACCAGTGAATATAAGAATACAACTACATCAAAACAATTAGAAATGAGAACTACGCATTCATTAGAGTGAGTAGTTCAAGGGTCTTATTTCATAGATATTAGTATGTAGGCATCTTGGTAGGTAGAGTATGCCTCTAGTGTGTAGACACCTTGGACATAGTTAGGTAGCACTTAACGATGTATGCATTTATGTATTTTTGTATATATATATATATGTATGTATGTATGTAACTATTCTCTACTTAACAGTGCCATCCACATGAGGGGGGGGGGGGGGGGGGGGGGTTGCAGTTGAGCTTGCACCTTCAACACTACTTCATATCTATTATTTTTGCAAAGGTATATAACTTTTTCACTTGTAACTATACTTTTCAAATAGTAAAAACCACAATAGTTTCTTATAATTCTATGGTTTTCTTTATAAGTTTATAAAATTGAAGTTTAAAAATTAATTGCATATATGTAAATCTTTTTCAAGTTTGATATTTCTCTTTTTCCTGACTCACAATCTAAGAATAATTTTTCAAAACACATATTGACTAGTTGGAGATCGAGCCAAAAAATTGTAAGAATAATTGTTCCAAAAGAGCATAAAGTATGATTGGTGCATGATAATCATCTTTTATGCTCTTTTTTGCACACTTGTTCTTACATTTTATGATTTTTGGTGGGAAAAAAATTCAAAACTAATTAGGTAGGTGATCTGAAATTAAATCATAATTGGTTGAGGCATGTTTAAATACCTTATTTCACATGTTATTGAATGTTATGTGTTTATGTGCTACAGTTGATGAATGTTAAAGGATGAACTAATGTTAGATATTAGCTTTGGACATTATGAGATTATTTTATGGATACTCATAATTGTTTTTTATGTCATGTGATAATGAATGAATGCTATATTTTATTGATGAATGAATGTGAGATCCATCTTTTCTTAGGTACTCTTTCTAGGATGTTGTACTAGTTCTTAAGCCCAAAATAGATAATTCATGATTTGAAATGTAAAATTGGGTGCTTAACTTGATGAATGAGAACACCAAGCAAAAGACCTTGTATGATGAAGGATTATATAATTTTCTACATATTTCACCACATAGCAATGCATTGTAGGTTCACATACATTCTTAAGTATACATTTGTGAGTACTAGGCATGTAAAGACTCCATGCAAAAACATGTAGAAGCAAAAAAGGTCATGATGAACATTTTTGATGACATTTTTTCCAAGAGCATACACAAGTTCCTCAAGGTGACTTCTCATTTTTAGATTTTCATGTTTACCAACACCACTGCTCTTCCTCCATATCCTACACAAATAAAAAATGCTTCCTCCAACATTGAAACCATATGATAAATGGGAATAACACATGCCTAAGCCATAACCTAGTTAAATTGTTCTAGTTGTTGATTAGTTGGGTTGATTAAAAATTCTTGTAGAACCATCATTAGATTAGGTAAAATAAAATAAATAATTAAATATTCACAACTATTAGGATCAAATATAGTTTTTCAAGGTGATAAAATTGCATATACAGATGCATCACTTGAATGTGAGGCATGAAGCACATTCCCCAATTTATAATAAATGGTTGGATATAAAGGCTCCATATGCTGGTCCAAAAATGGAAGCCAAGGATATAACCATGAATGTATTGGCATGCTCTCCCTATGAGGATCCTAAGTATCTACTATCATTGTTAATTTGAGAATCACTATATGATCCAAAATGTAGTGAAGAACTAAAGCTAGTATTAACTTCTCCCATGTCTCCAAAAAACATAGCATAGGTTAAGGGTCCCTTGGCTCCTAGGAATTTTTAGCAACTATTCTCATTCTTAGAAGAATAACTTCAATTAAGAGTTGAGTGTAAGGAGTTGAAGAAGCAAGTTCTACTTTTATGTAAATGCCATAATCATGAGGCTCATTTCCTTGTAGAGTCCATAACCCAATTAAATATATGTATATATACAAGCCATAACCCAGTTAAATGGGTCTAGTTGTTGATTAATAGGTTGATTACAAACTCCCTTAGAATCATCATCAGATTAGGTAAAATAAAAGGATCAATCAGCTATTCCTAGCTAGTAGGATCAAATACAAATTTCCAAGGTGATAAAATTGCATATGTAGATGCATCACTTGAATGTTAGGCATGAAGCACATTCCCAAATTTATAAAAAATGGTTTGATACAAAGGCTCCATATTCTACCTCAAAAATTGAAGCCAAGGATGTAGCCATGCATCTATTGACACACTCTCCCTACAAGGATCCCAAGTATCTACTATTGCTACTGCATTGACAAAGCAAATGTAGATGCAATATATATTTTACTATAGGTCATATGGAGGACTACATAAAATAAACAAAAATGAAAACAAAACATGACATTAATCATTCCCTATTTTTTGTGAAAATGTCATAATCACAAGGCTCATTCCCTTGCAGAACTCTCTGTGACAATGACATTACCTATAAACCATGCAAATGGTGTAGATATATGTATATATGTATGTATGTATGTATGTATATGCATGTATATATATGTATAAATGTATGTATGTAGGAACATACATATATATACAAACTAGGAAAAATGGGTAGAGTTAATGTCCTTGTTAATAGGCATTATATTTCCCCTACATACATAAATTTTGTGTGTGTGTGTGTGTGTGTGTGTGTGTGTGTGTGTGTGTGTGTGTGAGTGATCCATTAACTCTGCATTATTTTTCTGTAGGGCCTTGAGTTAATTCACTTTGCATGGGTTGAGTGAGTTTTATTTTTTAATTATTTGGATTCTAGAATATGTACAGAGTTGGATCAAGTTTTCTATTGTGCCAAGATGTAATAAGCACATCAAAAGGGATCTCTATGTATACATGCATACATACATACATACATACATACATTTATACATGTATGTATGTATGTATGTATATATGTATGTATGAATGTATGTATGTATATATGATGTCATGTGGTGATCTAGGATTTCATTTTTGTTCCCTTGTGATCTCTACATCCCAAGTATCTACTATTGTTGTTGTTAATTTGGGCATCATAATATGATCTAGAATGTTATTAAGTATTGAAGCCTATAGTAACTTCTCCCATGTCTCTAGAAAATGTAGCATAGTTTCAGGGTCTCTTGGCTCCCAGGAATTTGTAGCAGCTATTCTCACTACTAGAAGAATAGGTTCAGTGAAGAGTTGAGTGTAAGGAGTTAAAGAAGCAAGTTTTGATTATGTGTAAATCCCATAATCATGAGGCTCATTCCCTTGTAGAAGCCATAACCTAGTTAAATATATGTATATATCAACCTAGCTAATCATTAACTAGACCCATTTAATTGTATTGTGGCTTGTTTCTTGCTGAAAATATCTTCTATGATATGTTTTTGTAAAAAAAATTGTGAACTTTGCCCATTTTTTGTATTCCGCATTAGTATTCATGAGGATCTTGAGGTAAATCATTTAGCACCTTAAAAAAGATCTCTTTGTATACATACATACATACATGTATGTATGTATGTAAAAATATAGAAAAAAAGATCTTGGCATTAAAAAAAAAAAAAAAAAAACTCACTCAATAGGTAGCATGGTCATAGATGTGATGGAAACAACCATTGGTAAATAGATTCTCTTTTCCTCTCTCATTTTCACTTTTTTATTTCACTTGAACTATTATTTATTAGGGAGATTTTTTTAATATTAGACTCATTTTATGTAGGAGGTGATGAGGACATTCCTAGATGTACCCGTGTGATGAATTGTTTGTGAGCAATGAAGACATTCCAGGTACTTTAAAGATTGATCCTTTCTTAAAGATTTTAGATGTTAATAGGGAATTTAGATGTTACATGGGGAGGGAAAATGAGCTTCCACCTTGGCATGGTTGGCCCTGATTAGTAGAGAATAGTAAACTATTCTCAAAATCAAGTGAAGCTCAACATTAACCTATGATTGTATGACAACTAATTGTGTGAATCTCTTTATTTTAGGCAATGTAAAAGGAC
Organism: Cupressus sempervirens; assembly: GCA_028749045.1. Taxonomy (NCBI): domain Eukaryota; kingdom Viridiplantae; phylum Streptophyta; class Pinopsida; order Cupressales; family Cupressaceae; genus Cupressus; species Cupressus sempervirens. Next base: position 600,732,587 of record CM053791.1, on the reverse strand, counting down.
ACCATAGTTCGATGTTCAATGCCATTTCATATGCATATGACATCAAGTTGAGGTAAAAAAGATAATAGGTTTGTATTTTTGTTAGAGGTCTTTAATTAGGTAGTTTAAGTTATAAACCATCACGAACATTGTTCATGATTAGTATAGAATATTAAACTATTTTTGAAACCAAGTGAAGCTCAATATTAACCTATGATTGCATCATAGCTATTCAACATTTTCCACCAATTTTTTATTATTAATATAGCACAACGTCACAATCACATTGGCTATCCATTAGTCCTGCAACATTCCTTCCACATGCCCATCTCAATTGTGAAAGATGTTTATGAGGGATTTCTATGGGGTGCATAGAATTTCTATCACATAGACATCACAATTACAATGATGTCTTTGAAAAATTTCCATCACAATTGTGATGGTGAAAATGAATAGTTTGCTAGCATGTTAGCTCAATTTAAGACCACTATGGCCCCCATAATTGCAAGCTTTGTCCATGTCATCATAACTTGTGATAGCAAAAGTCTAGCATCCATCCAGTAAGAGCCAATTCCTCTTGATATTAGGTTTTAATTGTGATGAACTATCATCACAATTTGGCCCCAAATGTAGCAATGGCTAATCTATTTTATCTTGACATGATGAAGAAACTTGTTTTTTTGTACAATTTGATGATATGTAGCTATGGAACAAAAGGTTATGTCATGTAAATCTTAACAAATTGGTTAGTATCAGTAAGATGAAAAGATTCAGAGGTTTACCAAAATAGAAGAAAACTAATAATGTGATTTGTAAACAATGTTAGTTAGGAAAGATGAAAAAATATACTTTTAAGAGTAAGACTCATACTTCAAATGAAATTCCAAAATTAGTTCATACTGGTCTATGTGGACCAATCAATTTGTAAAGCTACAAAGTGAGAAATTTTTATTTTATTTGTTGATGACTACTCTAGAATGACTATGGTGATGTTTTTGAGAGAAAAATATAATTACTTTCAAATGTTTAAGTGGTATTTCAAAAGAGTTGAAAACGAAACTAGTAAAATCTTGAAATGTCTAAGATCTGATAGAGGTGGAGAGTTTACATCAAATGAGTTCAACAATTTTTACAATGATAGAGGAATTAATAGATAAACTTCTACACCTAGAACCCCTCCACAACATGGGATTGCTAAAAAGAGAAATAGATCTTTGGTGCATTGTGCTAGAACACTGATGATGGAGAAGAATGTTCCTTATAAATATTGGAGAGAAGCTATTAATAAAGGTACAAATATCACACCTATTGAATTATGGTATGGTTACTCACCCAATGTTAAATACTTTAAGATATTTGGAAGAAAATGTTACATTATAAAGAAAAACAGGAATGGTAAATTTGATGCAAAAAGTGATTAAGGTATATTCCTAAATTATTCCACAAGAAGTAAACCTTACAAGTGTTTTAATACTAACACTAACAAAGTTGTGGAAAGTGCAAATGTGAAAGTTGTTGAATATAAAGATGTACATGAAAATGAACAAATGTAGGAACCTAAAAATTACAAAAAAATTATGTACTACTATGAAGACATGTCTGCAAATAATGATAGTGTTGTAAAGCAAGCTACTAATAAACAAGAATCAATGATTGCTGAGTAACATACAATGGATTTCAGGTTGCATTTAGGAACTATGGTAGATTTAGAATCTGAGGTGTATTCTAATGATGAGATTAATTTACATGAAAGGAATGTTGAGTTACCTAATGGAGAAGTGCATAACGAACTTGAGATTGAACTTCAAGAAAGATCTATTCTTGAGGAAAGAAGTATAAAGCCAAGATAATTAACGTATGTCAGAAGACATCATCATATAGAACAATTCATTAGAGGAAAATAAGATGGACCAATGACAAGGAATAGATTGAGAAATGAATCATGTTTATTAAGCTTGCATGAACCTAAACAATGAAGGATGCACTAGAGAGTGAAAACAAGATTCAAGCCATGAATGAAGAAATTGATCAGATTGAAATAACAAAACCTAGACACTTGTACCTAGACTTGAGAATAAGAATATTATTGAAACCAAGTGGGTGTATAGAAAGAAACTAAATGAGAATGGTGAAGTGAAAAGGAATAAAGAAATGATATTCTACAAAGGATATCCACAAGAAGAGGGAATTTACTATGGAGAGACATTTTCCCTAGTTGATAGATTAGAAGGAATAAGAACTCTACTTACTTATTCTTCTTACAAAGGATTCAAAGTTTATCAAATGGATGTCAAGTCAAAATTTTTGAATGGTATACTAGAAGAGGAGGATTACATTGAACAATCTAAAGGATTTTTTGATCCAAAAAATAAGAACATGGTGTGTAGATTGCACAATCTTTTATATGGTTTAAAGAAAGCTCCCAGTGCATGGTATGGAAGACTACACAATTTCCTTGTGAATGTTGGTTTTGAGTAGACTAATGACAAAAATAATCTGTACTTGGAGATAGAAGGAGGTAAAGAAATTTTACTTGCTAAAAATATTTGTTGATGATATAATATTTGGAGGAAAAAATGCATTGTGTAAGACATTTGCAAATAAAATGATGAAAGAATTTGAGATGTCTATGATTGGAGAAATAAAGCTCTTTGTTGGATTACAAATATATGAGATGAAGTATGGTATTCACATTACTTGGTATAAGTATGTAAAGGAAATCTTGAAGACTTTTGGAATGGAAGATGCAAAACCAATTAGTACTCCTATGGTGACTAGACATAAACTATCTAAAAGTGATGATTACGTTGAGGTAAATCAAACATTGTATAGGTCTATGATTGGAAAATTATAATATGTAGTTCATAGTAGACTCGATATATCACTAGCTATTGGTATTGTTGCAACATTCTTTGTGAATCCCAAGGATAATCACTTAATGGTTGTTAAAAGGATTATGAGATACATGAAAGGTATAGAAGACAATGGTTCATACTACAAGAAGAGTGACAAATTTGACTTGAGAGCATATATAGATATTGATTGGGTTAGAAACATTGATGATAGAGAAAGTACAAGTGGTGGAGCATTTTGCTTAGGAAAGAGATTAGTCTCTTGGACTAGTAATAAACAATATTGTATTTCAAAATATACTATTGAAGTTGAATATGTGGCTACTGTAGTGAATTATACAAATGTGGTGTGGATAAAATAGTTACTCAAAGGAATAAAGAAAGAAGCCACTAAACCTATGGTAATCTACTATGAGAATACAAGTTCTATAAACATATATAAAAACCCTATGATGGACACAATGAAAAAGCACATTTCAATCAAGTATCATTACTTTGGAGAGTTGGTTCAAGATAACAAACTAAGAATGGAATATGTAAATACAAAGGAATAGATAGTAGATATATCCACAAAGGCTTTACCTAAGGATGTACATGAATATCTTAGAGGAAAACTAGTAGTGGTATCCCTATCTTAAGCTACTTAAGAAAAAAAAGTAGTTCCCTACATCAACTGAGTTGAAAGCCATACTTTACAATTTGATGTTGTGGATTTTACTTTAAGAACTGCCTAAACTAAAGTGCTTGAAACAAAATATTTATAGTCACATGCAAGGTGAAATAGAGAGACTAAATTTTTGATATCTATATGAGAAGATGACAAGCCTTGACATTGTTATCAATGAGGGAGAGTGATACCAATTATTTCAGAAGTGTTATCAAAGAGGAAGAATATTATTAGAACATGAGAGAGATCAGAAGAAGGATTGTTGTAAAAAGAGAAAGAGAAAGAAGAAGAGTTTACACTGAACATCTAAAGAAGAAGAGAGACTATAACCTATACAAAAGAGGGAAAGATACTGATAGAGGAAGATATTTCAAAGCTATTAAGTTTCTTTTTGGTTTTGTTGTTGGTATTGGTTTTCCATCAATGCCAAAGAGGGAAATTGTTGAAATGAGAGAGATTGATGACACCTATCATGGAACAATCATTATTTTTTCATTGATGTCAAACTTGATACTTTTTGGTAAGATAATTGATAATTTGGTCTAAATGCTATCATTTCATTTCATTGATGAAGAGGATTTGATAAGATAGGATAAAAAGAGTACATAGAGAAAGATTGAGTTATATGATGTATAAATAGAACACTAAGACCAAGTAAGACATTGATGATATAGTGTATTGTTTATCTACTTAAGGCTACAAAGAGAAGATGACTAAGAAAAGAAATGTGTTTGCCAAGCCTGACAGAGAAAACAATGAAAGCTGAGTAGAAATTTATTTACAACAAAAAAAATTGACTATGTGTCAAAAAAAGCAAATCTTAGTATGTGTCAAGCAAAGGAAGCTTTGTAAGTGTTGAGAACTAGTAAAATCTAATATGTACCAAGGGTTAGAGAAGGACATTAAAGGGCCAAGTGAAGACTTAGTTAATGCCAAGAAACATAGTATTGACCGAGCATAAGAGGATAGTTATTGTTGAGCAAACAAAATGTTATTGTTAAGGCATAATAAAATGAGTTTGATCAAAGATTTGTTGAATTTGAGCAAACATAGTTGATTTCTTGAAATGTGTGAAGCATACTGAAGATAATCATGATGAGCTAGTGGCACATAATTCAAGATAAACCATTTTGAGGTGAATTTAATGAGGATTAAAAAAGAAGTTTCTAGAGGGAAGAAAATTGAAAGAAGGTAGGATTCAATGAATTTGACCTAACCCTAAGATGGATGGTCCAAATTAAGTGGCAAAAGATCAAAATTCTCTATATAAGGAGATAACAGGCAAGAAGAAAAATGTCATAAGTGTGAACTAAAGATAGACAAGGAAGGCTAAAGGTATTGCTTGATATGGTGGCCAAAGGAATAGATCTATAGTTGATATAGTAAGAAAGAAGGCTTAAGGAGTTGAAGGTTTGAAGGGTGAACAAGCTATTAAAGATGAAGGGGATGCATACCAAGTAGACTGGAGGATTGAATGTGAGATCTAAAATGTACAAGAAATTTTTTTAATTATCAAATCAAGTCCTGTTATTACTTTTAAATAACTATATTAGTCTAGATAAATCCTTTGGATTAAGGTTGACCTAATAGTCATGAGTAAATTCTTTAACTAGGTGACATTCTAATGAGATGTTTTAAAGTCCTCTAACAAGGATAAGTTTCAATAGGGTGATTGAAATACTTTCATCAAGGTCATGTTTAACACTATGTATTGTAACCTTTAACAAGGTTGACTCCTGATAGGCCTCAACTGAGAAGATTGAAAATTGGTAGCATGTTACTAGTGGTTTTTCTCAAATTGGGTTTCCACATTAAATGCTTGTGTCAAATTGTGTGAATGATTTTGTGTTGACTTATATTTACAATAGTTAAAAGTTCATTTGACCTAGGCTAGTAATATAAAAAGGTTTAAGATATTTGATGATATAATGAATACATGCATAGATATATGTTGAGTACTAATTTTTTTTATTTGTACGTTTGGACCTTAAATAACTAATTCACTGCCCTTCTCACCTATTCTAAATCATTCCAACACCTGACGCTTGGTCACAACTAATATTTATGTTATCTCATGGATTATGTATGCTTGGCACTATCTGCGAAACTCAACATGAACTAACCCTACTTAGCTTGGAGTTTTCTCTCTTTACTTGACATAAATATTGACTTGGTCATTATTGGGGTGCTCAAAAACCAAAGAATTGCTCTGCTCAGATTGAAATGTGGACAATCCTAAATACATTATTTGGCCTTCATTGGTTGGCTTGATCATAGTGATGACCAAAAAACTCTACCTAGGAAAGGACTAATTATTTGACATAGTTAACATGACTTGGAGATCAATAGTAACCTCCATAACCATTACATAGGTTCAACATAGAAACTTACAACACTAGCTCTTTAACTTTAGAACTTTTTAAATGGGCTATAGGAAATAAATAAAATAAATTACATGTTTAGACTCAAAGGTTGAAACACCTTTATCCTAACATTATCCCACTTTTCAAAGACCTATAAAGAGTCAAAAACTTTGTCACTTGCTCAAGGGCCCAAGGCCTATAGAACCAACACACCTTCTAAACTTCTCAGTGCTCACTAGCTTTACTAATGCAATTGCAACATTCTCTAAAGTACCAACTTCACCTTTCCATCTTCCACCATATTATAAAAAAAATGATATTGTATAGTAATGTGCTTTATTTTGGCATGGAAAGTATAATTATTTTCTAAATAGATAGAACACTAGCTATCGCAATAGGTAGTAATTTTTCATTCATCAAAACCAATATTAGAAAATAATCTCTTAAGCCAAACGGGCTCTTTAGAAGCATTAGTAGCCACCATATACTTTGAGTTCATAGTGGATAAAGTAGCTACATCCTATCACTTACTCATTCAACTAATTGCACCACCAAACATCATGAAAACATATCCACTAGTGGATTAATAAGAAGCAAAATTGTATATCTCAATCTACTTTTGAAACTAAATATATGGTTGTTACAGTAAATTCTACCAATATAGTATGGATCAAACAACCACTCAGAGGAATGAAGGATGAGATTTCTAAACCTATGGTACTTTATTGTGATAATACAAGTTCTATCAACATATTTAAGAACTCCATGATCCACAGAAAGACAAAGTACATTGCAATCAAGTATCATTACTTGAGAGAACTAGTTCAAGACAAAGAAGTGAGAATGGAATATGTGAATACAAAAGAATAGATAACTAATATATTCATAAAGCCTAAGGATGGAGATGGATATCTTAGAGGTAAAATAGGGGTCACACCCTTATCCAAATCTACTTGAGAAGCATGAGTAATGCCCTACATCAACTAAGCTAAATGTTGTATCTTACAACTTGATGCAATGAATCTTACTTTTGGAGTTACTGAAGTATTGATAGAGCTAAATTAGAAGATTTACAATCACATGCAAGGTGATAAAGGGAGATCCTAGATTGATTATATCTGCATGTATAGATGACAAGTCTTTGGTATTATTGTCAAAGAGGGAGATATAAGAAAGAGGGGGATAAATAGTAGAGAGAGATCACAGAAGAAGATATAAGGTTAAGGGAGATATGAGAAAGAGGCACATATACTGATAGATGGATAAATTTCAAAGCTATCTAATTTTTTTTTTTTGTATTTTTGTTGATATTATTTTGGCATTAGTGCCAAGGAGGGAGATTGTTGAGTTTAGATTGTTCAAAAAAATATTGTTGAGAAAAGAGATTAATAATGAGGGGGACTATTGAGATCATATTGATGGAACCTATCATGGAACAATAATTATTTTGTCAATGATGTCAAACCTACTACTTGGTAGTGAGACAATTTACTTTTGGTTTTAAATTCTATCATTTGTTTGATTGATGAAGAGGATTTGAGAAGAAAAGATGACAAGAGAACCTAAAGAAAGGTTGAGTTATTTAGTGTATAAAAGTGTGAGACCTCGCCCCCAACCCATCGTAGCATAGTGATACATTACTCTTATTTTGTTATCCGCGACTCGAGATGTCGAGACATTATCTGATGCTTAGAACATATTTTATTATTTCATGTTGTGTGATGTTATTTCTAGATATATTTGATGATTGTAATTTAATGCTCATGTATATGTATGTTGATGAAATCAGTAAAATGTGGGATTAACACATTGATTTGGAATCTTTATGATTAAGGATATAAGTAGGATGCAAGAAAACCCTAATTTATGTATGTTTCAAATTATGTAAATTTCTGATATGTATATATGTACATGTGATTTTCAGGACTACTGATGTGTGCAATGAGTGTGCAAATATTTAGCCGAGAAACCCTACGGAGGAACAAAACTGATCTCCATGTGCTAAAATTTGGAAACCCTATTGTTCGTAATTATGCTCTTTCAGTGTCGCTTGACACTCATAAAATGTTTATGTGCTTAATTTTCTAGTTAGAGTTGTTAGAGGGACCTATTTTATTTATAGATTTTATTTCGGTCTCTAAACCTCTTTCCTAAGGCTTTTAGCATGTTTTTATTCTAACCAAAGGGTATGGGTATGGGTTAGGGGTCTTTTCCAACCCCTAAGCTCCTAGCTTTGACTTTCGAGGGCACTCAAAAAGTCCCTTTTTGCCTTTGTGCGAAAATTGCAAGTGGTTGTCATGAGTTGTCTTACCCCACCTCCTCTTAGGGTTTAACCATGGTGTAGGTTGTGTTAGGAGTTTCTAGAGTGGCTAAGTGGGTGGAGATAGTTATTTCTCCTTTTGGGTGGTTGAGTTGGAGGCTTATTTAGAGGCCTTCCTTGGTCTAGTGGTTGGGGTTACCCCAATCTCTACATTTAGAGAAGATTTCTTGAAGATTGAAGGAAGGAGGGATACTCTACTCAAATTGGTTCATTTCCATTACCTCTTTGTGAAGGTAGGAAACTCCCATCTCCCTTATTCAGTTTTTATGTTTTGTTTCATGTTCTTGTTACCTTGTTGTTGTTTTATTGTTGTATGGTTGTGGGTATGCTGGGAAGATTTGTAAACCTTGTTATTTTGGTTGTTTTCCTTTATTGTTTATGTTTGTTATTTTGAGTTTCCTTGCATGGGTGTTTTGGTATTACTCACCCTAGGAGAGGGCAGAAGTGACCAATTTTGGGAGAGGTCTATTTAGTTGGACTCCAACCTGTGTAGAGTCTCTTCTCAGGATGAGAAGAGGGATAAAAGGTAGGGTGTAATGGGCCCCTACCCGTCAGCACAAACCTGGTATGAGTATGGCAAGTTAAAATGGAAGAACGGAAGTTCTTGGTTATTGGCCCCGATTGGGCATCTGAATTGGTGTTGTGCTTGACTTCTCCAGTTGGAAGAATCCACCTCTCCCTAGTCTTGATTCATTGTGAATCCTATTGTGTAAACCATGTATGATTATGCATGCTTGATGTTCTTTTGGCTCTGCTTGGTTGTCGCCCGATCAGTTATTGATTTCCTCCATGGTTCTTGAAATGAGATTTAGAAGACATTACAAACTCCTTGATTATGATCATGAAGAAAATTTGATAAAATTATTGAAAATTGGGATTGAGATCCTATTGTAAATTGTATTTTTTAAACCTTATTATATATGGCAACGAAGCTGAGTTTTCTTCATGATTCTTTCCCGGCTGAGCCTTGAATCAGGATTACCAATAAAATTGGTGCTGAGCATATTTGGTTATCATGTGATCTAAATTGTGTATTAAATTTAGTATGGTTGCACATTAAAAATAAATAGTTAAGAATAACGGATAATGTTATGAATTATGATATTTCAAGTTTTTAAATTGTTATAGAAGAACAATTTGATTGAATAGATTCCAAGTTAATGTATAAGTATTAGATGAATCCGGATCCCTACATGGAGAATTCAAATTATCTCTTCCTTGTTAAATTTCCTTTTGAACGAATTAATTGGACTAAGAGATTATGTATCTCCTTAAATGTTAAAGCATAAATCTGTTAAGTTCTCTTTAACCTTGCTATGGATTGTTTTTCGGCTGCATTAAGTTTTATATTGATTGATATATGAATTATCACCCTAAACTTAACTTAGTCCAATGAATAACTCACATTATCAATTGTAATATCTTATCATGAGAAACTTAGACTACTGAATTAGGAAACCAAATAGGAAGGAATCAATGATGTTAAATTTGGAAAATTTTCCAAGCTTTCATATATGATGGAATGAAGACTATGATCATGCATGCAGCTTCATTTTCTTTTATGATTGTTAGATCCTCATGATAAAGCATTGCATTATTGAACGGAATGAATAATTCAACTCTTGATAGATTCTGGATGTACCAAGTCATTATCGATTTGTCTATAAAGGAAATTAATAACGTATATAACCCTTGAATCAATCCATTTTAGAAGTGATAGAAATTGCATTGAATCCTATCTTAATCATTGAATAGATCTAAAGAAGCACTATTAATTTTGCAAGCCATAAGAAATGTTAAGAATTAATTCTTGGGATAGCATTAGCAATATGTTAACCTTTCAATTTTTTGATCTAACAAAAAAAAAAGGAGTAAGTTAACTTTTCATACCATCCCTTAAAGAAAATTTCCAAAAAAAACATCCACCTACAGGATGCTAGAAGTTGTATGGAGAAAAGATTTATTCCCTTGTTGAACAGAGAATATTCCATTTGATTCTTATTTTCAAATGTTATTAATAATCAATAATTTAATTGTGATTAACCCAAGAACTTGTTATAGTCTTTAATATCTAAACTTGCAACCATAAAACTTTATGGCATAAATGCCTCACCTCCTTCTTCAACGTTAGTATGGAGGGAAGAGTAAGGTAATGTTTTGAATTATATGTGTAAGTCTAAGTCATCATAAATGATGATGTCACCCCCATCCCCTCATCTCGCCTTGGGCCAAGCATCCTATGAAAAAGGGTAGCTCACATCTTCATTGGCTTGGATGCATTAGTTCAAGGTTGGTTGTTTTAATTTCCCCCTTGTTTATCGCTGACCTTGGGGGCTCGTCCTTGCTAGATGGGACGGTGTACACTGACACAGGTCAATGAGCTTGGGCAGCATGCTCAGCTCTTGGAAAGAGCGCAGGCTTTGGGCAGGGGGGGTTTGGTAGGGTTAGTGGTTAGATGCTAGTCAATAGTTAGGCTTAGTTAGTAGTGTATGATTTAATTGTTTTTTTTTTTTTTTAGTTTGATTGTAGTTAGAATTTAGAATATAATTTAGTATTAGATTAGCTAGTTAGTATTTAGTTAATTTAGTTATTTTATAAATGTTAATTAGATTTTTAGATTAATTTAAGTCTATTAAAATTGTTTTTTAGTTGATAAAATTCTAAATGTAATTAGTTAATTAGTTTAAATCTTTAAGTTATTTTATTTTAGCATGTTAGTTTAGTTAGTTTATTTTTATATATTGTTTTTCAAATTTTAAATTGTTAGTTTTAAAATGGTATTCTAATTTGTTAAAGTGTACTTAGTTTAATTTAGTAAAGTTTTAAGTTAGTATTACGTTGAAATTTTTATAATCATTTAATTATTAAGTTAGTTGATAACTATGTTGTTTAATTGTGAGTTGGTTTTAGGTTATCTGTTTTAATATAGTTAGTATAAATTTTAAACATTTAAGGTTTTAGCAAACTCATTATGAAACTATCATCTGTTTCATTACGTTAGCATATGTTAAAACCAATAGAAATGTTGGATTGTTTCCTTTATCTTTTAGTCAAAAGTTAAGTGTAACTTACACTGTTAATATCTTTTGATATGTTTAATTCTTAAATGGCATAACTTAAGATTGATATCAATCTAGTAACAAAAGTTTCAAAATCTTAACAATGTAATCGCCCTCATGTTTATAACCTTAAGGCGTAAAGTAAAGAACCTGTACTAAAACTATTATCAATCATTTCAAACCTAGGGCATGTTTAATTATTAATTCAAAAAAAAATTGTGTGTGTATTTTTTCCTTCAAGTTTTTGGGCATGACATTTTGGTATCAGAGCCCGTGTTTCAACACTAGGAACCTTAAACCATTATGCTTCCTAAACTTAACTCAAACTTTTAATTGTGTAGATGCCACCTGTTACTCGCAACCGGCGAGGCAGGGGTCATAAGGCTGGGGGTAGTAGAGCGGGATAGGAAGGTGGACCACCTCCACCTCCACCACCACCTCCACCTCCACCACCACCACCACCTCCACCACCACTGAACCCAAACTAGGACATAATTGATGCACTCCAAACTTTGATCAGTGTAGTTCAGCAGAGAGTGGTACCTATAGTTTAGCCAGTCTAGCAGATTCTAGTAGTGGAAGCAGAGGGACCCGGAGGAGGCGGGCCCAGAGTTAGAGAGAGGACTAGGAGTCCCCCACCAAGACAGATAGAGGGTCAGGGTGATCACGAGGAAGAGTCCATACACCAGAGAGGACCCCCTTTTGACAGACCTCTTAGACATGTAGGGGATGACATCAGGGAATTGATTCGACTCGGACCACCATTGTTTATCGGTACTAGTGAGGGTTCAGTAGTAGAGGCATGGTTGCAGAGCTTATAGCGGTGCTTTGGGTTACGCCCTTATGGGAGTAATCTAAAAGCACGACTAGCAGTTCATCAGTTGAGAGGGGATGCCTCCAACTGGTGGCATCAGGAGGAGATCATTGGTGGAGTGAGGATGGACACCCTCACATGGGAATCTTTCTTAGAAAGATTTTGCAAGAGGTACTTGTTAGAGCATTTCCAGTAGAAGCAGATAGAGGAGTTCCATTCTCTTTATCAGAGAGGCCTTATAGTGGGTCAGTACGAGAGTAGGTTTCTTGAGCTCCTTACCTATGTGGAATACATGAAAGATGAGAAACTTTGGGTGCATCGCTTTATCATGGGTCTAAATTTCTCTCTTCAGGGCCCAGTTAGGATGGCCTTCCCTACCACCTTCAGACAGGCAGTGGAGATAGCACTAGTTGCTAAGGATACTCGAGGGAGGCAGGAGTCACGGGATCGGCCTCAGAACCGAAAATCCTTCCTGTAGAAACCCCCTTGGAAAGGGAATCAGAATTATACAGCAGGGTCCTCTAGGGGCCAACAGTCTCAACAGCCAAAACCCCAGTAGCAGCAGCAGTAGAAACCTTCTCAGGGTTATCAGGGCTCTAAGCCCAAGCAGTGGCAGTCATAGGGTCCTAGGCAGGAGCAGCAAGTACAGGCCCCACAGTCACAGTGAGTGAAGACTCAGCAGTCTTCTAGGGGAGGATTCAGTGGATCTAGCAGATCAGGAGGCCCACAGCAGTCTGGGTCATAGGGTGCATGATCTTATACTCGCAGACCATGCTACACTTGTGGTGGCATGGGTCATATAGCTAGGGAGTGTCCACAGGGACAGGCATCCAGTGGTCAGAGCAGGGCTTTTTTAGAGCCGACAGTTGGTGACATGGGTAGATCCCATAGATTTTTTGCAATGGTTGACAATCACCAGGCTGAGCATCAGGCCATAGTTATCGAGGCTACAGGTATTATACAGGGCCATATGGTTGCAGTTTTATTTGATTTCAGAGCTACTGACTCTTTTATATCTCCATTTGTGGTGGAGCATTGCGAGCTAGTGGCAGTTAGACAAGATGTTAGTTGGGAGGTAGAGTTAGCCTCAGGAGCTAGAGTGTCAGTTAGTTCCATGGTGTGGAGTTGTCAGATGCAGATTGGAGACATGTCCACTAGGACTGACCTGCGCATTACCCCTCTAGGTTCTTATGATGTTGTCCTTGGCATGGATTAGCTTTGTGCCCATAGCACCAAGGTGGATTGTCGACAGAAGAGGGTGGAATGTGTGGATGATGTTGGTATCTCTAGGGAGATCTTCAGAGTGAAGAGGCCAGTGTCCCTTCGTATGATTTCTGCTATGCAGCTTAGACGGTGCATGCAAAAGGGTTGTCAATTATTTGCTATCACTATCAGTGACTGAGAGGAAGAATCAGAAAGGGAGCCATCGCTTGATGATTTTCCAATCCTTCAGGAGTTTGCAGATGTGTTTCCCTCAGAGCTTCCTGGTATGCCTCCACCGCGGGCAGTGGATTTCCACATAGACCTAGTGCCAGGAGCTGAGCCAATTTTGAGAGCACCATATAGGATGGCTACTCATGAGCTTAGTGAGCTAAAGGCTCAGTTGGAAGAACTCTTGGAGAAGGGCATATTCAACCTAGTGTGTCACCTTGGGGTGCACTAGCAATTTTTGTCAAGAAGAAGGATGGATCACTTAGGTTGTGTATCGATTATCGACAATTGAACAAGGTGACCATCCAGAACCGATACCATCTTCCCAGAATCGATGATCTCTTTGACCAGTTGCAGGGTGCTCAAGTATTTTCAAAGATTGACCTAAAGTCGGGTTACCATCAGTTGAGAATTGTGGATAGTGATATCCCCAAGACAACTTTTTGTACTAGGTATGGCTACTACGAGTTCATCGTGGTACCTTTCGGCCTTATGAATGCTCTAGCTGTATTCATGAGCCTCATGAATGGAGTATTTCATACCTTTTTGGATAAGTTTGTGGTTGTGTTTCTTGATGAAATTCTAATTTATTCTCATGATGAGAGAGAGCATGAAGAGCACCTGAGACGGGTATTGCAGAGGCTGAGAGAGAATCGGTTATTTGGCAGCTTGTCAAAGTGTGCATTCTTCAGACCTGAGATACATTACCTGGGTCATGTCATATCAGGTGATGGTGTCTCAGTAGACCCATCAAAGATTAGGGCTATCATGGATTGGCCAGCACCCACCAGTGTTATCGAAGTGAGGAGCTTTATGGGGCTAGCAAGTTATTATCAACGCTTCATTTCAAGATTCTCTAGATTGGCACACCCCGTCACTTCTCTTCAGAGAAAGGGGAAGAAGTACGAGTGGACAGAGAAGTGTAGTAGAGCTTTTGAAGAGCTCAAGAGAGCCCTCACGAGTGCACCAATTCTTGCAGTACCAGATCCTATTGTAGATTTTTTGGTGTGCACTGATGCATCTTTAGATGGTTTAGGAGTGGTCCTTATGTAGGAAGGACGACCTATTTCCTTTGAGTCTAGGAAGTTGAAGACTCATGAACTCAATTATCCTACTCATGACCTAGAACTAGCGGCAGTGGTTCATGCCTTGGTGAGATGGCGACATTTCCTTCTGGGTCATAGATTCGAGCTTCATTCAGATCACCAGAGCTTGTAGTACATATTCTCCCAGCCGAACCTTAATGCTAGGCAAAGAAGGTGGATAGAGTTCCTATGTGAGTATGATTTTGATGTTCACTACATCAAGGGAAAAGATAATGTGGTTGCAGATGCCTTAAGCATAAGGCGCCATGAACTTTCATCTGTGACTACTTGCACTGACTTGAGAGAGCGGATTTTGCAGCACTTATCAGCTGATGAGCATTATGCAGAAGTAAGTCAGTTAGTACATTCTTAGAGACCCTTGGAAGGGAAGTTTGCAAAATTTTCTTTGGAGAACGATGTACTTTTGCGTCATAGGGGACGTATGTATGTACCTTCCATTGGGGGTTTGTGCAAGCTCATTGTACTTAAGGCTCACAGAGCACCTTATGCAGCGCACCCCGATGTTAAGAAGTTACATGCAGATTTGAGGCAGTTGTATCATTGGCCAGGCATGAGAGTGCAGATTGCTAGCATAGTTGCGAGATGCCTCAAGTGCTAGAGGGTGAAGGCGAAGCACCGTCATCCTAGCGGGCTTCTCCAACCACATGAGATTGTAGTGTGGAAATGGGACACTATATCTATGGATTTTATTATTGGTCTTCCTATGTCATCTCGTCGCCATGATGTCATTTTGGTGATAGTTGACACATTGACCAAGGTTGCCCATTTCTCACCCGTGCGTACTACATTTACAGCACGAGACATAGCTCAGGTGTTCTTGTGGGACATTGTTAGACTTCATGGTGTTCCCCATAAGATCATATCTGACAGAGACTCTTTGTTCACTTCTTCATTTTGGAGAGAGTTGTAGTCGGCTTTGGGCACTAGGCTCAATTTTAGTACAGCATACCATCCTCAAACTAATGGCTAGATCGAGCAAGTGAATCAGGTTTTGGAGGACGTGTTGCGTATGTACGTGATGGACCATCAGGTCAAATGGGAGGAATACCTTCATCTTGTCGAGTTTTCCTATAACAATGGGCATCATTCTTCCATAGGTATGCCGCCGTATGAGGCTTTGTATGGGAGACCGTGCAAGACACCCTTGAGTTGGGATAGGATTGAGGATCAAGTATCTATTGGTCCCCAGTTAGTAAAGGAGATGGAGCAGTAGGTGACCCTGATTAGACAGTGCCAGAAAGAGGCACAGGATAGGCAGAAAAAGTATGCAGATGCGAAGAGGACAGATCGAGAGTATCAGGTTGGTGATAGAGTGTTCCTGAGGGTTTGACCACACAAGAGTCTGATTCGTTTCGGAAAGGGCTCTAAGTTGGCACCCCGCTTTGTTGGGCCGTTTGAGATCCTTGAGAGGATAGGACCTGTTGCATACCATTTAGCTTTGCCACCTAGCCTGTCACGCATCCACGATGTGTTTCATATTTTAGTACTTAGAGGATACATTTATGACAAGTCTCATATTATTGATTGGGATACTTTACAGGTGGAGTCAGATGGGCAGCTAGCACTAGAGCCTATCCACATTATTGCCCGACGGACCCTAGCACTTCGAGGCAGAGAGCTGGACCAGGTTAGGGTCCAATGGGATTGTTATGATGAGGTCATAGCTTCATGGGAGGATGCAATGCAGATGCGATCTCAGTACCCATACCTTTTTGATGATTTTCATTTAATGCTCATGTATATGTATGTTGATGAAATCAGTAAAATGTGGGATTAACACATTGAGTTGGAATCTTTATGATTAAGGATATAAGTAGGATGCAAGAAAACCCTGATTTATGTATGTTTCAAATTATGTAAATTTTTGATACGTATATACGTACATGTGATTTTTGGGACTACTGATGTGTGCAATGAGTGTGCAGATATTTAGCTGAGAAACCCTACGGAGGAACAAAACTGATCTCCATGTGCTAAAATTTGGAAACCCTATTGTTCGTAATTATGCTCTTTCAATGTCGCTTAAGACTCGTAAAATGTTTATGTGCTTAATTTTCTAGTTAGAGTTGTTAGAGGGACCCATTTTATTCCTAGATTTTACTTTGGTCTCTAAACCTCTTTCCTAAGGCTTTTAGCATGTTTTTATTCTAACCAAAGGGTATGGGTATGGGTTAGGGGTCTTTTCCAACCCCTAAGCCCCTAGCTTTGACTTTTGAGGGCACTCAAAAAGTCCCTTTTTGCCTTTGTGCGAAAATTGCAAGTGGTTGTCATGAGTTGTCTTACCCCACCTCCTCTTAGGGTTAACTAAAGTGTTAGGAGTTTCTAGAGTGGCTAAGTGGGTGGAGATAGTTATTGGTCCTTTTGGGTGGTTGAGTTGGAGGCTTATTTAGAGGCCTTCCTTGGTCTAGTGGTTGGGGTTACCCCAATCTCTACATTTAGAGAATATTTCTTGAAGCTTGAAGGAAGGAGGGATACTCTACTCAAATTGGTTCATTGCCATTACCTCTTTGTGAAGGTAGGAAACTCCCATCTCCCTTATTCAGTTTTTATGTTTTGTTTCATGTTCTTGTTACCTTGTTGTTGTTTTACTGTTGTATGGTTGTGGGTATGTTGAGAAGATTTGTAAACCTTGTTATTTTGGTTGTTTTCCTTTCTTGTTTATGTTTGCAATTTTGAGTTTCCTTGCATGGGTGTTTTGGTATTACTCACCCTAGGAGAGGGCAGAAGTGACCAATTTTGGGAGAGGTTTGTTTAGTTGGACTCCAACCTGTGTAGAGTCTCTTCTCAGGATGAGAAGAGGGATAAAGGGTAGGGTGTTATGGGCCCTTACCCGTCAGCACAAACCTAGTATGAGTATGGCAAGTTAAAATGGAAGAACGGAAATTCTTGGTTATTGGCCTCGATTGGGCATCTGAATTGGTGTTGTGCTTGACTTCTCTAGTTGGAAGAATCCACCTCTCCCTAGTCTTGATTCATTGTGAATCCTATTGTGTAAACCATGTATGATTATGCATGCTTGATGTTCTTTTGGCTCTGCTTGGTTGTCACCTGATCAGTTATTGATTTCCTCCATGGTTCTTGAAATGAGATTTAGAAGACATTACAAACTCCTTGATTATGATCATGAAGAAAATTTGATAAAATTATTGAAAATTGGGATTGAGATCCTATTGTAAATTGTTCTTTTTAAACCTTATTATATATGGCAATGAAGCCGGGTTTTCTTCCTAATTCTTTCCCGGCTGAGCCTTGAATCAGGATTACCAATAAAATTGGTGCTGAGCATATTTGGTTATCATGTGATCTAAATTGTGTATTAAATTTAGTATGGTTGCACATTAAAAATAAATAGTTAAGAATAATGGATAATGTTATGAATTATGATATTTCAAGTTTTTAAATTGTTATGGAAGAACAATTTGATTGAATGGATTCCAAGTTGTTGTATAAGTATTAGACGAATCAGGATCCCTACATGGAGAATTCAAATTATCTCTTCCTTGTTCAATTTCCTTTTGAAAAAATTAATTGGACTAAGAGATTATGTATCTCCTTAAATGTTAAAGCATAAATCTGTTAAGTTCTCTTTAACCTTTCTATGGATTGTTTTTCGGCTGCATTAAGTTTTATATTGATTGATATATGAATTATCACCCTAAACTTAACTTAGTCCAATGAATAACTCACATTATCAATTGTAATATCTTATCATGAGAAACTTAGACTACTGAATTAGGAAACCAAATAGGAAGGAATCAATGATGTTAAATTTGGCAAATTTTCCAAGCTTTCATATATGATGGAATGAAGACTATGATCATGCATGCAGCTTCATTTTCTTTTATGATTGTTAGATCCTCATGATAAAGCATTGCATTATTGAATGGAATGAATAATTCAACTCTTGATAGATTCTGGATGTACCAAGTCATTATCGATTTGTCTATAAAGGAAATTAATAACGTATCTAACCCTTGAATCAATCCATTTTAGAAGTGATAGAAATTGCATTGAATCCTATCTTAATCATTGAATAGATCTAAAGAAGCACTATTAATTTTGCAAGCCATAAGAAATGTTAAGAATTAATTCTTGGGATAGCATTAGCAATATGTTAACCTTTCAATTTTTTGATCTAACAAAAAAAAAAAGGAGTAAGTTAACTTTTCATACCATCCCTTAAAGAAAATTTCCAAAAAAAACATCTACCTACAGGATGCTGGAAATTGTATGGAGAAAAGATTTATTCCCTTGTTGAACAGAGAATATTCCATTTGATTCTTGTTTTCAAATGTTATTAATAATCAATAATTTAATTGTGATTAACCCAAGAACTTATTATAGTCTTTAATATCTAAACTTGCAACCATAAAACTTTATGGCATAAATGCCTCACCTCCTTCTTCAATGTCAATATGGAGGGAAGAGTAAGGTAATGTTTTGAATTATATGTGTAAGTCTAAGTCATCATAAATGATGATGTCACCCCCGTCCCCTCATCTCGCCTTGGGCCAAGCGTCCTGAGAAAAAGGGTAGCTCACGTCTTCATTGGCTTGGATGCATTAGTTCAAGGTTGGTTGTTTTAATTTCCCCCTTGTTTATCGCTGACCTTGGGGGCTCATCCTTGCTAGATGGGACGGTGTACACTGACGCAGGTCAGTGAGGTTGGCCAGCGCGCTCAGCTCTTGGAAAGAGCACAGGCTTTAGGCAGGGGGGGGTGTTTGGTAGGGTTAGTGGTTAGATGCTAGTCAATAGGTAGGCTTAGTTAGTAGTGTATGATTTAATTGTTTTTTTTTTTAAAATTTGATTGTAGTTAGAATTTAGAATATAATTTAGTATTAGATTAGCTAGTTAGTATTTAGTTATTTTAGTTATTTTATAAATGTTAATTAGATTTTTAGATTAATTTAAGTCTATTAAAATTGTTTTTTAGTTGATAAAATTCTGAATGTAATTAGTTAATTAGTTTAAATCTTTAAGTTATTTTATTTTAGCATGTTAGTTTAGTTAGTTTCTTTTTATATATTGTTTTTTAAATTTTAAATTGTTAGTTTTAAAATGGTATTCTAATTTGTTAAAGTGTACTTAGTTTAATTTAGTAAAGTTTTAAGTTAGTATTACGTTGAAATTTTTATAATCATTTAATTATTAAGTTAGTTGATAACTATGTTGTTTAATTGTGAGTTGGTTTTAGGTTATCTGTTTTAATATAGTTAGTATAAATTTTAAACATTTAAGGTTTTAGCAAACTCATTATGAAACTATCATCTGTTTCATTACGTTAGCATATGTTAAAACCAATAGAAATGTTGGATTGTTTCCTTTATCTTTTAGTCAAAATTTAAGTTTAACTTACACTGTTAATATCTTTTGATATGTTTAATTCTTAAATGGCATAACTTAAGATTGATATCAATCTAGTAACAAAAGTTTCAAAATCTTAACAATGTAATTGCCCTCATGTTTATAACCTTAAGGCGTAAAGTAAAGAACCTGTACTAAAACTATTATCAATCATTTCAAACCTAGGGCATGTTTAATTATTAATTCAAAAAAAACTTGTGTGTGTGTTTTTGCCTTCAAGTTTTTGGGCATGACAAAAAGTAGTACTAAGACCAAGTAAGACATTGATGCTACAATGTAATGTTTATCTACTTAAAGTTTTTAATGAAAGGTTACTTAGGAAAAGATTGGAAGAATATCAAGTAAATAAATGTGTCTTCCAAACTTAACTGAGTAAGCAGTGCAAGCTAAGAAAAGAAGAAAAAATAGTCGAAGTCAAGTAAAGTTTTGGTGATGCCAAGCATCAATAAAATTTATTATGTATCGAGTGAACTAGTATTGTCCAAGTGACAAAATATTGTAAGTTTTAAGTGATAGTAAAATGTGTTAAATTGAAGATTTGATGAATCTAGGCTGACAAAGTTTATTTCTTGAATTATGTGAAGTGTGTGGAAGATAAGCTTGATAAGTTGGAGGCACAAAATTCAAGTTAAATCATTTTGAGGAAAATTAAAAGAATATTGGAGAGGAAATTTTTAGAAGGGACTAAAATATAAAAGTGGGTAGATTTATTGAATCCTATTTAACCCTAAAATGGACGATTGTGGTGAAGTGAAAAAAGACCTAAATTCTCTATTTATAGATATAGTAGGCTAGAGAAAAAGGTTTTCATGTGTGAGAACCTAAGGAAGATAATAAGTATAAGGTGTTTCTTCATAAGGTGGTTGAACAGACGAGTCTACAATTAGCATACAAAGAAATAAGGCTTAAGTAGTTGAATGGTTGAATGGTGAACAAGTTGTTAGAGATGAAGATGATGAATGCCAAGTAGAATAGAGGACTAAAACAAAGATCTATAATCTTCAAGTGAGTTGTATTTTGTTATCAAATAAAGTCCTATTATTACTCTCTAACAATTGTATTAGTTTGGATAAATCCTTTGGATTAAATTTGACCTAATAGTCATTTGTAAATACTTTAATTGGGCGACACTCTAATGGAATTTTCTAAAGTCCTATAACAAGGCTCACTTCTAATAGGGTGATTAAAATCCTTTAACTAGGTCACATTTAATAGTGTGTGAAATTTGTTAGCATGTTACTGCTAGTTTTTCCCAAATTGGATTTTCACATAAAATCCTTGTGTCAAAATGTGTGAATGAGTTTGTGCTATTTTATGTTTACATTATTGTAAATTTATTTTGACCTAGGAGAAAAATATACAAATGTTTAAGGTATTTGATGATCTAATGGATTTATGTATGATATGAGTATATGGATATGAATCTATTAAGTGTTGAAAAGTTTTATTTGTACATTCAAACCTTGGATAATAGTTTTACCTCATACCCCCCTCTTAGTTTTTATAAAGAATTCCAACATTATCCAAGGTCTAGATGTACCAATTGAACAAATAAATCCTTATACAACTTCAAATCTTATCATTTGATTGCTCAATTTCTACTATAAACTATTAGCATTATAAACTAGATCTCCACTATTATAAATAAAAAACTTGTAGAATGTAATCATTAATTAGTAAAATGTCATTATAACATCCACTCAATTTTTCAGTAGGATTTAACATGGAAATTTTTTTTTGTTAAAACCACCAACAACATGTCACCAATTCCTACTCTTCCAAAGTGAGCTCTATTAGGAGTCAACCTTGTTAAAGGCTACAAACCACACTATTAAATGTGACCTTGTTAAATGATTTAATCACCTTGTGAGTAGTGGCCTTGTTAGAGGACTTTATAACATTCCATTAGAGTTTCACCTAGTTAAAGGATTTACATGTGACTATTAGGTCAACCTTGATTAAAGGATTTCAAATAATGTTTACAATGGTTAGAAAGTAACAAAAAGTTTTGATCTATTAAGTACAACTCACTTTGCATGTAAAATTCTATGTTCATCTCTTATGTACTAATTCAATATCTAGCCTCCATTGTCATCTCAGTTTTGATTCAGTTGGAAACCCTTTAAGTAATTACTATTAACTTCTTCTCAACTCAATTTATCCTTCTAGTTAGATTTTTCAGTCAATAAAATCAACAACTATTCCAACTCTTTGTAACATCTCTACATGTGTATATCATCTCTTCCCATACATAAAGTTTTCCCTTGTCCCTCCTTAAATAGGTAAATCTTATCTTTTCCCACTTAAACACCACTATCAATCTTAGGGTTTACAATTAGATCCTTCAAATACAATGTATGTGGTCACCATTTAATTTTTCCTTCTTTTCTAGAAAATTTTCTTGGAATCCAATCCCTGGGTAATTTACATAATCCTCTCCTAAAATTAAATGATCCAACTCATCGATCGTTATCTTCAACATGATTTCCATATCCCAAGAAATCAATTTATTTTTCTGGAAATTATGATTCCTCACAATTAGTTAAAATATTGTTCATTAGCCAACACTAAATTTTGATGCTTAGTCATCACTAGGTTAATTGGCCACTATTAAACTTCTTGTTTGGCATATACATTGTCAATCAGTCAATATTGATTCTTGGTCAACACTAACTTTTCTCGACAATTACTATGAATTGGCTAACATTAGCATCACTCAGCATGTACTTCAAAATTCTTTAGTCTTATACTCTATTGCTTGGTCAAGTCTATGCATTTTATGTATCTTTTCTCACACTTTATAGATTCCAACATTACTGTCTTCTCCTCTTGCAAAATGATTTAAACAATTAATTTCTCTTGTCAAATTTTATCTAATCAAATTTCCATTAGTAGTTTCCTCTTCATAACTCAACCTTTCATCTAGGTGCTTTTTTTATGAGCAGCTTCTCAAATCCTCTTCATCAATAAAATAGATATGATACTTAGATTAGATAGAAAATGGTTTCACTAATAGGTTTAACAACATAACAATTGCTTCAATTGTAGTTTCCAACAATCTTCTTCTTTGACATTGATCAAAACACCACTAAAAATATCTAAAATAGTTCTAATTACCTTACAATCTAAAAAAAATTACCATCATGAGAAACACCTCTCAATGTATCAGATCTTATTTAATATCCCTAGTTTGATTATGATTCATATCTCTAGCAACACTTGAGGTAAATCTTATGATCTTCCTCTAAGTAATCACTCCCTCTTACATAGGTATCTTTTTTAGCTCTCACTTTCTCTATATTTCATTCTAACTCTTTGATAATCTCTACCTTTTGGTGTTTTAGATATTCTCTCCGTCTTTGACAACAATGCTGAATACATCATAAACTTTAACTCATGCATCTTTCTCATGTAGTTGCTTTCATGTCAACTTTGAATTCTTCATCTATCATCTTCATATGACCAATCCATTATTATGTCCTTCTTCTTTATTACTACCTTAGGAAATCCCTAAAGTAGAACTGTCTACATCAATTTTTAAGATAGTCTAATAAGCACATTTGATGCAAAGCACCATGTTTGTTTAAGTTTCTTTATTTAGGGGGATCACCCCAAATTTACCTCTAAGATATTCATCAGAATCCTTACATAAACCTTGAGTGAATGTGTCATCTATTTTCTCTTTTGTGTTTGTATACTCCAATTTGACTTCTTTGTCTTGAACTAGCTCTCTCAAGTAATGATACTTGATAACAATTTGCTTTGTCTTTGTGTGCATAACAACGTTCTTTAATATGTTAATAGAACTTGTGTTGTCACAATAGATAGCCACTAGATTAGTAATTTCTCTATTCATATCTTTGAACAATTTATTGATCCATATGATATATGCACAATTTAGTGTTGCTTCCACATACTTAGGTTGAGTTGTTAATTGGGAAATGTAGTTTTACTTTTTTCTTGTCCATAAAATTTGTCTCTTTACTAGATAAAATGCACCTCCACTTGTTCTCTTCCTATCATCAACATTTCCTGCCCAATCAAAGTCGGTGAATACCTTCAGTTCAAGTCAATCATTATTTTTGTAATGCAATCTATAGTCTTTTGTCCCTTTCAAGAATCTTAGTATCCTTTTCACTACCATCATGTAATTCTCCTTAGGAATTGTTGAAAATCTTACAACTATCCCAACTACTAATGTAATACTAGGTCTTCTATGAACAATGTATTGTAGTTTTCCAATTATTGACCTCTATTGAATTTGGTTCACATGAGCAGAATGATCATTCTTACATAGTTCATGTCAAGTAACCATAGGTGTACTCACTAGTTTTGAATCTTCCATTCCAAAATTTTTTAGTATCTCTTTGATATATTTGGACTGAATAATGATGATATCATGCTTCATTTGATACACTTGTAAACAAACAAAGAATTTTATCTCACCAAATATTGAAATTTAAAATTCCTTCTTGATTTAATTAGTAAAATTTAACATTATGCATCATTGCCTCCAAATATGATATCATCAACAAAGGTTTTAGTTAAAAATACCTCATTGTTCTCTTCAGTAATCAAATATATATTGTTGTTTTCATTTGGTCTTGTAAACCAATCTTGACCAAATAGTCATGCCATCTTTAATACCATGCTCTACAGGTTTGTTTCAAACCATATAAATCCTTTTGTAGCTTGCACACTATAATTTTCTTGCTGGGATCCAAAAATACTTTATGCTATTCTATGTATACTTCTTCTTCAAGTATACCATTTACAAATGCAAATTTGACATCCATTTGATATCCCTTAAATACTTTATAAGGAGGATATGTCAAAAGTGTTATAACTCCTAATCTTTCTATAGGGGAAAATGTTTCTACATATTCAACATCTTCCTCTTGTGCATATCCTTTGCAAACCACTATAGCTTTATTCCTTTGGAATTCATCTTTTTCATTTAGATTGTTCGTGAATACCCACTTTATTCTAATAATTTTTTTGTCTTTATGTCTGGTTACTAAGGTCCATGTCTTATTCTTTTCAATTTGTTCAATTTCTTTATTCATGTCTTGTATCCAATCTTCATTATCCAAAGCATCTTTCATGGATTTGGGCTCAAACTCATAAATTAAACATGTATCACTTTTGAGTCTTTTCCTTGTTATAATACTAGATTCTTTATCTCTTATAACTTATTCAGGTGCATGATGTCTTCCTATGTATTTTACTAACATGGACTCTTTTCTTCTTTGTTCTTCAATAGGTTCATCTTGGAAAATAATTTCAAGCTCCTTATCTATGTCCTCTTTAGGTTTTGATTCATGTACTATATGCTTGGCATTGTCTTCCTAATGTTTGGCTTCCTCTATCTATGCTTCAACATCATTTTCTTATTGCTTGGCACCCATAGTCTATTGCTTGACACCCACAATCTATTGCTTGGTAACTAGTTGTTGCAACTCAACATTCCCAGTCTACTAAGGATCTACAAATTTTCTTTTTTGTTCAAGTGGAGTGCTTGGAGCACTGTCATTCACATATATGAATGAATTGCAGTCTTCAAGTTCTATCTTACATTCAACTTCATTTTTTCTCTGTGTAGTCATCAAATTTCACATTTTCACTTTCTACAACTTTGTTAGTGTTAGAGTTCAAACACTTATAAGCTTATCTCTTAGTCAAATATCATAATATTATACCTTCATTACTTTTTGCATCAAGTTTTACATTTCTATTGTTTTTAACTATGTAACATTTCCTTCCAAAAACTTTGCAATATTTCATATTAGGTGCATATCCATAATATAATTCAAAAGATGCAGCATTTTTATCTTTCTTGATGTGTACTTATATAGGATGTAAAAACATTGTACATAGAGCTTCTCTCAATTATTTATGTCACACAATTTTCTCCATCATCAATGTTCTATCACAATCCATGATTAATCTATTCCTTCTTTTAGCTATTCTGTTCTAAGTAGGGATTCTAGATGTAGACATCTATATTTTGATTCCTCTCTCATTGAAAATGAATCACCAGCTCTCTTCGATCTCAAGAACTTTAGACTCTTCCCTATCTCCTTTTTAACTCTAGCCAAATAACACAAAAATAACTAAAAAAACATTAGATTTTTCTTTTAAAAACATCATAGTCATCAACAAACAAAATGAAATATTTATCTCCACAATAGCTTTGAACACAAATAGTTTGACACAATTTAGTATGAACCAATTCCAAAATATAATTAGATGAATATGTTTCTCTTAAAGTTGGACATTGTCATTTTTTCCAATTAACATTGTTTACACATATTATGTTTCTTTAGTTTTGGAAAACCTCTTACTTTTCTCATTCTACTAATGCTAACCAAATTGTCAAACTTTACATGAGATAACATCTTGTGCCATAATCAAATATCTTCTTGTTTTGAAAATAGACATGTTTCATTAGATCAATCTAGATAGAATAAGTTACCTTTGTTGAAAACAGATTGATACAAGTATGAGAATGTGTTTCAATCATTTTTTTGTCATTGATTTCAATCCTACTACTTGTTGGTAAGACAATTGCTTAAATGATTGATGAAGAGGATTTGATCAATAGCACCTAAAGAAAAGGTTGAGTTATGATATGGAAAAGGAGTACAAAGATTAGTTAATATAGTGATATTATAGTGCATTAATTATCTACTTAAAGTTACAAAGGTTAGATACACTAAAAATTTCTAGAAGAACAAGAGAGAATAATTGAGTCTTCCAAGCTTGACTGAGTGGACAATAGTTGCTGATAAGAGTTAGTGCAAGCCAAACAAAAAATTAGTTGGAGCTGAGAAAAGTTAAATTTCAGTGTATGTCAAGTGATATAGTGTAAGTCAAATAAAATTTAGTTAATGTTGAGCACCAATAAACTTTAGTTTGTGTTGAGTGATTTGACAGTGAATGTAAAGCAACACATTATGTGTTGAGCATTAGAAGAAAGTTAATGAAGAGTGTTAGCATTATGAAAAATATCATGAATTTTATGAATCTGAGTAGATAAGTTTTATTTCTTGGATTGTGTGAATGGTGTAAAAGAAAACTTGATGAGCTAGTTGCATAGGATTCAAGATGAACCATTTTAAGGTACATTCAAGGAGGATTGAAGGAGAAGTTTCTAGAAGGGAATAAAATAAAAAGATGGGTAGATTCATTTAATCCTACCTAACCCTAAAATGGACAATGGAGGATGAATAGAAAAAGATCTAATTTCTCTTTATAAAGGGATACAAGGCATGAAACAATAGTTGGCATGCACAAGAATCCAAGAAAGACAAGGAGTCTAGGGTGTTGTTTCATATGGTGGCCAAACTCTAGAGTCTTCAATTAGCATGCAAAGTAAGAAGACTTGATGGTATGTATGCTTGAAGGGTGAACAAGCTATCAAAGCTAAAGTGTGTGAAAGCCAAGTAGAATGGAGGACTAAAATAAAGATCTATAATCTACAAAATGGAGTTGTCAGTTTCTATTATATCAAGCCTTACTTTTACTTTCTAATCCTTGTATGAGTCTATGGTAAATTATTTAGATTAAGGTTGAACTAATAGTCATTTGTAAATTATTTAACTAGGTGACATTCCAAATGAATGATCTAAAGTCCTCTAACAAGACTCACTCCTAATAGGGTGATTGAAATCCTTTAACTAGGTCACATTTAATTGTGTGCATTGTAACCATTCATAGGGTTGTCCTTTCATAGGACATCACTTCAAAAGAGTGAGAATTAGTAGCATGTTAGTGGTGGTTTTTCCCAAATTGGGTCTCCACATAAAATCATTGTGTCAAATTTGTTATTGAATATGTTATGTTTCATACTTACATTTCTAAAAAATTGATTTGATAGTAACCTAAAAGTTTAAGTGATTGTATGATCTAATGGATGCATGCATGATGAATATATTTTAGGAATATGGGTTCCCTAAGCTGTGAAAAGTTTTATTTGTATATCTAGACCTTAGAAAACTAATTCAACCCCCCTCTCATTTATTCTAATAAATTCTAATAATTCATATCAAAGTCATCTAACTAAGAGGATTAGTTTAAAGGTACTAGAAGAAAAAGATCAAGATGTTAAAAAGAGAGGTACCCAATCTTAATAGAGATAACTTTCTTGTATGAAAAATTCCAATGAAGCTAAACCTTGAAGGTCTTCAAGATCATGCATAATCTACCATCACCACAAAGAATGTTGATCATGTTGGAGCACTAACTATTGGAAATTTGATTGAAAAGCTCAATGTAATTGAAGATCAAAGAGGGAGATTTTTGTAAAAGAATGTTTCAATCATTATTTTTCCATTGATTTCAAACTTGCTATTTGTAGGAATGATATTTTCTTATAAAATTCAAGCACTATCACTTAGTTGATTGATGAAGAGGATTTGGTCAACAAGATGTAACAAGAGCACCTAAGGGAAAGGTTGAGTTATGATGTTGTAATGAAGTGCAAGGATCAGCTAAGACAATCGTTGAGTAGTGTATTGATAACATACTCAAAGATATAGAGGATGGCCACACTTAGACATAATTGAAGGAAGAATTTGTAAAAAAGTTGACTACAAAACTTTAACCTTGATCATCAGTTGAAGCCAAAAAAAATTTCAGTAGAATCTGAGTAAAAGACATTTTCAATTAGTGCCAATTAAAAGATTAGGTGCCAAGCATTAGGAAATTTTTTCAGTTGGTGCCAAGTAATCTTTAGGTACCAAGCATCAGAAAAAACATAGTTGATGCCGAGTAACATAGTATGTGCCAAGGACCAGTATTTTAATAGTGTTGAGCTGCTGCATTATTTCAAATAACAAAGATTCGTTAAATCCAAGCTGACTTAGTGGCTACATTAAATTTTGTGAAAAAGTTGGAGGATAAGGATGACGAGTTGTTGCCACAGACTCCTATGTAAACCATTTTTGGGAAAATTCTAATGGATTATTCAAGAAGTTTTTAGAGGAAATAGAATATGGGTTAGATGCAATGAATCCAACCTAATCCATGTGAATTGAAATTGAAGAAAAGATGAATTGAGCATGAAAAGGAAATTCAAGACTTCTATTTAAGAAGTCATAAACCAAGAAGAACATAGCTACTAATATTGTTGCTATAGAAGTGTCAAAACTGTGAAGTGATTGAAAGAGTGTCAAGAAGGAGATGAATGAGAATAGAGGCTCTGCTTTTACAAGTGGTCATGAAGAGATGATTGCACTGGTACATTGAGTATGGAGACTCAAGGAGACAAAGCTTGAAAGATAAGGCAAGTAGTTAAGAGTTGCAGAGATAGAAGGCCATGCAAGGGTATGAGCAAAGAAGTGATCTGAGATTTGCAAGATAAGTTGTATGTTGTAGTCAAGTCAAGATTTTCTAATACTCTCTAGAAATTGTATTAGATTTGAAAATCCTATGGACTTAGGTTGGCATAATAGCCATTTGTAAAACCTTTAATAGGGTGGCATTCCAAGTGAATTTTCTAAAGTCCTTTTATCTGGCCCACTTCTAATAGGGTGGTTAAATCCTCTAACAAGGTCTCATTTAATAGTGTGTGTTGTAAGCCTTTAATAGGGTAGGCCTTTCATAGGGCATCACTTCAGAAGGGTGAGAATTGAGTAGCATGTTACTAGTGGTTTTCTCCAAATTGAGTTTTCACATAAATCATTGTGTCCTGTGTTGATTTCTTGTGTTTTATACTTGCATGTTGATTTACAATAACTTGCTACTTAGAAAAGTTAAAGTTTGAATAAAATGAATGATTGAATGGATTCACCACACATAGTGAAAAGTTTGAAAGGGACATCTAGACCTTGAATAACTAATTCAACCCCCCCCCCCCCCCTGTTAGTTATTCTAAAGCAATTCTAACAATTGGTATTAGAGCCTTCTGTTGACTTAGTTTTAAGCTACTAGAAGGAGGAAGATCAAGATGTCCAAGAGACAAGTTCCCAACCTTAACAAAGACAACTTTGCTGCATGGCAGAGTTTTATGAAATTGTACCTTGGATCAATAGGTGACTATGCACAAACTTCAATTGGAACAAAATATGTAACTCCAATAGGACCTCTTACTACAAATGATTTGAACAAAAAGGAGCACAATCAAGCAATGTTGGAGATTTCCTCTGCACTTATCTATGCCAAATATGATGATATCAAAGACTATGAAACTACATTCAATATGTGGAAAACCCTATTAGAAATCTATGGAGGAGATGAGAATGTCTAGAGAGCAAAGAGAGAAAGCCTAGAGGGAAGTTTGATGACATGAAAATGGAGGAATGTGAAAATTCTTCTTAGTATGTTGGAAGAATAAAAGAAGTGGTGAATGCAATAAGAAGTCTAGGGGATCAACTGGAAGAAGAAACATCCATCAGAAAATACTTGAGAACTCTACTCCCTATCTATGATATAAGAGTTTCAGCCATTTAAGAGTTGAGGTGTGTACAAGGAAACACACTAACTTTTGAAGGAATAGTTGGAAGACTGACTGCATTTGAGCTATCCAATTTTGACAATTACAAATCTAAGAACCTTGAATCTAGTTTCAAGGCCAAAATGACAATAAAAGATACTAAGGAGGACACATCAAGCAAAAGAAGATTTCATAGAGGTAAAGGAAAATTCAAAGGTAAGCTTCCTATCATATGTTTCAATTGTAATGAAGTAGGTCATATAGCTACAAGATGTCCACAGAAGAAAAAATTTAAAGAAAGAAGCAAGTTTAGGAACAAAAGAGAAGATGATAGCAAAGATTACAAGGAGAAAGGCAAGAGATGCTACATTGTTGAAGAAGATTCTAATGAAAATGATGATGAAGTAGTCTATGTAGCCATGAAGGATGAATCAGACAAAGATGAAGATGTAGCAATAGCATTGGTTACCTATGTGAACAAGAATGACAAGTGGATCATAGATAGTGGATGCTCACATCACATGGCAGGAGATAAAATTAAGTTCATTACCTTTACTCAATATGATGGAAATAGTTTTATATTTTGTAATTAAACCCCATGTCAAATCAAAGGAAAATGCTCTATCATATGATAATGCATACTATGTTGAAGGATTGAACTACAACTTGTTCAGTGTATCTTTGTTAGGCAATGTAAGTTGCAAAGTGGAGTTTGGAAAAAAAACTACCAAGATCTATGATATTGATGGAAATCTAATAGGAAAAGGTGAAAAAACTAGGAGTAATCTATTTTACCTAGATACAAAAGAAGCAACATGTCTAATTGTTAGACTTGATGATGTGTGGTTGTGGCATAAAAGGTTGTGTCATGTTAATTTTGATAATCTGATCAGCATTAGTAGGAAGAACAAAGTCAGAGGATTGCCCAAGTTAAAGAAACCTAAAAACACAATTTGTAAGCAGTGTCAACTAGGGAAGATGACTAAATATAGTTTCAAAAGAAAAGCATAGACATCCAATGAAGTTCTAGAGTTAGTTCATACAGATTTATGTGGCCCAATAGAAGTACAAAGCTATCTAGGAGATAGATACATAATGGTATTTGTAGATGATTATTCTGAAATGATGACTAGTATGTTTTTAAAATAAAAATTTGATGCATTTAAAATGTTCAAGTGTTATTTAGCTAGAGTTGAGAAGGAAATAGGAAAGAAGCTAAAATGCCTAAGGTTAGACAGAGGAGGTGAGTTCACATCAATAGAATTTGAAGTGTTTTTCAATGACAGAGGTATCAAAAGGAAAATGTTAGCACCAAGAACTCTACCATGGAATGGTATTGCTGAAAGGAGAAATAGATGAATGATTTACTATGCTAGAACCTTGATGATGGAGAAAAATGTTACACTTAAGTATTGGAGAGAAGCTGTAAGTACTGTAGTCTACATATTGAATAGAGTTCAAGTCAAGAAAGGTACAAATGCAACACACTTTGAATTATGGTATGGTAATTCACCTAATATTAAACATTTCAAAGTGTTTGGTTGTAAATGCTATATGCTAAAAGACACTAGAAATGTCAAGTTTGATACAAAAAGTGATGAAGGAATATTTCTTGGGTACTCCACTAAAAGTAAGGCATATGTGTTTGAATACTAACATTAATAGAGTTGTGGAGAGTGCAAATGTAAATTTTGATAAGCATGCAAAAGTTTAGGATGATGAGTTAAAGTAAATATAGAATTATAGATCCTTTGTATACTTCTACAAAAGAATGATAGCTGAAGAGAATGCTGCAAATCAAGTTGGGAATCAGCAACAAACTTCAGTATCTATCAAGTCTCAGCTTGTGAATGCTGAGTTACATTCAGAAGCCAAGCTACAGAATGTAGAAAATGAAAAAACTAGGTCTAAAAATAGTATACATGAAAGGAATGATGAATTACCTAACAAAGAAGAATGGAATGACTCTGAAGCTAAAGGATCAAATGTGGAAAGAAGGACTGAAGCCAGATTAGCCAAGTATGTAAGAAGACATCACCCTACAAATCAAATCATTGGTGATAAATATGCTATACCAATGATAAGGAGTAGACTCAAAAATGAATCATGTCTACTAAGAAAGATTGAACCCAAAATAGTCAAAGATGCACTACAAGATGATATAAGTCCATAAAAGAAGAGATAGATCAGATTGAGAAAAAAAAAACTTGGTCTCTAGTTCCCAAACTAGCTGATAAGAATGTGATTGGTACCAAGTGGGTGTTCAGAAACAAACTTGATGAGAATGGTGAAATAACAAGAAATAAAGCCAGATTAGTTTGCAAAGGCTATGCACAAGAAGAAGGACTAGATTATGGAGAGATATTTGCTGTTGTTGCAAGAATGGAAAGAGTATGAACATTACTTGGATATGCTATATATAAAGGTTTCAAAGTCTACTAGATGGATGTGAAGTCAACTTTTCTAAATGGTATACTAGAAGAGGAAGTCTACATAAAACAATCAGAGGGGTTTATTGATAAGAAGAATAAGGACATGATCTGCAAACTACACAAAGCACTTTGTGGACTAAAGCAAGTGCCAAGAGCATGGTATGAAAGGTTGCACAAATATATTATAAAAATAGGATTTGAAAGAATAGATGATAATAGCAATTTTTACATCAAATATGAGGAAAGTAAAGATATTTTGATTTTAGAAATCTTTGTTGATGACATAATATTTGGAGGAAAAGATGTTTTATGCAAAGATTTTGCAAATCAAATGAAGCATGAATTTGAGATGTCAATGTTTGGAGAAATCAAATTTTTTGTTGGATTATAAGTACATTAGTTGAAGCATGACATATTTGTGACTCAATCCAAATACATCAAGGAAGTACTCAAAACATTTGGGCTAGAAGACTCGAAACCAGTCAACACACCAATGGCAATTGGACATAAGCTATCCAAGAAAGATGAGTTTGTTGAAGTAAGTTAGACATTGCGTAGGTCAATGATTTGAAAGCTGCAATATGTTGTACATAGTAGACCAGATATTGCATTAGCTATTGGAATAGCGGCTAGATTTTTTTCCAATCCAAGAGAAAATCACTTAATGGCAATAAAGAGAATATTGAGATACCTAAAAGGAACTAATTTTTTTGGTTTGTACTACAAAAGGAATGAGAAATTTGAACTAAGAGCTTACACTAATGAAAATTGGGGAGGTAACATTGATGATAGAAAAAGAACCAGTGGAGGAGCAATTTTCTTAGGAAAGAGGTTGATTACATGGATAAGCAAAAAACAAAGCTACAACTCATAGTCTACTGCTGAAATTGAATATGTGGCAGCTGCTATAAATTGCACTAATATTGTGTGGATCAAACATTTGCTAAAAGGTATGAAGGAAGAGGTAATTGAGCCTATGATACTTTATTTTGATAATACAAGTGCTATCAATATATTAAAGAATCCAGTAATGCATGCTAAAACTAAGCACATTGCAATTAAGTATCACTATGTAAGAGAGCTAGTGGAAGATAAACGAGTGAAGATGGAATATGTTAGCTCAAAGGAATAGATTGCTGATATCTTCACAAAAGCACTACCTAAAGATGCTTTTGAGTATCTTAGAGGTAAGTTAGGGGTGATACCCCTAGCTAAGCCTACTTAAAGAAAAAACAAGAATGCCCTACATCAAATAAGTTGAATGTTGAAGATTTTACACATTGATGCAGAGGATGTTTACTTTGGGATCCATGCCTAAAGTAATAGAAGTATTGAAAACTTTAAATCAGTCACAAGAAAGGTGACAGAGGGAGAGATTGACTAAATATGCAAGAGCTATATCTGCATATTAAAGATGCTAATATGTCTTTGGCATTGTTGTCAAAGAGGGAGAAATGAACAACTAATTGACAACTATTGAAGATAAACGATTCAGACAAAGATTGAATATAGACAACTAGACAAATAAAGATAACTGAAGATTTTAGAGGTTGATCAGACCAGTAGAAGATGAACAATACAAAGGGAGAAAGGAAAAGAACAAGGCTAAAGCACAACAAAGAGGGAGAAGATGAAATGAAGAAATTAGAATAGTAGAAGGAGATGTAATGTTACAATTTACTTTTAGCTTTTGGCTTACTATTTTAACCTAGTTAGTTTGTGGTTGAATAGTTTAGTCTGATGGTTGATCAGCTTGGTTTGCCAACAATGCCAAAGAGGGAGACTGTTGGAAATCAGATTGAAAAACTCATTGTTGTTGAAGATCAAAGAGGGAGATTGTTATAAAAGAATGTTTCAATCATTATTTTGCCATTGATGTCAAACTTGCTATTTGTAGGAATGATATTTTCTTATAAGATTCAAGCACTATCACTTAGTTGATTGATGAAGAGGATTTGATCAACAAGATGTAACAAGAGCACCTAAGGGAAAGGTTGAGTTATGATGTTGTAATGAAGTGTAAGGATCAGCTAAGACACTGGTTAAGTAGTGTATTGATAACATACTCAAAGATACAGAGGATGGTCACACTTAGACGTAATTGAAGGAAGAAGTTGTAATAAAGTTGACTACGAAACTTTAACCTTGATCGTCAGTTTAAGCCAAGAAAATTAGTTGAAGCTAAGAAAATTCTTAGTAGAAGCTGAGTAAAAGATTAGGTGTCGAGAATTAGGAAAAAAATTTAGTTGGTGCTGAGTAATCTTCAAGTGCCAAGCATCACAAAAAACATAGTTGATGCAAAGTAACATAGTGTGTGTGTTGAGCACTAGTATTTCATTAGTGTCGAGCTACTGCATTATTTCAAATAATGAAGATTTTCCAAATCCAAGCTAACTTAGTGGCTACATTGAATTTTGTGAACAAGTTGGAGGATAAGGATGATGAGTTGTTGGCACAAAATCCTATGTAAACCATTTTTTGGCGAATTCGAATGGATTATTCAAGAAGTTTCTAGAAGAAATAGAATATGGGTTAGATGCAATGAATCCTACCTAATTCATGCAAATTGAAATTAAAGAAAAGATGAATTGAGCGAGAAAAGGAACTTCAAGACTTCTATTTAAGAAGTCATAAACCAACAAGAATAGAGTTGCTGATACTATTGCTCTAGAAGTGTCAAATCTATGAAGCGATTGAAAGAGTGTCAAGAAGAAGAAGGAAGAGAATAGAGGATTTTCTTCTACAAGTGGTCATGAAGAGATGATTGAACTAGTACATTGAGTATGGAGACTCAAGGAGACAAAGCTTGAAAGATAAGGCAAGCAGTTAAGAGTTGCAAAGATAGAAGGCTAGGCAAGGTTATGAGCAGAGAACTGGTCTAAGATCTACAAGATAAGTTGTATGTTGTAGTTAGGTCAAGATTTTCTAATACTCTCTAGCAATGAATGATTGAACTGATTCACCACACATAGTGAAAAGTTTGAAAGAGACATCTGGACCTTGAATAACTAATTCACCCCTCGCCCCACCCCACCCTGCCACCCTGCCACCCCCACCCCCCCCCCCCCGCCTTAGTTATTCTAAAGAAATTATAGCACTAACTACTAAATATCTATAAAAGAAAAAAAAAAAAAGAATACAACTAGATGATGTTGGAGATTGCCTCTATCCTAAGTTATGATGAGTTTGATGACATCAACGGTTGTGATAGTGCAAAGAAAATGTGAGATGCTCTTCACACTATTTATGGAAGAGACACAAATGTTCTAAGAGCCAAATCTGAAAGTCTTAGAGGTAAATTCAATGATATGAGAATGCAAGAAGGTGAGAATATTGCTCATTATTGCTATAGGATAAGAGATGTTGTTAATGCAATAAGAGGAGATAATGGTAAGATAGATGACAAGACTATACTAAGAAAAGTTTTGAGAACACTACTATCCATTTATGCTATTAGAGTTTATGCACTACAAGATCTAAGATGTGTACCAAGTTCTAATATGACTCTTGAAGGTCTTGTAGGTAGGATCACTACTTTTGAGCTATCTAATTTTGATAATTTCAAACTTGGCAATGTTGAATCTCCTTTTAAAGACACGTTGTCATTGAAGGAACCTAATGAGAAGAAGAAGAAAAAGGTAAAATATGTTTCTAGTGACAATGATATAGATGAGGAAGATGTAGAACAAATTAAAACACTACTAGCAAGGAGATTTCATAGAGGAAAAGAAAAATTCAAGGGTAAGTTACCCATCATGTGTTTCAATTGTATTGAGGTTGGTCATATTGTTGCTAGATGTCTAGAGAAGAAAAATTAAAAAGGTGGAGACAAGTAAAAAAGTAGAAGAGATGAAGACAACAAAGATTACAAAGATAAAGGCAAGAAGTCTTGATGATGAAGTGGTGCATATTACAATGAAGGATGATTCTAATGAGGATGAGGCAACTACAATAGTGTAAGGTTTGGTAATGATGCACCCTATCTAATAAAAGGTAAAGTTTATATTAAACTCATAGAAAAGATTTTATGTGACAATGATTATTATGTTGAAGGACTTAAACATGATTTGTTGAGTGTGTCACAACTAAATAGTTCAAGTTGTAAGGTTGAGTTTGAGAAGAAGATTGCTAAGATATATGATATTGATGGAAAACTAATTTGAAAAAGGTGATCAAACTAGAGGTAATCTATTCTACCTTAATATGGAGGATACTACTTGTTTAGTTGTAAAATTTGATGATTTGTGGCTATGAAACAAGAGGTTATGTCATATTAATTTTGATAACTTTGTTAGTATTAGTAACATGAGAAGAGTCAGAGGTTTTCCTAAGTCAAGGAAACCTGATAATATAATTTGCAAACAATGTTAGTTAGGAAAAATGAAAAAGTCGAGTTTTAACAATAAGACTCATACCTCTAATAGAATATTAGAGATTTTTCATACTAACTTGTGTGGACCAATTGATGTGCAAAGATACAAAGGATATAAGTACATTATGTTATTTGTTGATGATTATTCTAGAATGATGACAGTTATGTTTCTAAAATATAAATCTAATGCTTTCTAAAGATTTAAGTGGTACTTAGCAAGAGTTGAGAAGGAAATAGGTAAAAGTATAAATTGTTTGAGATCTAACAGAGGAGGAGAATTTACATCAAATAAGGTTGAGATATTTTGTAATGATAGAGGAATAAAAAGATAGACATCTACCCCTAGGACCTCTCCAAAAAAGAATTTTTTTGAAAGTAGGAATAGATCTATAATGGACTATGCTAGGACACTCATGATGGAGAAAAATGTTGCTTTGAAATATTGGAGAGAAGTTGTAAGTACAACTATCTATACCTTAAACTGTGTGCAAGTTAAGAAAGAAGTACATGAGGTTGAACCTATGAAGGAACTAGAGGAATACAAATCATTTGTATATTTTTATGAAGGTATGCATTTTGAAGAAGATGTTTTAAATCAAGTTGCAAGCCAATAGCAACTTTTAGTGACTACTGAGTCACATACTATGAATGTCGAGTTGTATTTAAGAACCAAGATACATTTAGGTGCCAAGTTACATAATGAAGTTGAGGCACATTTTAATTCTAAGATTAGAATATATGAAAGAAATGTTGAACTACCTGATAGAGATGTACATAGTGATTCAAAAGTTAAGAGACCAAATGAACAAAATAGTGTAGAACCACGATTGTTAAAGCATGCCAAGAGACATCACCCTGCAACAAAAATAATTGGAGATAAAGATGCAAGACCAATAATAAGGAAAAAAATTGAGAAATGATACACATTTTCTTAGCATGAATGAATTTAAAATAGTGAAAGATGCCTTAGAGGATGTGGACTAGAGTAAAGCCACAAAAGAAGAGATTGAACAAATTGATGAAATTAAGACATGGACTCTAGTTCCTAGACTAGAAGATAAAAATGTGATTGGAACAAAGTGGGTGTATTAAAAAAAAGCTAGACAAAAATGGTGAAGTCACAAGGAATAGGAAATAATAGTTTTTAAAGGATATGCACAAGAAGAAGGGATAGAGTATGGAGAAACATTCACCCCTATTGCAAGATTGGAAGGAGTAAGAACACTACTTACTTACTCTGCATACAAAAGTTTCAGAGTTTATCAAATGGATGTTAAGTCTACATTTCTGAATGGTATATTGGAAGAAGAGGTTTATATAGAATAGCTAGAAGGATTTCTTAATGCTAACAACAAAAGTATGATATCTAGAGTACACAAAGCTTTATATGGCTTGAGGTAACCACCAAGAGTATGGTATGAGAGGCTTCATAATTATCTTGTGAAGATTGGATTTGAGAGGATTGATAATAACAACAATCTATACTTGAAGATAGAGAAAGGTAAAGTTATTTTACTATCTAAAATTTTTGTTGATAATATCATATTTGGAGGTCGATATAATTTATGTAAGGCTTTTGCAAATGAAATGAAGAAAGAGTTTGAAATGTCTATGTTTGGAGAGATCAATTTCTTTGTGGTTTGCAAGTACATCAGATGAAATATGGTATATAGATCACTTAGTCAAAGTATGTAAAGGAGATACTGAAAACTTTTGAATGGGAAAATTCCAAGAAAGTAAGCACACCTATGGTGATAGGACATACAATGTGAAAGAATTATGATTCAGCTGAGGTAATCAAACATTGTATAGGTCTATGATTGGAAAATTACAATAGATAGTACATAACAGACTAGATATTGCATTATCTATTGGGATAGTTGCAAGATTCTTTGCTAATCTCAGGGGGAATAAATTGATGGATATTAAGAGAATAATGAAATATTTGAAATGAATAGAAGACTATGGTCTATAGTACAAGGAAAAAAAAAAAATTGAATTCAAAGCCTACACTGATGCGTACTAGGTTGAAAATATTTATGACAAGAACATTGGTGGAGGAGCATTTTTCTTAGGAAAAAAATTAGTTACATGGACTAGCAAGAAACAAAATTGCATATCTCAATCTACTACTAAAGCTGAATATGTTGCTACTTCAGTAAATTATACAAATATTGTATGGATCAAACTGCTACTCAAAGGTAATAAGAAGGAAATCACTGAACCTATGATACTTTATTGTGATAAGATAAGTGCTCTAAATATATCAAAGAATCTTGTGATGCATACAAAGACTAAGAAAATTGCAATAAAGTATCATTACTTGAGAGAATTTTTTCAAGATAAAGAGGTGAAGATGGAATATGTTAACACAAAAGAGCAAATAGTTGATATCTTCACAAAAGTATTACCTCAAGATTCTCATGAGTATGTAAAAGGTAAACTAGGGGTGATACCCCTAACCAAGGCTATTTAAAAAGGCATGAGAAATGCCCTGTATCAAAAATGATGATTGAGATATGTTACACATTGATGTAGTGATAAATCACAAGCTAGGTGATAAATGAAGAAACTAAAAATGTTCATATCCGCATATTAAGATGACATGTCTTCACAACTTCCTCATAACCATCTTTAGTACCCACATGCTGAGGTACACCACCCATAGTACTTTTGATCTCATAGATCATATCACTCTTCATCAACACCATCTCAGATATGAATTCTTCTTTAATCTTCTCTAAGATCCAAAAACTATAGTTGATGATGGCCAAATTATTATAGCTATCTAGTTTTGAATGACGTGGAATATCTACTTAGAGGGAGATAATGCTAAGGGAGATATAAAAATTGATTAAGAGGGAACCATAAGGATGAGTTGATTGATTGTCTATTGATTAGAATAGAACCTTTGTAACCTATTCAAAAGATGAAATTTGCTGACAGAGGTAGAGATTTCAATACAAGGAATTATTTTCTTTTTGGTATTATTGTTGTTTATACTAATTTAGTTTGATTTTTCATAATTTCCAAAGAGGGAGATTGTTGAAAATAGATTGATACAAGTATAAGAATATGTTTCAATCATTATTTTGTCACTGATGTCAAACTTGCTACTTGTTGGTAAGACAATTTCTTAAATGATTTGAGTACTATCATTTGTTTGATTGATGAAGAGGATTTGATCCAATGAGCTAACAATAGCACGTAGAGGAAAGGTTGAGTTATAATATGGAAAAGGAGTACAAAGATCACTTAAGACAATGATATTATAGTGCATTTATTATCTACTTAAGGTTACAAAGGTTGGATACACTGACAAAGTCTAGAAGAACAA
Source organism: Cupressus sempervirens (assembly GCA_028749045.1). Taxonomy (NCBI): domain Eukaryota; kingdom Viridiplantae; phylum Streptophyta; class Pinopsida; order Cupressales; family Cupressaceae; genus Cupressus; species Cupressus sempervirens. The sequence goes on along the minus strand of CM053791.1, from coordinate 600,692,056 downwards.
GAGAGAAGAAATGAGTTTGCCAAGCTTGACTGAGTGGTCAGTAGGTGCTGAGAAAAGTTAGTGCAAGCCAAGCAGAAAATTAGTTGCAGCCAAGAAAAGTCAAATTTTAGAGTATGGTGAGTGATATAGTGTAAGCTAAGTAAAGCTTAGTTGATGTTGAGCACCAGTAAACTTTAGTTTGTGCCAAGTGATTTGATAGTGGATGTCGAGCAACTTAGTGTGCACTGAGCATTAGAAGCAAGTTAATGTTGACTATCAATATTATGAGAAAGATCATGAATTCAATTAGTCTTAGCTATCAAGTTTGATTTCTTAGATTGTGTGAACCATGTGGAAGATAAGCTTCATGAGCTGGTGGTATAGAATTCAAGATGAACTATTTTAAGGTGAATTCAAAGAGGATTGGTGGATAAGTTTATAGAAGGGAATAAAATGAAAAGATGGGTGGATTCATTGAATCCTATCTATCCCTAAAATGGATGATGGAGGATAAATGACAAAAGATCTAATTTCTCTTCTTAAAGGGATATAAGGCATGAAATAACAATTGGCATGTGTGAGAACCCAAGAGAGATAAGGACTCTAGGAAGTTGTTTCATATGGTCGATGAACTATAGAGTCTGTAATTGGCATGCAAAGTATAAATGCTTGAAATCATCCCAAACACTATATTAATTAATTTAATATTTCCTTTGACATTATAATTTATTATTAATTAATTAATTATATTTTTCATATTCTTCTACTTATTTAATTAAATTTATTTAATTAAATAGATTCATTTCACTAATGTATTAAATTCAATTTAAATACATCCCCCCTAATGTATTAAATTTATTTAATGCATAGTGCTCCATAAAATCCCCTTTTGAATAAATCTCAATTTATTTAATTTCATCTACTTTATTAAATTCTTTAATCCTATGATTAAGTTAAATCCTATTTAATTTAATCCTAATCCCATCCTAAAACCTATTCTACACTCATCACTCACATCCTTCTAAGCCTACCCATTAATTAATCTGATTTAACTAATCCTAAACACCTTTCTAAACATGTCTTAGTCCCTAAGTATTTACTCACACGTGTGTGAGCAATTAAAGATCCAAGAAAGCTTCCATTTTATTATTTTATTCAAAACCTCTTACAACTCTTACACACTTTTCGTCCTTTCCTTTATCCAAGGTTTCTCACACATGTGTGAGCAAATCTTGAGTCATCTGTTTCACCAAAAAGGCTTATGTTGACCTTTGCATTACTTGTCTCCTTAGCTCATGTGTCTCCCTTGTGGAACCTATGTGGATGCCACATAGATTCCACCTTCCCAAGGCCTCTCTAAAACCTATAAATAGAGCCCTTATCTCAAGAATTTCACATCTCCTTCATTTGCATTGTTATCATGCTAGTGGAATTCTAGAGCTCTTTATTAATTTTATGCATTTTTGCTAATCCTTATTAGTTTCTAGTTCATTTTTATTTGCATTGTTAACTTAGTTTTCTATCTTGCATCTGCATTCACCATTATTAAATTCTTTGAACATGGTTGTACCCATAACTATTTTTCGAATCTCTTGACATCTAGTTAGCTTCATACACATTGCATTTCATTTCAAATCATCATAGGATTCATTCAATAGTTGTGTTCGAGAGAGCACATCCACATCTCTCCAACTATAGTGCACAAGTAAGGCCTCTTGTGGACACCCTTCTCGAGCTTCTCCAAGGTTGCATGGGCAGTCATTCCTTTTAGTTGTTTTAGTGTAGTAAAATACAATGATAGTTAGTAGTTCTTTGTTTGATTTAAATCTTGATAAATGCACATGCTACTAAAAATTTCTTATTTATGAATGCTCTTGATAGATCAAGTTTTCACATATATATTTTGGCACACCTAGTGGGACCAACATCCCTCTTTGACTTTTGAAATTTGGTCAAAAACCTCAAATTTTACTCTAAAAACTACACATTATCATTTCCATTAGAATGCAATTTTGCATGTGCAAATGCTTCATTATATCCATAGATTCATGTCTCTACTATTTGGCATCTCCACCCATGAATTTTTTTCAAAACCATTTCATTCCATGAACAAATCCATTCTATCATCTCTATTGCATATTGGTGCCTACATAGTTTAGATTGTTGGCTACACCATTTTTCCTACTTTGTCATCTCCATTGTGGGAAACCTAATATCTACAGAATCTTAAACTATCCTCTTCAAATTTTACCTATAAACTATCATCTAGATTCTGTGTGGACATAAACCTATTATTTCACTAAACTATCATCTTTTCTATTAGTGTTTTTTCATCTACATTGTGGGTGGTGAAAGGTCAATATTTTCAACGTTTTATCATTTACGATATTGGGTGTCTCTAAATTTTGGTGTCTACAATATTGTTCTTTCATATGTAACTGCAAGGTGTAAGTGAAAAGTATATCATACTAGTTTGTATTATGTCATGTTTGAGTTTGTCATCTCTGCCTGTACTCTGTCATCTCTGATTATTTGTAGATTAAGTTATCTTTCTTGGATTCCTAACATACTAATTATTTGACATACAAGGATTGCTAATTTGATTTTTATTGTAGGAGACAAACCTTGGAGTATTTTCAGTGATTTTATTCACTTGTCGGATTTAGATGACAAATGAGCTTGTATGAATTAATCACTTGTCCTTGGAATGTATGCTGCAACTAAAACCTAAATCCAAATGAACTCTTTAATGCATTTAAAGGTAACATTACATGTATACTCTTGAATTTTTTAATAGAATTTACACATATTTCATTGGAATGAATGTGTAGAGTAGAAAAATGCAATCTTGAGTCCCTTAAGGAATTGACATGCTTTTTATTGGAATGAATGGTTAGATAAAAAACACATTCTTGAATGATTAAGGATCAAAGAATAATGTGATAAAATATTTTGATTTGGGTTTAAAATATGCTCATACAATCTTAAATGCTTAAGGGACAAAAAAGATTGCTATGAAACATTTACACTTGGTGCTTAAACTAAATACACTCAATCTTGAATGACTTAAGGGAATTTTTTCTACTTTCATCAATCTTCTTATGTTAATAATGATTGATTTACTTTTGTTGATGACTCCTCACTTTTATTACATTGATGAAACTGTCAAGTTGGAAAGAACAATGTATGCTTAAAAACAAGTGGCTTCAAGAATAGATAGAAAACCTAAAGTTTCTTTGTAAAAGAATAGGTGTCTTTTAAACCCTAAGGCCACTTACATATTCTCTCCTCTTGCACCTGCAAGTAATATTAAGTGCACATGAAATAAGTAGTCTTGTTTTTCTTTTTAGTAGGCCTACTTGGAAATTTCATCACCCCTTTGAATGATCTCAACTCCATCATTTTGGTGCAGTATAAATATCGAGAGGTGAATCAAAAGACACCTATCTTGGAAGTAAACTTTTTTCACTCTTGGCTAAGCCCCAAAGAACTTTATACCTTTGGGAAGTGAAGGTGGAGATTTAGGTTACAATCTACTCTCGACTATGTGGCACTATTTCTTTCATCTAAAAAGTTGGGCCTCACATACGTTGTGTATATCAAGGATGACCTTTAGTTGATCTTCATACATCCTAGTTGCAACCTTCTTAGGATTGTTGATGTGTTTAGCATGCTTGAGTGTTTAAACATCCAAAACCAATACCAAACACCAAACATATCTAAAAATGAGTGAAATGGTGTGCTAAACATTTAGTGAGAAAAATGGTTGTAAGTGGATCCTCTTGACCTATGGTTATTTTCATAACTCCTTATGTTAGAAGCAATTGTCCACCAAGATAAATGAGATGAGGGGGTGAATCAATTATCTAATAATTAAATCATTTATCCACCTTAAATAATCTTAACCATTCAACCAAAGTAAAAAACAACCATAACAAGATGCACATACACAATTACACTAGATATGTTAACTAGGGAAACCCTTGATTAGAGGGAAAACCCTAGTGGGAATGATGCCCACAAGATGATGCATTAATAAAAATATTACTTGTTAAAGGATGGACCCTATTAGGAGTCTATTATAGTATTTAATACATATGAGTCCCTATAAGGAGACTTCAAATCCTTGTTAGAAGGTTCCAACCCTGTTAGGAGTTGTAGAAGATAGAAGGACTAATTATCCAAATAGCTTCTAGGACATGACCACTAAACTCATTGTCCAACTAATATTTTAACTATTCCTTGGAGAATAATTGTCTATACTATTCTTTAACTTCTTTCCTCTAGCCTATCAACTAGACCAATTACCATCAGACCTTATAGACCAAGTCACAAACCTTAAATCCATGTATCAAACTTCAAATCACACAATAGAACCTCAATAATGAATTTTCCCTCACCTTCACTCAAATTTACTTATCTTCACATTTCTCTCTTCATACTACTTGTAATTATTCACTTCAATTCATTCATGATAAAGGAAAAGGTCTTTCCTTTATATTGAATCCATAAAATAGTTCCCTGATTCAGCTATTACACCTTCTCAATTAATTATTATATATAGGACCTCATTAAGAATTCTTTAGACTTAGCAATAACGTTAATTAAATTATGATGATTGAGTTTAGCTACATCATCTCCAAAATTTCTTCTTCACATATTTAACTTCAACTTCTTAGAATAACAATTCTACTAAGAGATATAACACATTTACAAAAACAAGCCTCTATAAACTCTATCTTAGAATACTCTACACCAAAACTTACATAACTTCTTCCAGATTTAATATCTTATTCTTTTGAGGTTAGCTACATATACTAGACATTTAGTAGTGTCTCCCTTTAACCTCTCTTAGTGAAAGTACTCAATGATCTATCTGTATCAACTTGATATTTCCCTTGTTCTTTTGTCAGAGACCATAGAAAACTACTTTGTTGACATCAATGACAAATATAGTCATGAATGTAACATATCATCATGGTAATGATCTAATCATGTTTCTATAGTACTCCCCCAAAGTAATATCATCAACACCCATGCTTCCAACAATCTCCCCCTTTGGTATTGATGGAAACATAGATGAAAAACATCTAGTTCCAAAAATACCAACAGTAAAAGACTATTAACCTTTCTTTTCAAGTCCTCTTCATCAATCATTCTTTCCCATTGATATACCTCAATGTGCTTTATATCAAATTGTTTTTCCATGTTGTACTTCTCTCAAACTACTTTTCATGTTGTATTTCTCCCTCATTGACATCATTTCTCTATAACAATTGTTTCTAATTTGCTCAAGTGTCCAAAGACACTATTCAAAAATAATATTCAACAAGAGTCCTAGATGACTCTATCCATCATAGATACTCCCCCATAGAGGAAGCATTAGCATTTAGTCCAAATAAATAATAGTGCTCTATTACACTGGACTAATGCACTCTTTCATCATCTACTTTGATGTAGGAACGGGCATAACCCCTAATGTATGCCACAAATACTCAAAATTCTCTATGGGAAGAGGCATAGTGAAAATATCCACAATTTTCTCTTTGGTGCTTACATACTCCAATCTAATTTCTTTTTTTGCAACTTTATCTCTCAACATGTGATACTTGATAGAAATGTGCTTAGTCTTAGAATGCAACACTATATTCTTAGGCATATTTACTACTCTTGTGTTATCACAATGTATGACAACAAGTTCACTGAATTCTATCCTTATATCCTTCAGAATCTACTTCATCCAAATAACTTGATTATAATTGCTTGTTGTAGCAAGATATTCTGCTTATTTTTTACTTTGTGAGGTTCAATCCTACTTTTTTCTTAGCCAAGAAACCAATCTTACTCCAAGAAAAAAGGCTCCACCACTAGTGCTCTTTCTATCATACATACTGCCTACCCAATTAGTATCAATATAAGCATATAAAGTGAAATCATTAGATTTTTCATACCATAATCCAAACTTTGGTGTTCCTTTTAGGTATCTAAATATCCTTTTAACTACTACATAATGAGCTTCTCTAGGGTTATCTTGAAATCTTGCAACAATTCCAACTACATTTGCTTTATCTAGCCTTGTGTGAGTCAAATATTGCAATCCTCCAATCATACATCTATACTTCTTTTTTTCAATAGTAGGTGTCTTATCCTTTTTAGATAAGTTGTGTCTAGTTACCATAGGTGTTCCAATGGGTTTACATGTTTCCAAACCAAACCTTTTCAATAGATCTTTCAAATACTTAGTCTAAGAAATAAAGATTCCTTCTTTGTCCTACACAATCTATAATCCTAGAAAATATTTCATTTCTTCTACAAACTCATCACTTTCATCATCATTTTGTCCAAATATGATATCATCAAAAAATATTACCAAAGTCATCAATCCATCATCAATTTCTTTCCAATATAGATAACTATCTACCATACCTTTTCTATATCCAAGCTTTGTCAAATGCTTGTCCAACCTTGCATACCAAGTTTTGGGTGCTTTCTTCAAGACATACAATTCTTTCTTCAGTATTCATACTATGTCCTTGTCATCTATTAAAGGACAACCTTTAGGCTACTCTATGTATATCTCTTCTTCAAGTTCTCCATTCAGAAATGTTGACTTGACATCCATCTAATACACTTTGAATTTTTTATGTGTTGCATATGCTAAGAATAACCTTACTACTTCTAATGTTGCCATAGGAGCATAGGTTTCATCATAATCTATTCCTTCTTTTTGTGAGTAACCTTTACATTACAATCTTGCTTTGTTTCTTGCCACTTCACCTTGTGCATTCATCTTGTTCTTGAATACCCATTTTGTTCCTATTATATTCTTGTTTGTTTTTATGGGGACCAATTCCCATGTCTCATTTTTCACTGGTTGATCTAATTTTTCTTTCATAACTTGCTTCTAATAGTCAACTTTGCATGCTTCATCTACATTCTTTGGTTCAACTTGAGATATCAAACATTATTCTTCATTGATTCTACTTCTTGTCAGCACACCTTTATATTTGCTTTTGATGATCTATTTGGGTGGATGATTATTTGTCATCTCAACTCTTAGCTTTGTTGAAGGTTCTAAGCTTTGTTACAACCTTAGCTCTCCTTCATTCTACAAATCATTATTAATATCAAATAATACCTCATCATTCCTTGGTTTACTAACAACATTCTCATCATCTAAATCGTAGTCAACTATTATTTCTTGCATTTTGAATATTTCATCAACTCTTACATTTTCACTTTCAACAATAGTTACCATAACTATCTTTTCTATTACTTCCTATTCATTAACAAGTCTAGGCTAATTATCACAGTCATTCAAGAATCTTTCCATACTTTCCTTAAATTCCTTAAATTTATTAGCATGTAAACTATTTCTAGTTTTTCGTATTCTCTTAGGATATCTAGTCAAAAAATACCAAATTATTTACATGTCCAATAAAAAAGAAATTTATACCTTTTGGCTCTCTTTTCATAAGTAGATCAATACCTTCCTTTATCTTTATGTCTTCTTTAGATCTAGAGTTATCCCTTCTTGTGCTTTTATTCTTTTGTATACAATAGAAGGATTTTGGATCTGAAAACTCAATCCTCTATTCTTTACACAAATCTAATAACTCACCAAGAATTTCCTCTACCAAACTTGGGACTATCTTTCTTGAATATGTTCACCATAGATCTCCCAAATTTGTTAAACTTTATCTTCATGGACCTGATACTCTAATACTAATTGTTAGAAATAACAATCCACCAAGATAACTTGGGGGGGAGGGAGGGGGGCGGCGGGGGGGGGGGGTGTGAATTAGTTATCCAATAATTAAAATATTTATCCACCTTAAATAATCTTAACCATTCAACCAAAGTAAATACCAACCATAACAAGATGCACATATACAATTACACCAGATATGTTAACTAGGGAAACCCTTGATCAGAGGGAACACTCCAGTGGGAATGATACCCACAAGATGATGTACTAATATGAATGTTCTTTGTTAGAGGATGGAACTTATTAGGATTCTATTACAACATTAAGTACATATGAGTCCCTATTAGGAGACTTTGAATCCTTGCTAGATGCTGACCCTATTTAGAGTTGTGCGAACCATGTTCGGTGTTGTAGAAGATAGAAGGACCCACTATCCAAATAGCTTCTAGGGCATGATAAAAAAATGCATTTTTAAACTAATCTCTCAACTATTCCTTATAGAATAATTGTCTATACTGTTCTTTACCTTCTTTCCTTTTTCCTATTAACTAGACCAACCATTGTCAAACCTTGTAGACTAGGTCACGAACCTCAGATCCAAGTATCAAACTTTTTATCACACAATAAAACCTTGACAATGAAGTTTCACTCACCTTCACTTTGATCTTCTTATCTTCACATTATTCTCTTCATGCTACTTACAATCATTCACTTACATTAATTCATGATAAAGGAAATTTTCCTTTCTTTATACTGAATCCATAAGACAATTCCCTTAGTCTTCTATTACACCTTATCAATTAATTATTATAGGACCTCATTAAGAACATGTTACACTTAGTGATAAAATTCTTTCACTTGGTAACTTAAATAATTTTTATACATGTAACATTATAATGAGTGAGCTTAGCTACTTCATCTCCAAAATGTTTTATTTACATCTTTAACTTCAGCTTCTTAGAATAACAACTTTGCTAAGAGATATAACAAGTTTACCAGAACAAGCCTTTGTAAACTCCATCTTAGAATAGTCTTCACCAAAACTTACATAACTTCTTCTAGACTTAATATCTTATTCTTCTAATGTTAGTTGCATAAACTAGACACTTAGTAGTATCTCTCTTTAATCTCACTTAGTGAAAGTACTTAATGATCTATCCATATCAATTTGATCTTTCTATTATTTTTCTGTCAAATAGCATAGAAAACTACTAATGTTGACATCAATGAAAAAATAGTCATGAATGTAACATATCATCATGATAATGATCTAATCATGTTTCTACAATACTCCCCCATAACAATATGATTAGCTTTCATGTGTCCAACACCTTATACTTGGTCTAGCATTTGAAATCCATTGTGTCTTGTTATTCACAAATAATTTTTGTATGGCTCTTGTGCTTGGTCTTATAATTGGGTTTATTTTGTACTTGCCATGTTTGAAAAAGTCAAACTTAAGAAGGTAAAAGTATCCAAACCATTTTCCTACAAGGAAAGAAACATCCTAGCACATAGTGATAAACAATTTTGATACACTATCAAAGGCATCAAGAAGGAATAAGTTGAACAAGATCATTATGACAGAATTGTATACAATGTTAAACTTTGAAATTGGTCTATTTTCCTTGGAGTAAACCTAAGATTTATTTTTTCTAGTGAGATAATATTAAGTTATCCACATAGTGACCACATAACCCTCATTTTCCACATCAATCCATTTTCAAAGTTTCTAGTCTTCCATTTGCAAAATTTCCTCTAAAGAGCTTGATCATTTCAACCTTAATCTTTTGGCCTAAGAATATCTTAGTTACACAAATTATGAGATTATAACACTAGGCGTTTATCCTTAAGAAAACATTTATCATAGTTGCACTCGCTCATTTGGGGATCACAAGTCCATCTCCAAATATTGAGTAATCTATTCAGTGTCCTATCTTGCTAAAAGATCACTTGTCTATCTTTGGTAGGAGAAAGATACTTTTATCCTATATCACACTTCATTTTCCAATCAACAAGGTCTTTTGTTCATATTTAGATTGTTTTAATTTTATCATATAAGGTTTATTTTCTCTCTCATATCTTCTTCTTCTACAGTCTTCCACCCATCAATTTGGTCACTATTATATGGTACAAACGCAATCTGATAGACTCAAATTTAATCCTATGTCACATTTATTAGAATCACTAAGACAAAAAGAGATGGAGAATCATTTTCCTCCTTGATCAACCTCATTAGGTAATAAATTTCCCCTAGTACAAAGTTTGGTATGCCTAGCTCAACATCCACACAAGAACTAGATAATCCTTTTCAAAACACCACTCTAGGGAGTATCACACAAAATGAGGAAGAAGTGTACCAAGATGAAGATCCCATTAGCAATAATAAAATCCCTAGTGATGTCCAAACATTTTTTGCAGATCCATACAGCTTGGAAATGTTGGAAAAATCTATTAGGGAAAAAAAAATTGAGATCTTCCTAAACTTGTCAAGGATGGTGTTAGTGTCCCTATGAGTTTTGATGAGAGCACTTTGTTTAGATAAATTACCAAGGATGGTGTTCCTATGTTTCCAATTCCAAACATAGCCCAAACATCTACCAAGGAAAAATAACCTATGTGAGAACTAGTTCCATGCCTACATCAACTTCCACACAACCCACATTCCAATTAAGAGAAGAACATATTCAACAAATCATTAGTGCTATGCCCAACACTACTACACATGCAAGTATTTTGTAGTCAACCTTGATAGGTCCAGTTATAAGATGCTTAAACATTGGGAAATTATCTATACAAAAAATTGCAATCCCAACACAACCAATGTATTCCTCTTATTTACAACTGCTAACAAGTATGATGAAAATGTCTATGCCAATTCCAATGATTGTGTATCAATACATTGGCCAAAGTGGTGCACCGCCACCTTCACCACCTCATAACACATTTGGGAATCCATACAACTTTTTAGGTGGGTTCAACAATCCCCAACCATCACTAATGCAACCAAACCATGATCTAGCTTAGCAGTTGCATGAAATTTGAAATTTTTTCCACAATATGAATAACAAAGTGGTGAAAGATTTCTCTTTTGAGGAAAGTTGTCCCTTTCCATTTGACCAATTCATCAAAATAATATTGTTTTTGCCAAACTTTGAGATTCCTAAATTTGACAAATACATAGGAGAAACATGTCCTATCACACATCTCAACAAATTTTCTATCTTATGTCAAGCAGTGGCCTACAGTGAAGATTATCTTAAGAGGATCTTCACAAGAAGCCTTGGCAACCCTACAATTGAATGGATAATGAACGTTCCTAGAGGTTCCATCACCTCTTTCAATGACTTGATAGGAAAATTGGTAGCACAAAATTCTTACAACATTAAGCATGATGCCTCATTGATTGGATTTTGCAACACAAAAGAATGAAACAGAGAAACATTTGCTAATTTTGTAAAATGGTGGCGGCATCTTGCTGATCACATGCCATACAAAATTGAAGATTCCCACCTTGTAGACATATTTATTAAGAATTTGATCCTACAGATGTCCTTCCAAATGAAGATCGATAGTCCTAAGGACTTTGCCACATTATTGAAGAAAGGAAAGAACATTGAAAATGGACTTTTAGATAAGGGTTCCATTAAACATTATAGCTCATCATCCTCAAACAATGACACTAGAAACAATAGAAAACTGAAATTTTTGTCCAAAAATAAAGGTGTTACCCATGATGGTGTCACCAATGTCAAAAGTGTACAAAAACATTAAGGTGGAGACAACAACTATCACAACTAAAACAACAACAATTCAAAAACCATGAAAATCAAAATTAGAATCAAAACAATAACCAAAACTAAAAACAATCTCACAATCAAACACAATTCTTTCCTCACAATAACAACAATAACAATTAAAACCATGATTATGAACAAAATAAAAGTTCACTACCTTTCATGAACCTTTAGGTGCCATATTGTAGCTAGTGGATTGCCATTTGATGATTTTTCCTACACACATTGTTTTGATGAAAATCAACCCAAATCAAAATGGTATAGGGAAAATGAATATTGCAAGTACCATGACATAAAAGGACATGACACTAATAAGTGTATCAAACTCAAAGTCTTCATCCAAAATCTTGTCTATAATGGGAAAATTGAGATTGAAGGAGGAGCACCCTCTAAAATTGTGAAACTAAAGATATTTCAAAAGTTATTCGCCGACCACAAAAATGAAAATAACAACAATACAAACAATATCAACTATGCTTCCATATTTAATGTGCTATATTATGACTATTCTACTAACCACATATTATGCTTTGACTCCTTGCGTGGTACAATAGAAACAAATGATATATGTGGTTTTGACTCCATGTGTGGCTTAATTGAAGAAGCGGACACTCACGTAAATACCATCTTCCTACAAGTAGCTAATTGTTGTGCAACCACTTGGTGGGGAAGAATTAATTTGCAAGATACTACTCCTAATCCCACTAATTCATCAGTTCCACATTTTTCTATTGTGCCATCCATTTCATAAAGACCTACTTCTTGCTATGATGTCCTCTCTTAGTTAGGGAAGGCTCCTACATAGGCATCCATTCTAGAGCTTCTCACCACCTCACCTATCCACAAGGAAATTCTTGAGACTACTCTTTTAGATTCTTGTGTTCCTAAAAACATTAATGCATCCCAATTCACTACCACAATTGGAAATCTTGTAGGACAATAACACCTTTTCTTCATAGACAAAGATTTCCAAGGTCCTGATCAATGCCACAATTTGTTACTCCACATTGAAGTCCTTATATAGTGACCAAAAATAAAAAGATTCCTTATAGACAATGGATCTGGTTTGAACCTATGTACATTGAAGATGATCCACTTCTTGGGGATCCTAGAGGATCTCCTAGAAATAAATAAAAGGATAACTATCAAGACATATGATGAAAGAGAAAGAGAACCAAAAGGAGTTATCATGCTACTGCTAAAGGTTGGGTTGAGTGTAATCAATACTAAATTTCATGTCCTAGATTTAGACTTACCATATAACATCTTGCTTAGTTGACCTTGGATACATAAATTGAGAGTGATGCCTTCTACATATTATCAGTGCTTGAAATTTCCCCACTAGGGAAGAGAGGTCACTGTTCCATGCGATCCTCTACATTTTTATTTTTCTAAGAGATTGGAAGGTGCCCCAAATTTTTTTTGTCTAGTCAATGACTTTTCCAATGTTATACTTAGATCTCTCACAATAATGGAAACACCTTCCACAACAATTCCAAAGTCATCCAATATTGATTCTAGATCCCATAAAGGAAAAGAGAATGTTAAAGATATTAAGCAAGCTCAATACTATAGTAAAGAAGGTTACTTTCTTTGATCAAGGAATGGGAGAGTATAAGTTTGAAAATTCCATGTGTGTTGGACAACTACCACTCTCCCCTTGTTCCTTTGGAAAAACTTCCTAGATACCACCTTCTACAAATAAGTATACTATGCATGTTAATAAAACAACCTTTGAACATTGAGGTTCACTCAGTGATGAACACATGGAGTCCGATATCTTAGATTGTCTATATTTTGATAAAAAAGATGATCCTATGGAATTCTCTCAAGGTAAGTATGTCAAGGCTCCTCCCATGATTGAAAACATGGGATATCACAACACCATCCTTGGACCTAAAGAAGATGGAATTAGAGAACCCCTTAAGGCTAATAGCTATCCTAAAGGACATGGTTTGGGCTCTATTAAACTCAAGGTGTCCTTTGCTAACAACTATTATACAATTGAACCTAATTTTGAGACTAAAGAGGAGGAATTCTTCAAAATCCTCTTTCAATACATTGAAGATGAGCTAGATAACTGTGTCCATGCCATCACCGTATCTGACCTTTCATCCAACAACCTACCCCTCACTAACCCTGACATGATAGACTAGGACCTTCAAGATACACCACCATCTATTGATATTGGTAACTCTGATGAAGAAATGTTGAAACTCTTTGGCCTTAAGACTCTCCAATATTATGAACATGAGACCTAATACAATGAGGAAGCCTACTTTGGTAGCCAAGTCAACTCTCTTAGTCACAAAAGTGAAAAAGAAAAGAAAAATAAAAAAATAAAAGAAACATCCTCTTGTGAAAACTCTTCTGGAGAACTTTGGATGATGGAAAAGACAAAATAAAGGACACGTCTTCTAGTGAAAACATTCTAGAGGTGCCAAAAGAGTGAGATATTGACTTTCCATTCTAATCTTTACCGCCATTAAAATCATCTATATTTAATAAAGATATAAATCTAGTTAACTTGGGCAAGGTAGATAATCCAAAAATCACCTACATTGTAGCTACCCCAAGTCCTGAAGAACAAAAGTGATGGTTGAGTTCCTATAGAAAGGAAAAATCAATTTTTCATAGACATGCAAAGACATGCCTAGTTTAGACATAGATTTGGTTGTGCATCACTTAGTAGTGGATCCAAAGATTAAACCTATTAAGAAAAAGTTGCACAAGATGCATCCTAAGGTAACACTTTTGGTCAAAGAAGAATTGTAGAAAATGTTGGAGGGAAAATTCATCTAAGCTATTGATTATCCTGAGTGGGCTTCCAACATTGTTCCTATAGGGAAAGAATCTAGGGGCATCAAATTTTTTTAGATTTTTGATATTTAAATCTCACGTGTCCTAAGGATGATTTTCCACTTCCTAACATAGACATTATAGTGGATTTGATTGTTGGACATGAAATGTTGTCTTGAATGGATAGTTTCTCTAGTTACAATTAGATCAAAATTGTAGAAGAAGATCAATACAAAACAACATTTACTATCCCATGGGGAATCTTTTGTTATCAAGTCATGCCTTTTAACTTGAAGAATGTAGGCACCACTTATCAATGCACAATGACCATAATCTTCCATGATCTTCTACATATCATAATGGAGGACTATTTTGATGACATTGATGAAGGGCCACTCTGATAACACTAATGAAGATACACTCTAATACCACTTGATGTAGGGTGCTCCCTTTAGTACCATAAACTCATAATAGAACCAAGAAACAACAAAAAATACGAGATAAAAAATGGACTTCTTATTTGTGCCACAAATGTGGAATTATAGAACTGATAAGCATAATATGCTAACCTACATGGGTGCCTTCAGTACAATAATTTGCAAGACAAGCTGCAAACTATCACCCAGAGTTGTCCTAGACAATGTTTGTGCCTTTCTTAAATAGGTAGTTTTATGTTGCCTGGGAAGGTTCTAAATGCTCAAACTTAATACCTAGGGCTAACAAACACTAACAAAACATATAGAGTCCACCAAATACATCTTTGACAATTATTTTAAAAGTTTTAGGTAGCCCAACTTTGGAAGGCCATAACACATAAACCATTGCTCTAATTGGCTATTATAACCACTTTTTGGAAACACTAGTTCTTGATCTATAGGCTTGAAACCATGCTACCATCCATCCATAAAGTTTTTGGACCTCATACAAGAACTCTAAGGCCTCCAATAGTGACCTGAATATTTTTTTGCAAATTGTTCCATCAAAAATTTGTGATAACTTCTCTGATATTTAAGTTGGAGCAATGAGATTTTTATATTAGGCTTATATCTCTAAAATGAACCTTCCTATAGAAAATGAGAACATTCTAAGCTCCTATGAAAAACTTACTAAAAATAGCAATTTCTCATAACTAGTAACCATCTTGTCTACTAGTCCTTATTAAAATAGAAAAGACTGAAAATGAAATATTTTTGGATGATGCAAGATTGTCCTTACACTTAGGATGCTCTTGCATTAGACACCTAGGGTAATTTGAGAAATGACCCTATCACATCTCAGGTGTTTAGAGGAAAACCAAGATGGTTAACCTCATTCTTTGCTAGCCACGATGAATCCTCAACTGGCCTCCTTTTCCATTTGACCAGATATTCCTCATAAGTTCTATTTCTAGTACTTTTTCTAGTACAACTATCTAGTATCTCCTCAATCTCCTGTGTAGCCAAACTAGCTACTAGAATACTCCACTGCACTTGTGTAACTTCATCTCCATCACTTCCTTCATAATACTCTATCAAATATAAAACTTTAAATTCTAGTGAAATATTCAATTTAGTAGCCAACTCCACTTCATATGTATATCCAAAATCATGCCTTTTCACTATCTTGTATAGTCCAAACTTCTTCATCTTCACCTTATTATATGTACCCACTAGAAAACACTCCTTCCTCAAATGAACCATGACTTCATCTCCAACATAAAATTCCTTATATCTCCTTTCCATGTCTATGTTATCATTATACTATGTATTAATATTTATGATGTGCTTCCTCACCTCCTCATGGATGTTCTTCAAATGTGTAGCAAAATCTTCTGCTTCAGCACTACTTATCTCTCATTTATCAAACTTTCTAAATTCAAAAAAAATTCTAGGACCTCTCCCATATACAATTTGGAATGGTGATTTACCAGTACTCCTATTGACTAAATTATTATATGCAAATTATGCTTGTGGTAAAAGCATATCCCATCCTTTTGGTTTATCTCCAACCAAGCATCTCAAAAAGTTTCCCAAATTGTGATTCATAGCTTCTATCTATCCATTAGTCTATGGATGATGTGATGAAATAAACTTAAAATCTATCATCAACTTCTTCCATAATGTATGTCAAAAATACCCAAGAAATTTGGTATCTCAATTTGAAATTATACTCTTTGGCAGACCATGTAATCTCACCACTTCTTTGAAAAACAACTCTGCTACATGAACACCATCACTAGTCTTCTTGCAAGGAATAAAATGTGCCATCTTTGAAAACTTGTCAACCACCACAAAAATAGAATCATACCCACACTGTGTCCTTGGTAATCCAGGAACAAAATCCATGTTGACATCCTCCCATGGCTTCTCTAGCATAGGGAATGGTAGATACAACCCCATATTTTGCTTCACTCCTTTTTCCATCTGACATACTCTGCAACTCTATAGAAACTTTGTTACATCTTGTTGTAACTATGGTTATTGATAATTTTTAGTAGCCAAGGCTATAGTTTTATTTCTGCCAAAATGTCTAGCCAATCATCCACTATGCTTCTCCTTGATGAGATTCTCTCTCATTGAACTTTTGGGAATGCACAACTGGCTTCCTTTGAACAACATATTGTCTTGGATCATGAAATCCAACCACTTTGTCCTATCAAGTGTAACATGTTTTATACAAGACTTCCTTGCTTCACCAAAATTAGGATCATCTAGATACAAAGTATTGAGTTCCTTGAACCCAACCACCTCTATTTGCATTAATGTTAGGAAAAATTGTCTTCTACTAAGAGCATCTAGGACTTTTTTAGACTTCCCACTCTTGTGTTTCAAAACAAATGTATAACTTTGCAAAAACTCAACCCACTGTAAATGCCTTTGATTCAATTTTTCTTGACTATTCAAATATTGCAAAGCTTGATGATTAGTATACAAAAAAAATTCCCTAGGAAGAAGATAGTGTCTCCACTTCTTCAATTCTTGAACTATGCCATAAAATTCTTGATCGTAAACAACATATTTTATTTTTGCATCATTCAACTTCTCACTAAAATAAGCAATAGGTCTACCTTCTTGACTCAAAATAGCTCCTATTGTAGTACAACTAGCATCATAATCTACTTGAAAAACCTTGTTAAAATTAGGAAGTGCTAAAAAAGGTTACTCATTAACTTTCTATTTCAATAGATTAAAACTCTTATATGCTCCTATAGTCCACTTAAACTCTTTCCTATCTGTTCTCATTGTTTCAATCAAGGGTCCACAAATACTACTAAAATTTCTTATGAACTTTCTGTAAAATGTAGCCACTCCATGAAATTTTTTTACCTCTATCATACTCCTTGGAGTAGGCCATTCAAGGATAGCCTTCACTTTCTTTGGGTCCATTTTTAGAGCTTATCCTGACATTACAAATCCTAGATACACCAACTCTTTGTTTACAAAACTACACTTCTTTAGGTTTATCAACAACTTTTCTTCCCTCAACTTATCAAACACCTTGTGAATATGAATCAAATGCTCCACCAATATCTTTCCAAAGATCAATATATCATCTAGGTGAACAATGAAAAACTTACTTAGAAACTCATTCAGTACCTCATTCATGAGCCTCATGAAAGTGGTCAGTACATTGGTTAGGCCAAAATGCATGACTAACCACGCATACAGTTCTTCCTTTTCTTGAAAGCAGTCTTCCACTCATCACCTTCTCTAATAAAAATTTGATGGTACCCACTCTTCAAAGCTACCTTTTTCAAATATAGAGTTCCACTCAAAAATTCCATAATATCATCCATCCTTGGCAAAGGAAATCTATACTTTATTGTGATCTTTTTTTATAGTGCAAGAATTTGTGCACATCCTCCATTCTCCATTATTCTTTGGTGCTAATACTACTAGTAAAAAACTTGGACTTATACTCTCTTGAATCAACCCCTTCTATAACAACTCATAAACTTGCCTATTCAACTCTTCACTTTCTATTGGTGTCATTCTGTGCACTACCTTGTGATGGGGACACAACCTAAGAACAGAATGGACACAACAGAAAAGGGAAATTATATTAACTGAGAAAATAAGCTAGTACAAATAGTACAGAGAAAATAAACTTCATAACATGCCCTAAGGGCTTACAATAGCATAAATCTGGAGATAATTTCTCCTTATGGTACCTCCTCTCAAACTCCACTCTGAACTACCTTTTACAATGCCATAAATCTCCTTAAATAGACCCCGAAGGGTTAAGGACTAGGAGTACATTCTAGAAAGTGCTAGTAGGCATCCACCGACAAAATAGAAGGTTCCAAAAGCTGTGTTAGAAGTCGGTGCAAATCTAGAAGAATCCAGAAATGGTAGCCAAACTTTCGGGAGGCATAAATTTTGAACCGTAGCTCCGATTGACGAACCGTTTACATTTTTTGACCCTTTTCGAGGTCATTTAATGCCCCAAACCTGACTTTGAAGCATTCTTAGGAGGTCTCCAAAACTTGAAAAACTACAATAACTTTCAAACCGTGGGGCCTATTGACCTAATTAATTTTCTGGAATGCTCTAAATCATGATTACATTCATCTAGCCAATTCACACCTTCTAGTTTACTGAAATGATGGCCCAAATACATGCTCCTATTTTTTCAAGATTTTCAAATGCACTGATAGTTGAACTATGAGAGTTGGAACCTTTATTTGAGCCAAATGGGTATCCAAAAATGTAAAGACATGAAATAGAAACTAAGTCTAAGTACATTTTTTTTGGGTGACACAGGATTGCCCTTATACCTCTGGATGCTCCTTCATCACCTTGTTTGGTAAACTGGCTCTTGGAATCAAATCCATCTGATGATTGATCTTCCTCATTGGGGGCAATCCATTAGGTACATTATTTGATATAATATTAGAAAATTCTCCAAAAATATATGCAACTTCTATAGGTACCCTTTCTACTTGTTCCTTACTATCTTTAGGAATTATAGAAAAACACATATGTTCATGTTTCATACCTTTAAGAAACTCTTTTCCATCAACCAAACATATTCTAGCAGCACTACATACATTTTCTTCTTTATCTTTTAATGGCTTCAACTTAGGTTTCACTCCATCCTTAATTAGAGTGTAGATATCTGCTCGCCCATCATGTGCAACATGCCTTCCAAACTGCCATGGCCTACTGAACAACATATGACATATGTCCACAGGTATGATATCACATAGTACCTAATCCTAGTAGCTTCCAATCTTGAACTTCACTAAACACTGCTCATTAAGCATGACCTTGTGGTCATCTTACACCCAAGCCATGTAGTATGGATGCTTGTGTTTTTGCCTCTTTAGCTTCAACTTGGTGACCATCATTTCTGACACTATATTTTTAGTACTTCCACCATCAATGATCACATCACAACACTTATCTTCACACCTACACCTTGTGTGAAAAAAACTCCTTCTTTGCTCATGTTGGTCTGACTTTTTGTGTAGTAAAAGTTTTTTGTTAAATCATAGAAAAGTCAAATGTTCTATTCCTAAGTGAAGCATAGGGTTTTGGATAAATCATCCATAAGAAATAATCATCATGTAAACCCTATTTCATCTCTATTCATAAATTTTCAGGCGTGAAATTTTGAATTTTCAAAAGAGATGAATATGCTGTCATATTCCTTTTCCTTTCCTCCCGGGTTACTTTTCTTCCTGTTTGTCCCAACTGTCAGATCCGACTAGATCTACCATTGTCATTACCTCGCTATGAAAAGTTGCATGCTTATGAAGTATTGTGAGGTAATGAGTGTTGAGTATTTTAAGAGGCGGGATCATAAAGTGAAGATACGGTGATCGAAGATTTGCTTATTAAATGATTTATTGTGCAGGTACACTTTGCAAGTTACCGTCCAAAAAAGGATAGGGACCCACTAGAATATCTGACATCAAAGTTGGAATGATGGTTTTTCTGAACGTTCTGCCACCTCACTATCAGAAAATTTAGGTGCTTCACTGTTAGCGAGTTAGCGAGGCCCCGTAAAATGGTAAAAGATCGGCAAGATCTTTGGTGACGTGGAATGATAAATGACTATGGTAAATTTTGACATGTGCCAACTATGCAAAGATCTAATTCTCATTAATGCCTATCTGATTGAGTGTACAAAAAATTCTGAATGTCAGCTTCAAGTGGATCAACGGAGCTCACTACCTCGCTATGACAAGTTGCATGCTTGTTAAGCCATGCGACATAGCAAATATAAATCAGGAGATCTTGTGTTTTTTCTTCACCTTTGATTTGGTAAGTGATCAACGGCTGTCGTCTCCTTGCTATGAAGAGTTGCAAGGGAGATAATTATAGCAACATAGTGAGTTGGGCCTGCCACCTTCCCTCTTAAGAAGCCCTGTAGCATATCTTTCGATCATTTTCGAATCAGATCAACGATTGTTGCCGCTTCGCTATGGCAAGGTGCTCATTCTTTATGCATACCAAAGTAGCGATGTGCTGACACATGTTCTCAGTCATCAGTGGGTCCAAATATAAGTGCCATCAAAGAAAGAATTCTGTATGTGGCAAGTTCTCATTGGGTAAAATAACTGACATGGAAAATACAACTCCTAGTTGTTCTCTCTGCACCACATGATCGTAGGATCTTTGAAGATCGACGATGCAGTTTTAAATGAAAAATGTAGTGCCACTCTCTGTATTAATTAGACAAGAAAGCTTTGTTCATAAGGAAAAACAAAGTATAATACAAAGAGATTTCATCAGTTTCATCTCACACGAGCAAAGATTTGGAGCCATTCTTGTGCAGAAGCCATTACTGAAAGAAAAGCATGCCAAGGTCTGATAAAAATTGTCAAGTTGTCTGTTCGCTGAAAATTTGCAGGAATACAGAGGAAAACGGAGACAAAATTCAAGTAATTTATACTACCATAATCTTCGTAAGTTTTTAAGTTCTAAAAAGATAGCCCAAGATGCCTCCGAAGAAGGGATTTTTAGGTGCAATGAACTACTTGGATAGAAATGTCCATGATGATTTGCTTGAGTTGCTTCCTGAGTCTACTGTAGAAACAGTGCAAGTTAAGAGGTTAACCTCACTGAACCCTGGGCTAAGGATAGCTGATGGATTGTATGATAAGGGTAATTGGGTTTAGGATGATCAAACTTCTCAAACTGATTTGAGTTTATTTAAAAAATGGTTTGCAGAAAGGAAGTTATATGCCCCTCATGCCAATATATGGAATTTTGATCTTGGAAAGCTTGTTGTCCCCAGTGTGTTTATGGATTTTGACCTGCTTGAAGCTATAGCAAAAAATTATGACCAAGCCACTAAGGTAGTGAGAAGAATGGATGGTGAGGCTTTAGTTACCATCAGTCCCGAGGAGATTAGGAAGGTTTTCAGTCTGGGACCTCTCACTATGTATCATGTGCCCATTAATTTGATAGAGTTAGAAAAAGAATATATGTCCAAAAGGGATGTAGTTATACAAGATGCATTGAAAGCCCACATAGGCTAGATTGGAGGCCTTCCAACCATAACATCATCTTCTAAAGAACCATTCAAGAAATCATGCTTTAATGCCAGGGCAGTAGAGATATATAGGACCCTGTGTAGAGTCTTCGGAGAGGGCGAAGAAGATTTTATTTCGGTGAGCTTCATGTATATGATCACCCAAATCTCCTCTTTTGGTGTTGAAATAATTTTTGATTTTGCATCTTACTTGGCTAATGAGATTCACCAGGGATTGGTAGGGATTGCAAAGGGCAAGGTGGAAATGGTTTGGGGTCAGTACTCCCTATTGATGCATATGTTTCTTTTTAAAGGGGCCACTTATTTTGGTAAAGAAATGGTTTTAAATAGGGAACAAGAGGGGGAGGCACTGCCAGTCCAATTATGGAGTGAAAACATGACTTGGGAAGTAGAAAATGCTAGCTTTGTTAGATTTGATAGGCACTTTGCCTCCAAACTAAGATGCCTCATATTGAGTGATAATCCCAGAATTCCTAAGGCACTAATGCATCTTGTTAGGCCTATGGACAAACCCCATAGTCTAAAAGTTTCACATAATTGGGGAGATATTATCCCATATTCAGTCTCAACTATCATTAGGGTCTATGGATTCAAAGGAACACCCCATGTACTACCCTATCAGGTACCTTTAAAGGTAGGGATAGCTAAATTTTTGTGGCAGTTGGGAGGAGTGGAGGAGGCCTTTTTGCACAAAAGGGGAACAAGATCAATTTTTTCTACTTGCACTATAGCCCACCAATTTTTGATAACTAAAGAAGTGTGGATCTTTATCCACAAAATGTTTGATCAATATAAGATGGCAGTGTCTCATGCTCATTTTTGTGATATAGAAGGTTTCTTTAACTCTGCTCTTAGACTTAGAATCAAGCTTCGTCTAGTTTAGCATGAATTCTATTTTCCTGAAGATATAATAAGAAATGAATATTCTCTCCATGAGCAAGAAATAAAGAAAGAAAAATGGAGATTCTATTCAAAAGTTTTGGAGTTTATTAATTGTTTTGAAAAATATTACAGTCCTCTTAGTAATGCTACAACCAATGCAGATAAGATAAATAAGCTCATGAGCACTTTCTCTGAGATAATGGAAGTAATGAATGAGAAGAAATAGCATTTTATTGATTCGTTTCAAGATAAAGCTAGAGAGGTTATGAGAAAATTGGGTTTCACCCCCAACATTGGAATGGGTCCACTGGTGGTACGAAAGAAGATAGGATATACTATTGTTTGGCAGCAGATGCCCATTGTACACAAAGAAAAATAGGTAGTTGAATCTACCAGTACTATCCTGGAAGAAAGACCCCCTGAACCTTCTCCCAAAAGAAGAAAAATAATAAGGGAAGAAGAATCCCTTGATGAAGGTTACTCACCTTCTCAAACTCCAATGAGAATTGAGGAAGAGCAGCTCACCAATGAGCAATTTGAACAAATGGGGTCACAAGGAGAAATTTTCGTTACACAAGCAGAAATTGATGAAGGGAACCCCCAGGAACCTCCTGTGCCAAGTTTTGAATTAACTATAGCAAATTTTAGAGGAAGAGAATTGGACCCTGTTTTGGAACAAGCCAATCAGCATTTTTTGTCTGATAACAGTTTTGTAAGATCTTGGGCTTTCCATCAGTTTGCATGGAGGGTAAACATGCACATTTTTGAGCAAAGGTGTAAGAATATGAAAACAAAACATCGAGAAATGGATGAGGCCTCCATTCAAAATCAAATAAAGGAAAAAATGATGCAAGAGTTCCAGAATATAACCCCTGATGAGGGTAGACAGATGGTAAAAAATGCAAATGTTTTATTATTGCCCAATTGGGATATTGCTGATGCATTAATTTTTAATTCTGTATCAAATAATTTAGGACTATAGGATCCAAATAAAGAGGAATTCTTGGGTACAACATTCAGCAATGATCAAGTTGCCCTTGTTATGTGGTCACTGAGAATAGGATCCAGGACTACTTCATCATAGCCTGATGATTCAGGACTAATAGGGAGTATCATTGTAAGGAGAGTTGCTGATACTTCAAATGTACAGGCAGCCCACATGAATGTGGATTATTCTAAATTTTCCTTGGCCACTGCAGAAAGAGAAGAGAAGGAAATGATTGATATGCACAATAAATATGAAATAGTGGTGGATGCTTATAATCAAGAGTTAAAAAGGACAATTGAGCTGGAAAACAGGGTATTTCAATTGGAGAAGATACTTGGAAAAAGGAAAGTGGGAGAATCCAGTACACTAAAAATTGCATATCCTCCATAGTCATCTATTGGATTAACCCCTATCATTGAAATACTAGACACCCCTGAAAGACCCCAATTCTATACTGCAGAGGAATTTGAAGTAGAAAAGACCAAATTACATGAGTGGCAGATAGAATTTAGAAATCAGCAGGAATAAAAATGGAAGCAGGGTGTGACATATTTGAGCGATAAAATACAATGGTCGACTTTTTATGATCAGTTGACAAGGATTGTAACCCTCATGGATGAGTTGAATAAAGAAAAGGATGGACTAGATTCTCTTGCACAGAAATGGAGACAAAGAAATAATGATGTTACAATTATATGTATATCTGCAGTCCAAATGCCTTATCATCAAGATGAAAAGATTTTTGATTTATTGAATAAGTTAGAAAATTTTGAAAATGAAAGAGATTCTTTACAGAGAAGATTAATACTCTATTTTTCAAAATATCTTACTGAAAAATTCACCCTATTTCCTTGTGCTTTAGAATCTGTTGATACAGTAAAGGAAAAGAAAAATGGAAAAAGGAAATGGATGAATTATTCGATAACAGAATAATAAACATCATCAGTGAGACTGGCCATTGGTTTTGGGTAAAGACAAATGAGGAGCTGGTAAAAGTACAATTGTATTATACTGCTATGATAAAAGAATTTGATGATTTAGAGGAAAATGCAAATTCTTTAATAAAGATACAAAGAGAAACTCTAAGTTTTGATTGGTCAGATGATGATACTTTTAATAAGTGGAAAAAGCAGTTTAGTGAACAGATGTCAGGAGACAATGAGGAAGAAGATGCAAAAGTAATAGTTACCCTTGTAATCAGCAATGATGACATGGA
This sequence comes from Cupressus sempervirens, assembly GCA_028749045.1. NCBI lineage: Eukaryota > Viridiplantae > Streptophyta > Pinopsida > Cupressales > Cupressaceae > Cupressus > Cupressus sempervirens. Next base: position 600,667,205 of record CM053791.1, on the reverse strand, counting down.
AAATACCCAGGTTAAAGTGAGTTTGTAGGTAACAAAAGATGATACACCACTTACAGACCTCATGGGTATGTACTCCGAAAGTGAAGAATGACTGCAAGGTCAGATCGTGCTCTTGTCTCAACAATTCAAAAGCATAACAGAAAGGGACCCGCCAAGAAATGTTGTTAATCTTTTTGTTATTTTGTTTTTGTCTTTCTTTTGAAAGGACACCTGTCACCTTCTTTAGCCCGAAGCTTGTTGCATCTCACACTATTTAAGTGAGATCCCAAGGCTAAAGAATGGTCTGAAATCTGTTTTTACTAAGTATTGTGCTTAGTCCTGTTTTTGGTCCAAACATTTGGAAAGCAAGTTTGTAGTATACTTTTCTGTCAAAATTTCTGAGAATACATGAATGTAGACAGAACTATGCTTCTTTTATGAAGGTCTTTCAGGGTCTATTGTAAAGGATATACCATTTTCAAAGGAAATGAATACAAATTATGAACTGTCCCCATATCAGTTCTTTCTGAATTGTGTCTCCTTTTAAATACTTAGCTATCTTGATGTTGTGTGAGTAAAAGCTTATGCAATTCATTGCAATCTAGTAGGGTTGTGCATCCATTTGTTATTGTTGTTAATTCAATGGATTAAATAAGGGCTCTGATGAATGTGTTGAGATTGCTTAGGTATTGAAAAGGATTTTTGAATGATAAATTCTGATAAGAATTTGTTGCAAAGCAATAAATTAGATCTAAGAATTTACTATAGACTCTGAACCCCAATGGATTAGGCACTGATTGAAAGTTATTTCAGCCAAAAGAGAAGTATATTGTGACTGGTTTTTTCAAAATACATCATAAAATCAAATTTTACTTTTATTTCCTGTAAGATATTCAAAGTTGGCCAGCACTTGCCTGCATGGAATGTTTTAGCTTCATTTAGCCATTGCTGTTGAAAACATTTGCAGATCTATAGAAGATTTCTTGGCCATATCTGTTCAAGGGATGTGTTTACCAATTTGGTAAAATTTATATATATGGTTGAGGATTTAGAAATGAGAATCAAAATGAAACTAAGAATAATTTTCATATAATTGTTCCATTTTTGAACCATCCCCGGGTACACCCGCCTTGGTTTTTACAGAGCCAAAAGAGTAGAAAACCGTCTGAGGTTTTGTTGAAGTTGGGTCCTAGTACTTTGCATAGGCAAGTGACAATGAGAATTGGCTATTCTTTAGGTTGTGTATGTACTGATATCTAGGTATTAAGCCTTTTGTCTCTTAGTAGTTTTAGCACTATTTTAACATTTTCAAACACCAACAGCTCAGGTTCATTCTCACCACTCAATAGAAGTCTTTAGTTAACTAGGACTTCTCCTCTTTCAACATCTTCAAAATGTGAGGATCTAACATCTTTATCAACACATGGAACTCTCACCTAACCTTATATTCTTTGATGTATCCTTCCTTGGTGCTGGGTACATTCAAATGCTCTATGTCCTTCTTCACCATAGTGAAAACATTTTCTATAGAAGCCTCGTCTTCTAGGTCATTTTCCTCTACCTCTTCCTCTTTTATCTCTATTGTTTTGATCATGAAAATGATTGAAATCATTTCTCCTCTAGTTCTGAATGCTACTTTAAACCTCATCTTTTTTCTTTTGATCATCATTATAACCACCATAAGATCATCCACCACTACCTCTTCAATTGTTCTTATTGTCAAACTTCTTACTTAGTTTCTCCTAAAATCTTAGGGAAAATTGGTATGCCTCCTCAATATTGCCAATTTGAACTGAAATTAGCTCATCCTAAATGTTGGGCTTTAACCCATAAACATAATAGGTGACTTTAATCTTATCACCTTCCGCATGGCCAGTTCTAGTGAGAACTTAGTAGAACTCTTTGGTATACTCTTGAACAAATTTTATTGCTTTCTTTAACCCTTAAATCTTCTTAAATAGATCAAGCTCATAATCAATAGGAATGAATTGTTACTTCATTTTATCTTTCATCTAATCCAATCTGGTGATTTTGTCCTTTCCCTTTCTATTTTGCTCCAACTAAACCTCTCACCACTAGATCTTTGCATGTCCCTTTAGTTTTTCCTTGGCAAACTTGACCCTATTAGGATCACCAGTATCTTCATACTCAAAGTATTCTAGTTCATTGATCTAATTGATCATCTCTTCTATGTTAAGATTTCCCAAAAATGTGGGAACCTCAAACTTAGGTCCTTTCCAATCTTAGAGATGGCCCTAAAATACCTCTCTTCCTTTGGATTTAGAACTACCTTTTCTTTTGTGTTTTCCTCTATTTCAGTCTCATCCTTGCTTTCATCTCTTATGGGAAGATTCATTCCTCTACACATTTTTTCTTCCATTCCTTGCATTTGTCTTTGGAGGGTTCAAAAACCCTCAAGTGTAACACCTACAACTCTTCTGCCATGCTTCCTTCATGGAGGCATTATCGCACTTCCACTAAAATCTTAGTGCAAATTTCCTCACAATCGGTGATCTCTCTACATGCTCAGCCCAAACCATAGTCCTAGTGTGAACTCCCTCAGAGTTGGCAATCTATCCACACACTCAAGAACTCTAGCTCTGATGCCACTAATGAAGGGCCAATTTGATACCACTAATGAAGGTATTCTCTAATATCACTTGATGTAGGGTGCTCCCCTTAATACCATATACTCATAATAGAACAAAAAAACAACAACAAATGCAAGAGAAAAATATGGACTTCTTATTTGGGCCACAAATATGGAATTACATAATTCATAAGTACAATATGCTAACCTACACGGGTGCCTTTAGTACAATAATTTGCAAGACAAGCTGCGAACTATCACTCAGAGCTATCCTAGACAATGTTTGGGCCTATCTTAAACAGGCAGTTTTATGCCACCTAGGAAGGTTCTAGATGCTCAAACTTAATACCTAGGGTCGAAGGACCCTAATGAAACATATAGAGTTGGACAAATACATCTTTGACAATTATTTTAGAATTTTTGGGTTGCCCAAATTTGGAAGGGCATAACTCACAAACCATTGCTCCAATTGGCTATTATAACCACTTTTTAGAAACACCAGCTCTTGATCTATGGACTCGAAACCACACTAGCACCCTTTTGTCGAGTTTTCCAACCTCATTCAAGAACTCTAAGTCCTCCAATAGTGAGCCTAAAGATTTTTCTACAAATTGTTCCACCAAAAAAATGCAATAACTTCTCTGATATTTAAGCTGGAGTAATGAGATTTTTATGGTAGGCTTATATCTCTAAAATGAATCATCCTATAGAAAATGAGAACATTCTAAGCTCATATGAAAAACTTACTAAAAATAGTAGGTTCCCATAAATAGTAACCACCCTATCTACTAGTCCTTATTAAAATAAAAAAGACTAAAAATAAAATATTTTTGGGTGATGCAAGATTGCCCTTACACCTAGGATTCTCCTGCATCAGACATCCTAGGAAAATATAGGACACATGATTACCACATTGTTGTTCTTACCACCATATTTGAGAGATTGGAGAAATACAGAGTGTGCCTTAATCCAAAGAAGCGTGTTCTTGGGGTCCAATCAAGAAAGTTGTTAGGTTATATAATGTCAAGAAAAGGCATTAAGGTAGATCCCACCAAAGTGAAAGCCATCATAGAAATGCCTCCACCTACTACATTGAAACAACTCCCCAGTTTTCAAGGATAGTTCTAGTCCATCAAATGATTTGTGTCCTAGTTAGTAGATAAAGTTTATTGCCTCCAACATTTTCTTTCAAATGACATTAAGTTTCAATGGGGTTGCCTATGTCAGAAAGCATTTGAGAAAGTTAAAGTATACATGGCTAATCCACTAATACTAGTCTAGAGTAGAATCCACTTCTATATACCCAAGGTGTATCCCTTATAGTTGCATAAATGTTTCACGGCCATAAAATACTAGACTCCACTATGTGATTCCCAATACCCACTCTCCTTAGACTAGATCAAATTCAAAGTCTAAGACACCTCCTTAAGGCCTAGCAAGACACAAATTTTAAGCTAAGGTTTTTAGGGATGAAATAGGGCTTCTTCCAACCTTATATTTAGCCTTGAAAATTTTTTTATAAACAATTTCATCCAATATATACTTTGAAAATAACCATGAACTTCAAAAATAACCATGAACTTTGAAAATCAACTTACTCACCTAAAACTTCAAATAGACTAAAAGGAGAAATTAAGGATTTTGTGAAGGAAAACTTCTTGGTATTCCACCATATAAATACTTAACCACCTTCAAAAATTCCAATCCTTAAATCAACAACCCCTTCCAAATTAGGAATCTTGACCAATCTCCCAACTTAAGTTGTTTACAAAACTCTCCTAGGTCTAATAGGCTAATTAGGTCTCTTTTTCAAAGAAAGTACAAGAAGTTTGAAAAATATTCCAACCAATATCATTGGAATACTTCAAATACATATCAAAACATCTAAGTCCAAGTTCCTATGGTTCTATTCGAACCCTGGGCCAAGTTGTACTTCAAAAACCCAAATCTAGACATTCACATTTAGATGCCTATCTAGGGGTTTGTAGTGTTTTCTCTCAACATCTTCTATTTCTTGTAATGAGACCCAAATGATCTTAATTTAAATTCTCTCCCTCTTCTTTCCTTTGAGTCCTATCTTTTTCCCATGGTGGAATCTCTAGGAAAGAGATTTTTTCTCTCAAAACCCTAGTTTGGGCCTCCTTGCAACCAACAAGCAATCAAAACTCAAATTATCTTAAAACGTGTGTCTTTAAATTCACAAACCACTTGAAAATCCTTCATAAGAACATTATTTAACTTTTCTTATCTTTCATAATTGCATATGAATCTGTACAATTTTGTATGAGTAGTCTCTTAGATGATTTTAATAGGAAAACAATAGAATTTTATTGATTTGAAATAATGATTATAATAGATTCTTCTCTTATGTTTTCTTTTCTTTTGTTCTACATTGAGAAAGATTTCTCAAGCTTATTATGTCATTCCTAAATAGTTCCAACTGATAAAGGTGGTTGTGAAGATTGGGATTCAAAAGTTGCATTTTTGCACAAAAGTTGCATTATGAAACATTGACAACTTTAACAAATTTTTACAAAAGGTTATCAATTATCTCCAAAATTTACTAACTTTAATCCTACACCCTAACTAGGATTCGAAGAAGGATTTGATCAATAAACAATAATTCTACCTTGAGATTTCCCATAAAATGACTAAGGTAGACAATTAGGTTTATAACACACCTAATGTCTCCTTTCCTTACAACTTGGACATTATTTTTAACATTGGATTCTAGATCCAATTCCTATCCTAACACTTTGGGTTTGATCCCCCTAATGTTCTTGTAATGTTAGGTATTGGAAGTGCTCTTGCACCATACTCCTAGGGTGAACTAATCTCAAGTCCTCTTGATATAAGCTCTTGCAATAGGGTAAATTTTAAGAAACCCCCATCTAGAAAAAGATATAAATTATTGGTAAATATTTCATTATTTTGAAAAAGAAAATTATTTTTGTCAACAAATCTCTCAATTTTTTTATTTTAAATATTATTTACATTGGCGATTATTTTGGAATCATACTTTTTTAGTAGAAAATATTAGAAATTCTCAATAATAATAGGAAGTTTGATAATAATCATGGAATATTACAAATTAAAATTGAACATGTTTTGTTTCATGGAAATTATGAGGATAGTTAGATTATATTTGAAATCAATGGTGAAAATTAAATATTGGTAATATATCCCTAAAGTAAGTAATAATTATGATAATTATTGGTGAATTAATTTTAGTTCCTTTGATAATATATAATATTTAGGTGAATCAAATCTAATCATGTATTGAATATTGTAGAAAATATTTGAGTTTAATTTTTTTAATGAAAAAATTATTGAGCGATATTAAATATTTTAGAACTAAATTTAATGAAAATGTGGCAATTTAGGTTGCATTATATCTTAAATTATTAGCCAAATTACTCGCAAATTTTTTCTAAAATTCCCAAAATTATGAATATTCACCACTAAAAAACACCCTATCTTGCAAAATTAGGCCATGCTTATGGATCTCTTGTTCATCCATCCATATAGTATCCTCCTCGGGACTTCCTTTCTAGTGAACCAAATACTTCTTGTATGAATTTTTTCTGGTTTATTTGATGATAGTGGTGTCTAAGATCTAATCAAATTTTCTTGGTTCATGGGTTGGTATGCCTACAACATCTTATTCTAGTTCTTCAAGTTTCACTTATGAACCTACGTTTGCATCACTTTTATATGGGGTTAGATCACAAATATTAAATATGGGAGAGATACCAAGGTGTGAGGGCAATTCTATCTTATAAGCATTCATTCCATGCTTCTTCAATATCTAACAAGGTCCTACTTTCTTCATGAGTAGTTTGGTATGCTTTCCCTTTGGTAACCTCTCCTTCTTCAAGTATGCCTAGACCAACTCTCCAAACTACAACTAAACATCTCTTCTATGTTTTTCCTTAGTCTTCTTATACTTCTCTACATGCTTTTCAAGTGCCAACCTTACAAATTCATGAATCTTCTTCATGCTTTCTAGAAAATCCTCTCCATGAGCATTGACTAGAGTGTTGGAGGGTAGTTCCTAGAGTTCTAGAATACCTCTTGGATTTTGCCCATACACTATTTGAAAATTGTTCTTCCCTATGCTTCTATTGATAGATTCATTAAATCTAAAATCTACTTGTGGTAGGATTGACTCCCACTTATCTCCATACTACTTTGTCAAGCATCTAAGTTCGTTTCCAAAAGAATTGTTAACCACTTATGTCTACCCATCTATTTTTGGAAGGTAGGTAGAGCTAAAAGTTAGATTAGTTCCCAATTTCTTCCATAAGGTCCTCCAAAAGTGACCAATAAATTTCACATCTTTGTCTGATAGTATGGTTAAAGGTAAACCATGAATTTTGACAATCTCCTTGAAGAACAAATTTATAATTGTTGATGCATCATTGGTGCTTTTACAAGGGATGAAGTGGGACATTTTACTAAATCTATCCACTACAACATATATGCTATCATTTCCCTTTTGTGATCTAGGTAATCCGATCACAAAGTCCATGTTGCAACTCTCCCAAGGCCTTGTAGGAATAGGAAAAGGTTGATATAGTCCTACATTAGAAGATGTACCCTTGGCTCTCTCATAGATTGTACATGTTTCCACAATCTTGCTCACTTTAGTTTGGAGTTTTGGCCAATAGTAGAACCTTCTCACCTATTGCAAGGTCTTGTCCACTCCAAAATGTCCCCCCATGCTACCTATGTGCTTTTCTCTAATGATGTTCTCCCACATAGAATAGTATGGAATACAAAGTTAATGTCCATTCAATAGTAGACCATTTTGAATCAAGTAGTCAGCATAGTCAGTTTGATATACCTCAAAGAAGTCAGATCACACCTTATAGATGTCTTTAAATTCATTATCATCTTTATATGTTCCTTTCAAGGAATTCATCCCTACACTTTGGAGTTGGATTTCTTACACAACTAGATTCCTCCTACCTAGTGCATCTAAAACCTTATTGGAAAATCCCTTCTTGTTTTTTATTGAAAAGGTGTAGGCTTGAATGGATTCTACCCATTTCATGTGTTTGTGGCTTTGTTTATCTTGGCTATTCAAGAAACTTAAGGCTTGGTTGTTTGTGAAGACAAAAAATTGCTTTGGATGGAGGTAGAGCCTCCATTTCTTCAAAGACTAGACTAAGGCACATAGTTCCAAGTCATAAGAGGAGTATTTCATCTTGGCTTCATTTAGTTTCTCACTGAAGAAGGCTATTGGTCTCCCTTATTGACTCAAGATAGTCTGTATAGCCAAGTTAGAACCATTACATTAAATAGTAAAGATTTTTTGAAAATCATGGAACAATAGAATAGGTTTCTCCATTACCTTCTTCTTTAGCATTTGGAAGGCCTTTTTTGCATCCTTGTTCCACACAAACTTGCACTTCTTCCCACCCTTGATTGTCTCAAGGATAGGAGCACACAACTGATTGAAACCTCTAATGAACCTTCTATGGAAAGAAGCAAGGCCATGGAAGCTTTTAACTTTACTCATGGTACTAGGTGAAGGCTAACTCAAGATGGCTTCCACCTTCTCAGGATCCATTTTTATGTTACCTTTTGAGATCACAAATCCCAAATAAACAATCTCTCCTTGCATAAAAACACTTATCTAAGTTAATAAAAAGCTTTTCTTCATGCAATCTCTTCAACACCAAGTTAAGATGTTCTATATGTTCCTCCTTACTCTTACTAAAAATAAGGATGTCATCAAGGTATACTATGACAAACTTTCTAAGGAATGGCTTAAGCCCCTCATTCATTAATCTCATGAATGTTCTTCGAGCATTAGATAGGCCAAAAGGCATCACTCTCCATTCATAGAAGCCTTCATTAGTTTTAAATGAAAATTTCCATTCATCACCATCCCTAATCCTTATTTGGTGATAACCACTTTTTAGGTCTATCTTGGAATAGTACCTTGCTCCTGCTGGTTGGTTCAATAGATCTTCTCTTGTAGGCATAGGGAATATATACTTAATATTGATTCTATTTATTTCTCTAGAATTAATGCACAATCTCCTTGTGCCTTCTTTCTTGGGTGCCAATAGGGAAGGTACTACACAAGGACTGAGGCTCTTTGAGATCAATCCTTTATCTAGGAGTTCTTGTATCTATCTTGTCATCTCCTGGTTTTTCTTTAGGGTTAACTTATATGCTACTTTGTTAGGAAAATTTTCTCCTAGTATCAAATCTATATTGTGACTTATATCTCTGATTGGGGCAAATCACTTGGCAATTCCTTGGTGACAATGTCCTTATACTATTCCAATAGGTATACAACCTCCTTAGGACCTACATGTCTCAAGGGCTTCACTTCCATCACAACCTTCTTAAGTCTACCATCCTTGGGAAAAATAATTAGAGCATATCATGGAGCCTTTTCCTTTTTCACAACATTTAAAAATTCCTTTCCATCTAATTTTTTTTTTTTTGACTCTTTTTGCTCTTTTTGCAGAATCTGGTAAGGGTAAGAGAGTAACCTTTTCACCTCAATGCTTGGTGTAAGTGCTCAACTTACCATCATGATGTACCTCTTCATCATATTTCCATGGTCTCCCTAATAGAAAATGACAAGCATCTATTAGTACAATATTATAGAGAACCTTGTCCTTGTACTTTCCAATCTAGAATTCTACCCAAGCTTGCTCCTCTATGATGGTATACTACTTCTTTGTGAGGCGAGACACCTTATAAGGGTTTGAATATGGTACCCTCCTTAAATTTCAACTTCTTTACTACGTCCTTAGATACTAAGTTATTAGTAGATCCACTATCAATCAACATCTTGCAAACTTTGTCCCCACAGTTGCATGTGGTTTAGAACAAATTCATCCTCTGAGGTGGCTCATGGGTTCTTGGTGCATTCAAAAGTGTCCTCCTCATCATAAGCATTTATACCTTCTCAAGTGCTATATATATATATATATATATATATTTCTTACACCCATCTTCTTTTTTCTTTTTCTTTTTTTTTTTCCCTTCTAGGTATGTATTCCCTTATTTTTGTACTTTTCTTATTTCCTATTCAATATTCTCTATTATTATTTAGGTTATCTTTCTATATTTGTTATTATTTTCATTATCATTATTATTGCTATTAGATCTCGCACATATACATGCATATATATATATATATATATATATAATAAAGATAATTATTTACTATTTTCATCATATTTGTTTTGACTTTTTAGTTTTCCTTTCTTGGAGGAGTGGCTTTCAATCAGTAGATTAGTGTCAAGTCACCCCTAGTACTTCTTTTTCTCTCTTCAACCTAACTCCCCTCCCCCTCTCTCTTTTTCCTTTTTAGGGGTCTAATAGATCTACATCTTATCATTTTTTGTTCTTCATGTTCTCTGGCATCCTGATGATGGATCATATAGTATGATCCAAAATGTTGATGATAAAAAACTACACACAATCAAATCCAGAAACTAAAACTCATAGGTTTGCTATCTTATCAGTTTGATTCTTTTTCTTTTCAAGACACTTGGATGCCAAGTGCCCTGGTTGGTTACATCTGTAACATCTTGGAGGTCTTGACGTTCTTCCTCCAAATCTTCCACTTGAGTCTCCTCTTCTTATCCTGTGGGATCCTATAACATTATTCTCACTAAAGGAATTGTCCTAACTAGTCTCCCCATAGTCTCTTGGAGTTTTTCCTCTACCACAACTCATTCCTTTTCCTCCATTACCAAAATCTCTTAGATTTCTTTCTTTCCCTCCATGGTCTTGTTTCCTCTTAATCTTTTTCTCCACTTTAAATGCAATTTGAAATCATTTTTAGACTATGTTAGGATAACACACATTCATTTTGTCATGGATATTCATCCTCAACCCTTGCATATATCTAGCAAGTTTGACAAACTCTAGTTCAACCAATTTGGACTTCATAGTGAGCCTGTGGAACTCTTCAATGTAACTATAGAAATTCATCTCCTTTGGTCTCAGACTCTACCCCCTTTTATGAAGTAGAATCTCATAGTCCTCAAGCATCTAGGCTTCCTCTATCAAGTTCGCCATCTTCTTCCATGTGCTGATTTGGTTTTTTCCCATCTTTAACATTTCTACTTGAGTGAAGTTCCACCAAGTTAAGGTAAACCCCTTCAACTTGGATTTTTCTATTTTCAACTTTTGATGCTCTGGTATTTCCTCACAATTAAAGAAACTAGTGAGTGCATCAATCTAATCCATCACTTCTTCTAGATCCATTTTTCCATTGTAGATAGGAAGATCAAGTTTAGTGTCCATGGTCCTTCTCTCCATTGATTTAAAGTCTTAAGGAATAACCTCTATTTTGTAGGGATCTCTTCTTCTTCATCCTTCCAAGGGGTTTCTTCATCACTTCCCTCCTTCTCATTCTTAGAGTTGCCACTAAATCCTTTCTTGACATGTTCTTTTAGTTATTCCATCTCTCTTTTCATTTTCTTCCTCTTATCATCATGCTCTTTCACAATTCTCCATAGTTCAACATTTGGCATTTTGTTAGGAAGTTCATTTTCATTTTCTTCTCCACCATCTAACATGGTTGCAACTTATATTTCTCTACAGATATACTAAGTTTCTTTGATACAACTTGGAGAAGAGTCCCCTTCAATATACCAAAGGTGTCTTCCTTATAGTTTCATAAATGTTTCACAACCATACAAGACGGTACTTCACTATATGATTCCCAATACCCACTCTCCTTGGACTAGATCAAATTCAAAGTCTAAGACACCTCCTTGAGGCCTAGCAAGACACAAACTTTAAGATGAGGTTTTTAGGGATGAAATAGAGCTTCTCCCAACCTTATATGTAGTTTCCAAAAAAAAAATATACAAAAGTCTCTCCAATATATACTTCAAAAATATCAACTATGAACTTTGAAAATCAACCATGAACTTCAGAAATCAACTTACTCACCTAAAACTACAAATAGACTAAAAGGATAAATTAAGGATTTTGTGAAGCAAAAATTCTTGGAATTCCACCACAAAAAGTATTAACCACTTTCAAAAATTACAATCCTTAAATCAACAACCCTTGCCAAGTTAGGAATCTTGACCAATCTCCCAACTCAAGCTTGCAAAACTCTCCTAGGTCTAATAGGGCTAATTAGGTCTCTTTTTCAAAGAAAGTGCAAGAATTTCATAACATGTTCCAACCAATCTTGTTAGAATACTTTAGAGACATTTAAAAATAGCTAAGTCCAAGTTCCTATCATTCTATTCCACCCTTGGGTCAAGTTGTGCCACAAAAACCCAAATCTGGACAATCACATTGAGATGCCTATCTAGGGGTTTTAGTGTTTTCTTGTTTTCTCCCAACATCTTCTACTTTCTATTCTGAGCCCCATATAATATTAATGTACATCATTTCCCCATTCTTTCCAATTAGGCTTATCTTTTTCCCATGGTGGAATCTCTAGGAAAAATATTTTTTCTCTCAAAACCTAGTTTAGGCCTCCCTACAACCAACAAGCAATAAAAATTCAATTTATTTTAACTCATGTGTCTTCAAAGTGTCAAACCACTTAAAAATACTTCATAATAACATTCTTCAACTTTTCCAATATTTTAGAATTGCATATGACTTTGTAAAATTATGTACAAGTAGTTTCTTAGGCAGTTTTAATGGGAAAACAACATAATTTTATTGATCTGAAACAATGATTACAATAGATTCTTCTATTCTCTTCTCTTATATTATGTTCTATGTTGAGAAAGGTTTCTCAAAATTATTTATGCAATTATAAAATAGTTCCAATTGATAAAGGTGGTTGTGAACATTGGGATTCAAAAGTTGCATTATGCAACATTGACAACTATGACAACTTTTTGCAAAAGTTAGTCAATTGTCTTTTAACTTTAATAAATTTAATCCTAGACCCTACCTAGGATTATAAAAAGCTTTTAATCAATAAAAAATAATTATTTAACCTTCTATACTATTTTATCCTCATTGTACCTAGAAATTGCCCATAAAATGACTAAGGTAGACAATCAAGTTTATGACACACCTAATTTTTCCTTGCCTTACAACTTGCACATTATTTCTAGTATTTTATTCTATATCCAATTCCTATCCTAAACCTTTAGTTTTGATCCTCCTAATGTGCTTGCAATGTTAGGTATTGGAAGTGCTCCTGCACCATAGTCTCTCCAATCATAGGACAACCATTGATTCTCTACATTCCTGCCACTTTAATTGCCCTAGGTGCTCTTTTAGCACAACTAGATGAAAATGGTAATGAGAAATCTATCTACTATCTCACTTGAACATTAGTTGGCTATAAGTTTAGCTACACTACTATAGAGTGATATTTTTTGGCAGTAGTCTTTTGCACATAGAAACTATGCCATTACATGCTTAACCATACAACACACCTCATTACCAAGCAAGGTATTTATTAGTGACTAATATTCATAAATTGGCTAATTTTAGAATTTTTTGGCTAGTATTTTGGCTAATAATTTAAGATTTGATAAAACCTAAATTGCCATAGTTTTATAAAATTTAGTTCTAGAATATTTAAAATCACTTAACAATTTATTTTATTGAAAAATTTAAACTCAAATATTTTCCACAATATTTATTACATGATTAGATTTGAGTCACCTAAATATAATATATAAGTGGAGAGATTAAATTTAACCACCAATAATTATCATAATTATTAGTTACTTTAGGGATATATCACCATTATTTAGTTTTCACTATTGATTTAAAAAATATGTAACGATACTCATTATATTCCATGAGGTAAACAAAAATTTCAATGTTGATTTGTAATATTCCATGGCATTTAATGAACTTACTATTATTAATGAGATTCATCAAAATTTTATACAAAAAAATTATGATTTGAAAATAATAGCCAATATTAATCATATTTAGAATAAAAAATTAATAGATTCACTAATAGAATTTTTTTTTTTTTTTCAAAATAATGAAAGATTTGCCAATATTTTATATATTATTTTGGAGGCAGGTTTCTTAAAGTTTACCCTATTTCTAAGATAGATCCCCTTAAGCATTTTCTATTAAAAGCTTCCCTCACCCGTCATGTTACAAAATGGGTCTTGATTTTAAGTGAATTTGACATTGTCTATAAAGATCACAATGCCATTTAAGGGACAAGTCATTGTAGACCAACTTGCTAAAGCTCCTTGCCCCTAATACACAATGGAAATTGTATTTTGATTGTTCCTTCACACAAAAGGGATCAGGGGCAAAAAAATTTGCTTGTTACACCACAAGGAACCTTATTCCTAAGTCTTATAAAATTTAATTCCCTTTCTCAAAAGACATAGCTGAGTATGAAGGATTAGTAACACAACTCTATCAAGCTATCAGATGGAATATTAAGAGCCTACTTGTCTTTGGAGACTCCATAATGGTCATTAGGCACATCATAGATCAATACCAAACAAAAAATGAAAATTTGTTGCCATATCATTGGATAGTTGAAGATCTTAAACAACACTTCACTAAGATAGTCTTTCAGTAGATACGAAGGACTAGTGACAAAGTAGTAGATGATATGGCCACCATTTCCTCCATGATCGCCATGCTTGAATATAATCCTAAGTTTGAGTTTCTCATTGAAAATATTTTTCTTCCTACTTATGAGAAACTCAAATCAAAGCTGGTGTGTGAAATTGTTGGTCCCAAATCTCCATGGTACTCAAACACTTTTGCCTACCTTCATCACAAAATGATCCCCATAGCCCTTTCCATGAACCAAAGAAAAACCTCCATTTGTTACATTGCCTGATACACTATCCTAGGTGATACACTTTTCTAAAAACACTTAGATGGAACTCTCATCTAATTTCTTAGTTCAAATGAAGCTAGAATGGCATTAGAAGAGGTTCACCAAGCAATTTGTGGTGCTCATTCTAGTGGCTGTATGTTAGCAAAAATGCTCCTAAGAATGGGTTGCTATTGGCTTACTATGGAAGTTGATGCCTATCAATTTGTGAAAAGATGTGTTCCTTGCCAGCAACATGGAGATTTGATACATGCTCCTACCCAAACCTTCAACCCACCATCACACCATGGCCCTTTTCCTATTGGGAATTAGATCTTGTTGATCAAACATATCCAAATTCTACAAATGGCCAAAAGTATATTATTGTCACCACTAAGTACTTTACAAAGTGGGTCAAGGCTATCCCTTTAAGCTACACCACTAGAAAATAGGTTTAAAAGTTTATCTTGAACTACATTATATGTCAATTTGCTATCCCTCAAGACATCATGACTGACAATGTTACTCCTTTCAAAATTTGGGAAGTTGCCACATTATGTAGGATATTTGGAATCATCCAGCATTTTTCCACCAAATTCTTCTTCCAAGGGAATAGCCAAGCTAAAGCCACTAATAAAACCATTTTGAAAATCCTAAAGAAAACAATTGATGCAGCTGGCCATGACTAGCACCTCCAAATTGCTCTTTCCCTTTGGGCCTACTACAACTCCACTCATACACCCATAGGAGCCACCCCATTTTCCCTTGTTTATGGTTCTAAAGTTTTTTTACCCATTGAAATTTAGCTTCATCTTCTCATAATCTCTCTCAAGAATATGATGTCCAAAGAAGAATGCCAAGTTGCTCACTTACAAGAGTAGCAACTCCTTGATGATAGATGCCTCAATGCCATAAATCACCTCCATGTGTATCAAAATTAACTTCAACTCTAGTTTCATAAAAAGGTCAAACCTTAAGAATTTGAGGTGGTTGAACAAGTTTTGTAGCATAACATGAGAAACCTCTAGAACCATAAAAAGAAAGGTAAATTTGAAGCTAATTGTCTTGGTCTATTTATCATTACAACCAAGTATGGTTCTAGGGCATATCAGATTGCCACTTCAGAGGTAGATCTGCTCCTTCATCTTGTAAATATCCAACACCTCAAGAACTTCTATGCTTGAGTTCTATAGTTCCTATATAGCATTGTTAAAGTTCTACAAAAATTCAAAAAAAATCAAAAAATCAAAATTCAAAAAACCTTTGTAAAATGTTTCTGAAGAAATAACTAAAAGGGGAAAAGAATTCCTAAATTATTTTTGTTGATCGATTATCTATAAGGCTCATCTCACTTCACCACATTTCACCGATTTCATCTGATCTTTGTGTAGAAGTCCTATTTGACTTGCACTTTTCATGCATCCAATAAAATACCTCTTATTTGTGAGTCATTCGTTCACTTTCACATTTCAAAAACTTCTAGTTTTCCAAGAACTTTCTCATTGAATGTTTGTCCTACTCCCATTACATTGAGCTTTTTACCACAACAATGACTGCAACCAAACTTTAAAAAATCACCATTTGAGACTAAATGATTTGAGAAAATTGTTCTTTTCATAGCCCTTGCCAATGAAGACTCGTGACAACAACTTAGACAAACAAAATTTCATAGGATGAATCCTTCCTACACATGGCACTACAACCTTTTGTGTTCTTGGCAGGAACTATGTTTTGAATGAGTATTTGGTCATGACATCTCTTTTGGTTGATTTCATCTTTATGTGTTAGTAGTGGCCTTTTATGATCTACCTCAATCTTCCATATCTTGGTATCACCTAAATGGTTGCAACTAACTACACATGTCATTTGTGGTATGATTTGTTTTCATGATTCTTTATTACATCTATGTCAATTTTGAGTTATGGTTGTGTGTTTCTTACTGGGGACAATGACCTATACTGGGCCACCTCTTAGATGGCTCATGGCTCATGCTAACATGTAGTCAAGGCCTCCTGCATCACTATCACCATAGCCCCAGCCTATACCATCTACCTAGCAATATCACACCAGTCACAATGCTCATCCACCTACCTCTAAAAGGTCTCTCTTTGCTCATAAGGTGGCCACCTCCTATCAAAGAATATCTATCTTGGCTAGCTCATTTTACTCTGCTTGCATGGTAAGATTGTTGAAGTCATCAATGTCTAGCCTCACCTGTAGTGTTGCTAAGGCCTGTTTTGCACTATCTTCCCTTGCCCACTCTACCTATATGTCAACCTGTAATCTAACAATCTTTTCCTATGTGCTCACAACCCAGTCACTCTTAGCAACTACCTCTCCCTAGATTTAGGAAACCTTGCCTTGGAGGTTATCCTACTTAGGCATCATAGTATTTTCATCTCTCTATTGAGGTGGCCCCTATACCTATGGCCTTGACTATGGTACCTACTCTAGTGGTGGCCCTATTGGTGTTGACACTTTTTGTTGACAAAATTGTCATCCTAGAGGATGTTATTGTGGTGCCTACCCTAGTAGTGGGCCTATAGCTACCTAACCTCCATCTAATCCAACCACATCTCAACCACCTCATAGACACTTTGTTGGTGGAGGGGCTTCTGGCACTCTTAGTCTCAAGGGTTGATGAGATACCGACCACTATGTATATCAAAGCAAACAAATTTCCACAATCCATGAATATTGAAATAATTTCTGGGGAAGATTGTGTGAGAGTTTTTGTATGAAAAAACTCTCACACAATCTTCCCCAGAAATTATTTCAAAACACTATGTATATGTTGGTGTCATACCTACATCTTCCTGATCCTACCCATGTACACATGTCATTGGTTGCATGCCATGTCATGAAGCATTCATCAATATCAAAGTGGTCCCATTTCCCATAGTCTACCATACTCCCAAGATACCACTAGAAATAGGAACCTATCTACTACATCATCTTGAATCCATCTGAAATATTGCTACACCTAAAGGGCATATACCACATGACAATATGAACCATTTGACTAATCAACTAACAACCTCTCTAAGCATACCACAAATAGAGCTAATCCTTGATGTCATCCTCTCCCCCTACTATTAATATGTCCTACCATTTTTGACCACCTACATATGGTGTCCAATCAAACATGATAATCTCATCTAAGCATCTCCTTTAGAATCATACCAACTTTGTGAATGTGCACTAAATCGGTGGCATGTACCAATATGCATATGGCTAACAAGGTAGTCATATCTCTCATCTCATAATAGGCCATGTCATATGCCTATATAGTCCCATGACTATACCATGAGTAAAGTCAGCCCTGGACCTATGGTCTACTATGTCCTATATGTGCACATATGGAGATCATAATAAAGCTAGGCCAAGATAATGTGACCCTAGTACAAAAATGTTTCATCATCCTATAAATTAGTGCTCAACACTCACATCCATATAATCAAAAAACCATGCCCAACATGGTCTAGTACTATCCTCCATATGATTGAGGCCAAGTACAAAGAAAGTCATGGGAACCCCTAGTCCAATACCTCCCTCCATGTCATCCATGATCACTATATTGGTAGCCTCTATCACCATCACCCAAACCCTCCTACAGATATGGATCTACCTCTTCTAACACATACCCCATGTATCTACTACAGATCAACAGTCTTAATATGTGACATATGTCTAGCAAAGTGACTATGGTCTCTCCTATAGGCAAATGGAAACTAGAAGTCATTATATGTCACTGCTCTATTAGTATTGAGAGCTATGCTAAGTGTGCCCTTAGGTTTGATCACTCATGGAAATTCTCAAGTCCACATAGCCACATGTGGCCTCACTCTACCTCTACAAGTCTCTCCACTAACACCATCATTGGCGGATAGTGCTCCTGTGACCAAAATACCACTATCACCATTTGCAGAATAGACATGTAATAGTTAATTTACCATTTGTTTCTTTCTCTTTTTTCTTATCTAAAAATGGGGCATCATGCTCTATTCCCCCCTTAGTCATCCCCATCACCTGAATCTGTCGATTCATCCAAATTGGCAGAGATGTTAATCCACACATATATGGATTCATGGAGATGACAAACCATAAAGACACCAATCTAGAATCTCTAGCAACTATGCAAATGATAGTTTTCTCACCAATAGCTACTATATCATCATTTGTGGAGATGATAACATGAAAATCATCATCTCGAACTTGTTGTTTCACCTTTTCATTATCTATGTAGATGATAGGATGAATACTGATGTCTTCAAAGATGACAAGATGTATCCTATCATCTCCATGGTGCCACTTTCCCTAATTTGTCATCTGTGAAGACAATGGAGCAAAGAATTTTTGTCTCCTCCTCGACCCTATTTTCCCATTGTTTCCCACATAATAAATAAAATTTTAAAAAATATAATTAAAACTTTGACAAGCTAGGATAGTTGACTTACCAGTGGTCCCATGTCACCTGGTCTCTAGTGTTTCCAAATGTGCTCTCTAAGCTATAGTCTCTTGATCAGATCCATCATTTTCTCTAGTTCTATGCTTTCTAAGTGTGAAAATGACTCTTCCATGTGCCCCTTGAAGGCTTATATAGGCTCTTTGAGGTCCCCATTTGAGCCCATACCCTTTCCTTGGCCATGTCTACCCTTGTTTATCCCTGAGTCATACAAAATATTCATTTATGCCTTTTTCATACTTTCTTTTCTTCAAGGGTCCTTTTCATGAAAACTAACCAAATTTTTTTTTTTGTTCTATTTTCATGAGGGGGCACCCTCCTCCCCTGTCATCACTACAACACAACTCCTAGGACTCCTACCCTCTCTAGGGCAACCTATAATTTCTTTTCTTTGATATAATGTCATCTTGATATCACATCAAAGAGGGGCAAAATGTAGACACTTAAAATCATCCCAAGAACTATATTAATTTATTTAATAGTTCCTTTGACATTATAATTAATTATTTATTAATTATTTATATTTGTCATAGGTTCATTTCCCTAATGTATTTAAATTTAATTTAAATACATCGCCCCTAATGTATTGAATTTATTTAACATATAGTGCTCCATAAAATCCTCTTTTAAATAAATCTCAATTTATTTAATTCCCTCCACTTTATTAAATTATGTAATCTTATGATTAAGTTAAATCTTATTTAATTCAATCATAATCCCATCCTAAAACCTAGCGTACACCCATCACTCTCATCCTTCTAAGCCTACTCATTAATTAATCTCACTTAATTAATCCTAAACAACTTTCTAAACACATCTTAGTCCCTAAGTATTTTCTCATACATGTGTGAGCCACTCAAAATGCAAGAAAGCTAAAATTTTATTATTTTATTCAAAATCTCTTACAAATCTTACACACTTGTCCCCCTTTCCTTTCTCCAAGGTTTCTCACATGTGTGAGCATACCTTGAGCCATCCCTTTCACCAAAAAGGCTTATGTTGACCCTTCCATGGCTTGTCTACTTAGCCCATGTGTCTCCCTTGTGGCACCTATGTGGATGCCACATAGGTGCTACCTCCCTGAGACCACTCTAAAGCCTATAAATAGAGCCCTTGTCTCAAGAATTTCACATCTCACTCATTTACATTGTTATCATGCTAGTGTAATTCTAGCACTCTTTAGTAATTTGATGCATTTTTTCTAACCCTTGGTAGTTTCTAGTTCATTTTCATTTGCATTGTTAACTTAGTTTACTTTATTGCATCCACATTCTTCATCCTTGAATGCTTTGAGCATGGTTGTATCAATAACCATTGTTTGAAGCACTCTCTTCACATCTAGTTAGTTTCAGACACATTGCATTTAATTTCAAATCATAATGGGATTCATTCAATAGTTTTTTTTGGGAGAGCACATCCACATCGCTCCAACTAGAGCACACCAAGAAGGTGCCTTGTGGATGCCCTTGTTGAGTTGCTCCAAAGTTGCATGGGGAGTCTTTTCTTTTAGATGTTTTAGTGTAGTAAAATTCAAGGATAGTTAGTAGTTCTTTGTTTGATTTAAATCTTGATAGATGAATATGATACTAACATTTTCTTGTTTACACATGCTCCCAACAGATTATGTTTTCACATATACACAAAGTAAGAAGACGTAAGGGCATGGGTGCTGGAAGGGTGAACAAGCTATCAAGGCTGAAGTATGTGAAAGCCAAACAAAATGGAGGACTAAAATAGAGATCTATAATCTACAAAATGGAGTTGTAATTTTTTATTAGATCAAGTCTTACTAGTGCTTTCTAATCATTAGCTAGTCATTATAGTCACAAAATTTTCTCCAAGTTTCTCAATGCATTCACCTATCTACATTGCAATAGATCTATTTGTCTTCCATGAAACTTTACCAAAAGAATTAAATGTGTTCTACATATAGAAAAGTAAACAAACAAGTATTGAACCAAACTTTCATTGTATACTATTGGTTTTCCTTATGGCTCCCACATTTTTTGATAAATGTTGTAACTATAACTTGACAAGGTCACAAGTTTGATCCTTATTGACTATTTTGTAGCCTATATCAATAGCAATGCAAGGTACAATGCTCAATTTTCTATATTGAAAGAATTTATGTGCAATTATCCTTACTGCAAAATCAACTAGGGGATCTATGATGGTGTCAATTTCTATTCCTCTCTTATTCCACACTGCCCCTATGTTTTTCTTGATAACATATTTTGCATCACTTATCATGGTCTTAGATGTATCTAGGGTTGGATACCCTATTACCCTTTATATAATCCTCTTAGTAATATTGATAGGTCCATCCTCTAACCACACAGAGTTGTCATGAATCATGCTCAAAAATTTTTTTATCTACATTGTCTTGAAAATATTGGGGAAATCTAGGATATGAGTTAACCCTTTTCTTTGTAAAATCTTATATTCCTCCTTCAATATTCTATTTTCACATAATTTTCCATATAGGTCTCTGATCTCCATATCACCTATGCTACCCACCTTACATGTGTAACAACATCTTACATCTTGAATCATTAAAACTTGTGGTGGTATCATTGATAGTGCACCAGATGGGTCTTGTTTGTATGCAATATTAGGAATTTCTCTAAATTTTGGTTGTCTAATGACATTAATGATTAATTTAACATTTAAAAATTCCTTTCCCTCTTTAACCTCAGTAGTAGAAGAACTAGACACCATACTAATTACCTAGGGTTTGCAAAAATTCAAGCAGTCATGATAAATACTTTCACAAATCTATTGAATGATGTCAAAAAATGGTTGAATCCACTTTGAAAATGCTTGGAATGATCTCCTAAATTTTCCTTAAGGTCTTTATTCTCTCTTCAAATTGTAATGATGTCAAATGAATAAAAAATTGACCATATAGCCCTTAAAACTTTGCAATTAATGCTTAGTGCATGCTTAGCTGTAAGCTTGGCTATAATAGCAATTCCAACTCACTCAATTTCCATGAAATTCCTTCTATGCTAGACAACCAATACAAGCTTAGTCAAGAATATCACCTATGATATCTCCACATCAACTAGATTTCACTTATCTACTTAAGTGAAACTTTTCATACTTAGCAGTAACATGAAAAATTACAACACTTTGCATCTTTCTTCATGCATATATAATCTTTTTAGAACTAAATCATTAGAAATGATGTATGGTATATCATTTAAATATCAGTCCTTCACATACCTCTTGATTTATTAATTAGGAGTCATGTGATCACCTAACTCATTGAGTGAAGTGATCCTATCTAAACTTGATTTACTACAATCTTCCTTCTTCTTCTATATTTTGTTCATCTACACTCTGACATCCTCAACATCTCCCTTTCCTTTTCCTTCATTGAACACACTACTTGGTGCCTTTGACTTTGTTAGTTAATGTCTTCTTATGTGACCAATCTTTAAGAATCTAAACCATGTAGTCTAACTTAACCATCTACTGTAATCACTTTTCAAATGTGTTCTTATACAATTCTTAGGAACATGTCCATACTCTTGACAATAGTGACAACTATACCTAGTCTTATAATCCCAATTATTAGATTTGACATTGTGCTTTAGCTTTATCTATTTGTTTGATGACCACTTGGGTTTGAATCTACACTCATATGCTCTATGTCCATACTTTTGAAAATTATAGAAATATCCTTCAATTCTTTGTGTGCTCATGATCTTGGTTTTGCATTCATGTGCCTGATGTCCCTTCCTATTGCACTTGTGGTAGTGACCTATGAACTTCTTCTTAGGATTTTGATTTGTAGTCTTACTCCTACAAAAATTAGCAGTATGTCCTAATTTTCCACAATTATGATAAGTAGGTTTGGACTTCTTACCTTTTTTTCTTCTTTGTTCACCACTTTTGGATGATTCTCCTTCTTCAATACTTGTGTAACCCAATCTAGTAGTATAGTTGTTGGATCTAGGATATCTCATCAATTTCTCAAAATACTTAATAGCTTCACTAGGTCTATTGAAACTTTCAACAAATTATTTTTCTCTTTTTAGATCATTTCTTAGTTGTTCATTTTGCAACTTTAGTGTTGTGATTTCAATATCTTTTCCATTCAATTCATGATTGACAATCATCATTTTATTCAATGTTTCCATTTTCATGTGACAAATCCTATTCACCTCTGATGTCTTCTCTTCTAGTCTATTGGTTAGTATCCTTTTGTCATCTTCAATCATGATTTTTTCTTCTTTAGCTTCCTTTTTCTATTTTTTCACCTCACATAGCAATACCGATTGGACTTCTTGTTCTACCTTTATATTTCTAACCTCTTCAATTATGGCTCCATTCTTTTCCATTAGATCTATAACTATTACATCAAATTTACTTGTGTTTCCATCGAAAAATAATTTAGTAGTGTGAATCTCTTGGTATTGTGTGTCATTCTCTTCAATGATCACTTCAACTCATATCTTACTTCATTCAACTGATGTAGGGAAAGCTAGATTTCAATCTTTTGGTTTTCAATAGTCTTTCCCAACTTGTATATTTCCATCTTCAAGATCTTTCTTCAAAGATGCAAAGCTTTCCTTTCTAGAGAACTAAGGCTCTAATACCAATTTTTGGAAATAAAATAGGGAAAGTAAACTTTGAGGAGGGGGGGCTAAGGGGGTGAATCATTACTTCAAAACTTGAACCCATAAAATCATTCAGTGAGAAGGTAGAGCTAGGGTGGGGATGACACCCACAAATCTTCACTACTATAGTTGTAAATTGTATCCAATGAAGGTTATAATGTTTGATCATGAGATACGATCTACCCAATGAAAGGTCTCCCTTGTTAAAGGCTAAAAAGATTGTTAGATCTTACCATGTTAAAGGATTTCAACACCCTATTAGAAGTGTTCTTAATTAAAGGAATTCAACGTACAATGAAGTAAAGCATCCTATTAAAGGATTTACAATAGCCAATTAAGACTACTTTTTTAACAGATTTAATTTATTCACCTATTAGAATGTCTTGGCAATGATCCTGTAGTTAACACTTTGGTACTAGATAATAGATCACCTCTTATCTAATGTGTACTTGATCCTCACTAATCAAATGTATCACTTCTATCCTCTAACTCCTTTCCTCTTTTCTTCCTCTAGCTAATTCTTGTAATGTAGCTCTCATTCACAACTCCTTAGCTACCATGAACTCTTTATTTGTGTATGCAAACTTCTCTCTTCATTATTTTGACATTCATAACAAATTTTAGGGTTTTCCCACCTTTAGAAGATCTAGGTGACCTAGGGTTAGGTATAAATCAACAATTGTAATTCATCAATCTAGCCACTCAATTCATCCCTTTAACTAATTGGTTGAATGTACAACATAGGGATTCTCAATTAAGATACATTCTTATCATCTAGGATCACAAAAATATCCTTAAGTTGGATCCAAAATGGTTTACATAGTATTTTGTGCCTTTACAAACAACTATTGTAAAAGTGTCTTATTTGGCATATAAAGTCCCTGATGCTCAGCATCAACTACAACTTCAATGTTGTCACTTTACATCTGAATGACTTGGCACCTACTAACTTCTCAACACTTGAGTGACTTGGCACTAATTTTTCACTCAACACTTATTGAGTAACTCACTTGACATGCACTATCTGACATGTTATGCTTGAAATACATTACTTATTTGGCATGAACTAAGTTCTAACTTGTAAATGACTAAAGTGTATAGACACTCATATGTCAAAACCAATATGAGATCAACATATGATTGAACACCAAATCCAATAAACTAAGACAAAAAATTCAAATTGAGCACCAAATCAACAATAAAACTCTCATGTGCAAATAATTGTGTCAGATATCCATAAAATTTGGGAAGTCTCTCAAGTACTACAGATAGGAGAAAAAATAGTTAGAAAAAATTATAAGGAATTCATCATAGATTAAAAAGAAACAAGGTATATTAATAGATAAAATGCTATAAACATATTTTTACCCTACCTGCTATGCTCCCACAACATCATGAGTATCATTGGGTTCTGATGCTAAAAGTAAAGCTTGCAAAGAAAGTAGTGCAATCTTTAGCATAAGTGTTGGTCTCCACTGATCTTTTAAAATATTTAGGCATGTTGTACCATTTTGACTACTAATATTAGGATGCCTACATCAATGTCATGGTTAAGTGGAAATAGAATGCATGTTAGAACACATTCTTATTATTAGAAATAACATGCTAAAAGTATTCATGATAGTTCACTTTATGGAATATAACATAGAATTATGGCACTGACATTCTTAAATGACCAAAGACCAATAAAATAAAAATGGTCAAGAGGAATTTCTAGTAACCAAAGTTAAATAACTTTTAATAATGCCATGAATTGTCTTTATGTTTCATGTGACTATTTAATGAATTCCCTAGTTTAGTTCTACTATAGACTCATAGAGACAACTAGAAATAGTAGCACATGCAATAGGACAAGAAAATGATTTTAGAAAATATGTATCAAACTTAGGCATGTCATCTAGTGATGCACTAAGATACCAAAAATCTTTCACCAAATCCTATAATAATTTTCTACATATAGAGGAGAGAAGAAATGCAATTAAGAACATCAAACATACTTATAATTCATAATGTGTGTCCATGGAGGAGTAACACTAAAAAATATTCAAAAGATAACGCTTGCTAATAAAAATAATTGAATCAAGAAGTCCATTCAAATTTCCCACAAATGCACAAAGATGACACTCTTTAATAAAATAAAATAAATTAAGAAAGTGTTTACAATCCAAACATTCAAAAGATTCAATGGAAAAAAAAGACTAGGAAGACAACCAAAATGTTGATTGTAGAACATCCAGACATATGATCATTATTAATAAATAAAATTTACATTATAAGATATTATATTCAATTTAATCTAGGTCCCTACCACACTATAAATATCTTAATGAAATGCCAAAAGACTATTGCTATTGTTGAAATGTCTTCTTTGTCTTGTCTTGTGTATTATAACCATTGAACATCTATTGGACCTTAGGCTTCTTCTATATATTTAAAATGGTGCACATCATGGAAAGTGTAGAAAATATGACCTAGATATAATGGTAAGTTTAAATTGTAATCTATTCAAAATTGTACCAATGATTTTGACCATAAATGGTATTTTATCTTGGTTAGATTAATGTTTATGAAATTAGATTAACAAATCATAAATAAATTATAATTTATCCTATTCTAATTAACATGGTGATACCTTTATGTAAATTTCATTATATTCCTTCAATAATTTAGAGTCATGTAGAGTATGACTGATTCAACTTAGATATATTTTTGATAGAGCTCTCTAGATAACTTGTGTTCTGATTGGATTTTGTTGGTTCAATCTGATTAATAGCATTCAACATTCAACACACATGTCTCCACTAATGTAGGGTATAAGGGAAACTACTACCTACAAATTAATAATATTAGTCACATTATAAGATGATAGGAAATTTCCCTCTCATCCAATGAAAAGTGGAGATTATGATACATTAAATGATAAAACACAAGATCAAACAACAACATAGAATTAATTGACAAGTAAGAAAATGACCAAATAAGATTCTTAAAAAATCAAAGAGAATCCTTTCTACCAATTAAAATCCAAAGGAACATAGGAAAATTTAAGAGAATTTTTAAGAAAAGCCTCTAGTTAGAGAGAAGATGCTTGTCACAAACTATCTGTGTTCAAGAGGTGGTGTAGGAATCTCTTCAACTTTTTATTAAAGCTTCTACTTTTTGGAATTTTGTCAAAGGATTAATTTAGAAATATTTTCAAGATACAATGAATGCTATATAAGCTACCTCTATAAACAAACTATCCATGTTGGCTTCAAAGTTTAGTAAACTATCTAATAGAATGTGGGGTCATGACAGCTAGAAAAAGTAAGCAATGAAGACTTTGTTTATGATTAGAGTTTGGATGTAACTAGAATATGAAGTAAGGTGGGTGTCAGAGTTATTACCCTTTCGTGGTTTTACTTAGATGATTTGGCCATATTGACTACTTGGAGTAGAGGTCCCAAGGTCCCACATAATAGGCTAAACTTTGAATAGTCAATAAGTACCCTTCAAGGTACAATTCACCACAACTTGAACCTACTATATAAGGAATGTAATAGGGTTCTTAAATAGGACTCCACACCATTTATTAATTATATATAAGATAACTCCTATACCAAACACTCTTTAACACACTTTTTAGCCTTCTTGGCCTAATAGGGCTACACAAGGCAAATAAAGAGATTTAGACTTAAATAAAATTGGAATCTTCCAAAGTGATTCTTAACTACTCCAATAAGTCCTAGATGATCAATTTTCAATTTTCTTCAAATTGGGATCTATGGCCAATCACCCAACCCTTCAAATTACAACAAAACCATTTCTAGGCCTAATAACAACTAGGTCTTTTTGTACAAGAAAAGTGGCTCAAGTTCCTTAACAATCATCATCAAACCAATTGGAAGATGTGTAGGGCCATGAAAAACAACCAAATATTGGGTCTCAAATCTTCATTGCATACTAGGGCGAAGTTATGATTCATTTACTAGATTTTTGGGTAGTCACATTGAGATGCCTACCCAAGGGTTTAATTGTTTCTACAATTAGAAAAAAATTCCTGGTCTAAGACCCCAAATATCTTAAAACGCATCCTCAAATGAGTATGTGTAGAACCATAGTGTGCCAAAAAGTGGCGATCTAAAAAATTTGTAGGTTTGAAATGCCCTAAAGCATTTTAAATCTATTCCAACTTTTTTCCTGCTCGTCTTGATACCAAACCAAAAAATTAACACCTTTATAAGGCTTAATATATCTTTGGATAGAAACCCTACATTATTAATATTAAAAATGTCCTAAAAGTGTGCTTTTGGCCTATTCTTGTGTGTTTTTTTTTACTTCAAACATGTATCTGACAACTTTTTCCTCACCCAATTTTGATGAAATGAAAACAGTTTCTTAAGAATGTTATTATCTTTCTATAAATGTAAATTTTGTTAAATTATGGGTATAGTAAGTAATTATTTCTTATTTTCTAATGGAGTTATATATAAAGTGTTAATTGAAACACTAATTGAAAAACAACTATAACTTTCAAATGGTACAACATTTTTGAAATCCAAAAGATGCATCACATTCTATACTTATTCTATTATAAGGGAAAAAAAAAAGTAAAATTAAATTTTGGAGAGTTTTGAATTAGTTAAGGTGGTCAGACATGAGAGCTTTTTTTTATTCCAAAAATACTATAGTAGAAAATTCATAATTAACCATTTATTTAGAATAAAAATACTCAAAAATATGGATTACATTCAAGAATGAGTTTACTTCTTATATCTATAATCTTAATAAAAAATAATATCATTTGATTTTGATTAAGGTGATTACAAATACATCTACTTATTTTTGTCTTGAAAATTTTGTACTATTGCATTAAAATTCAAATTTTTGACCAATCAAATTTTAGTTTTTTTAGATAAGGCTTGGTAGTTTAGAAACTAAATTGAATTTGTTAGAGATTCTTCTCTCTCAACTTATTTTATAGAAAGTTCATAAAAGTTGAAAATTGCATGTCAAGTTGACATAACCCTTATTTGCTAAATTTCATTGCCACTTAAGGGCATAGTTTGGTTGACCATGATCCTGCACATACCCAAACCTTCCCTTCCTCCAAGGTTTAGAATTTTTCCGTGGAGGAATCTCCAGCAATGATGATTTTTCTCTCAAAACCCTAGTTAGGGCCTTCAACAGGCAATGGGTGTTCAAAAATTTCTAACTTCCATTTCCCAACACTTCAAGGTATCAAACTAGTTTCATTCTTCATAGAATTCACCAGAGAAAAGTTTGGTATGATTCAGAACCTAAGATAAATCCCTATAAATTTGTAAAACTCAAGAAAACTACTGAAATTAATGAAAACATAGGTATTTTTATTGATAAGAATGTTTCTTTTCTACAATAGGTTCTCCTCTCTCACAAAAAGGTTTCTCAACCTTCTATTACATCCTCCAAGTAGTTTCAACCAACCAAAGTGGTTGTGAATGTTGGATTTCAAAAAGTTTCTCAACTATCTCAAAGTTTTTATATTTGCAAAATGATAATATTGACAACTTTTGACAAAAGTTGTCAAAAAATGCAACTAAGGTTCCAATCTTATGAACACACATCTTACACCCCACTAGAACTTATAGTGATGTTGTAGAATTACTCCAACACTTTCTAAAAAACCCTAATGCAACCTAACTCCTAACTGTCCCAAAATGGCTAAGGTAGACAAACAACATTTATAACAACAACACACTAGTACATGAAGTTATCTAGTTTTATTCATATGTGTTACATTAATTATTCCCAAAGGTAGAGTAGGATTGAATGATTTTGATAAAGAACCTAAATAATCTTTAAAATGCCTACGTTAGAGATTCCATCTAATTTTTCAAGACTAAATGTTTTTGAAGGTTTAGATGTACTTAATCACTTATAATGATCCATAATAAGATAATTCATTGAAGCATTACAAGATCAAATGTTAAAACAAATTGTAATTTAATTCATGGGTCAAGTGTCACAACATTTTTATGATAAATTATTATTAGTGAATCTATTGGGTTGGTGAGTTATGCCACAAAACCTATGGATATGAGATAAATTTGAACAAGATTGTATCCATATAGAAGTGTACCTATATGTGAATGGTTTAATAGTTTATCTTGTAACACTTCACCGAATTAGCTTGACACATAGATTCACTACTAATAATTAGATTAGATCATTGTCATAAACATGAAAAATGTACCTATTTGTAGAGAGGAGAAGAGAAATGGGAATTCCATATATAATTAATACCAAAATGTACATGGTGTTGCAATCAACAAAGGTATTGATTTTTCCATGTCTAACATCAAAAAAATGGGTTCAAAGAAGCACTAAAGAAAACTTTATAACATTCTCATGCACCATGAATAACATAAATTTGATGAATTTCAAAATGATAATATTTAGAAAGAGGTTACCATGAAGATGTTGGAACTAAATGGTAATCTAAGGAAGTCTTTACAAATTAGTAGGTTTCATCAATCAATGGTTACAATCAAACATTAGGAGCATTTTCTAGTAATTTCTATGATTTTGACAAGATTCAACTTTGTGACTAAAGAGGAATAGTGATATTATGTAATTTATATGATCTGGGATTTTGGCTAGCAATCAACATAAATTTTGGAGAGGTTGGTGATTCAGATGTAAGACTTGGAAGAAGAGACATTCTTTGAGATATTAGATAGACCTTATAATTCTTGTTCTTAA
Organism: Cupressus sempervirens; assembly: GCA_028749045.1. Lineage (NCBI taxonomy): Eukaryota > Viridiplantae > Streptophyta > Pinopsida > Cupressales > Cupressaceae > Cupressus > Cupressus sempervirens. Next base: position 600,637,056 of record CM053791.1, on the reverse strand, counting down.
TCCTTCTAATTGATAATTAAGTAGTTGTTTCAATTATTCTCAAATCCTTACAAATTTATTTTTATTCTTCACTAAGATAGGACATGCAATATAGTATATGGGGGTTAGATGTAGAAGAAGGATGGAAGAAACACAAGAGATAGTTTTATATTATAAAGTAAATGTAGTCATTATACTTAAAGTTATTACTAGTGATCTGCGATGTGGGTAGTTGTATGTCAAAGTGTCTCCCATTGTGAATTATGGAAATTTTAAATTATGCAATGGCCATGTATAGATACACAAGATAGAATTAACTAGGATTATATTCAAGTGAGTGAATATATCACCTCTTTCTTTATATTTTACCAAGAAACTATGTTTAGTGAAAAATTCCATTATCATCATGTGAAAATGCATTGACTATATTGGAAAGCCAAATTTTGTCACATAATATGTTGCTCAACACAATATTGGAAGTTAAGATCTCAAAATTTTCTATTCAATTCAATAAAAGATTCCTCTATAATTTATGGTGAGAACTAAACTATAATAGTTTTTGATGAGAGATTAATACATGAAAAAATCAATGTACTTTATAAAAATTGTGAATAATAAAAAATAAATCAAGGTTTGGATAGTGACCTCAAAGTCTGGAATGTCATGAGTATAATGTTTGGGTATGCCAACAATATCCTTAAGCTCATAGAAGTCCTCCATATATGTAATCATGTCCTTTATTGATGGAAGAACTACCTTGCCTAATAATATTTGTGTATCCACTTTGATTGTGACTCAAAGAATGGAAAAGATATGATCTGTAATGAGCCAGAAAATATGGTTATGAAATTTAAGCAGCATGTATGTAGATGACTTCAAGATCATTTTACGGGGATAATGCACACTAAATTTCTCATTAGGGAGAAGAATGGAATCAATCTGGTATTCCCCATAAGTGAACCTATTATAAGGATCATACAATGAACATTCAAATATTTTAGTTTGTACAAACCTTGCATGGAATTCCAAAAAATGAAAGAGATGGAGCTAACAAAGGTGGAAAAATATGTTCATATAATGGTTCTACATGATCATCATCCATAGTAATAATTCCCTTTGTATCAACAAATGAGAAAGAATAAGAATACCTATAAAAAAGAGATATTGTGAGCACAACTATGGGTGTAACTTTAAGTACTCTAAAGAATATCATTAATCATAAACACAATAGACAGAGGACATAATGTACTAACCAAACTATTTGTATTAACAATAAGAGAGTGCATGATGAAAAATTCTTTGGAAGGAACATAGCAACTAGACCAACCTTTCTTTCCTAGTAAAATGTATAATATAGTCTACAATAACAAAGGAACCATCCTAGAAAGCCACAAGTCCATTATCATTAAGAGATTTCACCTAGATCATGAGCAAGAACACATTAGTAGGCTATTTAACATCAAGTATGTTTATTATACATTATATTTATCCATGGTGTTTTAGAGTTATCGTAGAAAAAGGATTTATATTTACATGTTGGTAACTTGTGATATTGCTATCAAGATTTAAATATGTAACATTTTGAGTTAGACTCATTGACCCATTTTTCATGATTAGTGATTCACATGAACCCATATCTTATGAGAATGAATGGAACACTTAGCACTCAATGGATCCAAGTGATGCTTGTAGAGGTGAAGCAATAGATCAAATGAGTGGTAAGTGTTCAATTCATTCTCATAAGACATGGGTTTGTGTGAACCACTACTCATGAAACACAGGTCAATGAGTTTGACTCAAAAAACTACACAATTGAATCCTAAGAGAAATATCAAAATTTTAATTACTTTGGAAAATATCATCTACTTATTAGTCCTAGCAACTCAAATAGCTTCATGTAGTTGAAAATAACCAATGATCTAAAGGTTTTCCAAATGAGACAAATTGCCTACCTTACTCAACTAAGGATAGTCATCAACCTCTATTTAACCAAGTCTTATGGAAAAATGGGAAGCTCTAGTAAATTTTGAGAGTAATGTAGGATCAGCTTTGTCAGTCAGACAAGAAAAATGATTCTTTATCGAAATGAGTAGAATATTTATGCTCCAAATCCAAGTATTCTAATAACTGCAAATCTCCGAATTTTTTTACGAGATCACCTTCTTGAACTTTGCATTTCCTTGCTTCTAAACTCACTAATGACTTATGTCCTAGGAGTTTATGTTCAATATTAGATATGCAAAAGTATTTTAAGATATCAAGAACTCACAAATGTAAGAGATTTGATTGATTTGCAAGCTCAATCAATGTATATCATTTATCAAGTTTAACATTGTCCAAAGTTGAAATTTTATAGAGTTCTTTTGGAAGTCTCTCTATACATATGAATTTATGCATATCAAAAGATAGTAAGTATTTTAGCTCACCTATTGATCTAGGAAAACTTTTCAAACTATTACAATACCCCATGGCCAAAAACATCAAAAAATTGAGCTCACCAATATCCAATGGAAATTTTTTTAGCTTGTTGTAGCCATTCAAAAGTAGATACTACAAGTGTACAAGGCCTCTCATTTTAGGAAGTTCCATTAGGGTCCAAAAAAATTTCATCACTAATTCCTTCATCTACAAACTAGATAGGCATTTTAGTTCTCCAATTGATGGTAAAGAAGTTAGACCATGACACTTGCTAATGTCTAGATGTCTTAGATATTTCAAGTTATTTATAGACTTAGGCAAGATATTTAATCTAAAGAATATAAGTAAAATCATTTTAAAAAAAAATTCAAATGGCAGATCAAGCAACTCTTGTATTTTAATTGATGATAGATCGAGTGTTTCAAGGAGTTCAAGCTTTCCAAGATGGTTGGGAAACACTTTTACACCACAAAAATAGGATAGGTGAAGATTCTTAGGTGAAATTAGCTTGATCATTAGGAACTCCCTTCAGGTCATACATTTTACCTTTTTTTTACCACTGAAAACATTTTTATCACAAGTTGTGATAATAATTCTACCGCCTAGCCCAAACCAATCTTCCCTAGTTTCATTCAATTGTGTAGAGTTATCACCATCATCAAGAATGACATGGCAACATACATATCTTAAATGATCCTTGATGAGAGATTTTCCAAGAGAAACATAATTTACTTAGAATTATACCTTTAGCAAATCTTTCAATACCTAACCTTGCAATTGACTTATGCCATTGACTTGTTGTGATTTGAGGAGTAGATCAAACACAAAACATGTAGCTTCAAATTTGAGGTAACAACTTGTTTTTGTTAATTTATTTGGTTGATGAAGCTGAGATTGTTGTAGATATATGATTTCTAGAGCCCATGATGTTGATATAAAAAGTTGAGATTATTTTGACAATCCCTATACTTGTGGAGACTAGAAAAGGGACCACACTCCTACATATTAACAAAGGTGGTTCAAATCTAGAAACTCAATAACCTACTAGGCATTTGAACCTTGGTGGTGAAAAGAAAAAACCAAGTACTAACAAATGCATGATGGCTAGTTTATTTTAATTTTGGACATGAATAGAAAGAAAATGGAAACCCTCTTCACAACCCTAATTTTCAAAAGAAATGATCCAAATTGATTAAGCACAAGAAGGTATTCAATGCAGAAATGGATCAAGTGATGAAAAATAGGGGGAAAGTGGGGGGTTTATGAGTGATCTTCCTATTATGGGAGAGTATGTACCAAAAACCTAAAATAGGTAAAGGACAAATACTCACCATGAATCTAGAAAGTGATGATGTCTGATGTTTGTATGTTGTTTCTAGAAAATATGCAACTTGTTCCCAACTATAAATGTCAAGACAAAGAAAACCCAGCAATATTGTCCTTTTTCAGGGAGGTTGATCTTGACCCTATTGATGGGGCACAATCTTACCTCGAGGCACAACTATACCCTAAAAATTTGACCTTGACTTGCATTCCTTTGATAAAATTTCTATTCACAAATCTCACAAGTTTGATGAAAAGGGTATCTGAATATACTCTCTAATTTGTTGTTCCATAACTGTATCTAGTAAGAAAAATGGTTTGTTTGTTTATTGGGGGGTTTTTTCTTAGTCAAACCCCAATTTGGTATTAACTTTGAAATATAATTCAAACAATATATACATAAACAAAGTAAATGGAACAATTCAACTTGCTTATGTGGAAATCCTTGTGGATGATTTGAATCCTTCAATCCACAAGTACAACTGCTCCAAATGTATGTAGAATGTATATAGGATGTCTCAAGTAAATTTCATTACATCTTCAATAGAAATCTTGAATGTATCTTTGCATAGAAGAAGGCATGGATGGATGTGGATAGAGAAATCTTCAACAAAAGGCTTCGTAGAGATTGAATCCTTCAATGGCTAACAATAGATCTCCTTGATTAATTGGATTCTTGAACACATGAATTCTTGATATAACTTCACTTCATAAGTTGTAGATAGTGAATGTGCCCATGAAATTATGGATAGCTTATAGATTTTAAATAGTAGATAGAAAGTAGATAGAAAGTAGATGTCAAAATGAGGGAAGAAGGCTTCCTTAGATAGAGATCTAGAGCAAAAATTCCTAGAGAAGGTCAACAAAGGAGTATTAAATTCCATTTATCTTAACCCATAGAAATGGGTCTACATTAAATGTAATTTAAGAGTCTACCATTACAAAACCTAAAATAGCCATCCTAGAAGTGGGAAAAGAATCTTTCTAAAGCTCAAGGTCTCAAAACTCCTAGAAATTGAAAATGGGACCTAGGGTTAGGGATGAGGTCAAACTTTCCCTAGGTAAGGTTTGAGTTCATCCTTGACCTAGGTCAGGGTTGAGGTTGACCTTGACCCAAAGGAAAAACTCCTCAATTTCATAGAGTAGTTTGTCAAAAATAGGCTGGAAATAAAGAGAGAAAAGAAAAATAGGGTGAAAACTACTAGATTCATGCAAAGACCCATTCAAGATTCTTGACATGACCCTAGACCACTTAATTAGAGAGCTAAATTGTCTTAAAATAGAATTTTTTCCATTTTAAGATGATACATTAAGCCCCCACTTTTGTAAGAGTATGGACTTGATGCAAACTCTTGGTAAAGTAGATCATAATGAAAAGATAATCTTATTAAAATCAAAGGAACAAAGAAATCCTCAAGCCCCCAGAGAATCAAGTCTTTGTCAGCTCTAGGATCACAATAAGAGAGACATCTCTAAAAACAAGAGAAAATAAAAAGAGTGTGATTATCTAGCTCAATGAGAACTTATGTCCCATTGTGAACCATACAAGGAAACTATGCAACTAGAAAGATGGAATTGAACCACCTAGTGAATGTGGCTACTCACTAGTCAACCCAACAAATATTCACCCTCAAGAATATTTTATTCTATAAGAGTAAAACTAAAAGAGATCCAATATTAATGACACCTTCGACCTTAAGGGATCAATATTTCAAACTGGAGGGATCAAGAGATCCTAAAATATAAATACATGCTTTAAGAGTTAGTCACTAATTTTAAAAGGGACAAAAGTATCTTGAAAAATAGTATACATGTATTGAAAAGTGTGTGTGCACAATAAGTGAGGAGAGTTTATGCCCCCACAATAAAGGCATTGCTAACACTTTAACATGAGCAATGGCTTTAATAAGAAAATAAACAACACTGATTATGTTTCCACAATGAGATTCCCCCAGATGAAGACAAATCAAGTGAAATAGTACATAGACCTATAGAGAACATAGAAGGGATCTACCTATTGTGAAATTAGTGTGATCATAAGATAATATAAATATGATATTATTGCAAATGAACTAAAATTATTCCCCAAAGAAAGTAGAACTATAATCACAAAGGAAGAATGATCACATATGAAATATGAAGAAGAATCATTTTGGACCATGACATAAAGACCAAAAAGAATCAATGCTACCAAGTTGTGAATCCAAGAAGATTACATAAGGAAACATTTAGGAACAATAACACAAGTACAACATAACATGAAAAAACATATGGAAGAATAGAGATACATATAGAGGAATAATAAAACAGGTCAATTATTTTATCACCTTGCACCAATGAAGCAACAAAGATTTTATAAAGTAATCTAACAACATTTAGCAAACATATTACAAGAGAAGCATAGTACAATTGGAAAACACATAAAAAATACTACCATAAAGAATTAGCCAACCACATGTACCATCTACTCACTCCGTCTCATTTTTTCATCATTTAGGGAAGGTTGGTAACATGCAAGGGGGACTATATCCAACATAGTAGGAATGGTAGCCAGTTCCAAACAAGGATCCTCTTGCAAATCATAATGTTCAATACTAGGTGTAAGTGTTAATTGTGAGGAAAGCATACTAGGTAAATCAAGATCAATGTCAATAGTTTCATATTAATCATTAACATCATTAATATTATCAAGAGTATCTTCATCATCTAGATTAATCAAAATATGATCTAAGATACAAATAGAATTAATAGAATCAAGTAACTTAACATTATTATTAGTAACAAATTCTTCTAACACATCATGCATAGTTGTATTCGAAGAAGATAATGATTTTTTAATAGTATAATTACAAGCTTTATGTTGAGCACAACACTTTTGATGATATTCGTTAGCATAGCAATTATATTTTTCATTACTTGAAGTTTGTTGAGAACTAGGAGGAACAATTATAGGATCCTTCATAGGTTCTATAGGAGGATTAATAGGATTACTAATAGACTGACAACCAATAGGAGAAGCTTGATTAATAGCTACAAAAGCCATAGATAAAGAAGATATGAAAGGTGTAGGCGAAAGACCATGGTTAAGATCCTTAGGAGGTAAGCTTAACTAAAGAATATTTTTCTGCTTATAAACTTGATATGAATGGAAAAGATGATCATGTCAAGTAGGACATGAATTAGGTAAAGAAGGCCAAAAGAAATCAATGGTAGTAGCATCCCTAGGTCTAGAAGTATGGTATAAAATATGATTAACCATCTTCACTTCATCATCATAAACAAACTTAACAAAATTATGAATAGGTGAAGTGACAACATTCATGAAATTTAACCATGGTAAACCAAGGTTAACTTGAAATTGATCAGAAGTAGGAAAACAAGAAAGGTGGTGTTCACAATCTTTGCACAAATTTCAATCGATAAATAAATGACAGGGAGATACAAAGAACTAGGGCCAAAGCCACACCCAACTATTCAAACTACCTATACGAAGTCAACATAGTAGAAATTACAACAAATATAAACCACTTAGGAGATAGAGGAAGTAAAAGAAATCTTTCATTCATATATTCATCCAATGATCAATTACATGCCTAGCTATAAGGCCTTCTAGGTTACGACCATATATCAATTTTGATTACAATATTTCATGATCCAACTTCACATTCTATTTCTTCTCTCTAAGTTTCCCTTAAGACTCTAACTAAAGTCTCTTAAATACATGCATGGCCATAAGTTAGCCTATTTCAAATACAACTAAATAAATTTTCATATTAAATGGTAGGCTAAGCCACAAGTCAACTCACAATGGATATCTAATACTAAATTAAATGCAAAGGTTGGCCTCAATAGGAAATTGCACATAGATAAATCAACAAATAAAGGCTCCATGAAATACTGACACTCACCATCCAAATGAAATTAGCATCTACACAAACTCAACAACCACATGAACTCAACATCCAAAGGATGATGTTGAAACCAAAGAACACTCGATAGCAACTATGAACATGAAATCAACCATGAAGCTTAGAATCCACTAATCACTCACCACCACTAAGAACTCATACAATGTAAGACATTGAAACTCAAGAAAAACTAGGAAAACTAAAAACATGTAGGATAACAGTGCAACCCAGAATGCTCCTACATCAAACAACTAGGGTAGAAAGAAAGGAATCTCTTGAATCATGTACATGTCACAACTTGAGTTGAATACAACTTAGACTAATAAATCCATGTAGCATCTTCACTAGGTCTGTCTTTCCATTTTAACATATACTCATAGTATTCTTTTCCTCTCATTCTCTTACCAACTCTTTGCTCCAATATTTGTTCAACTTCTTCAATATTCTTCTTGGGATAATCATCTAACACATTTGGTTCATCTTCTAACTCAAGATATTTGTATAAATTATAAGAAACATTGAACATAGAAGATATATCTGTGTCATCAGGTAACTCCACTTCATATGCATTACCATTATCAAACTTCTTCAGGATCTTACAATTTCCCAACTTCTTCAATTTTTGCTTACTATATATTCCAATAGGAAATCTTTGTATCTTCAAATGAACCATTGCCTCATCACTAATGTCAAAAAAATATGTCTTCTAGAATTTTTAGCACTCTCCTTATACTTCTAATTTATTTGTTCTATCCTTAATTTTACCTCCTTATACTATGACTCCATAAAATCAATGAATTCTTCCCTTGCAGCATTGCTCTTTTCTTCAGTAGTAGCTTCACTAAAATTTGATAGTCCTCTACACTACATTCCTATAATAATCTCAAAAGGTGTTTTCCATGTACTCCTCTTCACAAAATTATTATATGCAAACTCAGCTTGTGCCAATATCATCTCCCAATTACTTGGCTTATCTCCCACTAAACATTGCAATAAGTTACCCAAGTTTCTATTCACAACCTTTGTCTATCCATCTGTTTGTGGATGGAATGTAAAACTAAACTTTAACTCAGTACCCATCTTATTCCAAAAAGTTTTCCAAAAATAACTAACAAACTTACAATCTTTGTCAAAAATAATACTTCTTGGTAATCCATGCAATCTCAAATCTCTTTGAATAAAATTTCAGCATCATGCTCAACATCTGATGTCTTCTTACATGGTAGGAAATGAAACATCTTAGAAAAATAGATGTATACAAACTAGTCTTTTGAGTTACTCCTTTTGTAACTTGACAAAATCGACAACTCCTTACAAATTTATGAACATCCTTATACATTTATGGCCAATAATACTTATCCTTTAACAAACTCAATGTTTTATAAATTCCAAAATGTCCAAACATTCCACCACCTATGTTTTTCCTTAATCAAATTAACTCTCATAGAACTTCTAGGGATACAAAATTAAATTCCTTTGAAAAACATACCTTCTTGAATGAAATATTCATCATACTTACTTATGTGATCTATTATATTTGGTGCTCTACACTCTCTCTAGGCCTCAGAAAACTTAGGGTTAGTATCATACAACTCTTTCATGTCATCAAAACCAAGAATTTCAACCTTCATTTTTGTCAACAAAGAACATTTTTTGTTCAATGCATCAACTTGGTTAGTAACTCCACTCTTATGCTTAATCACAAAAGTGAAACTCTACAAGTACTCAACCCACTTCATATGTCTCTAATTCAATTTATGTTGACTTCCCAAGTACTATAAAGCTTTATGGTTAGTATACAACACAAATTCCTTAGGAATCAAATAATGTCTACACTTCTTGAAGGCTTGAACTATAGCATAAAATTCTTGATCATATACATAATATTTCCTTCTTGCATCATTCAATTTTTCACTAAAAAAAGAAACCAATTTACCTTCTTCACTCAATACAGCTCCTACTACACTACCACTTGCATCACATTCAACTTGAAACACCTTATTGAAATTAGGAAAAGTGAATACAAAAAACTCAAAAATATTTTGTTTCAAATTATCAAAACTATTATTAGCTCCATGTGTCCACTTGAATTCCTTTTTATCTCCCATCATCGTCTCAATCATAGCATTACAAATAGAAATGAAATTCCTTATAAACTTTTTGTAAAAACTAACCAAACCATGAAATGATCTTACTTCACCTACATTCTCAGGTGCATGTCATTCCAAAATTTCTTTTACCTTCTCAGGATCCATCTTTAAACCATTAGGTAAAATCACAAATCTCAAATACACAATCACTTCTTGCATAAAATAACACTTTTTTAGATTAATCATCAACTTTTCCAATGTCAATCTCTGCAATATTTTTCTAATATGATCAAGATGTTCTTCCTTAGTTTTATTGAATATCAAAATTTCATAAAAATAAACGATCACAAACTCACCAAAGAATCTTTTCAGAACTTCATTTATCAACCTCATGAAAGTACTAGGTGAATTAGTCAAATGAAAAGGCATAACCAACTATTCATACAAACCATCTTTTGTCTTAAAAGTAGACTTCCATTTCTCATGTTCTCTAATTCTGATATGATGATAGCCACTCTTCAAATCAATCTTGGTAAAATACTTTTCTCCACTCAAACAATCCATTATGTCATCCATCCTTGACATGGGAAACCTATATTTCATTGTGATTTTGGTAATAGCTCTGGAATAAGTAGATATTGTTTATTATCTATTCTTCTTAGGTGCTAATACAATAGGTACAACACATGGACTCAAACTTTTTCTTATCAAACCTTTCTTCAAAAACTCATGCACTTGTCTGTTATGTTCTTCATTCACTGTATGTGTATATCTATATGGTTCTTTGTTCATAAAACTAGTTCCAAAAATCAGATCCATACAATGACTTATACTTCTCATTGGAGGTAAAACATTAGGTATATTTTTAACAATAATCTCCTTATACTCATTTAGTAATTCTATGATTTCTATTGGCACTCGATTAACACTATTTTATGACACTCAGTTGCTATTGACACAACTTAGTCTCCTTGGAATTATAGCACTAGTACATTTGAGGTCATATCTTCTTTATCTATAGCTTCTACAGCTATTAATCAAGCTTCTCCTATTGTTTTTTAGTCTATTAGTAATCCTATTAATCCTCCTATAGATCATATGATCATCTAAAAATTGTGTCACTCTAAGCTCTAAATTGTTTCCTCTTGATTGATCATCTCATAACTATTGAATGAGAGCTTTGGGATAAGCTATAGGAATCCATCAAAGCATAAAGGATTTTGTCAAATGATGTAGATGAAGTAGTAGCATTTTCCTTGGGAGACATGCTTGCAAAATGGAAGCATAGATAATTCATGTGAACTATTTGATAGGATGCCTAAATGTAATGTGGTCATCAAAAGCCATGGTTGTTAGATATGCACAAAATAGATATATTTAGAGAATATATTTGTTTAAGTTGTAGGAAGGAAATTTTAATCCTACAACATCAAGATATTGAACCAAACTATAACAAGAATTGACTCCATAGCTTAACCTACCAACATACATAAAGGTAAGTTTGTTGAGAAATTAGGTAGTTGAAACATCTCAAGATCTGCTAGTGACATCATCTATAAGATATTATGTATTTGAATTGATGTTCTCAAATAATGATGCACAATGCACCAATATGGAAAATTTAGAATAACAACCCTTGTAATACAGGAAATTTTGGATGCAGCAAGTGAATTTGATAAAACTACAACATAAAACACTACAAATACCAAGCCACATTGGTTTGAATTAAATAGACCACTCTACATCATTGTCAAAAAAAATACTGAAAAGAACAAAATCAGTAAACTCTACAAAGAACCTAGGCAACAAAAAAAGAAATTATACACTATCAATACAAGATATAAAGGACATCTTTTAGGTTCAGATCATCAAACAAAAAAAAAATGATCAATTTGTTATAGTAATGCGCCTATTAACACTCTAAACAAGGAATTACAGGTCTAGAGGATGTATGAGGCTCTTCTAATTTTTCCCATTAATGTGTTTGGAAAGAATAACTTCCATTGAAATGGTGTATCCCAATCTTTGCAAGCATAGCACAGTACTCTATTTCTAATCTATGAAGAGGAGGGTAGTTGTTTGCAATTATAATAAGCTTTCCTACAAACTAGTAAAACATACAGTGGTTAGTAACCTATCATTTACAAAAAAAAGTGTACTTAGAAGCCATACTCATTACATCTAAATATCCCATTCTCTTCAACATTTGTACATGCACAAACATAAATGTAAATCCCATGAACCATAAGTTCTCTACACTCACCACATAGCTCCTAAGATTTCAAAGTACTTAATATTTAATTCATCTTTCAAAGTACTTAACACCATAGCTTCCATAGCCACTAGATTACATCCTACACATGATTAGCATAAAATTCATTTTGAGAAATTCATATCCCTAAAACAATTTTGAGACTAAAGAAATTTATATATTTGAACATGATTTCTTTAAAAAAAATGTTGGAACATGAATAAAATAAAGCTATAAGATAAAATCTTAGTATAACCCATGTTGAAAATGTTGAAAATTTTGTGTGCCGAAGAATACTCACAGCAATGGAACCCTTGAAAAATTTACACGTATTTGATGTCCTAGCTATAAAAAAAAAAATTGGAACAATGGATCCATATAAATAATAATACATGAATGTAGAGAGCTTGCCAAGTCATGGACTAGATCAAAATTTCCCTAGCCAAAAGGAATCATCACTTTCCCAATCAAAAATATCCTCATTTCCATCTCCACTTTGATTAAATAAACCTTGCAATATAGAGCCTATCTACTCTATATCAAAGCAATCAATGAAATTAGATGTGGTTTGTGCTTCAACCTCCACTTCTTCACATCTCAATCCCAATGTAGAAGCTATTAAATTGTTCTTCTCAATATCACTACATCTCTCTTGATTAGCCATATCATGCCAACCAATCTATGGAATACATTCAATGGATTTTGTAGCGAATGGCATTGCTGAAACATTGAAAGAAGGAGCTTCATGAAATGGTTTATATCCAACAATGAAAAATTCATCAACACCAATGTTAGTTGGATATAAATTTTGGTTGTTGGAAATAAAATCTCCATTAAAGTGAGGTGGGCTTAACATATTGTTTTGAGAAGTGAAGATAACTTGATTACACCTTTGTCTATAAAGAAGATCTTGTGGAGTGCATTCTCTTTTAACACAACTTGTCCCCTCATGTTCTCAATATCCAATTAGGGTTTGGTGGAATGAGTTCATATTCTTTTCCTTGTTGTGGGAAGAAGTATGAGTGTATGTACGAGCACCCATAGTAAATTCTTGTGTACAGATGTGACAAAGAAAGTGAAGCCAAATTGATTTGTAGTGCTATTAATTGTTGAGGTAGTAGAATGTGCAACTATCACAAGTATTGAAAAAAGGGTAGAGAGGAGGTTTGGAACATTTGAAGCATTGAAAAAGACATGGTCACCTGGGCATGTCCAAGGGCTATTTGGAGGAAGAAGAGATTCTTGGCATATGTTATCAATGGACTCTAACATCCACCATGCATGGTGCAGGTCACCCTAGCAAGAACATGAGAGGAGAGCCATTTAGACTCATGAAGATCAAAGTGATCTTGAAAGGTTAAGAGTTAAATGTAATCAGATCTATGATCCATCTTTGTATTTGATGTTTTGATGTAATGAAGCCTAAAACTATAAAGGAAATGTAATAGAGGTAAATGGTATTGAAAGATTAAAACGCACCTAAGGGGTTATTAAGGGTCATTTTGTTAATCCTAGCCTAGTTATGGGATTTAAAGACCTATATGGTATTGGAACAATGTAATATGGTCTTTAAAAGCCATTAAATATTGTAAAAGCACTTAAAGTGCTCAAAAGTTGTACTTTGCATTGTTGGAAATTTAGGTCTAGTAAGGCTTGTAAGGGGTTTAGCTATCTTTAGATGGGTTAGTGAAGTTATAAAACCTTTGAAAAGGTTAGTGAATTATATTAAAGGAATATATGACTATAAGTTGTCAAAGTTGACACTTTGTGTCATCTTAGACAAAAAAATTTAATTTATAACTAATTGGTAATAGTCAGATAACTAACTATTATAGTTAGATAACAATGGTTATTGGCCTTGTTTCGCTATTTAGTGGAAGGTGGTCAAGTTTTAGAGGAAATGGAGAGTTGGTGTTTGGAATAATAAGACATGTAATAGATTCTGGAAGCAATAAAAACAAGATTTTTCTCTATTAACTAGTCATTGTTCCTCGGGTATAGTCATAACTAATACCTTTGAAATGATAGTTGAGTTTGGCTCTCGATTGATCATGATGTAGGAATATTAAGGATGTTGTGTCCTATTATTTGCATGCATTTTCTTCCTTATTTCATAGTTTTTAGGTTCAAATAATTGGGCTAGTGTTTGTAAGACAGTGATTGGCAGAGCACAGTCGGATTTAGATTTGAAGTTTTCTACAATGTGGCAACTCTTCCACCCTCTGTGATCTATGTGATTGGTGGAAGATTTCCAAAATATTGTACATACTTGTATATTATTTTTTTTTCTATAGGAGAATAGAGAATCTTGGTGGAGAAGTAGTGTTGAGTGTTTATTTGTTGATTGTGAAAGAGCCAATGTGAGCACCAGTCAACATGAATGAGCTTTCCTTCAAGGATAATAATATTTGGTGAAGGCATATGAATGGGGAGGAAAATTATGAAGTGTTGGTGCAATCCTTTTGTTTTGGTGATTTTAAAGGTCTCATTGAACATGCCCTAGTTTAGTGAGTCCCCTAGAACCAAGGGTTTGGCAGCAAATGAATTGGATGACAAATAGAACCTTGGAGATTTAAAAATATCTTGTTTTATGAGCCCTATAAATAATGTTTCAATTTTTGGGGACAAGAGGATAATTGGATCTATGAGTTTCTTTGAAAATGGGAGAGAAGTTGACCTTGTTTAGTGTCACTAGGGGTATTGGATCTTGGGTATGGTCCAAAAGAGTTGATATTGAAACTTAGGGAGGATGTATATATCCCAAAAGGGTATCTTTATTAGGTTCTATTTTCTATAGTTTTTTGGAAAATATTGGAGAAAAATCCAAATTAGTGACTAGTGAGGGCTATTAGCTTCAAGGGCTAGATATGAATGTTGGGTAAGAGATTAGTTGTCTAGAATGAATGGATGGATGGGACATAGTGTAAAGGCCATGAGGAGATGATTCATGAAGGAAGAATGAAGGTTGAAGCCTTGGAAGAAGTTATGGTGTTTGGGAAGCACTAAGTGTACTTGGGGTAGCCTGGAAGGTAAGTCCTTGAGGGGACATTGGACTAAAGAGTTGTCACTAAATGAATGGATTTGCTATCTGATATGAGGAAGATGGATAACACACACCACCTCTACATCAATGTAACTCCTAAGTTGACCATTCTAGCCACTATTGTACCAATAAACTACATTTAAGAAAACAAGTGTGTTAGGATGCCATTATTGCAATGGAATAGTTCATCAAAATTATGACTTTTGGTATCATCAATTTAAGATGGCTTATGAAGATTGATATCCTATCATTGTATGATGGAAGTGTGAAAATAATAGACACTAATACATTTGGTACCAAATTGCAATGTTAGTGTCATTGCAGTTTTTTCGTCGCAACCTTGTCGTCGTCACAATTGCGATGGTCTACCATCGCAATTGTGACGACAAAAAGGTTGTGATGAAAAAATTGCAACAGCTCTGCCGTTGTAATTTGGTACCAAATGTATTAGTGAGAGAAGAGGTTTAAATAGTTGTATATGTATCAAACACATTAACATTAAGCTTCACGTTAGTAATATTTGTTTACAAATTTGAGTGATACCACCCTATGATCCAAGGGATTTTAAAAATCAACTTTAAACTCTTAATCACTTATAATCCTCTCAAATGATAACTTTAAACTCTTACATCAGAGATATTTTTTAACAAATTTGAGTGATTCCCCATGATCTAGGGAGCTCAATAAGTAACTTTAAACTCTTACATCAGAGATATTTTCTAACAAATTTAAGTGGTATCCTATGGGATATCAAACAAAAACCTTTTACTCTTAACCACCTCTGATCCTTTCAAACAATAACTTCAAACTCTGACATCAGAGATATTTAAAAAATAAAATTGAATGACCATTAAATTAGTGATAATTTGTTGTGTATCTTGTGAAAAACATATTGCTTCTAGTTCTAAGTTGATATACAAACATATATAATGAATCCAGAAAGGAGGGGGTATTACAAAATGTACCTACACAAGAAACATGGAGTGAGGTGGGATTTTCATATAATGTCCCAACTTGAAGTCCAATAAAAATGAAACTACTTGACTCATGCTCATGTACCCATATACCTTGAAGCACACATTTGCAATGGGCTTTCCAGGAAGAATGTATCCCGTTATGTACTTTATTATTATGTTAAGCCCTGGTATCTACACATTAACTAAAATTAGAATATTCCATGAATTGAATTAGCAAGCATAATTATTTTTCATCAATATGTTCCAATTTTACCTGATTAGTGGTGGTAGTAATAACACTGATGGACAAAGTGAAAAGGGATGCTAAAGCACAAGCTAGGATTAGACCCCACCATGGAAGCTACACCTATTCCTTGTAAAACTCACACAGTACAAATGAAATAGCCAAAGTAGTTGCAAGGAGAGTATAGAACCACCATTGTGGGATATCTTCATATTTGTGCATCAATTTAATATGGATATCAGGTGGACTACTTCTAGATGCTATGGCTGTTTGCCATATTTCCCTAAAGAGAGGACATCAAAATAGCACAAAATTTTTTTTGTGTAAAAAAAAAAAAAGTAAAATAATGAGCACCCTTCAAACACAATCAAAACTCTAGCCTCTTTACCAATACCCTACCTTTCATAGAAGACATAAACATGTGTGATTGTGGAAGCTATGGTGTTAAGTACTTTGAAATCTTAGGAGCTATGTGGTGAGTATTGAGAACTTATGGTTCATGGGATTTACATTTATGTTTGTACATGTCCAGATGTTGAAGATAATGGGATATTTAGATGTAATGAGTATGGCTTCTAAGTACACTTCTCTTGTAAATGATAGGTTACTAACCACTATATGTTTTATTGGTTTGCAAGAAAGCTTATTATAATTGCAAACAACTACCCTCCTCTTTGTAGATCATAAATAGAGTACTATGCTTTGCTTGTAAAGATTGGGGTACATCATTTCAATGGAAGTAAGTTATTCTTTCTAAACACATTAATGGGAAAAATTAGAAGAGCCTCATACATCCTTTGGACCTGTAATGCCTTGTTTAGAGTGGTAATAGGCACATTACTATAACAAATTGATCATTTTTTTAGAAATCATTTAAGCACTGATATGATAGTTCATTGTTCATCAACTTTTAGAAATACCTCTCCGCCTCTCTCCATGTCTCTCTATGTGTAGGTATATATATATGTATGTATGTATGTATGTATGCATGGTGTCTATATGCATGTGTTTGTGTGTATGCAAGCTTTTGTAGACATCATTTAAGCACTGATATGCTACTTCACTATACATCAACTTTTAGAAATACATTACAAAATATAGAAAAATAAGGTTTTACTAGTTCTAGTGAGCATAGATGAGGATGTTTGCATGGTCCTTTGTCAACAATGCACCAGGCAATACTAGATCGGCAACCAAAGGAGGAGTTCGCACTTCATCATGAGCTAAAGAATATAGTGTTGTTAGCAAAGACATTTTTAATGGAAAAAATTCAAATGGGAGACCAGCTAGAAGCATCCACAAAAAAAGTTAAGTGTTATAATATTGATGAAAACAAAAAAACAAACTATTATTTACATGAAGGTTGTGCGCGACAATCCTCACCATATTCACCATGTAATGTCACAACTAGCACATATGTTTATACAAAAACACAAAATTAGAGATCATGATCTATAAGATACTATAAAATATTAACATCTATTGAATTTCTATTATTGCTTTAGTCAAATTACTACTTACCTTCGAAGATTGGATTCTACAGTCCAATTCTTTTTTCAGTGCCTCTTTCTCCTCACTTCCATCACCCTTGATGATAATGTTAACAAGTTCATCAGTGTATCTTTGTTTAATTTTCGGGGTGATATACACAAGTTCAGCACTAAGGGCGATGCCATGTAGAAATGATACTCATATTTCAAATTGCATTTGATCAGTGGTCATTCTAGCTTTTTCCTATCATTTGTGACATAAAATATTAGTAAAATTTCATCAAAATAACTCCAAAGCCATAAAGAAAATAACATAATAATATGAAATTTCTTTCTATATTAACATTAAAATTTACAATAATTAATGTTTACCTCCATTGAAGGTGTTTGAGACAGTGCATGCATGTCACCCTATGAAAAAAATTAGTAAGTCTTAGAAAGTAGTAGCAAAATTAAAGTAATAGACTTACCAAAAATAAATATTAATAATAAAGTAGATTTTATATGTAAATAATTTTTCTTAAGTTAGCCAAAAATTTGGTGTAACTAATGTTTATATCTAAAAAAATATTTGACATGTTCTACTTAATGTTTATATCTGCACGTATGGTTTGGAAAGAAGAATTTGGTCGTACATGACCCCATCATAGTTGAAATTGATCCTACCTAGACATTTCATTGATCATCATGATCTTCATCCATGGCATCATCATCATCATCATCACCATCATCATCACCATCACCATCTTCATTGCCATCATTATCATCTTCATCACCATCATCATCATGACCATCATCTCCATGATCATCACCATCTTCATCACCATGATCATGATTATCATTAGCATCATCATCATCATTATCACCATTATCATCAGCATGACCAAAATCATGACCATTTTCTTCTTCTTCATCATTGGGTAACTATTGTTCCTAATAATCATTTACTTCATCTTGTGCTTCTTCAATATCTTCTTCTTCCATCACATTATACTTTACCAACCTTCCTCTTGGGTCATGTCTAACAAAAAATGACCAACCTGGCTTGTGTGGAACACCAAAGTAAAACACTTGCTCACATTGGTTTGGAAGAACATAGGGCTCATCTTTGACTAGCTCAAATGAAATTGTATTAATCATAGTAAATCCACTATCATGTTCAATAATAGTCCTATCATGATCATTACAATTTAGTCATAACCTAAACTATTTGACAAAAAATAGAACTATTTTGAATGAAGTAAAGTCACACTCAAGTATATCATCCAAAATGCCATAGTATTGATTTTTAGATTGTTAAGGATGTATGTCAGTTCTACATGAAATATTGGTGACTCTAAAGACAACACTTATCCCAGAATCACATGTTTTCTTCATTTCATCTAACTTTTTTATGCAAAATTTCTAGCCATGGGAGTACATAGCTTTGTGGTGTTTGACCTACAATTATTCAAACATGTCAAGATTATTTGCATCAATTTGTGACTTAATATTAAACTTATGTCTCATGGTTAGTAATCTTATGTGCACCTTTGTATCTCTTAAGCCACATATTAGATCAAGTACCATTGGTGTAACATTGGGATCTCCATTACGATGAGCTTCTTTAACCGACAATGCAACACCATCCCATGTTAATGAGCAACCATTTTCTTGAGACTATTCAATCCATACCATCATCCAATCAAGATTGTTTGTAATATACAAATGTAGTGCATCCCACTCATGACCAACTATAAAGAAGATATTTACACCAGTTAGAAACAATTTATATATATATTGATAATGAATAAGAATTATTAAACTACAAAAAAGAAAACTTATAATTACATCTCACCCTCCTCAATCTACCTTTCCCCGTCAACTACTTGCCTTCAAATTTTTCATTAGAGTTGGGATCCCAAATGCAATCTACATAGATATCTACTACAAATTTTGGAAGATATTCACTAATGTATACCATGGTCTACTATACTATATACCCCTCTATCATAAAACCCATAGGACATGCTCTTTGCCGAATCAAGCCTTTCATAAATTTCAAGTGCCTCTCAACCATCCACATTGACCTAGTTTGTACAGGTCCACACAATTCAATCTCCTCAACTTGATGTATGAGGTAGTGTTCCTGAGCATTGAAAAAGTTTGGAGGTAAACACTTTTTCATTTCACACATAAGCTATGGAATTTTTCTCTTCCAATATTTTATATATTTTTTTTATCAATTTCTTTAGATGATAACCACCTAAAAGAGATTCAACATGAAAAAATACATAAATAAGATTCCAAATAAAATTATACAATAGATTTCAAATAAAAAGCTACAAATCTAAGAAAAAACACTTCTCACCTCGTGTATTTTCCAAGATCATATATAACTTGTTTAATATTGTTGTCAAACTAGTGTGGAAGGGATAGAGGTAGGACATACTGTAATCATTAAAAAATGATCATTTCAATATATTATTAAATAATTAAATAGGTAGTACATTCAATTTTACAATTATACTATAAATAGAGAACATGACTTAATTTGAAAAAGGTATGCCAATCATGTGTTTTCAACCCTAGCCCAAAATCACCTTTCTTTGATAGAAGAGTGCCTTTATTTGTAGCAAATCTTGTCAAAAATTTTACTTTTTTTATGACTTCTTTTATTGCATCACTTTGTTTCTCCATTAATAACCAAGGAAGGACACTTGTATTTATGCAGTTTGCATTGCTATTTGATTCAATGAAAGCTTTTAGTGCATGATTGGATTCATGAATGTTAGTACAATTTTTTGCAATTTGTTCTCTATCATGCCTTCCATCCAAAATTTTCCATAGTTTCTCTATTACATTCTTTCCAATATGCATAGCATCAAATAAATGCATGATTGATAGATCATTGTAGTATGGTAACCTACTAAATTGAGTAAGACAACTTTTCATTCCTCTAGGAAGTTGGTCATTGATGCCTTAATGACCTTCATGAACATAAATTACAACATTAGTAAATATAAGACAATATCAAAATAAAAATTTTTAACTTTAGACAACAAATTGGACATTACCTCGATGATTTAGTCGATCATATTTCAACTTCCATAGATGAGGTGACATTCTTCATGGCCTTGATGATGTCTCCTCTTTCCCATTGAAAAGATGTTTTCCAAAAATTCGATACCTATGATTATTATCAAGAAAGTGCATAAACTCATAACACCTCCTTTTCTAAACTTCTTGAATGATGAGATTTCATCTTCAAACCACAAACTAGACATGCAAATTTTTCCTTTGTCTGAAGACCTAAAAAATCATGTACAATTATCATGTGCAACTTAAGCATATGATAGTAATGTGTAAGCACTATAAAAAATCAAAAATATGTGATCTTAACAATATAACATACCACAAAAATAATTTAGCCCAGGGGCATTATGTAATGTCCATACAAGCATTGCATGGAATTGAAATTGTTGATGTCCTATCAGTCTAAAGATGTCATACATAGTGATGCCATTCTATAACTTCAACAACTCATCAATTAGGGGCTCAAAATACACATTCATATCTTTGACTTGGTACTTACCTAGTAATTGAATGAACATAAATATTACATAATTATTATGACCATTTTCATGCACTATTTATAAATTAGTTTAGATAACTATAAAATGAAAAAAATACCTAGCACAATCATTGACAACATTATGTGCTCCCTCTTTATGGACATCCAAGGAGGAATGCTATTATTAATAATAAAACTAGGCCACACTAAGTAAAACAAATCTCATATCTCCATATGGATTGACACCATCCGCTGCCAATGAAAGCTTCAGATTACAATGTTCTTCTTTAAAGTGTGACTATGTTTCTTCTATCTCTTTAAATGCACAACCATTAGTAGGCATTCACAGAATATCATCTTGACCTCTATTGTGTGCATGGTAATCCGTAAATTGTGCCAAGCTAGCACACTTTAATAATTGTTGAAGATGTGGAATAATGGGAATGTACCAAAGAACATTGTGAGTAACCTTTTTTGTCATTTAATCTAACTGATATCTACTAATATGATAATCAAGACATTTTGTAGCAAATTCATGTTGTTTATGATATAGAATGTGATCATTGGGACATGCATGTATTGTCTAATACTTCATTCCAATCTAATTCATAATGTTAGATAATTCTCGGTATGAACAAGGAAAAATGTTTGATGGTGGTAACAAAAAATCACTAATCAACCTACAACAACAAATATGCTTGGTTAATATAATGAATAGTAATTGTATGCTAACATTGAAGATGAAAAAATTCCATACCTTAGCATATATGACATTACTACACTCGATATACCATTCATAACCTTTAAGTTCACCAACAACACTATAGCCAAGAGTAGAGTTAGTTGGGAGCCTTCATATAAGGGTTTGTGTGCCTTCTCAAGTAAAGGTATATCAAGATAAGCTTCATCATCATTATCAAATTCATTAGTACCATCATTGTGAGCCTCTTCATCACCTACCCTAATACCATCTTCTTCAATCTTGTCTTCTGGCATATTATCATCTTCTTCCATGGGAGTGTTATCCTCGGCTTCGATATTCACACCTCTATGTTCCTCTAGTAGGAAATCCACATTCAACAATGGATGAAAATCATGGCCCCCTTCAATGTGACCATGTTATCTACAATGACTCTAGGTTGTTGTGATTAGAATTCTTCAATTCTTTAAGCCCTTACACTTTTTGAAAGGATAATAACATTTATCAAATTTTCTTTGAAGCTGAGCCTAGAATGCAATTATTGCCTCATTATTTTGTTATGGGTTTATATTATCAGGTATGCTCTTTCTTCACATGAAAATATATATGCAAATAAATTGGACATGTTGTAGTTAATTTTTATATTTGCACATGTGGAAATTGTTGATTAATATTTTCAAATGTAACTAAAATGATCCTATTATTTTTAGAAGGCCTAGATGTTTGCAAAATGTGGAGTTATAGACAATGTATCTTAATTATTTGCAAAATGCTTCAAAGAGATGTCACAAAGTGAAAGTTACTTAGGTGTTATTAGCAACATGCCTTGACTAATCTTGATATCAATGACTAATGTGATTAATGCATCAACTAATGAAGATGATTAAAAGATCAAAACATATTAATGTATATCAATGTTTTTCTCAAGGAAATATATGCTCTTCAATAAGATATAAAAGGAAATATGAATTAGATGTGATCTATGTGTGCTCTAGATAGATGGACATTGTCACAAGGGAAACTAGTCATAAGGGGAACTATTCATGCTTGTAATTTCACAAGCCTCATCATAACATATGAATATTTCTATTTGCTTTATTCTCTGATTTAACTGCAGAAGCACTTTGACCAATGTATCACAATGGGTTACCTACGTTGGGCTTTTACAGTATGTGATGTCCCCATACTTAAACCAATAATACTAAATTAATTGTGCACTTTGTGATCAAGGGGTGGTAGTCCTTGAAAAACAATAGAAGTAGAAGTTAGAATAATTAAAGTACCTACACATATATGTTAGTGGAAGAATAAGATGTGGAATATCATGAAGTCCTAAAAATAAGATAGTTTCCCTAATTACATTAGGAAGAATAAGGGTTAGTTCTATTTGATGATCACTTTCAAGAAGGATGGTGAACATTCTATACATCTTCATTTTCATCAGCATCAAACACTCTATGTTGTATGGGTAAACCATTGAAAAGGGTAGTTAGCATGACATCTTCAAACTAGTCATCATGTAGATTTTAAAGCAATAACCATCACAATATTATCCATGATCAAATGGAAAAGGATCCTCAACATAACATCTAGTATTGAACAATCATTCCTAGATGAAGGAAAGTACTCATATTAGAGAATCACAACTATGGATAAATCATCATTTGGAACAATTTTCACTAGTAGCTAAGATATCAATCTGCATCATACATGGAAGAAGTTGAAGAGAAGTCAATCAGGAAACTCCAATATAAAAGTAGGTATATTTGCACCAATCAGGAACTAGAAAAATGGTAAATAATTTTTTTCATGGTCTCAAGGAAAACAAAGACTACTTGACAATAGCAAGAGACAACACAAATTACTTAGAAATAGTTTATCACAATGAAAAACATATTTTTCCCATCATAACACTAGCAGTGCTCTACTATCTCATTTTTGGTAATAGAGACCAGCACAGACATCAATATAAACCCAAGGTTTATACTAAACAAATGCAAGGAATGTAGTGAACTCTAGCCAAAGTGCACTCAAATATTCAGGCTTCCTTGGTATGTAGCAATTAATTTTTTTTATTCAGTTTGATCATTTTCTGATTTGTTAGAGGATTCATGTGTAGAAATATATATAATAAAATATGCAGGTTTCTATGCCAAACTAACTCCAATGTTGAAAAATATCTAATAATTGGGATTTAAACTAAGCAAGAAGATAACTGAGATAAAGAAGCAAATATATTGGCCTGGTATTTATTTATTGTAGCACAAATAAATTCTTTACAAGCATGCACAAGTATGAAACTAGCTCAAAGATTCAACAATTACATTGATAAGAATATGAAATATGGAAACATGTTGTGTTGTCCATTTATTGGTTGATGGACAAGACCACAATACACCTATAGAGGGACCAAAATAGACCAAGCAAAACAAGGAGATTTCTTATTTCTCCTCTCAATAAATTGGCCAACACAAATAAAGAGGTTTAAACATCATAGAAGTCAAGGCAGCTGATGCAAGGAAAAGCCATTGATTATCCTCAAACTCCACATTAATAAAGTAATCTCTAGTAGTTAATCATCCAAATCTAAGTCCCTAGCCTCAAGGCTAGCAAAGAAGTGCTTATGCAATCAAATAGGGATATCATTTTAATTGTAGAGTAATTGGAGTCTTACCTATTATAGAAAAAGATAAAGTTCCATATTTTATGTTATTTGATGGATCTTGTTGAAGCGTAGGTTAGGTCTAAGGATTTTCTTCATTGTGTATGATGAAATCTATTTCTAATTTTTGTTTTAAACTGGTGTAGACATTCCTCATACATAGGATGATGATTCAAAGAAAAAATCTTAACACAAACTACATTGTTATGGAATTTAAAGAGCCTATTTTCTACATACATTCAATGGAGTTGTGATAGATACCCATCAAAATCTGAAAAAAAATACATCTAAACTTGTGGAATTAATATATATGTTGATACTAACAAAATTTCCTAACAAATTTACAAATACTTACATGTGTCACATTTTAATATTACTTGAGAACATAATGTTTCCCATCAAAATAATCAATACAATTTTTCCCATACACTTGCATAGGCTTAAAGATGACAAATGGGTCAAACTCTGTGCTTGTCCACCACCAATTAATGGAGGCATGCGAAGGTGTTAGAAGTTGAAGTTGGGCTTAAAATGAATAAGAAAACTAGTGTGAGTAGAGAAGGAGGTGAAAAATCTAAGTTTTTATGGATGATAATTAGATTTCAAAATTGAAAAACACACTTGTAAAACAAAAGAATTTTACATTATCCTAAATTGTACATGTGATATTTATAATTTAAACCATCCTTAAAAACCTAATATAAATATCAAGACTAATTCCCAACATCGTTCTTCAGTGCGAACATGTAAAAACTTTCACACTTTCAACTACAATAAGCCCAACTTTCATAGCTAATGAAAGGCACCTCTCATGGTTTTCACTTATGTTTACCACAAACCTAGAGACTAATTAGGATACACTCATCAATGTTGTCATGATGAAACCTAGATCACAAATAATAAACACCAAATAAATAGAAATCAAAATAGACAAAATAGACACATTTTGTTGAACACTATATTAAAATAGATCATGATACCAAGCAAGATCATTTCTTGCATACTCTCATGGAGGGTTTCTTGTGTTCTTGTAGGTGATCATGAAGTGATGGGCTAATCTTCAGCTCCTATAGTGTGTAGATGAGAAGTACATCAAGGAGTTCACTACAAGAAATAGCTTATCTAACTAAACAGAACTTATAAATAGATGTTAACATATATGGATATTGATGAAACTTTATCTACCCACACACATTTATATTGCAAGCACAAAGCACATAACATATAAAAATCAATACAACATTACTTGCAACAAATTTGTTCATTAAGTTCAAGATTGAAAACTAAAATTAGGGAAGAGGAATTTGAGAAGCATACCAAATATGTTTAGTCCCAACCTCACATATACTAGTTTAAAGAAACCATCAACAAACTGAATAAACCACCAGGTGATATAGAAAGTTATTGTAACTACAAATAGAACCACACTGCAAAATTGTGTTCCAAATTTCAATTTCATAATCATCTAGTACACATTTCAACATAGACTAACAAAGCCCCAATCCTTATTAGAACTAAAATTTGAAACAAATGAAATGGTCTATAGATCAATAGGTTTCAAAGTGCAATGCAATAAATGGAAAATATGCCTTCTTACCATCTACTGATGAACTTTTTTGAAACCTAGCTTTGTAGAACAACATAAAAAGTCTGGTCAACTACAAAACCACACAACTTTTAATTAAAAAACCATTTAAGAATTTACTAAGCTTTTGACAAAAACAAAAGGAAAACTAATAAAAAATAACTGAGAGAATAGATACTAAGTAAAACTTCACCAATGTAACAAATATAAGATATAAAAATGTGCTGCACAGAAAACAAAATACATAAATAGAACTTTATTATAGCCTTTATATGCATGAACAATGACCTTAGGTATATTTTCATCCTTAATTGATTTAATTTAAAAAACACTATGTCATTCATCCAATAGATAATTTGTACCAAGTGAAGGAAACATGCAAAATGTGGAGCGTAGACAAGGTATGTGAACTGTTTTATAGAAAGCCTAAAAAAATTGTGGTCTTATGGTAAGCCATGATTGAAGAATATGAACAACATGGATTTGTTGAAAATAATGATAGATGCATGGATATATGCATGCATACTTTTATATTTGAGAAAATTTAGCTGGTAGGTGTAATGAATTTTCAACCCTTGCTAGCATTCTACTTGCGTGTGCCAAAATGGAAATTTTGGAAAAGGGCATGGACATCCCTCAAAGTATACACAATGTATGTCATATTTTTTATTCGATGCCTCAAAGAAATGCTATCATTTCTTACAATGATTTTTAGGATATGCATAAATTAGATTTGACAAAAAGCCTCTAAACACATTCAAAGGAAAATTCCACAACCTTTACTAGCATACTGCCTGCATATTCTAAAGTGGGAGCTTTGGAATAGGTTATAGATATCCATCAAAGTACAAGAACAAATGAATTTTGTGATGTTGTAGTTGGAACATCTCTAGTAGACAAAATTGCAAACTATGGAAGCATAGACAAGGCAGGTGAATTATTTGAGCTACACATATCAAATTGAGGCCAAATTGGAGATGAAATTTTATTTATTTTTCACCCTAACAATTTATACACCCGCACATTCATTTGGACATATATGTGAATCTCTTTGTAAGGGAAAATAAAAAACTCGCATAAAATAAAAATATCTAGGTTAATGAAATAAATAAATCATAAAATAAAAATATATAGGGTAAAAAATTAAATAAAGCATTTAATAAACAACTTAGCTAGATATATTAGAATTTTTTCAATGTGATTATTTTTTCACTATAGCTTATCTCATTTGTATTAGATTTGGAGTTCCACTTAGCCTTTTGTTGCAATATGCTACATGCTATTAGTTAGGCTTGGCCCTGCTACCCTACTAAGATCTATTGAGATTCATGTTCTTGTATCATTGTTAAATATTCTTAATTCTGTTGAAATGTCAAAACAAAGTAAATGCCTATTGTTCTATATGCCTCTTCTTCTTAAGAGTTAGCTTCTCTTGATGCCTATACCCAAAATGTTCTAGATGTCTACGTTTAGCATATAAGCCCTGGGGAAATCTCTCAAACATATTGATGTAATATTTTTTTAAGATTTGTATAACTACAGTCACAACATCACTCTACACAAAGAATATATATTTATATAGAAGGACTTGCATAAGAAAACATGACATCTCTATTGCTAGCACAAACAACATATCACAATCATTCTTGCAAATGTCACTAGGCTCAATCATGTTTGTAGTTTTGCTAACTATGTGATTCATGTTTGAAATATTGTTGTCACTGGTGTCAAGAGGAATTTTTTGTTTGAGATTGTTGGTAATAATTGTCTTGATGTCAAAGCTATATCAACACAATCAATAATGACCACTAATCATAGTCCAAAGGCCAATCCAAATCAGCTTTAGATCTCCTCACGCAAGGCAAGTTTAGTTATGTCATATTGGCATTTGATTTATGCAAGATAGAGTCTATGATGATGGAAAACTCACCTTCAAAGAGGCACTTTATTCTAGAGATATCTTTGTAATATAATGCTATGTTGCTTATGTTGGCTAACTCTTAAAGTAGTGAAACATTTTTCATGAAGAGTCTGACTTCACTATCATTTATCAAGACAAAGACATGTTATAGACCAAGAAAAAGAGATGATTGTTAGTAATTATGTGATTATAAACTACATTAATAAAATGTGATAAACAAAAACAAGACAACATATTTGGCATGCCTTGAACAAGATATTGAAAGATTATATCAATAGATATATATGTTGCTTGAAGGGTATAAGGTGCACTATGTGCACAAATGAAGAGGATAGTGTGTGGTGACTAATTAGCCGTTAATGCCATCAGAGATGGACTCTATTCAGGTTTGGTTTTTGATTCAGTCAAATAAGTTTTGAATTTGGTAGTGATTATTTAAATGAACCTTTCACAAGGAAAGGTGTTAATGAATCAGGAAAGGAGAGAGACCTCACTATCAAGAGATAAGACTGTAAGTCCTTAGTGACAGTGACAGAAAGGAAAGATTTTGGTTTTCATAGGATGATAGAGGGATTTAATCACTATTAATAGATGAAGTGGGACTTGGAGACTAAAGAAGATCAAAGGAGAAGTGTCTTCAGTGATTCAAAGTGCTTGGAGGGTTTTGTAAGCCATAGGATAAGGCTGGGAAATGCATTTGACAAGATTGGTTGAATGTCAAACATGATAATAGCTTGGTTATTTGTCTCTATTTTATGTATACTAATATTGTGTATGGTATGTAAAGTGAGTTGAGTGTGGGAAAGGCATGAGGAAAGGGTAGACATAGTGCTCCAATACTTGGGATGAAGGTGACACAAAGTTGAGGGTATTAGATGTGATTATCTAGATAATGTGCAAGGTGACTGTACTCATCATGACATCAAGTAATTGTTATTTTGTTCAAACATCAAGTTAGGAGTTTGGATGTTGAGTGGTTTGGTCAAGGTGTAGGGTGGTTGAGCCAAGTCAATGATCTATAGCAAAATGCATTGGGGGTGTTGGAATATGTAAGAGAGAGATAGTCATAGGTTATCAAGTGAGCTGACACCCGAGGTTAGGCATGGTCAAATTCTAACTTGTGGATGGAATATGTAATTGGAAGGGTTATAGAGAGATTCTAGTTGGTTTTGGGAAGAGGATAGGATGTGAACTTGTGAAGCAAGTTGCATTTTGAAGGATTGTGTGAGAGTAATCAGACTTGGGGAATGCAAACACAAATGGAAAGGATAGTATGTGGTAACCAATTATACATTCATGCAATCAAAGATGGACACTAATAAGGTTTGGTGTCTGAATGATGAATTAGTCAAAGAAGTTTTGAATGATGTTGTGAGTATTTGAAGAAACCTTCCACAAGGAAAGGTGTTGATGATTTAGGATAGGAGAGAGACCTAAATGTCATAGATGGGACTGGAAGTCCTTATGGGTTTTATTTGTGGATGCTATGCATCAACGTGCAAATAAATGAATACAAAAATGACTATATTATAAAACTATTGTCACAAAAAAATGTGGAGATGGAGATGGGGTTAGGAATGGGAATAAGGTTGGGCATGTGCCTTTTCCTTAAAACAAGATTTCCTGGTCATAATGAATTAAAGAATTATAAGTGCTTGAAATAATAATAGCATCCAATAAGTCAAAAATTAGGAAAGTATATAGAACAACACCACATCATGACAAGGGGGACCAAAACTCATTGGAGACACATAATGTGGGATAGCTATTGCATGTTAATTTGGTTGTAACACTTAATATTAACTGTATTTAGGAAGCTTATAATCAATTCCTATTATTGAGTCTTCAATAACACATTCAGGTTTACGCATATATAGACCACTCTCTCATAGGTGTGTCCTCCTCATTAAGCTTACTCAGAGTAACTCCATACTCTTCTAGAATGCATGTAAAAGTTTTAGAACAAATTCTAGCTAAAGATGTGTTGCCTCCATCTCCATATCTAGAAGATGTGGATATGGAGTTGAGGGAAACATCAGAAACAAAGATGTAGATGTTCCTTAACAAGAGTTTTTGGTGACCTTGAATTAAATAATTATAAGGGTTTGAAATGAAAATAGCATGCAAGAAGTCAGCAATTGGAGGAATAAAGAGCACAAATCAACATTGCAACAAGGGGTACAAAAATCCATTGCAGAAATATATGGTGGGATAGATGTCACATGTAAATTGGGCTGTAACACTTAATGTCAATTTCTACCAAGAAGCTTAAAATCAATTATTATTATTAAGCCTTCAAGAACACATTTAGGCTGATAC
Organism: Cupressus sempervirens; assembly: GCA_028749045.1. NCBI lineage: Eukaryota > Viridiplantae > Streptophyta > Pinopsida > Cupressales > Cupressaceae > Cupressus > Cupressus sempervirens. Next base: position 600,606,614 of record CM053791.1, on the reverse strand, counting down.
ATATCTAGACCATCTTCTCATGGGTGTGTCCTCCTAAAGCTTGCTCATAATAGCTCTATACTCAACTAAAATGCATGTAAAATTTTCATAAAAAAACTATAGTTGAAGATCTGCTACCATTGAACTAAATGTAATGAAACCAATGGACATATTTGTACATATGATGTATTAGGAAAAAAACACAAAAAAATCAAACAAACAAATCACCTTAGTAGTTCAAAGGGAAAGCAACTAATCATCCAATCTGAGTTGTCTTCTGGTACAACTCAAGAATGATTTAACAATGCTTGAATGCATGAATTATGCTCAGATGACATGTTTATGGTGAGCCAAGTGTCTCAAATTGAAGTATTGTCACAATAAAACTCAGCCAAGCACAAGTCCATGATAAAGGGATAAGTGGTAGATTCAATAGAGGATTAGACATTTAGCCGCACCCAAACCAGTCATTGATTTAAAGCTCAAAAGGTAGACTAGAGTTATTCACTTTTAAAACCATAACTTTGTCTTATGGGCTAAATTTTTTGTCCAAACATTATTGAAGAGTTCCAACCATTGGTGGGCATTGTACCAGATTTTGATATAATTTTTTAACATTTTCCAAAAGTATTAAATGCATATCCTTATATTCAGCACTTCATGATAGATATTGTCATATGAGAAATTAATTGTTTGTCCTTATATTTATACAAATTGTGTTCCAGGATACTACTGAATTTTCCTAGTCAACAATATATTATATATTGGAAGCATCCACCATAGATAGCCAGAAATTTCACAAGAAAGGTTATTATGTATACAAGGCTCATTGATTTTTTACAAATATAGATAGCAAAACCCACCTACTTTGCACTTTCTAAGATAGTCTTACATCCAAATGTCTCTATTGCCACCCTGGATATTGGTGCAAGAATTATGAAAAAATAAATTCTCGAGTCCTCCAAGACCAAACCGATTCCTTGATTTTTCTAGGTCTGTTTTAGAATTTCCCTATATAGATCATTTATTTTCAGCATTTCCAACCAAAATGCCATTGTTTATGTGTACCATGTAACACATAAAAACTAAAACTAAATAAAGATGGAATGGAGATTGGAAAATCCTCTCCAATGTTTGACATTTATTAAACCCCTAAGTAACTAAATTTTGAGAAGAATCTTCCAAGAGAGATTCCATCATGTATGGGGCACTTATACTTCTACAAGAATCTATACTGATCAAATTCAATGATGCAACTAGCTTTCCAGAATCAATGTTAGAGACTTTCTTAGATCTAAATATGATAGTTCTCACCAAGTACTTTACTAAGAAAACATGAAATTCAAGGCCCGAAGATACTGTAGAACACAAAGAATTCACTTGAATCACTAATATTGATTTTTGATGGTACTTTCATGCTATTTATTTTTGTTGATTTTCAATGGAAATCTAGGCATTGCAAGTATAGACAGTTGTAGGTTATTACAAAAAACAAAATGAAGAACAAAAAACTGATTAAATGGGGATCTACAAATCCCTGTTATCAATAAGACATAAAATATCTCCACAAAGATTATATGCTAGACACAATCTCAAATTGTTAAAATAGATTGAATTAGGGATACCCCATATTGGTTGAAGATTCAAATCAATGTTTTCAGCACATCTAGCTAGAAAATCACTATTCCACGTGCATGGTATCAAAAAACATACTAAAAGCCCAAATATGAACTAAATCGAGATATCAAAATCCCTCCAATTATAAAGATTATGAGGATTTCTAAACAATCAAAGAGGAAACTACAAGAAAATAAACTTATTTAATGGACAGGTCTTATATTTCTGGGAATTAAATTTATATAGCACTTTTAGAAGAAACTTCACTGCTTTCGATAAAAGATTGATTTAGAAAAGTTCAAAAATAGTAATGAAATTCAATTAGAGTCCACATATGCCTTCTATTGGTTAAGATAAAAAAGTAAAATAGATCTTTAAAGAAAAAATTTTCTTACAAGTGTAGCAAAGTAATGACTATTGAATGCTCTATGATTGACTGGGATTAACTTCTTAAGTTGTAGTGTCAAAGTTTATGCCATTGCACAAAAATTCTCATAACCTAGACATGGATTCAATGAAGAGATATATGTCTCTACCACTAATTAAAACTACATAGCTCTCTAACTAAATTGATAGTTAATTAATAGTAGAATATAAAAAATTGACAAAAAAAGTTTTCATATTTTGGACCAAAATTTCATTGTCAAGTGTAACTACTAAAAATGAATTGTAGACACTGAAAAGAAAGGAATGGCCATCCAAAAAGGCCTTATCTTTATTAAGCTGAATGCTGCCTCTCAATTAGAAGTCTCTTCCATCTTGTTGTGCAATTGAATAGCTAGATGCCTAAATGCTCAACATGTATGTATTTTGAAAAAACTGCTAACTTCAATCAATTTGAAAAAAATCAAGTAAGATATTGTCTCAGTTAAACCAGTTGAGTATACATTTCATAAATTTTGTACTTTGATGCAAATTTTTTTGGTAATAGTGCAAAATATAATATTCAAGGCTTAGATATCAAAATGTGTGATAGAGATCTAAAATTGGTGGTTAATCCTTTTACATAAATCACAAGCATAGAAGCACTATATAAAAAAGACAAGTAATCTCGCACAAAAAAATGGCACATCTCACCAATAAAGAGTAGAATGTAGTAATGGACTATAAAAACTTCACCCCAAATGACACAATAGTTAACAAACCTACAATGTGAGGACTTCTCTATAAAATGTTATGTTAGGGTTTGAAAGCAAAATATAAAAAATTGTCCATCTATAATTTCTATGAGAGAGATCAAGATAAGGGACCTATCATTGATTGAGATGTAGAATGATCCATAAAAATAATAGGTAGCAAACTTGTGAGGCAAAGGCACTCTACCCATATCTACTCCCATGCAGGCTAAAGAAGACTAGTTTAGAAAACATGTTCCACTTACCTCAGCATGACTATTTTTCTAGTTGGTTTGGAGAGCACATATCTATCTTCACTCTTTAGGAGAACCATCTTTGGATCAATTCCATCAAATTTTAAAGTAAAATCTCTTGTTCTCTCCTAAAAAATTTACTTCCTGCCTTCCTCTCTACCATAACAATGAATTAGGGTATGGAAATGAAAAACATGCTTTCCTCTTCACCATAACAATGAATTAACTTTTTTCATTTTAATGTAATGAAGCCCCATGTTGGTCAAAATTTCAACCAAGATGGGCATGGATTTTTTAAAAAAGACATTTTTCCTTGCCTATTATGACCAATTTGACCCCATTTTAATAAATGGTCAAAAAAATTTGTCTAAAAATGGGGTCAAATGTACTAGTGTAGAAAAATAGACTTGATTCCTTTCCATTTCCTTTTCAAATTGTTTTCCATTAGCCACACAAATTTTTCATAGAAGTACAATTAACCTTATCTAGACTATGAATCAAAGGCAACATTTTTTTTTTTTCTCCCATTCACCCAAATAGTATATTTATTCAATCTTCCATCATGTATAGCATATCTATTATATTGCCAAGGTCTACCTAAAAAAATATGAAAATAATCCATAGGCATAATATCACACAAAACTTCATCAAAGTAATGTCCAATCTTCAATTTCACAATAAACTATTCACTTACCAATATTGTATGCTCATCTTTGATCCATGAAACATGATAGGGTTTAGGATTCTTCAGCCTCTACAACTAAAAATTTGTAAACAACTCTTCTAATGCCAAATTTGTTGAACTTCTACTATCAATGATTATCTTGCAACATTTTCTAGCCATCTTACATATGGTTTTGAATAGACTTCTAAGGATATGTTCCTGATCACTTCCCTTATTACATAAGGTTCTTCTTACCATTAGATTTTTTCTAGCCTTAGGTCCACTTGGTGAACCCTTAATGTCTCCTTGAATCATAGTAATTCTATTACCTTTCCCACTTTCATAAGATCTACCCTCAAAGGATCTATGCCCTTCTTTACCACATCTAAAACAATTACGATGAAATCCACCTCTAGAATAAGAATTATCTCTTCCTCAGTAAGAATTAGTACCTCCTTGGTAACAATCACAACCTTTCCATTCAATCTTTTTTTTTTGTCATTACGTTTCCATTATAATTTTCCCTTATCTTGCATAGAATGGTCAAATATACCACCTTATCCATAAGATCTACCAAAGCCTCTCTAGAATCTATCACCTCTACCTCTGCCTTTTTTCATGCTTCTTTGTCAATATCTCCTCATCTTTCATGACATATCACTATGCTTCTTCCACATTTTATAATTTCACAAAACTTATCTCATCTTGAATTCTAGATCTCAATCTATTTATGTACCTTGCAATATTCTCAAAATCATCATCTACATGTCTAGATCTGATGTCCAATCTATAAAATTCCTCAATATATTCTTTTACAATCATGTCTCTTTGTCTCAAATTTTGCATCTTTCCCAACAAGCTAACCTGGTAAACAGTAGGAAGGAATTTTTTCTTTACCTTGTTAATCATTTTCACCCAAGTTTAGATCTTCTTCTTTCCTCTCCTTTGTCTATCAGTTTGCAAATGCTCCCACCATAGTAAGGCATGGCCTTTCAATATTATAACTAAAATCTTTACCATCCTATTATTAGGATTATTTTCATACACAAAGAAATTTTTCATTTTAGAGATCCAATCTAGCACAACATTGGCATCCAATTTCTCATTATAAGGAACAACTTCTACAACAGGCTTTGAATTTTCCCTAGACAATACTCTGAACAATCTTTCCTCATTTTGACATTCTTTAGGTTCTAGATTAGGGTTTAGTGCTACTACTTCATCATCACTTCCATTATCAAAATGTGTTCCTCTCCTTTGGGTTGTCTCCACAACATCTAATTTGGCTTCAATTTTTCTCAATGTATCCAATGGGTATGTGCAGGATCATGGTGTACCAAACTATGGCCTTATGTGGCAATGAAAACTCAGCAAATTAGGGTTATGTCAACTTGGGACATAATTTTAAAGTGGTTATGGACTTTATATCAAAAAGTTGTAAGAAAATAATTTGTAGGAAATTGAATATAGTTTCTAAACTAGAAGGCCTTATCTAGAGAAAAAAATATTTAATTGGTCAAAAGTTTGGATTTTAATGCAATACTACAAAAATTTTAGGGTGAAAATAAAAAGTAGGTGTATGTTTGACCACCTTAATCATAATCAAATGCTAATATTTTTAAATATAATTTTAGATATAAAAAGTAGACTCATGCCTGGATGTGACACATATTTTTGGCAATTTTTATTCCAAGTAAATAATTAATTATGAATTTTCTACTATACTATTTTTAGAATTAAAAAACTCCTGTGTCTGACCACCTTAACTAGTTCAAAAAAAATCAAAATTACATTTTTCTAAATTTTTTTTTGTTATACTAGTCGAAGCATAGAATGTGACGCATCTTTTGGATTTCACAAATCTTATACTATTTGAAAGTTATAGCTATTTTTCAACTAGTATGTTAATCAGCACTTTGTAGCTAACTCCATTAGAAAGTAAGTAATAATTACTTACTGAACTTGTAATTTGACAAAACTTACATTTATGAAAAGCTAAGAACATTCTTAAGAAGCCCTTTTCATTACATCAATTTTTGGTTTAATAAAAGCCTTCAGCAACATGCTTGAAGTAAAAAACACATAAGAACATGCCAAAAACACATTTTTGGGATGTTTTAAAGATGACCATATAAGGTTGGTATTGAAATATATAGTAAGAATTATAAAGGTATTAATTATTTTCATTTAGTATCAGGATGGGTGGGAAAAAAGTGGGAATAGATTTTGAAATTCTTTGAGGCATTTCAAAACTACATATTTTTCAGATCGCCACTTTTTGGCACACCATGATCCTACACATACCCCAATATTGCATCATCGACATTTCATCTACCTTGAACCATCTTTAAAAATCAAGTTCTTTCAAGATTATAACCTTTTTGCAAGTTTTAGGTCAAATCCTTATATTTACTGCCCCACAAACAAATTAACTTGGGGTTCTACAAAATCCAATCTCCACAAGGACAAACTTCAAGCTTTGATACCACCTAATGCAGGGAGGTATAAAGAACTAGAGCCAAAGTCACACCCATCTATTCAAATTTATTACATGCCTAACTATAAGGTCTTCTAGATTACAACCATATATCAATTTTGATTATAATCTTTGATAATTCTACTTTCCATTCTTCTCCTTCTGTCTAAGTTTACCCTAAGACTCTAACCATGGTTTCTTAAATACATGCATGGCCACAAGTTGGCCTATTGCAAATACAATTAAATAAACTCTCATATTAAATGCTAGGCTAAGACACAAGTCATCTTGCAATAGATATCTAATACTAAATTAAATGCAAAGGTTAGCCTCAACAAGAAACTACACGTAGACAACTTAGCAAATGAAGGCTCCATGAAATACTAAAACTCGACATCCAAACAAACTTGACATCCACATGAACTCAATGAACACATGAACTTGACATCCAAATGATGACTTGTCAACCAAAGAACACTCGGTAGTAACTATAAACACAACATCAACCAACAAGCTTTGCATCCACTAAATGCTTAGCACCCACTAAGAACTTGGCAATGCATGACATTGCAACTCAACAGAAACTAGGAAAACGAAAAATATGCAGGATAATAGTGCAACCTAGAATGCCTCTACATCAATCAATAGAACCAAATTATGGATAAATAAAACCATTACAAGTTTGAATCCACACATCAGATTTATCATAAAAATCACATTGCAAACTTTTCATAAAAAATATTTTCTTTAGTAATAACATTGACTAAGGAAGTAGGATTAAAAAGACAAGCATGAGTAGGTATCTCAACAATATTTGCATAAATATAAAGGGGACCATTAGGAGCTTTAATAATCTTAGAATCATAGAAGGTAATCAAAAGTTCCTAAGATCATTTTTTTTAGGTTTATATTGAATTTTAGGTTGAGACTTCAATTTAGGGATAGGTATTAGTTGAGGTAGAGCTCAAACTTGAGATTAAATTGGAGGATGAGATTTAGGTGGAGATACAAATTGAACCACATGCTCCACTTGATTAACCACATGATTAAAATCATCAATCCTTGATTCATACACAATATTCATTGAAGATGGTTGAGCAGTAGTATTAGTATCATGTATAGGTAATGGATTCATATATATTTGCAAATTTTTATTAGGAGGAGAAACATATTTATTCCCACTACCATCAAAATTATTAATGGATAAGGAATTTGAATCAATTTAGTCCACAACCTTATGTTTTAAAGAATAAAATTTCTTGGTATTATGACTATTCTAGTGATGATATTGACAAAAATCTTTTTGATCAAAAGATTTAACTACCATTGTAGTAGGTAAAATAGGACAAAAAGGAGGTAAAGTAATCATATTAGTAATTAACAACCTATTTGTAATAGAATTTAAAGATTCAAAGAGAGGAGTAAATGTACAATTCAATTGAAAAGAAGTGGATGCAAAAGTTGCATTGTGAGATGAAACAACAACTTGATCAACAACTACTTTGTTTGTTTATTTGTCTTGACATAGTTGTTAAATTTTTTAATTGTATTTGGATTAGGATCAGCATCACTTTTATCAACAAAAATAGGAACCATTGGAGTGGTGCTCTCAAATTGACTCACTTGTAATTGATAATGATGAAGCACTACACAAAATTGTTGAAAAGAATTAAATTTAGTAAGAAGAATCTTATCTCTAATATCCTTTTGCAAATGTGAAATAAACATACATTGAATATCAATATCAGGAATAGGCTAGAAAATCTAAGCATGCAATTTCTTAAATCTACCAATAAATATAGTCAAATTTTCTTTAGAGTTTTCTTTACAATGCATCAAATAAGTCAAAGACAATTGTGGGCCAATGTTGTTTTGAAATTTTTGAATAAAAGCATTAGCAAGTTGAGGAAATGAATGAATAGAATAAGGAGTCAAAGAACAAAACCATTGTAAGGCCTTGTCATGAAAAGTTTGAGCAAACAATTTCACTAAAACCCTATGATCATAAGCATAATCACTACAAAGGATTTGACATTTTTTAACATGATGAATAGGGTATCCCTTACCATTATAATTCTCAAGACAAGGAAAATCAGCTTGCTAAGGAATGAGAGTACAAAAAATATCCTAAGACCAAGGACTTCCCATGTCACAAGTAGGGATACAAAACATGTTGAGTCAAGGATGCAATTTGTTATTGTAAATATGACATAGTTTGAGCTAAATTGATAATTGTAGAATCATGAGAAGAAATGGGAGGAATAGCAACATTAGATACATTAGGTAAAAGTGTAAGAAGTTGCAGGAATAGAAGAAACAATTGGAGGAACACTAGGAACTATAGTTGGCATATGAGTAGAATAAGTAAAAGGAACATTATGATAAGATGGTTGTGATGTAGGATGGGACGCATGAGGAACACTCATAGGAATAGATAGAGCTTTTGTACTCACCAAAGGAGTATAAGTAGGAAGAGTAGCAAGAGGAAAAAAAAAAGGTTCAACACTAGTGACAAGAGGAAACAAACCTAAATCCTAAGCTTCTTGAGTTAAAAATTTAACATTAGAATGCATGATGTGCGTAATACCACACAAGAGATTAACACCCTAGTCACTATCATAGAGAATTTTCTTAAGAGCCTCTATAGCTTGAATAGAATCTTGATTATAGTTTTCTTGAAGAAGCTAGTTACCCATTTTATCAAGTTCCTTTGAATTTTTTTGGACTTGTTTAAGAGGAACTCTTAAAGAATCATTCTTATCATGAGATGAGTGAGAAGAGTTTTTATCCATAAGAGGATTAAAATAAGGAAAAATTAAAGTTTCATCCTGAATCCTAAGGAAGTGAGAACAAGACTCAGGCTCAAAGGTGTTGAATCTAAGACTAGTTTTGACTATTTTGTGTCAACACACTTAAGATGTTTACCAAATTCATGTTGAGCTAGTAACACATGCAAAGTAAAATATGTATAGATGTTGAGTAAATAGTTGATGTTGAGTAAGTTCAAGTACTGAGCTAGATAGAACTACAATAGGTGCTAAGCGAACTTCAAGTGCCAAGCAATCTTTAGGTGTCGAGTGAAGTTCAAGTGTCGAGAAAAGTATAGGTGTCGAGCCACTATAGAAGCCAAGTGGAACAAAACTGTTATAGGAGCCGAGTGAGCCAATTTTTCTATATGAGCTAAGCGTTAGAGGTAACAAGTGTCAAGTAACACAGATTAGATATAGTTGTTTGTAATTGCACAAACACCTATGTAAACCATTTTTGAGCCAACATAAAAGAATCTCAAAGGATATTAAAGATAAGAACAAATCTTTTGCATATCCTATGCAATCAACATGCAACCAATAAGAAAAATAGAGAAGGCATGCAACCAATAATAAAAGTGTAAGGAATGAGTGAAAAATAAAGATTTAATATGGATCATGGATTCATACCTAACCCTAAGTCTTCAAAATCTTTAAAAGAAGAACAAAATCCCATTGTATGTGTGGATGAATGAGGTATATGGGTAAACTATAGTGAAATTTAGAGGGAAGTGTGAAGAGACTTAGAAGAATATAGAAACATTACAATATTTAGTTGATGCAGAATGAAGTATCAAAACTTTGAAGAGTGACATATTAGATCAAGCAAGGATCAGGTCAGTTAGAGTAGAACAAGGATATGGAATCAACAATTAGCGATTGCAAAGCTATCAGGTCAAAGAGTTTCTAATACTCTCTAGAAATTGTATTAGATAATGGTAATCCAATGGACTTAGGTTGGCCTAATGACCATTTTTAAATTCTTTAACAGGGTGGCATTCTGAGTGAATGTATTGAAGTCCTCTAACCACGCCTACTTTTAGCAGGGTAGTGAAATCCTTTAACTGGGTCACTTTTAATAGGGTGTAAAGTCTTTAACAGGATAGGCCATTCACAAGGTAGACCATTGGCAGTGGTAAAACATTGTAACCTTGAACAATTACACATTGTTGTAGTGATATTTTGTGGGTGTCATCCCCACCCTAGTTTTACCTTCTCATTTTTGGAGGATTTCTGGGTTACCAAATTTGTGCATTGTCTACTTTCATACATGTCTTTACATTCATAGTTATTAGATAGATTGGATGCATGTGGATGATTTTAGTTAAAATAATTTAAAAGGGTTTAGTTATTTACTTCTAATTCACCGCCCCCCCACCCCCACCCCTCTATGAAGTAAATCTTCCCACTTGTTAATTTGAACAAAAGGTACCCATAAGTCTATGACTGTCTAAACCTAAGAGTAGAAGTAGGACTACAAGTAATAAATCTCATAAAATAATGCAAGGAAAATAAATTAAATTAAGAAAACATAAAGTAAAAATATTTTTGTGTTTTGAAAGGAATTTTGAATTTTTCTTGTATTTTTGAATTAAAATGCAAGAGCATAAACTAAATCTAATTGTAATGCAAGAAAAGATCTAAAAAAAAAAGGAAATATAACACAACAAAGCACAATAGGACATCTAATTCAACAAAAGAAAAGAGAGTAAATGTGTTAGGTTCACCAAAATGAATAGAAAGAAAATGAAAACCCTCTTCACAACCCTAATTTTCAAAAGAAATGATCCAAATTGATTAAACACAAGAATGTATTCAATGTAGAAATGGATCAAGTGATGAAAAATATGGGAAAAGAGGTGGGTTATGAGTGATCTTTCTATTATGGGAGAGTTGTTGGAATTTACAAGTGGGAAGTAAACTTCTGAGAGGGGGCAGGGGGGTTGAATCAAAAGTACTAAACTTTAACCTTTAAAACTTAAATCAATACATGCATGAAAACATATCGAAATAAAATGAAAGTAAAAGAATCCATGAAAAAAATTTGACACTAGATTTGATTACCTAAAAACCCTCCAATGAGAAGGTAAAATTGGGGTGAGGATAACACCCACAATTCTTCACTACTACAACAATAAAGTGCACCTATTAAATTTACATGATTTGGCCATTCTCATGATCTACCCTATAAAAGGGCTACCCTATTAAAAGATTTTAACACCCTATCAAAAGTGTGCCTGGCTAAAAAACTTTAGAACACTCACTTGGAATGTCACCCTATTAAAGGATTTATGCAGTGGTTGTTAAACCAACCTAAGTCCATAGTATTTTATTCCATAACAATTGTTAGAGAGTACAATAGAATATTTGATTTGATACACTTACAATCTAATATTATTGATTTTAGATCTAAATTAAATTCATCTCAATCCTCTCTAATCTGATATGAAAATGTTGTAACCTTGATCCTCTATTTTGCTAACTGATTTTGCAATGTTGTTCTTCTTCTAAGTCACCTCAATTGTATGTTGATCAATTCACCCATTTTCCCTACTATCATCACCTTTTTTACATACATTCTCTAATGCTTTCTCATACACACTCTCTAAATTTTGGGGCTTCATCTCCCTTTAAAAATATTTTGTGACTTAGGGTTAGGTATGAATCTACAATTGAAATTCATCCAACTTTGTTGCTCAATTCCTTCCATTTTTCTAATTGGTTGCATGTATATTACATAGGGAATAAAATAGATTCAATCTCATCTCTAAGCTTCAAGATCTATCCATTAGCTGGCATGTAAAATGGTTTACATCTTAGTTTGTGAAGGCATAAACACTTATGTTGATTCTGTGTTGCTCAATACTTGTTTATTACTCATGCTTGGCACTTATTGAAATTCTATCTTTCTTGGCACATGAACATGCTTGACATTTATTGTTCACTCAGCCAATATAGTTGCTCAACACTATCTAGTTTCTTAGCACTTGAGTGACTCAACACTTACTATATTTTTGGCTCGACACACATTACAACTCAACACTTGTATATATTATACTCAGCATATGTTGTTGACTTGGCATGAACTTAGCAAACAGCTTAAGTATGTTGACACTCAATTGTCAAAACCATTCTAAGATCAAAAATCATCCCCTTTGACATGAGTGTCAAAAACACATAACCATACATGATGAGTCTATCACCCTTAAGTATAATACAATTATAGTTTGGCATATATAAAAAACTTCAAAACTATTCAAAATTTTGTGAAGGACTATATACCTCAAAATTTTGTGTCTCCCCTTGAGTTGATGTGCCTTTTTCTATTACCAAAATTTTACTCCTTTTTAGTGCTTTGAGTGGATTTTCCTTATGCCTCTTTGTTTGATATGGTCTGATATGCCCTATTTTTTCTTTTCTGCTATGTACTCCCCCTTTTACAATTTCTCCCCCTTTCACATGTCTCCCCTTGTAGATTAAGTCTCCTTCTGGCATTTTGGTTTCTCTCTTTGATTTCTCTTCCCCTTTTACAATTTCTCCCTCTTTGTGATAGTTATGTCAAAGGGTCGATACGATGACTGAGTATCTTTCCAAGAAGGCCTTGTTTACTTCCATCAAAATTATTAGAGAAACATCCAAGTTTTGTATTGCAACTTCTATGGATTTGATTTGTTTTGTTGTCTCTATTGCAAGCTGAACTAAACCATCTAATGTTGAAAGATTAAAATCTTTCTTTAATACATTTTCTACATAGACTAGCTCCTTTTGTAGAATCTCCATGTGAGGGGTTAGGGTGGCTTGTACTTGAACTAATTTGGCTCTAGTATTAGCCTCTTCTACTATCAATACAACTAATTCCTTCTATGTGTAAAGAATTTCATGAAAGTGCTTCTCACTTTGAGCTAGATCTTTTGGCAATTGCATGCCTAATACTTTCCAATTTCTTTCCAAGCTCATTATTTTTTGGCTAGTTTCTTGTGTGAAGATTAAAGGATCACACAATTTTGTGTACAGTGAGAATATATTCTCAAGTACTCTCTTCATCTTCTCAATTTTTTTTGCCAACTCTATTTGTGATAGTGCTATTTTACTAGATATCTTTTCATTAACCTTTTCTTGAAATATCTTCTCTAACCATTGCATAAGTTTAACATTAGCATCCTAGTCCTCATTTGTCACCTACTTAACAATATATGACAATTGTTCTAATATGCTCTTTGCTTCATCAGGTGGCTGCAAGCTTAAGGAATCTAAGAAGATGTCCTTAATCTCATGTAATGCTTGATTTTGTTTATACTCATTTCTGAGTATCTCCTGCTTCTTCTTCCTTTTGAATGCCTCCTACATGATGTTTATCTGTTCAAGTGTAATATTTTCATAGTCATATTTTGCAATGACTATTTCCTCATCTAATGTAGGGTCTCCATAGTGAAGTACCCTTGCAACTTTTGTGGAGCTCAAGCTTGATCACTAGTACATTTGACCCTATTTTTTGACCAATAGTGGTCAAAAATTTGACTCAGGTTGGTCAAAATTTGGACCAAAAGATTGGTCAAAAATTTTCTCGTCAAAATTTTGACCAACTTACTAGTTTGTTGAAATTTTGGCCAATACATTGGTCGAAAACTTTCCATAGCCATGCTACAATTTCTCCCAAGAATTGGTAAAAATTTTGACCAATGCTTGGTTGAAAACTTCTAGGCATTGGTCAAAATTTTGACCAATTCTTGGTTGAAAAATTCTAGGCATTGGTCAAAATTTTGACCAATGCTTAGTCAAAAAATTCCAAGCATTGGTCAAAATTTTGACCAATGCTTGGTTGAAAACTTCCAGGCATTCATCAAAATTTTGACCAATGCTTGGTTGAAAACTTCTAGGCATTGGTCAAAATTTTGACCAATGCTTGGAAAGAAATAGTCGGGTATTGGTCAAAATTTTGACCGATGCATGGAAGGAAATTGCCAGGTATTGGTCAAATTTATTTTGTGATGCATTCTATAAAATAGTTCACACGCCTTACCTATGATTTGACATTTTGCAAGCATCATGCACTCTCTCATTTAGTTGATGATGGATTACAGAGAGTTATGTGAAACAATGATGCTAAAAAAAACACAATCAAATCCAAAATGAACTTGCATTACAAATGGATTGTGGAAATTTGATATTGTTAATTTTGCATGCATGTCTACCAGGACAATCACAACTTAAACATATATATAAGTTATATATGTTTAAGTTGTGATTGTCCTGGTAGACATACATGCAAAATTAACAACATCAAATTTCCACAATCCATTTGTAATGCAAGTTCATTTTGCATTTGATTTTGTGTGTCTTTTAGCATCATCATTTTAGATAACTCTCTACAATCCATCATCAGTTGGATGAGACAGTGCAGGATGCATGAAAAATGTCAAATCATAGGTAAGGCATGTGAACTATTTTATAGAATGCCCCAAAGAAGCTAAGAATATTGAAATACTTTGGTTGGCGATTCTTAGAATGAGTGATTAAGTGTCACAATGGACACAAGTTAGTGCTAATGAAAATTCAAGCAAAAGGTGGCATGAATCAAAGCTAAGGTGTAAAAGAAATTGAACATCATACCTTTAAAGTTCTTTTATGATTAGATTTATCTGATCAAAAGAAAGCATTTTCTCAAGTTTGTGTGTGTGTATCAATCAACCAAGAATTATGTTCAATCTTAAAATACAAGAACTCTATCAAACTATGATTAAAATTTTCCAATATTCTGTTCTCTAACCTAACTAATCAACAATTCTACTCCCTAAAAAAGTTTTTGCATTAAACAAATTGGTACAAAATATCTTGTTCACAAATCCACAAGTTTGAAAAAAAATTCAATTAGTTCATCATTTAAGATGACCATTGGAACAAATTTATCCCCTTGTAGAAATGTCTGAAATAGGACTATGCATGTGGACTGACATATCAGTTGTCCTTCAATCTTACAGTTATTCCCTCATTACTAGAAAGTTAGTAGTTGGACACCTTGTTGTGGGATGGTGTTCATTGGTATATTGGGCCCTTGTATGCCAATGCCACCATTTCTAGCATGAGATGATAATCCTGATACAAATTGTCCTCCACCAATGCTAATAGTTCTTCCCAAGCCTCCAGTAGCTACACCTGTGGGACCACCCATAATGGAAGCAGAGCTTGTTATCCTAGCCCCTATGTTGCTTGTAAGAGATAACCCAAAACCTGGAGCACTAATCTAATTATCAAACTCTGCTAAAGCAGGGAAGATATTTGAATAGAACCACAAATGCAGCACACTCCTATTGGAAAAACAAATATTAACAAATGTAGAAAAAAAAAAACATATTATTATACTACTTGCATGGTTTGCCATGCCTGTATGCCCATGTATTCCACCATGTGATAACTAAGAAACCAAAAATTTATCATGTAGAGAACGATCAATTAAAAGAAACAATAATAATAAATAAGGATTTTTACTCCTACCAAATTAAAATCAATGACTAAAATTTATTATTAAAAATAAATCCTCATAAAAGAAAAATTATTGTACAACAAAATATAATCATATAATTTTCAAACTTAGGAAAGGCCAACTGGCAGATTGTTAGAAGCAAAATGTCCAGATGAAAGGTTACCAAAGGGCTAGTGAACACTACCAAATGGAAGACCTCCAAATCCTAAATTGTGAGATGAAATAGAAGATAACATGGTTGGCATGCTATAATCGCCATGAACATTATGCAATCCCTCTATATTTCTTACATTGAGCACACAATTTTAGAATTATCCTATAGAATATTGTAAATGGATTTTCTTAGAGAGCTCACAAGAGATTACATGACGAAAATAAAAGGGTTTCTCACCTGAGTAGTCAAAAATAAGATTTGATGCTGATTGTGCTAAAAATAATGGTCCAAATGGCCAACCTATTAACCTCATAATGGTTTTTGACACTTGAGTGCCAATAACACTTACCTACTCTATATTGGAGCCGAGTACACCATGCATGTCGAGCCACAACAAATGCTGAGTTAGGAAAGACTTTAGGTGCTGAGTGATCTTCAAGTGCCAAGTAGTTTTCAGATGCCAAGTGAAGATCAGATAGCAAGTGAAGTGTAAGTGTCGAGTAACATAAGGTGCCGATTATTAACAAGTGCTGAGCAACATAAGGTGCTGAGTGTTAATAAGTGCCGAGTAACATAAGGTGCCAAGTGATACAATTTTGTTTAGGTGCCGAGCTATCCAAGAAATAGCATGTGCCGAGTATCAGCAATACTTCAAGAGCCGAGTAACTCAGAATATCAGCATATGAGTTTGTAATTACACAAACTATGATGCAAATAGTTTTTGTAGCTGACATAAGGTAAATCTCAAAGGATTTAATGATGAGATCGAATCTTTTATCTTTCTTATGCAATCTACATGCAACCAATAAGAAAAATGATAAAGGCATGCAACCAATAGAAGAAATGCAAATAATAAACAAAAAATTGAGATTGAATATGGATCGTAGATCCATACCTAACCCTAAATCCTCAAATGTCTTTATAAGGAAGACAAAATTTCATTGTAAAACATATGAGTGGACATACAAGGGTGCACAAGGAAATATATTTTTAGAAGCAAGGATTATCAGATCACAAAAGGATCAAGATTAGAGAAAGTGGAACAGGTGCCTATATTTAGCAATCAAGGATTGTAATCTATCAGGTTCATTATACCTAATACTTTCTAGCAATTGTATTAGAATGAAAATCCTACGGTGATAGGTTAGCTTAACAACTATTTCGTAGATCCTTTAATTAGGTGATTAAATCCTTTAACAGGGTGACACTTCATGTAAAGTGTTTGTAAAGCCTCTAACCAGGTCACTATTAATACAATGTAAAGCCTTTAATAGGGTAGGCCTTTAATAGGGTAGACCATTAGAAGTGGTTGAACAATATTGCTGCAGTAATTTTTGTGGGTATCGTCCCCAACCCAATTTTACCTTCTTATTCCTGGAGGGTTTCTGGGTTACCAAATCATAGTGTTATGAGTTGTTGATGCATGTCTTAGTTTCATGTTTACTAGATGTATTTACATGCATGCAATTTACTTTCACCGAAAAGTTTTATTGGTTAAAGTGGGATACTTCTGATTCACCCCCCACCCCGCTCCCCTCTCTCATAAGTACTCTTTTCATATTTGAATATTTCGACAAGTGGTATCAGAGCATCTAAATTCTCACAAGGAAAAGCCTAACAGCTTGGAGGAAAAGATCTAAAGATGGAAGCTTTCAAACTTGGAAAGATCATTGAAAATCAGGTGATAGATGTGCAACTTGCTCTGCATAGCTTGGAGGAATTTAGAAACAAGTTGAGAAACTCATTAAAAAAAAAGGAAGGATCTAGCCATAGCTGAAAATGATATACACTACAAGGAGATTGATACCACCAACATATTTTCCAATGGAGATATTAAAGAGTTTGATGCAACAATAGCAGAACTGATGGAGAAAAATAAAGTTCAAGAAGATGAGATAAGATCTCTCAAGATGGAACATGATTCACATGCCATAATGATATGTGAAATCACTGAACACAAGAAAAGAGTAGTTGAAGATAAAGTTATGATGGAAAATGACAAAAGAAATCTTGCAGATAGACTTGAAAAAAAATGTACTGAATTGACAAGGATCTCAAACATGCAGATGGATACACTTGCCCAAATGATGAATCTTCATCATGAACTCAATGTGAAAGATATTGAGATCTCTACTTTAAAGATGCAGAATGAAAAAATGCAGAATGAATTGAATAGAGAAAAAGAGGTAGCAGAGAATCTCAACAAGTCAAGTGAAGCCATCAAGTATTTTGAACAGTTGCTAAAATCCCCAAAATCTACCCATGATACATCATGACTAGGATACAATAGCACTGAAGTTGGGGAATCATCAAAGAATGCTGAACAAACAAGTGAAAAAGGTAAGAATTCAAAACACACTTGTCATTACTATAATAAGAAGGGGCATACAGCTAATGTGTGCAAGAGTAGAAGATTCAATCAATCAAACACACCCAAAAATAAGAGTTTCTATCACAAGTGCAACATGCAAGGACATATGACACAAAATTGCAGATCCAATGTCACAAGGACTCAAAGATTTGATGGACATTGTTATAATTGCAAAAGTATGGACATAGGGCATGTGAGTGCAGATCAAACCTATGTGGACATCAAATCAACCAACAAAAATAGAAGGGAATGAAAGTCATTATCATTAGGATTACAATACCAGGTATAGTTGTCATTATTTTCAAGAATATGGACATATACCATAGAACTACATAAGAACACATTTTAGAGGGAAGTACAAAAGATGGTTGAATCAAACTACATGTTTCAGTTGTTTGAAAATTGGTCATATTAGCAGGAACAGTCCTACAAGATCAAAGGCACCCAAGATTGAAGAAAATAAGGGAAAAGGAAAAATTGATGTCGAAAAGATAAGAAGGAAAATGAATAAGACTTGGAAAAAGAAAGATGAGTGCAACACATCAAGTGGAGGGATCACTTCATCCAATGGGTCAAGTGATCACACTTCATCAAACTAAGCACGAGGAGTATACAGGACTAATATACAAAGCTATATCTCACATCAGTCCCAAGACAAAGAAGCCATGCTAAGTATAAATTTGCATGAAACAAGATGTCAAGACAAAAACTAAATGTTGTTGCCTAGCTGACTTTGGATGCCGAGTTAAACTCCAACACATGCCAAGCTCCTAACAGCGACCAAGTTGATAACTGATGACGAGTTGGTTAACTTGAATGGAAGCCAAGCAAAGTGAAAATATAGTGCAAGCCGAGTTAGGTCAAGATTTCTTCAGAAGTTGAGTTGGTAGTTGAGTATTTAATGCGATGGAAATAGGCTATATTATCATGATTTCAATCAGTTTTTACTCATCGCGATCAAAGAGCAAAGAAGAAGAAAGAGAGCTAAGCGACTTCATAGCAAGAATCTAGCATTTCAAGTAGATTACAACCTCATTCACCACATTTTTCATCAATCTTAAGGTATTGTCATTTGTGCAGAGCTATGCAGTTTCGTATCTTTTTATTGTGAAAACCCTAGTTTGCATAAATGGCATCAAGTTCTAAGGATAAAGAAATGTTTGAAGTTTAGTTAGTTTCAAATGAGATCAAGCAACCCAATTTTTGACCCATTCCCGAAGTTGCCTACAAAAATGACCCAGCCGGAGCTCTCTCCCAAATTCCTCCAAAAGTTGTAATGGTTCAAGACATGAGAGAATGTTACAACTATAAGATAGGTGCCCTAGGAGACATGGAAATAAGAAAAGCTTATGAAAAATTGTGCGTAGATGGAGTCTTGAAAGATGAATTCAAAATCGTTGAAAGAAAGGGTTTAACCCAAGTTTTGAGTTTTCCCACTGTATTCAAAATAGAATGGGTTAGACTTGTACTGAGCAGAATTCATGGTGGAAATTTGTGGTTAGAAGATACTCCTATCAAATTGACAAAAGAAATCATACATAGAGTAACAGGGTACCCAACCCTAGATCAGTTCAAAACTTTGAGAAGTGAATCAAAGGAGGTTATTGAAAAGAACACTGGTGCCCAGTGGAATAAAAGAGGAATGCCAATTCACACCATACATGATCCTCTAGTTGAGTTTGTTGTTAGAGTCATCGCTCATAAATTCTACCAATCTAGTAGACTCAACAATGTAGCATGTATTGTAGTAGATGTAGGCTACACATTGGTGAAAAAGGATCATACTTATGATCTTGTAGAACTGCAACTACAACAGATCAATGAAAACCTAGCTGCCATAAGAAGAAAAAAGGGCACTCAATGAAAATTTGGATCAATCCTAGTTTGCGTATTCTTTTATGTTCAGAATGAGTTTCCTTCTTTTGGCAAAGTGGGATGGAGGAATGACAAAACCATCATTGCCCAAATCAATGAATACATAGACAAATGGGAGAAATTTTGATACGTTGATGATAAGCTATTTTGAGGATTTCAAGAAATCCATGAAGCAAAGATCAAGGATACCAGTTTCCTTAGTGGAAAAACATACTAATGATATATGTTTCTTAGTTGAAATTGATTTTACCTATATTGAAGCAGTAATACCAAGGGTAAGATGGCTAAGGCCATTTGGATATGAAATTAATATTGATGAGGCATCTGTAGCAATAACTGTATTATTGGCAGAAAAAATAGATAAAAGTGCTCCACATTTTGGTACTTATGATGTGGTAAGATCAAAGATAAACATGGAATTAAAAACTGCTTCCACATTGAAGAAGAAAGACAAATTATTAAAGAAGATTAAGAAGAAATTTGGTAAAGAAATTGAGGTTGAAGCAGAAGGAGAAGAAGATGATAGTGATGATGAAGATGAGCAAGAACAAGGGCCAATGGAATTAACTCAAGGTCTTGGAGAAGACAAGGAGGAAGGTGTAGAGGAAGAAGAAGCCAAAGAAGCACCAATTGAAGCTGAGCACAAGAAGAGAAAGGCAATAGAATAGCCTCCAGCTAAGCCCAAATCAAAGAAAGCTATCACACTATCACCTCAAAAGCCAACAACATGAGCAGCAACAAGGGCCTCCACTCAAAAGGCCAAAGAGGAAGTTACAAAGAAGGAACAAATCAAGGAAACATAGGAAGAGCCGAGGAGAAGAAGAAGATATGTGGCTCAACCTGATACTAATGAAGAAGACCAATATGAAAAGGTAAGCCATTCTTTAGTTGATACCTTATGTAAAAAAATTGGAAATGGTGACTTAAGTAATTTAAATAAAGTTGATTTCAATAGATTTACTAAAGAAGAACAGAATAAGATAGAAGAAATAGTTTATGGAATGATGGCACAGTTCAAGTACACTCCACTTGAACTAGATGGACAATTGCCAAAAGAATTGTCAAAAATTGTAGAAGACAGATGACATTTTTGTTTGAAAATGGAGAAGGAGATGAGGGAATCAACTCTAGCAAGTGTATTGCCAGATTTGACTAAGGAATAAGTAAAGAATGTAGTCAAAAGGCACAATAATAGGTTTACACCTAAATACAGGGCATTCTTCATACTCAAAAATAGGATGGAAGAAATTGTTCAAAGAACAGTAAAATCATGGAAGAACTTGTACAAAAAGATTGAAGATTTTCTTAAAGAAGAATACAAGGAAGAAGCTGTTATACCAATAGAGGAGAGGAGAAAAAGGAAAGAAGATGAAGAAAAGAAAAGAGAAGAAGAAAGGAAAGAAGAAGAACAAAAGAAAAGAGAAGAAGAGAAGAAGGAAGAAGAAAAGAAAGATGGAGAGGAGGAAGAGACACAAAAACATGATATAACGAGAATAGCTGAGCAAGAGTAGCAACTAGATCAAGTTTTTCAAGACACACAATTGCCACCCCCTAGCCCTCCTCAAGCATCCATCTCACCTACAGACACTATAACTATTATTGATGTTCTTGATACTTCTGGTTAGAATATCAATCCATTAATTGTAGAATATCTTAAAAGAATTCTTGACCAATCTACCCAACAAGCAATATTATGTGTAGATCCAGTATTGGTCAGTATGGATGAATTGCAAAAACTAGTAGAAAGTATAGTCAGAGATACGGTGAATCCACAAGAACCACCTTCTATCATCTCTACAACTACTAGTAGTCAATTTCAAATTCCAACAAGCATATTTGATGCTACAAAATAGAAGCTAAGTGCAGCTATAGAAAAAGGAATAGAAGAAACAGGATAGACTATTACATCTGATCCTATAGGTGCACTTCCACAAATTACAATAATTAATCATGGTAGACAGAAGGAGGAGGAAATAGTGAAAACCCCTAAAGAATAGGAGGCAATACAAACATTAATAGATTTTCCTACCTCGAGAACTCCTTCACACTAGCCATTGCAAATATCTATACCAACATCTAGTACTCCCAGAGTTGCAAGGGTACTTCACTATGGAGACCCTGAATTAGATGAGGAGATAGTCATACCAGGCTATGACTCAAAAATAATAACCATTTATCAAATCAATGATGTGCAGGAAGCACTGAATAGGAGGAAAAGACAGGAGATACTAAGGAAGGAGTATAAACAAAAGTAAACACTCTATGAAATTAAGGACATCTTTATGGATTCCTTCAGTTTGCAATCACCAGATGAGTCAAATCATATCACAGAGCAATTATTAGATATTATTGACCAGGTGAAAAATGAAGACCTAGAAACAAATGCAAAACTTATGGAATGGTCAGAGAAAAAATTCCAAGGAAAAGTAAATGAACAAATATCAAGTCAAATTACACGTTCATAGGTTGAATTAGCAAAGCTCATTGACAAAGTGAAAAAGGTACTTGAGAATATATTCTCATTGTACAAAAAGCTGTGTGATTTTTCATACTTCACACAAGAGACAAGCCAAAAGATACTGAGACTGGAAAGAAATTTAAACATTTCAAGCATGCAACTACCAAATGATCTAGCTCAAAGTGAGAATTATTTTTCTCAATCGCTTCACACTCACAAAGAAATAGCCATATTAATAGAAGATGAGGCTAATATCAAGGCCAAATTAATATAGCTCCAATCCTCCATTACCCCACATTTTAAAATACTCCATAAAGAGCAAGTATATGCTAAAACTGTTCTCAAGAAAGACCCAAATCTTTCTACTTCAGAAGGACTTATTCATCTTACTACCAAGACTGCCATCCAGTACAAGTCACTAGAAATTGCTTTGAACAATTGGGATGCAACTCTCAGGATGATTATGGAAGTAAACAACACATTTTTGGCTAAATATGGTCTTAACCCTTAAACATTCTTTGACATAAGTGTCAAAAAAGGGGGAGAAAAGAGACATAATAGGGGAAGATACAGATATTATGAGATGAATTAATGGGGGAGAAAAGATAAAAAGGAGGAGCTTGATATATAGATAAGGCACAATCAACTCAAGGGAAGTTACAAATTTTTTGAGGTATATATTATAAGTTACAAATTTTGATCAAGTTCTCTGTAAACTTTTTATATACCAATCAGATTAGTAAATGTACTCATAAGGTTAGTCAAGTGTTTTTGTCACTCATGTCAAAGGGGGAGATTGTTAACCTCATAGTGGTTTTTGACACTTGAGTGCCAATAACACTTACCTACTCTATATTGGAGCCGAGTACACCATGCATGTCAAGCCACAACAAATGTCAAGTTAGGAAAGACTTCAAGTGTCGAGTGATCTTCATGTGCTGAGTAGTTTTTAGATGTCGAGTGAAGATTAGATACTGAGTGAAGTGTAAGTGCCAAGTAACATAAGGTGCCGAGTGTTAACAAGTTCCGAGCAACATAAGGTGCCGAGTGTTAACAAGTGCCGAGTAACATAAGGTGACAAGTGATACAGTTTTGTTTAGGTGCCAAGCTATCTAGGAAACAACATGTGCCGAGTATCAGCAATACTTCAGGAGCCGAGTAACTCAGAATATTAGCATAAGAGTTTGTAATTGCACAAACTATGATGCAAACAATTTTTGTAGCTGACATAAGGTAAATCTCAAAGGATTTAATGATGAGATCGAATCTTTTATCTTTCCTATGCAATCTACATGTAGCCAATAAGAAAAATGATAAAAGCATGCAACCAATAGAAGAAATGCAAATAATAAGCAAAAAATGGAGATTGAATATGGATCGTAGATCCATACCTAACACTAAATCCTCAAATGTCTTTATAAGGAAGACAAAATTTCATTGTAAAACATATGAGTGGACATACAAGGGTGCACAAGAAAATCTATTTTTAGAAGCGAGGGTTATTAGATCACAAAAGGACCAAGATTAGAGAAAATGGAATAGGTGCCTACGTTCAGCAGCCAAGGATTGTAATCTATCAGGTTCATTATACCTAATACTTTCTAGTAATTGTATTAGAATAAAAATCCTATGGTGATAGGTTAGCTTAACAGCTATTTCATAGATCCTTTAATTAGGTGATTAAATCCTTTAACAGGGTGACACTTCATGTAAAGTGTTTGTAAAGCCTCTAACCAGGTCACTATTAATATAGTGTAAAGCCTTTAATAGGGTATACCATCAGAAGTGGTTGAACAATATTGCTGTAGTAATTTTTGTGGGTATCATGCCCACCCCAGTTTTACCTTCTTATTTTTGGAGGGTTTCTAGGTTACCAAATCGCAGTGTTATGAGTTGTTGATGCATGTCTTAGTTTCATGTTTACTAGATGTATTTACATGCATGCAATTTACTTTCACCCAAAAGTTTTATTGGTTAAAGTGGGATACTTCTAGTTCACCCCCCGCCCCCCCTCTCATAAATACTCTTTCCATATTTGAATATTCCAACACAACCTATGCTTGTGGAATCAAGCAAGTTTGAGGCTGGATTGTTGAGCATGGACTGTAGTCATTATTTTCCATTGTCCCAGTAAGAACCAGTAGCAATATCACATTCAAAAATCCAAGAAAATTCATGATGCATACATAATTTTTGATAGAAAATCATTAAAAGAAAAAATAAACATTCAAGCAATTAATTGATAGATTAAAATAAAGACCATTAGACTCAATTCAATGACAACATGCAATTTTGTTTTAGAAATTACTTTTAATATACATGAATCTTTAAAAGGACAACTTTTTGGAAATAATATAAATCATTCATACTCCTAGTAAAATAAAATTAAGGTTAAATTTAATGTTTCCAACCAATTGAAATCTAATGATCACCAAAGGTAGTACATTTATTCAAAGTCTGAAGGGCTGCTATCTAAGATACAAGTTGGCAATGGTCAACTACTAATAAATCAAACTTCTATGCTCTACTCAAAAGTTCTTTGGAAATCCTATAAAATATTTAAAAAGTCAAACTACAAGGATGCCATGTTATGTTTATCCCATTAACTAAAAATGAATTGCATACAAAAAAATTACAAATGAAAGATCAAACATCGAAGGTAGGTACATTTATTCAAAGTCTGAAGGGCTGCTGTCTAAGACACGAGTTGAAAATGATCAACTACTAATAAATCAAACTTCTCTTCTCTACTCAAAAGTTCTCAGGAAATCCTTTAAAATATTTAAAGAGTCAAACTACAAGGATATTTTGTTATATTTATCCTATAAAATAAAAATGAATTTCATACAAAAAAATTTCAAATGAAAGATCAATCAAACTCCATAATTAGAGAGCTTGCTCAATCTAGATATCCTGACAACCATAGAAAATACAATTGGATGGATATATTTCTAAGGCACACACAATATGATTAAAATGGCAGTAGTTAATGGTACTAAAATATTCCTTAGGTAAAGATTAGTAAATTGAGGTTTGAGCATCTACAGAAAAATGCAAATCTTTAAGCAAAAAGAAAATAAAAACAACTATTTGTATAGGCTAAAATGAATTAGCAAATGAAAAAACCTACTCAGTTTTTGATAGCAAAAATAAGTGAGGGACTATAATGTCCCATGCCTAGCCCTATTGGATTCGAGTCCATTAACTCATTGATGCAATTCAATCTAGGACTTTAGATGTCCTTTATTGACATCACTTAGTATAAGAAGGATATATTATGACCTACTTTATAACTTATTATCCTTTATGACATTCAACTAATACCACTTGCCCACAAATAGACTATGGATATCTTAATCACCTTATATAATAAAGTTTTATGTAGGGATGAGCTTTGATATACTCCAGTCTACAAAAATTGAGTTTACTTTTTCTATATGTAACCTTGCTACAAGTTGCATCTCAATTGCTCGTAACCATTTCTGACATGGCAGGGTGAATAAGCTGCAAGACTTCTTTCAATTGTTTAAAGTTTTCTTTGACATACCAATAAACTATATTATACATCTCTTGCCATTTTCAGATTTAGAATTTTGGATCATGCATTGATTTCCTTAATATTTCTTATACCAACAATGTAATTTCTTTAGAAGTATGCAATAGTACAACCTGTGACTGATTGTAGTCTTTAATTATATGGCTCAAAATCTTGTAAAAACAAATTGTTCAAAGGCAAGCCCAATCCTTGTTAATATGATCAATCACTGAATTAGCTTCCCAAAAGTAGAGTTCAAGGTGACCAATAGTAGAGTTCAAGGTGACCAATTGTATCGAATCATCCTAAATGACATTTCAAAATCATTCACAAATAAAAAATTTCCATAAAAATCAGGAAAGTGCACCATTCTATAACTAAAATATATCACACCATTTTACCGTCTAATTATGCTCCAAAGAATTTTGGAGGGTGCCCTGAAATAGATGGGACCATGGGATGGTTTCCTATTCATTTTCTTTCTTAAGAAGCATAGATACTTCATTTTTTGGCATACAAGTCCACCAAAAAAATAGATCTCTTCATAGTGCACAACCACCTATAATGCATATAACAATGATAAGTGATTATTAGATTTTTCCTCTACACAACTAAGATTTGCAGCTGAACTAAAGTGGTTGTAATAAACTAGGTAATTGAAATAGTTGTGACAAACTAAAATGAAACAAATTCATTGTTTAGATCATTTACCCTTAGCTTTAACATCTGGCTAATAAATGAGAAAACATAGAAAATACCATTTTGATTGTAAATATTCTTTAAAAAATAATCCACAAAGAAAAGACCATTTAGATAGTAAATATTATGAACAATATATTACCTCTAATCATCAAGGATTTGACAAAAACATGTGCCAATCATCCCAATATCCAAATATAAAACTTCCCTCAAATCCTACTACACAATTATATATAACTTATACAAATGAAATTATAGAAAGTAATGGATTTATATCAAGATATATTTTGTTAGATTTTATGAATAAGCACATGATAATTTCCCATTAAAGAACATTCTATCTAGAGTGTGTCATGCTAGGTTTAAAGCATATTAGGATGTTGAATTATTTATTGTCTGCCTCTAGTTCCCTGTGCAATTTTGTATGGTACCAAAACCATTAGCACATTATATCTACTTATATTTGCTTAACGTGGCTTAAAACACACAAAAATATTTTATTAGATACATACTTTGTTCAATCTTGTCTTACTATTGGATAAGCATTCCATTACTAATTAACTAGAATTGCATCCATGTTGTGTAAGTACCCAACACTAGAATAACAACTAAAAATATAATGATCACAAATATATACACATAATTGCAGCCATTACTATGCATAGATTAATAAAATATTATTTTATAAAAAAGCACATGTCAAAATGATCAATAACAATGCCTTCAATCATGCAACCACAATTTAAAAATAACATTGAGAATGTGTGGGTGGATTGCACCATTTCATAAAATAAGAAAACCCTCATGACTTTCATGGTAAAAAAATAGTTATTTTAGGTAGATATGAAAATATAATTTTGAAATTCTCATGAAATCTAAATCTAAAAAGGCACATGTCAAAATAATTGATAATAGTACCTTCAAACATGCAACCACACTTACAAAAAACATTGAGAATGTGTAGGTGGAATGCACCATTTCATAAAATAAGAAAACCCTCACAACATTCATGGTACATAAATAGTTGTTTTAGGTATGAAAATATAATTTTGAAATTCTCATGAAATCTAAATATTGCTATGGTACTTTCTTCACAAGATATTATTACGCATGTGGTTTCATAAACAATGCATTTTTCATAAGCTATTATTAATCTTGTGGTTTCATGAACAACATAGTTGCATATATTAAATCAGCAAGCCTTAAGATGTGAATTACTATCATTATAAATTTTGCACAATGACTTATGAGGTGTGCAAAGTTTTATAGTATTTGTATTGCAAAGGTTTTCATTACACTCCATAGTGGAAGCATTCAGGACTCTACCTTTGATTACCAACAAGCCTTAAGATGTGAATTACTATCATTATAAATTTTGCACAATGATCTATGAGTTGTGCATAGTTTTATAGTATTTTTATTATAGAGGTTTTTATTGCACTCCATAGTGGAAGCATTCAGGACTCTACCTTTGATTACTAGGATTTTGCAATCACTACTAGAAGAGCATCAGGGTTTCATAAGAATATATTGCTCCCGAGTCTTCATGATTAGTAAAAAGGAAGAAAAACAATTATTTTTGAGATAAAAAACAATAATTCACAACATATCACCACGACATATGCTATGCTCACTATCAATCTTGTGGGGATGTAATATACAGTTAAGCTAGGAAAGAACGTTAAAATTTTCTCATATCTATTTTGAAAATAATGAATATTTTGTGTAGAGAAAACCAAGGATTTACATGGAAACCCAAACTTTAAAAAAACCATGGAGAAACTAATTCTTGTGAAGGAATTTTGGTTAAGGAGATTTTTACAAGGTGACCCACAACCAGTTTTGCTCACTACTAATAGACTCACTACTAGTCAAGCTAACTACCCTTATACAAAAGTGGTATAAAAATAGATATGATAAAACCATGAATTAAGCTTTATTTTGTATATCTATTAATTCTGGAAAACACTTCTATTTCTGAACCTCTCCACTAGCCTAAAATTATAACAATAATATCCAACATCATCATAAAAGCCCAAGGCAAGTTGGACCAACAGGTTAGTAGATGCTTTTGGCCTTCACGCCAATGCATATGCCTAAAGGGAGGGTTAATAGATTCTAGTTTGGAGATCTAAAACCAAAATACCAAAGAAAAAATCCAAAATTTGTCATGTGTTCTCCCAAATTTGTCTAGAACAAAGTCAGAGGTGAAAGCATGAGCCCTAGCTACATCGAAAAAGGACCAAATTTGGACCTCAAAAGTGTGTCAGATAGGACCAGGACCCTCATGTTGTATTAAGTAGAGGAATTAAATTTAACCCCTTAGAATAAGAGCATTAAATAGAATAGATATTTTATAAATTGGTAAGATCCAAAAGAATAGGAAACATATGGAGCATCATCCAATCAACCAGGAGAAAAGAATTCCTTGGCATCTTTTTTGGTCAAAAATTCAACATTTAAAAACTTTGGACTTGGAACTTTGAATTTATTAGAAGTTCTTGACCTACTAAATATTGAAAAACTCCGCTCTTTCATGGAGTTGGTAAAACAGATTAGTGGTAGACCCTTATAAAGGTATGATAGAAAAATCAGCTACCTAAAAGGATAGATGAATGATCTACACATAAAATATGTGATAGCTTGACATGATGTGATTGAGAAAATAAGAGACAATTTGGTCTTGAAATCCAACGTTTTCATCATAAGGCTGCTAATTTGACTAAACACAAATCCATGACCCATTGTCAAGCAGTAACTCTTTACTATTTTCCCTATGCACATTGAATTTAGAGCTTCCATTTACTTTACCATCTTAGAAAATATTTCAACTCATTGTAACAAATTGATACTTTAATTATAAATAAGGTAGGGTGTGAAGAACACTTCATGCCAAATGAATGACAGTGAAGGAATACAAAATATCGTGTCATATTTTAATCTAAAACCTTGATATTTCACATTTCTCAATTATGAGTCATACTTCAACCCTTGGCATGGTCATCAATGTTGTTTTTTGTCAATTTAATATTCTTTGCAGGCCAAGCAAAAGCATTCATCCCTGTGAGAACTTGCAATTTTTAATAAAATAAAAAAGTTGTTTAATACAAAAGTGTTTTACTCTCTAAAGACATGCAGGTTTTGTCAAACCAAAAAATATCTCATTTATAGGTAGATGCCATCATAAAGAAACATCAAATGTTCAAAACTAAGAATTGCAAAAATGTAATTAGGAATATACTTGGTCAAATAGAAACTAAAATTGAAGTAAAAGATGTTGTCCAATTACTAAACATCCATTTGATTACAGAGGGATATCAAAGCTTCAAAAGTTCAAATGCAACCACATGCCTAGGAGTGTGCTAGTTTAAGATGACCACATTTCATAAAGGATAAAAAAAATTGCCCTACTGCTATAGGATGTACGCTTGTATAAATAAATACATTTTGGTTTTTGAAAAGATTAGATGCATTTCCATATGAAGGAGTGCCTCCTTAGCAAAGCTAGCCAATCCTTTTTCATAACTCAAAAATTGCACTTATATCTAGAGGTGTGCTAGATACACAATAAATAAAAGACTATCATACTTTCATAAAACTCAAAAGAATATTGGCACAACATTGAAGAGGGATAGGATAAAGGGAAAAAATAGCTGAACCTTTTGTTCATAAAGACATTTGTTTTACTCTTCTTTATCACTACAGATTTTTAAGGGTTTCCAGTGTTCCTTTTTAGCTATAAAGGATTTCCAAGGAATTTTCATAGATGTGTTAATGGCACCTTGGAGTTTGAAGGAATTACCAATCATCATGAACATAAATAAAATGGATTTTTTTATTCCCAACAGTTGTCTAGGGTTTGGTTGCATCAAACCTTTTATTTACATGATCATTTGCAAACTGATTTAGGGGATTTCTTGACTACTATTTTAGTGAACATTCAATCATTTTAAGCCAAGATATTAGCAGTACATAGTAGAAGCCTTAATGGTAGATTTAAAGAGGTATTTTTAACATCTTGCTAGGAAATGCAGTTGCAGTTATTCTATCCTTTCTTATCATATGGAGATTTAATGCTATATTCAGTGGATGTAATCTTGTATTTGTACATTGGGTTCCCTAGCAGGACATTTCAAGTATACTCTGAACATAGAAATATATATATATGTGTGTGTGTGTGTGTGTATACATATATATATATATATATATATACATATATATATATATATATATGTATATATATACATATATATATATATATATATGTATATATATATATATGTATATGTATGTATATATATATATATACATATATATACATACATATACATATATATATACATACATATACATATATATATATACATATATATATATATATATGTATATGTATATATATACATATATATACATATACATATATATATATATATTAATATCTCATTTAAAACTATATTTTGGCCATTGTCCATTATCCTTGGTACATATCGATGTTCCATGCTCCATGGTTTGATTTCTACTCATACTAGGGAGCTTATGGATCATAGCCTCCAACATATTTTCTAACACAAGGAAATTTCGTTATCTTGAAATCTAATTTCTAATACCTTGTGAATGATATATCAATTCACCATACTCTCTATTTGTATTGTCATGAATTTTACTCTTGTCTCACCTCTTCGTTGATTTTACTCCTAGCTCTATAGCAAATGGATTTATTCTATGGGAAGATATTTTGGAAGGTGTCACTTGTATCAAATGTCTTGATTTTGAAAAGCAATCAAACCCATAGAGATGGAAGTTCATAACTAGAGAAGGAAATCCATAACTGGAGTATCGTCTTGTTTTAAGAAGATGATGGACTATTAAAGACAATTTTTCTATTCATATTCATGTAAACTAGTCACATTAAATATAAGAATATCTAAGGAAATTTATATATTATGATCATCTAGTAAATAGACAGGTTAAAAGTAAAATTGTTGTTGTGCATATCATCCAATTTAGTATTTGAAAAAGTAGATTGTAACTGTTAGGAGATTCATCATTGATGGCACTACCCAAATGTTTGATAATCATATGAAAAGCCTCTTTGCAAATGCATTGCAGTGAAAGGGAGAATCATAAAATATTTTTGACTAGAGCAATAGAATAATGTGCTTGATTAAAAAGGTGGTTGAACTTGATGAATGCTTGTTGATTTACCATAATGCTATTTCAAGTACAATCATTGAGATTCATATGTTGTTTCAAGAAATTATGAATAGATAGGAGTCATCTACATTTAGGTCAACAAAGAAGAGTTTTTTACATGCCTACATATTTTAAGATTTTACTTATATTTATATGAATGATTTGCATGTAGTTCATGAAAGAATGTTTTATGTAATGGTTTCAATATATTGCCTTTGATGATGGAAACTATATGTTGCATGTAGTCCTTGCATTTCTTGGCTTGGATATCCTCTATGGAGCAACCCACTAGAAACTATAGGGTTTACAAAAAAAACTAAAGCAATACAAACAAAATCTAATGCATATATGTTCCTCCCTTGTAATATCTAAGTTGATAAATATATTTTATATATATACCACTCAAGAGCATGCTCTTCTTAATCTATCCATAGAGGAAAATTATGAGTAATATATCTGGGTTTGATTCCTTTGTGCAGATACATTCACAAATATCAGAGACTAAGAGGAGAAACATATGTAAAATGCTTAACTGCCAAAGGTTTTCGAAAGAATTTTTCTTTAAACCATAAGTAAATGAGTGGTCACAACCTATTCCTAAAATACATGTAACATCATAAAATTCCATACATCTGAGTTACATCATAAAATTCCACATAGCTCAGTAACATCATAAATCTTACAAGGTTTTATGATAGAATTTGAGCTTCCTTCTCAAAGTTATTAAAATGAGATTAAACAATATTTATACTCATAAACTCAAAAATTTAGAAATTGATATTTCAAATGTAGTATAATTAAGTTGTGGGATGTGTGTGCACCTATGCAATAATTTGATACTATTGACAATCAAGAAAATGACAACAAACAAAATCAACATAAAAATAACTCTCCTACTACTCACGTTTTTACTGGCTTCCTCCTAGCCTCCTTGTTTTAAAAGAGTAGAAATTATTTAAATTTTAAATTTTACAAGGAAATTTACATTTATTATAATTTTCTAGTTAATATGAGCCAGAACAAGAAAGCACACTTTCAGAGGTAATAATGATGAATTCAATCTAAAATACAGGAAAAAATAACTTTTAGACTTTGCAATAAAAGAATTTATTTATTTTCAAAAGCTACATGCATATAGATTATATCATTGCAAAATGATGTAGAGTTGATGGGTAAACATCAGAAATGAAAATATTCCAAGCCCTAGAGAGAAAGGTTGTGTCAAATTCTTCTCATGACTAAATGAGGAAAGGTATAGTTCAAGGTGACATTGACATAGGATTGTCAATCCATTGGTATAGTTTCCTTAGTTCTTAACGCACCTTAGAACATAAGATTATACACCAACATTGATTTATTACAAAAGAAAGTATAAATAATTTGAATCAAATGCAACACTTGGTATCTACCTTAACTCATGAGAAACTTTAATTTATAATATGTAAAAGTTGAAACATTATTTCTTAGCATAGAAAAATACCTTAATAAGATTATGATGTATTTTTTCTTTGGATAGTTTCAATGTAATTCCTGAGATCACAATCCATGTATTCAAATACCAAATAGATGAAGAGTCTACCATCATTACATTTCATGTGATGGACATTGAAAGGAACCTTCATAATTGCTTTAATCAGCCCCAATGAGAAGACCAATAAATGCAATGTAAACAAATACATAGGAATTATTGTTGTCGAGAAACAATGCATGCAATGTAAATAAACATAAAGGAATTATTGGCATTGATTTATAATGCATTCGATCTATGTAATGCCCCGCCAAGGGATCCAAAGAATTAACTTAGAATTTCACTAAGTTTAGTAGCATTTTTTTTTCATGAAAGTAAACACCACGTATAACTTATGCACAATAACGGAAGCAGTAGCAATGTCCATCTGAAATTAAACATAACATACATAACATGTTACATTCTTAAAGATCCCTTAACATTGGATTACATCTAGAAACATCTATCATACATGAAATAATAATGATAAGTCCAATATTTAGACATTACATTTCAAATACTCAATCATCCACTGTACATGTCATAGGGTATGACAAGCTCAAAAGAATATACATACATAGAATAAGGTACATCTTCCTATTCTAATCCATGATACATCAAAGTAAAGATAATCACATGATACACATGATACATCATCATAGAAGACATATACATCCATCATAAAGATCAAACATAATAAACTAAGTGCAAGGTTCCTCCCAACCATTAATAGCATCATTAGACCATCGTGGATCCTAGCCATCCCTCCGTGCGTAACATTCCAAATCATTGACAAGATCATCGGTATTAACATAGTAGGAATGTCACTCCTAACATATACAACATCATATGTAGAAAGTAATCTAACATGAAAATAAAAGCATAATACAACATCATCTAACATATGCTAATCATCAATAAAAAGGATACATATCCACCATCATGAAGGATGCAATAGCCATGATGTCTCAATGAATCTCAAAATGATAAGAGTGGAAAATACACTACCACCTGACTGCGTGGTACCTAAGTGGTCCACTCCCACCATGCTGAGGAGATAATCTCAAGTCCCAAACAGGCTATCCATAACACATACACAAATCTCCATAAGTCCAAGAATCCTAAAAGTATACTAACTCAAAGGTTCCAAACACAAAATCTGACATCTAATCCTAGAGGCACACAATGACATGTAGGAACCTACTATGCAAGCGGAAAAGTGTCATCGCAATTATCATGTACAAGTTACCCTGGAAGTTAGCTAAACTCCATGGGTCCATACGGATTTCATGTGACCACTAGTATCCTCTCATACTGACGAGGCATACTCTTGAATGCAAGGTTGCAAGCATGCATCTCACTACTCCCATCCTAGCCTGTACAAGCACTCAAGGCATGGGCGAGAACAAAACACTTATCTGTTTAGGTTCATTTAGTTAGTATTAGGTGTGAATGTTATCACTTATTAATCCAACTTACAATGAGTTACCCTAGCAGCCTCTTAGGGCCCCGGCCCCCATTGCAAGCCACTTTCCATCACTACATGCAGATATCCTACCCTAATGCTCATGGAATCATAAATCTCAAAATCACAAAAGATAATCCATAATAAAATTATCAAATATGCATAAAAGCATCAAATCTCCATGAGCTAACATCCATAGAAAATCATGAACACAACAACTCTCTATTGGCAACTAAAGTATCACTGATAATCAAAGTATCCGATGGTTCTCAATAACCAAAATATATCTCAATCAAACTGATCGAAGACTCCAAAAATGGTTGAGTCAAACATGTCACATCATGACATCATCAAGAATAAATCCACATCACAGTCCCATCATGGCGACTAGAAAATAACCAAGGATAACTGATCGATGACCAAAACTAATGGTTAAGTCAAGTATCTCATACATAAGAATCTCAACTATAACAATTAGTAATGACATCCAATACATAGAGCATTCCATCACATAACCATGGTTGGGTTTATAAAGATCAAGATTAAAACATCATCATGACATCACAATCGCATAACTCCCAAGCCTCTGGTAGACGTCCTATAACTGTTCAACACTAGTCAACCCAAAACCCAAAACAATAGCATAAAGAATACACAATGTAAACACATGTTTTGGTTTTGCTAAATTTACAATTTGAATTTAAATGTAAAAGTCTTGGTTTACGTTTCCAAGTTTAGAGAAAGAATTTGAAGGAACATTTATACATTTAGAATGAATACAAATCCATTCTTTAATTATAATTTTAATCCAAGTGTCCCCCACCAAATCAATTATCAATTTACAATTATAAAAAAAATAATCATATTTACATATTATATACATACTTATATATATATTTTATTAAAATATATACATATAAATACATATATGAATATATAAATTATTTTATCATTTAACAAAATTGAATTAATAAAATTTGATTAATGCCAAAATTAAAATCGAATATGGCAAACATTTTTTTAAAAACAACACACATTTATATAATATGACTGCCAGTACGCAGGACCCTGCGGTCGCAGGGCCTGCGACATCAGTGGTACTATGTACCACTACCGTTGTAGTACTTGCAATGGTGGTACACTATGACCGCAGTGGGGGGGTGCGGGTCTCACCCCCTCGACTCAATGTTTATAATGTTTATTATTATTTTTTAAAATCACTAACGCGATTTCCATTTGCGATTTGGTTTAAAATGTTTCGTAAAACGTTTTCGCCCATGGGTATGTTATCCATTTTTTTTATAACAAATATATATTATATATACATATATATGTATATATATATATATATATATATATATATATATAAAGGTATATATATATATATGTATGTATGTATATATATATGTATGTATATAAGAAAATTGACAATATATGAATACAACTTCAAGTTTTCAAAATTCCCCCATAAACCTTTGATCTCCCAAAATTTTCAATAATTAATCTAATGGGTTTGACTATGAATCTCAACCCTAGCCCCGTGTTCTTTTTAGATCCATGCATATAAAAATTCTCAAATAAATTAATCTACCCATATTGAGAATGCACAATAAATTATGAAATCCTTTAGAAGACATATGGAAGACACGAAGAAGACAGGGAATGCATGATGCAGAAATAGCATAAGTAAAATCACAAGAATCTACCTGGATTCTGATGCTAATTCGCTCTTCCTCAGAAACTCACAAAGCAAGCTCCTCCCTTCTTCAGAGTTCTCGAGTCCTCCAATGCTCCAATTTGCACTCCGACCGCTATGTCTAAGCTTCAAGGAATGCCTGACTATAAAGAGCTTTCAGGAAACATCTAGAATACTTCTAGATATAGCTAGAAGGTGTCACCAACTAAGCATGGGTCATTTCCAACCTTCAAGATGAGCCATAGGGTTGTAGACACCATGTGCTTAATTGATGCACTAACCCCTGTGTTGTTGACACTTGACAAATAGAAAAGTGCATTAACTCCCATGCAAGCTTATAACTCCAATTCACTTTTTATATAATTTCTATTTAAATATTTATAACTTCCATTTTAATCTTTATAACTTTCATTTTAAATTTTATAACTTTTATTATTATTATTTATTTATTACTTATTATTATTATTTTATTATAATTATTAATTTTAATTTAGAATTTTCTTTTATTTAATTCTTATTCCTCAATTAATTCTCATTTAATTAATTATAATCAAAATATCAAATAACATGATATTTTATATTAATTTTTTCAAATAATTAATTTATTAATTAAATCTATTTATTAAGATTTAATTAATAGAAAATTCACCATAGACCTCCAAGAATCAAATATGAAAACCCATCATAGAGCAAATCACTCAAAGTCAGTCTAAAGGGTTAAAAATCATGAATCATGTCATCTGACACATTCGATGGGTAAAATATCCAGATACTTGTCCTACCTCACTAGGACAATTGGCTTAAAGGTTTGGGATTTGGACTTGAGAATTTATCTCCCTTCTCTTATCATTGAGATAGTATAATAGGGTATGCTCATCCTAGCAATTTAGGGAAGTCGATACCCGGTACCTGCAACCTGCAGAAAGAACCATGCATGTACATACAATATATATAATGCTAAGCTAAACAGACAATGGTAGGAAGTGGTGCATCGTGTAGATCCTGACTAAGTAGGTGACTATGAATCCCTTCCTTAACCACATCAGAAATGCCATACGATAAGAAAACACGCACACCATACACATGCACGTATGGGGTAAGTATCCATAATAAAACACATGAGATAATAACCATCAACTAATCATCAACAATAGCCAAAAACAATATAATGATCATCATGTATGTATGAAATGTAAAGTCTAAATGATCTCATCCCATAACCTTTGAATCCATAACATAATGTTTGATAGTGTCAAAACAATACCACTAATCCATCAACATAAAACTAGTCCATCATAGTCTGATAATAATAGCAATAATATGTCCAGAATAGATGTGAACGAGGGTAGGCACTACAATCTAAATAAATGCAAATGAATTTTTGGCTTTTAGATACAATGTGTTGCTTACCTTACAATGTTAAGAGTCTGAGATAACATCCTTAGAATGGATATCTCATAAAGGGTATGTTAGTTTGAGCTTCACTTGGTTTAAGAATACTATAATATTCTCTTCTTAACAAGGCCAACCACATTAAGGTGGAAGCTCATCTAACCTCACCCCCCTCCCCCTAACATCAATCTAAATTACCCATTATCATCTAACTACATACTTCATTCATTCATTCATCCATTTATGATCTATAACACTCAATCAATACAATCACATAACATTCATTAATATGATATAAAATTCATTAATATACAATACTAATCAATACTTCATGAACACATAACAATATTGATTAACATAAAATAAAAATTGGTACTAATGCGCATCATTCATAAATAATTACTTAAAAGAAGGTTCTTTCATTGTCCAACAAGGTTTATCAAAGAGCATTTTTAAAACATCATTTTCTCTTTTTGTTTTTCTTAGTTCTCTTAAGAAAAGTGCTCATAGGAGCATCCATATCTTCCTCACTCTCCTCCTCTTCTAGCATGTGTAATGTCAAATTATGATGGCTCCTTCTCTTTGGAGGAGAAGGAGGCTGCTGCAATAAAGGGGGCTTTGTTGCAAGAACAAGCAAACATGATAAATTGGTATTTCTCTTTTTCTTCTTTTAACTATTACAAGTCTATAATTAATCACTAGTACAACATAACATGTAGTTTTCTTACCTGATAATGCCACATCATGTACATTAACATTTTGATCTGCCACCACATCAACATGTTGAACACTTGGAACATGCTCCACTCCTTCACCATGATGTTCACCATGCTCTAAAATATTCAAAAATAGGACACACATCAAATTGTAATTGAAGATATTAAATTGTATTCATAATTGCATAATTAATTTCCAATAGAAAATTAATACCTCCACCACTATAATGCACATCATGGCCTTCTTCATGAGTAGGTTTTGTGGTAGGATATGAAGGCTATAGTAAAATGTTATGCACATTGTTATGCAGTCAATTTACATTCAAAACTAATACCAAAAAAGAATCTTCTCAACTATTCAATTTCATTTACTTTTCATCTGACCAATTTACTTGTGAGATATCATTTGGTGCATTGGATTCTTGGGCAAGGCTTTCAGATTCTTCATGTAGGCATGTAGCCATGACTTTTTAGCCTTCCTTCAAGGAAATTTTTCTATCTTCATCTGTGAGCTCCACATTGAATTTTGTGCCCTGTATTTTTTGCTTATTATCATCATTTTTTCATGTATGGTTTCATTAAACAAAATTGTTTGCAACATTATATATATATATATATATGAAATTTCATTGCTCCTACTTACAAGTCGAGACTGGAGATTCATATATCCACTAGAGCCAAGTTTACATTGGCCAACCTTTTGTAGTCTCACTTTTGTAGCCACAGATGTGTCCTACAATCTATGAACAATTTCAAACATCTTAGATTATATATTTATAAATATCAATAATTAGTGCATGATTACAATGTACTTAATACTATCATGACATACATTTTCTTGCCCTGTGTTGATTCATTTACTCTATTTTCACATAGCCTTTTCTCCTATGCATCTACTATCATTTCATTCCACTCCATTGGTGTAATCATAGGAGGATGGTCATACTTTGTGTTCTCCTTAAGAGCCCTTCTATATTGATCCCTCATAGTATTTATATGCTTTGGTGCTCTTTTGAGAAGTAGGCTAGTGTCAAATTTTTTTTTTTCAAATTTCTCCTCAAAAGATGTAATTAGCTAATTTTTTAATTCCACAATTTGTAAATTCCACCTTTTTATAAAAAAAAGATTGTTAGCTCACTAACTTTAATATAGTACAATAAATGGAAGTAAGTAAAAAATTATGTAGCAATGATATGAAACTACATACCTTTTACATATGATGGGTCCAAATAGTCTCAATGTCATATGAAAAGGATGATCAAAGAAAGCATTATTACCTACAAAAACATAAAAGGATTAGTAGTCCAAAATGAAAAATGTAAAAGTAAACTAAATTTACACTTTAAATAATAACAATTTTAAAACACTTGGAAGCTTTTGTTCTTTTAATGGAAACATAGTTTTCTTGTTCAGCAACAATGTCCTTACATATGAACCAGTACTAATCACACAGACTACTCCAAGGAATTGATCAACTTCTGTAGTACTACTCTTTGTTGCTCTATCAAGTGAAACATCATGACAATTAAAGCACACACCAAATAAAATGAAAGATTACTAGCACTACAAATAAGCTAGTACTAGAACAATCATTACTATATTGGGAAAATAAATGGTCAAGTATGCAAATATTTAGAAGAGATATTGACAACCACAAAAAACTAGTGAGAGCATGCCACAAGGAAGTAGTTCTTATCCAAGATTTAAAGCTAAAGCCTTCTAAAATTGTAAAGAAAATAAGGAACAAGAGAAAACTATGCAACAACAATAGGGGATGGATATATCTCCATGCTTTAGGCTTCACTTCAAGATAGAATAAATTTCACAAAAGATGAACTAGGGGGATAAGTAGTGAAGGGTTCAAATTACTATATTTTGTAAATTGTTGTCTAAGCTCTTTGAGGAGAAACCAATTTGGAAAAAACAAACCTTGTAGGAATATTTGGTAAATGATGGACTAAAAGTTACATATGATCATTTGAAATTGGATTTTTCAGAAAAAAACACATTAGTTTGGGTGTGGACCATATTAGAAATGTTTACTCCCAGTAGAAAAAAAAAAGCAAAAACCAACATCTAATAAACAAACAAGTTGATAATTAGCTTCAAGAATGAAGATGAATCACTTAATAGAGCCTTTCTTAAACAATCGAAGCTACTAAAATGTCTTACCATAAATAAATGGTAAACACAAAATAAATTCATAGTAACCAATTTTATTAAAAAATTGCTGCTAGCTAAACCATAGTTGATGATTGGACAAAAAAATCAAATTGGTTAGAAAGAACCTACATAATATATATTAGATATGACTTCAAAAAATACCAAAAAAAATTCATCAAGCCATTGAGCCAGAGATTAAAAAATAGAATAATAACATCTTGAGGGCATAGACATTACAAAATATAGAAAAACAAGGTTTTACCAGTTCTAGTGGCCATAGACAAGGATGTTTGTATGGTCCTTGTTTTTGACAATGCACCAGGCAATATTCGACCAGCAACTGAAGAAGGCATCCACACTTCATCATGAGCTGAAGAATACAATATTGTTAGCAATGATATTTGCAATCAAGAAAAATCAAATGGGATACTAGCTAGAAGCGTCCACAAAAAAAAAGGTAAGTGTTACAATGTTGATGAAAACAAACAAAGAAAGTGTTACTTACACAAGGGTTGTGCACTACAACCCTCATTATGTTCACCATGCGATGTCACAAGTGTCACATATTTCTATACAAGAACACATAAAATTAGTGATTGTGATCCATAAGATACTATAAAATATTAACATCTATAGAACTTTTATTATTGCTTTAGTCAAATTACTACATACCTTCAAATATTGGATTCTACAGTCCAATTCTTTTTTTAGTGCCCCTTTCTCCTTGCTTATGTCACCCTTGATGATAATGTTAACAATTTCATTAGTGTATCTTTGTTTAATTTTCTAGGTGATGAACATAGGTTCAGCATAAAGGGTGATGTAATGTAGAAATAATGCCCATATTTCAGATCACATTTAATCAGCAGTCATTCTAGCTTTTTCCTACCATTTGTGACATCAAATATCAGTAAAATTTCATCAAAATAACTCCAAAGCCATAAAGAAAAGAACATAATAATAAGTCATTTATTTCTATATTAACATTAAAAATTATAATAATTAATGTTTACCTTTTTTGAAAGTGTTTGATATGGTGCATCCATGTCGTCCTATGAAAAAAACTAGTAAGTCTTGAAAATCAGCAGTGAAATTAAAGTAATAGACTTACCCAAAAAAATATTAATTTCTTAAGTTAGCCAAAAATTTGGTATAACTAATGTGTATATCTAAAAAAATATTTGACATGTTCTACTTAATGTTTATATTTGTACATATGGTTTGGAAAGAAAAATTTGGTTGTACATAACCCCATCATTGTTGACATTGATCCTACATGGACATTTCATTGATCATCATGATCTTCATCCATGTCATCATCATCATCACCATCATCATACTTGTCACTTTGATCATCAATGTCACCACCACCATCTTCATTACCATCATCATCATCTTCGTCACCATCTTCATCACCATCATCATGATTGTCATCAACATCATCATTATTATCACCATTATCATTAACATGACCAAAATCATCACCATCTTCTTCTTCTTCATCATTGGGTAATTTTTTTTCCTAATAATCATTTACTTTTTCTTCTGCTTCTTCAATATCTTCTTCTTCCATCACATTATACTTTACTGGCGTTCCTCTTGGGTTATGTCTAGCAACAAATGACCAACCTAGTTTGTGTGAAAAACCAAAGTAAAACACTTTCTCACATTGGCTTGGAAGAACATAGGGCTCATCTCCAACTGGATCAAATGACATTGTATTAATCATAGTAAATCCACTATCATGTTTAAAAATAGTCCTATCAGGATCATTTCGATTTAGTCATAGCCTGAACTATTTGATTACAAATAGAACTATTTTGAATGAATTAAAGTTGCACTCAAGTATATCATCCGAAATGCTATAGTATCATTTTTTAGATTATTGAGGATGTATGTGAGTTCTAGATGAAATATTGGTGACTGTGAAGATAACACTTATCCCAAAATAAAATATTTTCTTTGTTTCATCTAACTTTTTGGTGCAAAATTTATAGCTATGGTAGTACATAGCTTTGTGTTGTTTGACCTGCAATTATTCAAACATGTCAAGATTAGTTGCATCAATCTGTGAGTTGATATTAAACTTATGTCTCATGATTAGTAATCTTATGCACACCTTTGTATCTCTTAAGCCATATACTAGATCAAGTACCATTGGCATAACATTGGGATGTCCATTACAATGAGCTTATTTAACTAACGACGCAACACCATCCCATGTTAATGAGTGACCATTTTCTTGAGACTGCTCAATCCATACCATCATCCAAACAAGATTATTTGCAATATAAAAATGTAGTACATCCCACTCATGACCAACTATAAAGAAGACAATTACATTAGTTAGAAACAACTTATATATATTGATGATGGATAAGAATTATTAAACTACAAAATATATAGCTTATAATTACATCTCACCCTCCTCAATCTACCTTTCCCCATTAGATACTCCCCTTCAAATTTGTCATTAGAGTTGGGATCCCAAATGTGATCTACATGGATATTTTCTACAAACTTTGGAAGATATTGACTATTGTACACTATGGTCTAGTATACCATATATCCCTCTACCATAGAACCCTCAAGACATGTTTTTTTTTCAAATCAAGCCCTTCATAAATTTCAAGTGCCTCTCAACCATCTAAATTGACCTAGTTTATACAGGTCAACACAATTCAATCTCCTCAACTTGATGTATGAGGTAGTGTTCTTGAGCATTGAAAAAGTTTGGAGGTAAACACTTTTGCATTTCGCACATAAGCTATGGATTTTTTCTCTTCCAATATTTTATATCCCTTTTATCAGTTTCTTTAGATGATAACCACCTAAAAGAGATTCAACATGCAAAAACACATAAACAAGATTTCAAATAAAACTATACAATAGATTTCAAATAAAAAGCTACAAATCTTAGAAAAAACACTTTTAAACTCATTTATTTTCCAAGATCAAATATAACTTGTTTAATACTATAGTCAAACTAGTGTGGAAGGGATAGAGGTAGGATGTACCACAATCATTAAAAAATGATCATTTCAATATATTATTAATAATGCAATAGGTAGTACATTCAATTTTACAAATATATTATAAATAGAGAACATGCATTACCTTGATGAAGGTATGCCAATCATGTGTTTCCATCCTTGGCCCAAAATCACCTTTCTTTGATAGAAGAGTGCTCATAGTTGTAGCAAATTTTGTTGGATTTTTTTTTTTCATGACTTCTTTAATGCATCACTTTGTTGCTCTATTAATAACCAAGGAAGGGCACTTGTATTTATGTGGTCTCTGTTATAGTTTGATTCAATGAAATCTTTTAGTGCATGATTGGATTCATGAATGTCAATACAAATTTTTGCAATATATTCTCTATCATGCCTTTTGTCCAACATTTTCCATAGTGTCTCTATTACATTATTTTCAATATGCATACCTTCAAACAAATGCATGATTAGGAGTTCCTTATAGTATAGTAACCTACTAAATTAAGTAGGATAACTTTTCATTGCTCTAATAAGTTAGTCATTGATGCCTTGATGACCTTCATGAGCATCAATTATAGCATTAGTAAATATAAGACAATATTAAAATACAAATTTTAAACTTTGGATGACAAATTGGACATTACCTTGATGACTTAGTTGATCATATTCCAACTTACATAGATCAGGTGTCATTCTTTGTGGCCTTGATGATGTCTAAAAGATGTTTTTTTGACAATTTGATACCTATGATTATTGTGGAGAAACTTCCTAAACTTGTGAAACACTTGCTTTCCTAAACTTTTCAAATGATGATATTTCACCTTTGGACCAAAAACTACACATGCAAATTTTCCCTTTGTCTAAAGACCTAAAAGATCATGTACAATTATCATGAACAACTTAAGCATACTATAGTAATGTGTAACTGCTATAATAAACCAAAATTATGTGATCTTAACAATATAACATAATGCAAAAATGAGTTAGCCCAGGGGAATCATGTATTGTCAATGCAAGTATTGCATGGAATTGAAATTGTTGGTGTCCTATCAGCCTAGAAATGCCATACATAGTGATTCCATTCCATAACTTCAACAACTCGTCAATTAGGGACTCAATATACATGTTTATATCTTTAACTTAGTACTTACCTACTAATTGAATGAACATAAACATTACATAATTATTATGACTATTTTCATGCAATATTTATAAATTAAT
Organism: Cupressus sempervirens; assembly: GCA_028749045.1. Classification (NCBI taxonomy): domain Eukaryota; kingdom Viridiplantae; phylum Streptophyta; class Pinopsida; order Cupressales; family Cupressaceae; genus Cupressus; species Cupressus sempervirens. The sequence continues at coordinate 600,561,783 of CM053791.1, read as the reverse complement.
TTAGATAACTATAAAATGAAAAAGTACCTAGCACAATCATTGACAATATTATGTGCTCCCTCTTTATGGACATACAAGGAATGTTATTGTTAATAACAAAAATAGGCCAGACTAAGTAAAAAAAATCTCATATCTCCATATGGATTGACACCGTCTATTTCCAATGAAAGCTTTAGATTACAAGGTTCTTCTTTAAAGTGTGACCATGTTTCTTCTATCATTTTAAATGCACAACCATTGGTAGGAATTCATATAATGTCATCTTGACTTCTATTGTGTGCATGGTAATCCATAAATTGTGCCAAGCTAGTGCACCTAAATAATCATTGACTATGTGGAATAATGAGAATGTACTGAAGAACCTTTTGAAGTAACTTTCTTGTTATTTGATTTGACTAATATCTACTAATATGATAATCAAGGTATTCTATTGCAAATTTATGTTGTTTATGATATAGAATGTGATCATTGAGACATGCATGTATTGTCTGATACTTCATTCCAATTTGATTCATAATGTTAGATAATTCTCAGTATGAATGAGGCAAAATGTTTGATGTTGGTAACAAAATCTCACTAATCAACCTACTAAAACAAATATGCATTATTAATATAATAAATAGTAATTTTATGCTAACATTGAAGATGACAAAAATGTCATACCTTAGCATATATGACATTGCTACATTGGATCTACCATTCATAACCTTTAAGTTCTCCAACAACACTATAGTCGAGAGTAGAGTTGTTTGGGAGCCTTCATATAAGGGCTCGTGTAGATTCTCAAGTAAAGGTATATCAAGACCATCTTCATCATCATTATTAGATTTGCTAGTACCATCATTGTGAGCCTCTTCATCACCTGCCCCAATACCATCTTCTTTAATCATGTTCTTTGGCACATTATCATCTTCTTCCATGGGAGTGTTATCCTCAGCTTGGATAATCACATCTCCATGTTCCTCCAATAGGAAATCCACATTCAGAAATGGATGAAAATTGTGGCCCCCTTCAATGTGGCCATGTTGCCTAAAATGAATGTAGGCTATTGTGATTAGAATTCTTTAATTCTTTAAGCCCTTAAATTTTTTGCAAGGATAATAACATTTATCAAGTTCTCTTCAAACTGAGCCCACAATGCAACTATAGTCTCATTATTTTGTTTTGGGTTCATATTGTCAGGCATGGTCTTTCTTCACAAGAAAATATATCTACAAATAAATTGGACATGTCGTAGTTAATGTTTATATTTGAACATATGGAAATTGTTGATTAATGCTTTCAAATGTAACTAAAATAGTCCTATAATTTCTAGAAGGCCTAGATGTTTGCAAAATGTGGAGTTATAGACAATGTATCTTAATTATTTGGAAAATGCCTCAAAGATATGTCAGAAGGTGAAAGTTACTTAGGTGCTATGAGCAACATGCCTAGACTAATCCTAATAGCAATTTTTCTTGAGGAAATATATGCTCTTCAATAAGATATAAAAGGAAATATCAATTAGATGTGATCTATGCGTGCTCTAGGCTTCAACAGGGGCAAGCATGTTCTTAATAGGTATATTTATTCTTTATATGGCTCTACTCTCTAATTATAAATAATATACTTCTTTTCTCAAGCAATGCATCAAATTTAAAAGGGATGGTATATTACATAGTAGTAGTCAGCATTGCATGGTGGTCATATTGGTGGAATACATTTTGTAAATATCAAAAATTTAAAGCTATAGTACAAAAATTAATTTTTATTTAGTTTCAAAACTACTCCATGCTTTATTTTAAAATAATCAAATGCTTTTCACAAAGAACCTTTGCAAGTAACTAGCCCAATATGACTCCTAACTCTCATGTAGCAAAGGAAAGAGCTTGTACAAACTAAAAAAGCTAATCCTTGGATTTTATTTGAAGGAAAAATTAGTTCGGTTTTCACAGTGGTAAAATAAAGAAAACTATTTGACAAAATTTCTCAGAGTTCAGGTTACAAAAATTTCAATATGAAACAATGCAATGTCCTATAGTTGTATCAAAGTGCAAAACAACATGCTAGCCTATGTGTAGTGATTTAGTATTGGAGATGGCTAATGTGGGAATAAGTCTTTTAAATAGTTAAGTGCAATAAATTGTTCAAAGATGTTAAATTTGTACTTTCAAATGAGGTTCTCGAAGTGAGTATTATGGTCTTCCATTTGGGAATTTAGCTTATGAGTCCTCTTCATCTTTATTTTACCCTTGAATTTTGAATCAATGCAATAGACTTTGAAGATACATCCAGTTGACTTGTTTGCTTATTGTCTAGTCAATCTATCACATTTTTCAAATGAAGGTATTACAAATGATTCTCTTGAACTATCCATGATAGAGTAAAAGGAAGTAGAGGAGCATGAAAAGAAAATTACTCAAAAAAAATAGAAATTTGTATTACTTTTTAGTTCTCTATTTCTAATAACCAGCTCAATGAGATCTTAATATTCTAAACATAGCCCAACGATATTTAATGGTAAGAAAAACATGAGTAAAAAGGGATGCAGTTTATTCTTATAATAAGACAACTCTTACCCTTTTAAATAATAAAAAGAGATTTGTGTACTCATTTCACACCCTTCATGGATTAATAAACTCCTTAATATTAAAGAATGATCTATTTGAAACATGCACTTCAATCAAGCCTATAGCCTCATCAAGTTTATTTCCATTTGAAAATAATTGATATTATATGGTGTAAAATAAAGAGAAATATGGAAGGATAGAATATTAGAAGAGGAAGGAGAGGTGACCTACTTTTTTTTAACTGTACATTTAAAAGGATGGTGGTCCAATAGGCTCAAATATGACTTAAGCACTAAGTTACTAAATGATCCTTTGATGATAATGAATTGGAATAAGTTGTATTTGAGGAGATACAACAAACTAATGTAAGATAGAAGCCTAATTATGCTAAATGAAAACTTATAACATAATAAAAAAGACAAAAATTAGACATGGAATTGTAATGAGTGGAAATAGAAACCAAATTTCATCACAAACATAGGATTTAAATTTGAAGTTATTTTGGAGGGTATAGGAAATCTAGATGTCATATACTTGGGTATAGGATTCCTTATCACTATATACCTTATACTTTCTCCAAAAAAATTCAAAGATCATTCATTTGATCCTATACTTTCTAGATTTGTAATAGTAGGTTTGCCACCTATTCTTGCACATGAAAAATACATATTTGTTTGAAAAACCATAAGTATTCTATACACATGCAGTTTCATGTAAACAAACATGTAGGAAACCCCAAACTCAGACCAATGGTAGAAAATTGTGATAAGTACAAAAGAATCCATAAGTTAGGGAAACCATAAACCCTAGAGATAGAGAGAGGTAGTTAGATTGCAACCATAATATTAAAATACCTAGAGAATGTGTATAGGATGTTGAGGATGCCCTTAATCTTCCATACTACTCACTCTATAGTCTCCTTAGCCAATTGTTAATGCCATTTGTGCTGACAAGAGCCTAGACACCCTCTACAAAATAGCTGGTGGTTTTGATCATCACATAGGAATAGAGAACACTAGATGTTAGTATGCAAAAAAAGTCTAAAATAATCCCAATTGCATTTCTTTAGTTTGAAGAAAATTAAATTTGGGTTGAGAAATCTACTTAGCCCTTGTGTCAATATGAAAAAACCTTGAGAACTTTTGTGTAGCCATCCTTTGAGAGGCCTTGCGAGGACAAATACTTTTAACTATCATTCATATGTAAGTGGTAACATATGTGCTCCTTGTAGCTTCAAGATCAAGGCCTCTTCAAAACACAATGTCTACAACCCTCCTAATAAAAGAAGCTTGAAATCATTGTGTAAGCAACACTTGTAAATCATTAAGCTTTAATTTATTTGCTTGGTCATTGTACTTGCATAAAAGAGATTGTGTTCCTAACAATGCAGGAAGGACTTTGTAGCTTACACTGAAGTTTTCTTTCAAGAGTTTGGAGAAAGAGTGAAACACTAGATCACATTAAATGAACCTTATGACTATGTGGCTATAGGATATGATATAGGAATAATCCCACCAACTCATCATTCGGAAACAAAGCTATATATTGTAACTGACAATCTCCTCCTTTCTCATACAGTTGCAGTGAATCTCTAAAAGAGCAAATATCAGGTAACCCATCAAAGTTTTCCTTAATATTACTTTTGATTACATGTGGGTTTTTATCATTAAAGTTTCAGATCATTTTGTCTTAGGTGTCTTGTGGTTGTGCTATTTTGGTTTTTGTTAAGATGATGTGTGTTGGTTCCTCCTAAGCGAAAGACCCAATATGGACCGTTGACTATAGAAGATTTGAACTGTGATGATTTGGAGCTAATGTTGTTGGTAAAAGACCACCTTTGGCCTTGAGTACTTGGTTAACACTAGATGCTTTTGGTTGTTCACTATGATACTAGCTGAATGTAAGAAGAATCTATGTAAGTTTCTAGTGAGTGAGAATGTGAATGAATGTTTGGTTAGGCCCTTTCTCAAGGTAATGAAGAGAAAATAGTCAAGAATGGTGATATTTTTGAGGGGAATCTGCTATAGATTATAGGTAGGGAGCATAGGAAATATTTCTATTTAAGAAAAAGCTTCAACTTCCTAGCTACAAGAAGAATTGCATAATTTAGGGGTGGATAAAAAGGTTCAGGAGATATTTTGTTAGAATCGTTGTTTGTCTATGTGGTATATGGTCATTTCTTTTCATTATGGACCTTGAAGTTAATCCTTGGCTCTATGATGCTACTTTTTTGTTGACTCAGGTTGTGTATAGAGTATAGAGATAATTACATTTTTGAAGGTGCATGTCATAGTGCTTGCTTCAATTAGACCTATTTATGGAAATAGTGAATATGCTTATGTATGAGAATGCTAGAAAATAGTGCCTCCTAAAATTGGCCATGCATGCCAATCTAGTCTGGTTTGTGATTCTTAGTGGTGCTTGAAGAATTATTTGATTCTTTATTTTTCTTTTTTTCTTTTTTTTTGGAGGGTTATGTTTGTGCAATGTGGTTCTCATTGATTGCATGCTAACTAGATGGTTGGGTGTATGTAGGAGCAACTTTAGTTTAGATTTTCTATCACTATATTTGGTGAAAAAAAATTCATTCACTATATTATTTTTGAATTATTTTTATATCTCTAGTTTTTGTTCTTGATATAGTATGGTTGGAGCTACTTGATAGACCCCAAAAATATATATTTGAAAACTACCTATATTTACTCTCTTATGTTGTTATTTAGAAGAAGTGAATGCAAGTCAACTTCTTGGAGCACCAATCCCTTTTTTGTCATTGACCAAAGATATCTCTTATTCACTTTCTTTTAGCTGAATTTTTTTCCTTATAATTGACCCCTTTGAGTGTTAATCTTCTTCATTTCACACATGCATTCAATCACAATAATTTTTAATAGAGACTCCATTAATGGGTCATTTAATCAACCTCTTTGAGAGTTAATCTTCTTCATTTCATACACATACAATCACAATAATTTGTAATGAAGACTCCATTAATGGGTCATTTACTATTATATATGATGTTTAATAGATTTTCTGGAAAGTTGAATGGCTATTTTATATGATGGTTCTTAGATGGTACTTTAGTTCTCATGTTCTTATGCTATCCATTGCTTCACTAGAAAATACTTTCTTTGTATTTCTAGTCTTAAGCACATTTTTTGACATTCATTATTTTTCAACTGTGTTTGTATCCAAGGTCTTGACCAACTTTGGCCAGGTCTTCTATAGACAAAAAAATCAATTATTCATTATCCATAGCAACAATACCACCAACTTCAAATGAAGACTCTATAGAAACAATAACCATTAATGCAAGCACAAGCACAAGGAAATATGACATCACCTTCAGGTTCAAATGTTAATGATTTGGAAAGTAGAAGACTTTGGATGCTTTTGAGTAGTAAGAATCATGTTGCTAGCAAGGATGGTCAACCAAATTCTATTGGTGATATGACCTAGAATGTTGGATCTCCATTGCAATCTATGTGACCTGAAGCTAACATGATATTGAAGGTATATGTAGTGTTGTTTATTTGGAAAGGAAGTTTAGTGTTGCTTAGTGATTTCCTTATTCTCCCATGTTTGCTCAACCATAAGCTACTTTTATGACATCTAGAATGAGATTTCAATAGAATACTCATCCTAGTTTCTCTAAATTTATTTTCATTTTCCTAAAGGTAGTCTTTATGCATTCCAGTAATTTTTGTGTGGACCCCTGTTAAAGCTTATTAATTGAAAAACTCTATGCTGTTTTCAGTTCTATCAAAACATGGGATAAACTTGCAATGGTTTTTGAAGGTTTTGTTATGTAGTTTCTAATGGCATTTTGCACCCTAGCGTTTCTCCATATGGCACATATTGCATGTTGTAGTTTGTGCCTAATGCCTCAAGCATGTTGTTTGTGTCATAAGGACATTTGATAATTGATAGAATTATAGAACCATCTAGGCCTAAATTTTTTGTAAGTTTTTGTGTTGGAACAAATGATGTACTACCAAGCAGTTTTGTTAACATATCATTGTTGTCACCATATTTCAATCAACTCAATTTATGGAATTTTTTTTTTATTCCAAATGAATACTAATTTTTTTATCTTTCAATCATGTGAGCACTCATTTATCTCATTAAAATCTACCACTATCTTCCATTTGAAATATATATCCTTCTCCCAAAATAGTCAATGTGTAGGATATTATTTTTTCTTAGAACTGAAGCCTTGGAATAAAAGAAAAACTTATCTACTTTTTTTACCTTGTAAAATCATGTGTTTATCTTTCTTGGAGTTCTTAGATTGTTGTGTAAGCGAAGATTGATTTTTTAAGCCCCTGGCCAAAACTGTTTTAATTTTGATGCTTTGTTCCCTTGTTAAGGGATTGTCAAGAATCCTTTGAATGATAGAAGCCTAAATAGTATACATTGCTAACATTGAGATATAAGATTGAAAGGATAAAGAACAATTCTTTTGTTAAATTTAGAAGAAAGAAACTAGCAGATATGCATGTAATGAAAAAAGAGCATTCATTAAAAGGGATGCCTACAAAACAATGACTAGGGGTGGTAGTAGCAACTAAAACAATTCGATCAACCAATCTTTTGGATCATCATTGAACTATTCACAATTATATGATGCATATAGGTCATAGAAACAAGAAATGAAACTTTAATCCTTAGTCATCCACAATGATACCATCTCTAGAGATATAATTTTCAAGATATAGGAGTTCATGTACTAGCCAAAAAAATACTCATTATTCGTGGTACATAATTTTAATTCTTCATGTTATTGAGTATAATCTCATGTTTCTTAAAGTTCTATCATTAGTTTTCTTGAGGTGAGGAAAAAATACCTTATAGGCAGTTCTAAATAACATTTATAGGATGAAATAACTTTAGGATGAGATACCTTACAGGTCTAAATAACTGAGTTGGTCTGGAAGTAGATAGAGAAGCATGGTAAATAATTATTAACCACAAAAATGAGTTCATAGTTTTTTATCTTTATTCTTAGGTCCCATTCTGATCTAATCACAATCATAATCAAATATTAGGTCATTTTTGGAGAAGCTACATGCAACTCATCAACTAACTATTCTATTCTAGAGACAAGAAACTAGTAATTTTTATCTTTGTTATTTAAGCAATGATAACTAATGTACATTAAAAAATAAGCATCCTTTGTGTCTGATATGACATTGGTTGCTCTTATTTTTTTTTGTATTTTATGGACTGATGTGATAAAAATTTCATGTGGTTGAAACCCTATGTTTAGATACCATGAACACCCATGTAGAATCTTCTAAAATTCCTTTTAATAAATTTTGGTCTGAAACATTAACACACATATATGCACTCAAGTTGAAACCAAAACCTAAAATAGTGTTACCTACTATGTCCCAAAGGCCAAGGTTCAGCATAGTCCCATCCACCACCACATCTGAACTAAAGTTGTCAAACACTATTAGCATGTAGTTCTAGACACAAAATCTGGATAGATTCAAAACCCATAAGCTTTCAAAAGAAAAGAAAAATAGCAAAAGATGTTTACAAAACAAACCAAACAACCCACTAAGTCCTTGAAATCTAATATTTGAACATTTAATTACTTTGCCTCCACCAACGTAGGCCAAATTCAAGACTTACAGTTAGGAAAGTGTTGCTTGTATAGGAAATAAGCATACAAGTCTTTTTGTCATAAAAATGAATTAGGGAAAAATATAACTTTTTTTTATTTTAACATAATGAAGCCTGTGTTGGTCAAAATTTTGACCAACATGGGAATGGATTTTTAAAAGAAAGATATTTTTCCTTGCCTATTCTGACCAATTTGACCCCATTTTAATAGATGGTCAAAAATTTTGGTCTAAAAATGGGGTCAAATGTACTAGTGTATAAGTACATTCTTTAATTTCTAACAAAATACTAATTATTCCCAAATTCATTTATGTTTTTAACATAGATATAATGGATGAATGATATAGTTAATAAGAGGAAAATATACATATGTTAGATTCTTTAAGATTGTCTTATAAATATAACACCTAGTGATCTCATTTAGTCTCATTCAAACATTTTTATAAAGAAAAAATTACAAATTGATTGGAGTTGAATAAAATGTTATGTTGAAATAAATATGGACTCATTCTACCTACACTAACAAAATTACATCTAGAATTCAATCAAAGCTCACGAAAGAATACAAATTTTATTAATTCCAAAAACACCTTAAAAAAGACATTCGAATGAGAAAGTCAAATTAAATGCAAGCTTTTCTCCTTGAAATAAATATAAGATAATGAGTAGCAAGAAATTTAAGCAAATGTACATATGAAATTAGAAACAATTGAGGAAGAATAGTGAACAAGCACTACCTTTATAAATCAAAGCTAAGTGTTCCACATTGAATTTGGTATGCTCACACATAAATAAACTTCATTAAATTATGAAGTTGATGTATTTAGGAGATCCTCTACATACATATCATTAGAGATTTCAAGTGATCAAAAAAATGCTTAAATTGCATTATCCACAAATGTATAGCCTTCATAGCTAAAATAACTTTTATAGATCATAGTCTTTGTCCAAATATAAGAAAGAGAAATGAGCCATCCTAATCTAATAAGGATATCACATTGTAAACATAAAATATAATACATTACCTAACTGTTAGAATGACAATAACCTGAGGCTAAGAAATATCCTAGCTTTGTGAGCTAAGTGGTGAAGTTCAAAGTTACTTTTAAGTTTGAGCATAAAAGACATGTAGAATCATCATGGTGTTGAAGGTTGATACCGCAATATTTCTCATTTAGTATCTAGATCTTGAAATACTTTTTTGATGTATGAGTTATCTAGATATTATTGGCTGCTAGGCACTCAGAGGCTCTTCAATTATGCAATGTAAAAAATCTTTATTATGTTTCATATCATCTACCACAAGCTTAAAAAGGAAGGAGTTATGTGCTACTTATGATTATGTATATTTCTTAAAATTGTTAAAGACTTTGTACACATTTTTGGTCACATATACCCAAAAAAGTGCTTCGGGCTCTTTAATAAGATAGTGTAGCAACTTCTATCATGTTTTTAATTTGAATGGATTCCAAAAATAATTTAAATAATTTTCTACTATGGGATATGAAGTGAGCCCACATTGTTCAAAGTTCATAATGATTGTAAGATTTCTTTTAAGGATTTCAAGGACTTTGTTTGAATACAAAGGACAAGAAAAGTAAAGGTCGTGTCTCTTCATTTCTTGAATGTGAGGTTAGATTTTATGAAGCAAAGCTAGACATGACAATTGTGTATTCCTTTGTTATAAGCAATAGTAAGTAGAAGAAAAGTTTGTCTACTTTAACTAGGTTTTCAACCCCAATGCGTGGATATCCTAGCTCAAATTTGTGATGCTATGGCACTTTGTTTAAAAAGTATCTAACGATGTTCCTCTAGAAATTTTATTTTTATTCAAGTTTTTAATCATGCTACTCTAATTTCATATTTGTTTTCTATTTATGATTTTAATGATGCTACTCTAACTTTTAATTTCTTTTGTGCTTATTATAACAAAAGAGAGATGTGTTGTAGAAACTTAAGTTGAGAAGCAGTGAACTTCCTTAATCGATTGAAGACAACAAAATCTTTAGATGTTGTAGGGTTTCCACAATACTAATATTTCTTAGCTAATGTAGAAGTAGCCTAGACAACTCATTTGGACACAAATATTTGGAAAGAAAATTTGAAGCAAATAAACTACTTCCTATTGAGTGCACTCACAATTCTAGTCTTTTGATTTTACATTTTGGGTGTTTGGTGCTTAATCACCATTCTAGTCATTCAATTTTACATTTTAGGTGTTTAATGTTGCAAATTATAAAATATAAGAGTGAAGTATTAAAATTTTTGTGACTGATCCCACACAAATTTAACAAGGCAATTCAATAACTTCTCATGCAAGAAGAAAATTGAAAGAGAGGAGATTGAAGCCACCTTTACTTTCATTGGTTTCTTTGATACACAAGAGTTGGGCAGAACATTGCAGTGTTTGACTAATAAAAGTAGGTTTAATTTCATAATTGGGGATTTGATTGGGAGAGTGACAAGCCTATTTCGTTGGGTGTATTTTGATGCAATCTGAAGGTATTAGGATACATATATACATAGTTTACATTGGATTTATAGCATGTTCATCCAATCCCAATAAAGGATATAGATTTCTCAAGGGTTTCATTGTCCTAATTTTTTAAACATGCAACCAAATCATTGAATCCCAATAATGGATATAGATTTGTCAAGGGTTTCAGTGCTATAATTATTTTTAAGCATACAACAAGTCCTAGTGTTTGTTTTCTTGTAATTATATGGAGACATAAGATAATTTTAACATGGGTTTTATGCTGATAATTAGTTTTGAACACGTAGCTAAATCTAGTCAATATATGTTATACTATAAACAAATAATAGCACAGAAGATATACTATTGACTGGATGAAGTCTTATATTAGTTTGACTCTGATCTTATTATAATCTCTAATTTTTATAATACTTTATGGTGTCTTTAGAAAATATCAATAGAAAATATTATCATTATAGAAACATTGCAATATTCTGATAGTAATTAACATTTTATTATATGCAGTTTTAACATAAAGTTGCATGCATTTACTCTCATCCAAAATAATTTTGTCTAACCATACTTTACAAGGATGAGACTAACTAGATAGAAGATGAGTAAGGTAGCCACTTTTTCTTCTTTGCATTGTGGGGGTAACTAAAAACATTTCTATACTAGAAACAATTCTTTTTCTATTGGGTTAACACTTACTAAACCCAGTGATCACAAGCACACTTAGCTAATATCAAAAGTCTTGATTACCAATTAGTGGACTTTCTTGAATCCAAGAATTCCACAATACATCTTAATATTGGCATTTACAATGACTTCTTTTGAAATCTTATATTGTTGAAACCATGGCAAGATCTTTTAAGTTACTAGATAGTGCTTATTCCACGAGTCCAAATCTTCAAGTTACAACATTTTGCTAGAGAACCTTGCTTTATCCTCATATATTGACCATATCAACTTAACATCAAAGGCTCAGTTGTCTTGTTTCATTAATGTAGAAAATCTAAATCCTAACACCCACATATTGTTTATTCCCAACAAATCAAGTTGTAAGCTAGTTCCCTTTCCCACACTATTTTCTATATAGCTAGAGGCCATCTGAATACTAACTTAAGGTTTTAGTTTTTAGCCAATTTTTATTTCTAATTGGATTAGATAACTGATATTACTAAGTTTTTTTCATTCCATCCATCCCATATGATGATTATCAGGAGAATTTTCTAGTAGAATTTAAAGGTTTTCTTTCAATTTTCAATGTTTACCCTTCTATAAGGGACTTGGTAAATTTGGACAAGATGCTTTCTAGGTTCAAGTATTTTCAAAAAGAGGAATAAGAGAAAAATTTGGCCATTGAGGGGGGATTCCAGATACTTCTATGCTATGGAAATAGTATTAACTATTTAAGTTATTACAAGCTCAACACAGTAACCACAAGTACACTTAGCTTGTTACTAAAGTCTTGATTCCTAATTAATGGGTTGCATTAAATGCAATCATCTTGTAATTCATCTTAATTTTAGCATTAGTAATGATTTATTGTATTGAAGTCATGGATTGGTGAAACTAATGGAAAGAGCTATTTATTAACAAATTTTTAACTGAAATCATGTATCACTAAAACCAATGATAAAAGCATTCAAGTTACTAGATGAAGCTTATTCTATGAGCCCATATATTTGAGTTGCAAAGTTTTGCCACACAATCTCTCTCCATCGTCATATATTGACCATGTCAACTTTACACCAAAGGCTTGGCTTGCTTGGTTCATTGTTGTATACTGGATAAAATTTAAATCCCAACACCAATATTGCATTCTTTCCCAACCAATCAAGTTTTCTATATAGCTATAATATTTATATCAATTTTGCCTAAAATTTTAAGCATGACATCATAAATGTTAGATTGATAGGAAAGATTAAATTAATGTATTCTTCTTGTTATTATTTCATTCAACATTCTTTTGCACTACAACAATCATTCTCTCTATTTTGAACTTTTGAGGTAGTAACACTATCTTGACATGTTCATGTTATCACTGCTATTCCAACTTTAGCACTATTTATTTTCATAATACCATTGTCTTTTGATACATTGTAGTGACTTAGAACTTTAGCACTACCTCTTCATACATTGAAAGACTTTTTCTTGTAACAGCCATTATCCCATTGTTCATTGATGCTTTGTAACATTTTAAATAAAAATTCCTTGTCCATCCCTATTTAATTTTTTTATTTAAAAGTAGGCTCCTTAGCACTTAAAGATCCCACCAAAGCACTAAAAAATAAAAGAAAAAAAACCCAATTATATATTTCTAAAACAATTTACCAAAATAATATAGAATCAAAGTCTCCTATACAAAAACAAGGTAAAACTAAAATAAAAAGTGGGCTCCTCAACACTTAAAAAAATTCAATGCAAAAAGGAAACCCTTTCTAATGGGCTTCTAAAACAACTTACCAAAAAACTACAAAATCAAAGAAACCAAAATAGTAGACATACTTGTAAATGCTTGGCCATAACATATGGACTATCCTTAACCTCAACTTAATGTCTAACATTTCCTTTGGTGCAGAGTGTAAGAGCATCCATTAATGTTCTTTTGTAGAGCCTCTGCCACATTCTTTCCACAACGTCTCCTCAAAATTGTCAGAAATAGAATAGAGATTACAAAATTCACAAACCAATTGAAATATTCAAATACTGCAATTTATATCAATAACCTCAAATCTACTCTAAATCATTATAGGCTCCTCTAATACTTAAAAACCCCAACAAGGAACTACAAAATCAAAGCATAGAAGAATATAAATCCCTTATGAAATTCTAGAACAACCTAGAAACATATTACAAAACCAAAATGAAATAGAAACAATCAAAATGACATGCATAATTGTAACTCTTATAGAGCCTCTACCATATTTGATGAGATCACACAAGAGCCTAAACCCAAATACAAGTTGTATCTATTGAAGACAATGGAGGTTGATAATATAGTTTCCCTATCTTAGAGTTAAAAACTGCACCCACCACAAAGCTCTATGAACTTGAAATCCCTACTATAAAAACCATGCCCTACATTACCATATACTAGTATAAATCATGCCCAAATTGCTAGAGTAAAACCATTGCTAGCTAGAACTTCAAATCACCATTTACAATAAGAAAAGCACCTCGATATTGGTTGAAAACCCTAATTATAGAGTACTCTTCTCTTCTGTCAATTGACTGCTGGGAAAACCCTTGACTCTCCTAACAACAATTATAGATCCCATGAGCATGTGTTAAAGAAAACAATGAAATAGGTCAAAATTCCCTTTTTACATGTTAATCTCATGTTGGTCAAAATTTTGATCAACACGGGTATGGATTTTTAAAAAAAAATAATTTTCCTTTCCATATTCCAACCAGTTTAAAACGTTTTAATAAATGGTCAAAAATGGGGTCAAATGTACTAGTGGGTGCTAAGATTCGGAGTGGCATAACATTAGTGCTCCGCTTTTGAGGCATTCTTGTAGGAGTCCCAGTAGTTGGTAGGTTTACCAAAGTTTGAATTGCTCCCTATTCCTTTTCCTTTGGAATCTCATTCTCCTCCTCTGATTTGTCTTTTTCAATAACAATTATTTGTGGTGGTGCACCTTGTACTTGTGCAGTAGGAACAAAAGTATCCATCTATCCTATTTTTTCCTTTGTAGGTTCTTTCTCCTCTATAGTCTGAGTCTTGTTCTCAATCATCATCACTCTTACTATGGAGTCAACCTTTGCATATGTGTCTATTTATTTTTGCACTATAGGTTGTACACTTGTAGCAATAGGGATAACAGAAGGTGGTTCTTGTGGATTCAACTTATCCTTTGTTAAGTCAGCTATAGCCTTCTACAATTCATCTACACTAACCAATATAGGATTATTGTATAATTGAGCTTGTAATGTTGATTGGTCAAGGATCTTCTTAAGATCCCCTACAATTAGTGGATTGATGTTCTAACCAGAGTTGTTAGGAACATCCTTTACTATTATTGTGTCTGCAGGTGTAGAGGTGTCATGTGGAGGGCTCAAAGGTGGCAGTTGTGTGGGTGAAAGTATGAAGCTATGTCACCCTCTGCGATATCAAAGAGGGTTATGGTCGAAGTGGTTATGGTCATACCAATTTTGGCCATAACAATTTTGATTGTACATACATGGCAGTTCTATGTGTTCGTGTGGCCTGTACCATTTCAGCCAAAAGCATTTTGGCTGAAATGCTTTTTGCCAAAACCCCCAAGTTCTATAAAACCACTAAAAACTCTTTGTGGCTACCATTTTCACTATAGCAGTTCCAAATTTCTTGGAGAGCAATCTAGGTGCTTTGGCCGTAATGGGTTAGTGGATTTTTTTTTTCCATTTTTAAAGTGTTTTTTGATTAGTAAATGTTAATGGTAGTCAAATTAATTATTTTCTACATGCTTTATGAGTGAATTATTTAGATTTGCTAATTTTTTAATATATTTAAATTATTTTTTAGATTTTTTAGTAAATTATTTAAAACATAAGCAAGAATGTAGTCAAACATTAGGTAAAAATGTAGAAAAACATTAGTTAAAAATGTAGAAAAACATTAGGTAAAAATGTCAACAAACATTAGTTAAAAAATATAGAAAAATATTAGGTAAAAATGTAAAAAATCATTAGTTAAAAAATGCAGAAAAATATTAGGTAAAAATGTAGAAAAACATTACATAAAATGTGCCTTTATATAAAATTTAGAAAAATGTTTAACCCTACAGTTAAATAAAAATCTAATCTAGTCAAGAAATTTATTTTATTTTATTTCATATACATGTGTACACTTAGTTATAATTTAATCAAGAAATTTTATTTTTTAAATTATCACATATACATGCACATGTACAAATATTTATTTTTCACATTTGCATGAACACATTAAAATATATTAGATATGGTCTCTAAGATTAAAAAAATTTATGTATGTGTATTTCAAAACAAATTTAACTTTTAATTATTTTAATTTATACACTTGTATCTTTGTGTGTGTGTGTGTGTGCATGCGCGCGCGCGGGTGTGTGTGTGTGTATGTATGTACAGATCTCTAGATATTTATTAGTCTTGTAGCTTCACACTCATACCCTCATACATTATATATGTATATACATTATGGAATCTAGTTCTAGGGATCATGGTCTTGCATCCTTAGGGGATGCTAGTGCCATAGAGGGGGTTGGATTGCTGAGTTTGGCACAATACACAGATCAACATTCTCTACTAATGATAGAGAGTGGTTATTTATAAATACACTTGCCAGATTATCTCATGCTATAGGGGTTCTAGACTCCTCACTTTCCTCTTCTACCACCCTCCCTAATAGGGAGAAGATCACAGTGATGCAAGAGGAGTTTTTTAGTATGATTTAGACAATTGAATCATACGACCCTTTTGATGATATTAGTATTGAGACATTTTGCTCATCTCTATCTCACAATGTCACTAGCACTATGAAGTATAGACAGGTTGACATTGAGGTCTCCACTGCCATGGTGAAGACCATGTTTCTATTTTATATAGATAAAGCTAGAGTTAAAGGCTACTCTATGATGAAGTCTACTAATGAGCTCATCGTACCATTCATATATCCTAACTAGTTGGCTACTCATCATAGATGGCCACAAAAGGATGAGGTCCCTCTGTATTTATGCAAATAATTGTTTGTAGAATTTTATTTACACCATGATGTTGATTACACATATTATCTAGGTCATGTTGGGTAGGGTCTGGGGAGACTTTCATATAGATTGAGACCTATGGACAACCCATTTCCCATTATCAAATAGGCAATAGTTGGTCCAAACCTTTTGGTTATGCCAAAAGGTGCATAGATGGTTGCTATAAGTCAAAGTGTTCCTAATGACACAATCAGGACATAAATTTATTCAAGCATCGCCACCATTGCCACACAATTGCAAGAGATTTCTATTGATTGGTATGGTAGATATATGTTACGGTCTTGAGGTACTAAAGCAGCTACATCATCTAGCATAGGTGTTGATGATGCATATGGGGTAGTAGACATACCTTCTCCACTAGAGGTTTCTGCAATCTCATATTTGGATGCATGGCATTGTTTGAGATCCTATTTAGTATCCAATCTTTTGGATTCATATCAAGAATCATCTACAATCATATGGATTCCACTTCATGACATCAACTCTCAGATTAGTCATATTCTATCATGTACAGTAGGATTAGAGGGTCCACAGAGGTAGGAGGGCATTTTTGCACCTTCTACTACTCCTACTGCTATATAGGCCCCTACAACACTGATCCCAACTACTTAGGACCCTACAATAGCCCCCTACTCAGGATTTCACTGCTAGACAGCCTATGGTCTATTTACCTCTATGCTTTTAGATTGTACTATCGACTTGGATGCTGATAATGTTTTATCATTGCATGATTTAGATATCAATCAGATTGGCAGAGCATTACATGATGCTACAATATTTATATACATGTTTATATGTTCAAATTTATATATATTTGTGTTTGTGTATGTGTTATAGAGTCTAAGTGATAGTATGTTACATTTTGGTAATTTGCAGACACCAACAGATCCTACACATCCTGAGTCTCAGGTATTTTACAATTTAAATATATATTTTATTTATATGTATGATATAATTTTCCTATATATAATTTGACACTATCATTTGATAGAGGGTTCAGATGCAGCTAATATACCCTTTTGGGGACATGCAGGATTTGGAGGGGGATGTAGCTTATTAGATCATGGCCTTTTAATTTATACATGCTATTTTGGAGACATTTGATATAGTATTTTGGATCTACATGTTTATATGGACACTTTCATGTTTTATACATGTTATTTGGAGACATTTGATACATGATATTTTTATACATTTGATATGGGTACATTATTCTCTAGATATATTTTATTATATATATGTACATGTCTTGGTGATGTATATGAACATATGTTCATTTTGAATGTGCATGCATGTTTTCAATATTCATATTTTTATTAATGTTTATGTACATGTTATTGATCTTTTAATGTCTTAATTTTTTATGTTTATGTATGTGTTATTCATGTTTCTATATATGTTATTCATCTTAATGCCTTAATCTAACTGTAATTAACTATATTTAATGACATGTCTTAAGGGGAGATCCTAAATTATACATAAGAATGTAGATTAATTTAATGTATTGTTTATTTCATAGATGTATGTGTAGAACAAGATCTAGTATGCAAAGAACATTAACAATAAAGCAAACATTCACAAACCAAAACTAAATTCACATATATGCTTAGACAAAGAAAAGAAACAAGAGATACAAACCTCAAAGGATGAAGCACTTCATTTGCTTTCTTGATTTTGTAGATGTGTCCTTTGATGTGGATGTATGCTCAAGATGCTCAAAGCTGCTTCAATGGAGGTGGGTAATGGAAAATTGGTAGCTTTGTGAGCTCTCAATTTGGCATTATAAGGGTAAGATTGATGGCTTTGGTTCTCAACATAGCATGGTAACTTTAGCTCAAAGATTGGTAATTGAATGGCATGGGAGGGGATTCAATTTATAGGCCAAGGGGTAGAGGGATGAAGGGCTTAGATGCAAGGATGGGGAGATGGTTAAGGAGGGCTAAGATGCACTCAAAGGGGAGCACATGGATTGTGCTTGTTTAGCACCAATGGGAAGGTGACACTTGTCACAAGGAGGATGAGTGTGAGAGGGTAGGGTAAAGGGTTGGTTAAAGGCATGATGAGTGGGGTTGAGTATGTAAGAGAGATGTAAGAGGAATGAGTGTGGAAGAGGGAAGAGTGTGGAAGATGGATGTAAGAGTCATGAGTGGGCTTGTAAGAGTCTTTTATATTTTGTATTAGCACTCATGACTTGGTGGTTGGGATTTTTGAGGGGAGACTTTGGTTTGGTTTAGGAAAGTCTTAAACTTGATTAGGGAATGTGACAACATTAGGGGGTGGATTAGGCTTGGGTTTAGGATTAGATTAAGGATGTTAGAGATGTGCAAGTGGATGGAATTAATGAGAGTGGGTGAGTTAGTGGCTAAGCTTGGTTAGTATGGGTGGATGGGGTGGATTAGGCTAAATGGAGGATTAGGGATAGGTTAGGGGTTTTTGGATTTGGGGATTTTATTTATCAAATAGATTTATTTAATAAATGGGGATTTTTGGAATTAGATAGAAGAATAGGATTTAATTGATAAATGATAGGTTATTTAATTTATCAATTAGGACTATAGATGATTAATTAAATTAATCAGCTAGGGGATGGAAAAGGATTAATTAAATAGGAATTTAATTAATGATGCCTTTAGAGATAACTAAATAGGATTACTAAAGCGGTGTAATCAAATTTAGGTATCTACAGTATGTATATATGTTCATGTTAAGAGTAGAGATGTATGTTTTCAATATTCACATTTTTTATATATATGTTATTGATTTTAATATCTTTATCTAAGTGTAATTGACTATATTTAATGACATGTCTTAAGGGGAGATCCTAAATTATACATAAGAATGTAGATTAATGTATATTTTATTTTATAGATGTATGTAAATATGTTCATGTTAAATGTAGAGTACATGTATGTTTTCAATATTCATGTTGATGTGTAAGTTATTTTTTTTAATGCCTTAATCTAAGTATAATTAACTATATTTAATGACATGTCTTAAGGGGAGATCCTAAATTTAATATGTTATAAGAATGTAGATTAATGCATAGGTAAGAATATAACATATACATGTACATAAGAACATATAAAGAGTATGACCTAAAGAATGCATGTTACAACATTTAATTAATAAAATTTAATACATATAAGAACACAACTTAGATTGTATACAAACATAAAGAATGTATATTTTATTTCATAGATTTATGTAAATATGTTCATGTTAAATGTACACGTGTATGTTTTCAATATTCATGTTTATGTATATGTTATTGTTTTTAATGCCTTAATCTAAGTATAATTAACTATATTTAGTGACATGTCTTAAGCGGAAATCCTAAATTAAATATGTTATAAGAATGTAGATTAATGCATAGGTAAGAATATAACATATACATGTACATAAGAACATATAAAGAGTATGACTAAAGAATGCATGTTACAACATTTAATTAATAAAAGTTAATACATATAAGAACATAACTTAGATTATATAAAAACATAAAGAATGTATATTTTATGTCATAGATGTATCTAAATATGTTCATGTTAAATGTACACATGATTGTTTTCAATATTCATGTTTATGTATATGTTATTGTTTTTAATGCCTTAATCTAAGTATAATTAACTATATTAATGACATGTCTTAAGGGGAGATCCTAAATTAAATATGTTATAAGAATATAGATTAATGCATGAGTAAGAATATAACGTATACATGTACACAAGAACATATAAAGAGTATAACCTAAAGAATGCATCTTACAAAATTTAATTAATAAAATTTAATACATATAAGAACATAAAGATTATATAAGTAAATACATAAGAGCATTAAAAATCAATAAGAAAACATAAACAATATATATAAATACATACAAATTTACTAAAGGGGTTGTCTTAAGGAGAGGTCCTAAAAGGTGGTACTAAGGGGATGTCCTAATAGGTAGTCTTAAGGGGAGGTTAGGTAATAGGTAGTCCTAAGGGGAGGTCTTAAGAGGTTTTCTTAAGGGGAGGTCCTAAGAGGTTGTCTTAAATGAGATATCCATGTCTAATTTAAATAAAAATAACAAAACATGTCTAATTTCACATATCCACTTGATAAATGATCCAATGTATACAAATTTATAAAACAAATATCCTGTCAACATTAAATGTGAAAGTGTTATAATCTAGCTATATAGACATAGTTGAACTAGAGCTCCACAAACATTGTATTATTAGAATCCTCTCTAGTTTTTATTATCTCTAGAAGTTTTTCATGTTCTTCAATAGATAGTTTCCACTTTTGATTTTCACGACATCCTCTTCTTTCTATTGCTTCAAATTGTAACTTTGTTGCTATAACATGGTTATTGTAATGTAAAACTTTTCCTCTAGGCTTGTATTCAATAAATTCAATACCACTACTAGTTACCCTTGTTTGTTGATAATATATTCCTTCAATAACAACTGATCCAATTGGATATGATTGTCCATCAGAATCTATAGTTCCTTCTAACAACTTGTGTTTTTTTTTTGTGCATCTTAAAAGATAATAGTCCACATTTTCTACATTATTTGGTAAGGCTTGAACTGCAAAAATATCTCTTGCATGTATATAAAAATAGATAAATATGAATTTATTTTAAAATGAATATATACATGTATATTAATTTATATATATGTATATATGCACACAAACCTGTCATAACTAAATTAAAAATGCACTCATAATCAACTGAATATACAGGATCATGAATGTCAATGTCAATGTCAACATCTTCAAAAGGAGGCTTTCTAACTATCTCCTTCAAATTCAATGTGAAAGCTATCTATTCACAATATTTTGACATACACTCACTAGATTGTCCTTAATGCAATCATCACAAAAACATGTTTTCTCTCTTACTTTAATTACTAGAGGTTTGTGGTTTCCTGTAGTCATCACTTGATGTAAACTTCTAATACTAGGAATCATTTGACAATTGTAAGGATTAGATCAATCTATATATGTTACAAATACAAAAAGTAATTGTCATATTTCAAAATAAATATTTGATTAAAAAAATCAAGAATTTGAAAAATACATTAAAAATAAATATAACTTGGTTCACCTTTCACTTCCCAAAAGTAACACTTATTGTATTTATATCTCGAGTAGCAAAATGAACTTTGCACCATTTAACAATTTGATTTGCACTCTCTATCCTATTCCTTGTATGTACATACAACATGCATATATATAATTTAAAATATATGCTACTAGTATTAAACATGCACATTAAATTCATATTTACCTACAAGTTCATGTTGTCAAAGTGCACACTTTATACATGCTCCTACTCTATCATGCTCCCCTTTTCTGTGTCCACTTTCAAAGAAATTCAATAAAAACCTAACATTTCTTCTAACATGTTGCATTACTAACCAATTAAATGCTTTTGCAGATTTGAATTGTCTTGTGAACATGAAACATGATAATTAGAAACAATTATCTATGCACATGTATCAAATCAAAATAGGCATGTCCAAATAAATATAAGTTAAAATAAAGTTAAATAAATGTGTAAGTTCATGTATACTAATCTACACATCCATAAGACCAAGTCTAGTGCTCTAAAACATTTATTCCATGATCTCTAAGATCTTCAGAGAACATTACAAAACAATCAGCCACATAACTGCTATCATGAACTCTATCATCACTAATATAGAAATGAACCTCTTTGATGATGATGCATTCATTTTCATCCAACCTTTCTATCTCATCCACTTTAAATTGTGCATGTATATAGGTCACTTGCATAGATATTACAACTTGTTTAGAATGATAATATTGCCCTTGAAGCTCTATTTGAGGTGCAAATGTATAATTCTCAGAAAAATCTACAAGTAAAAGAATACAACCAGGTGGAAAATAATTTTTGGAATCAGAAATTGTTTAGCTTTCCATCATGCACCATCATAATATTGAATATGTGGATATATCAATGGATGGAACTTTGTCATAAACATCATAACACAATTCACTCTCCTTCAATACAATTTTTTTGGATTCATCTCCTATCTTATTTTGGTATGTCTCATATCCATATCTCATCCATGAAATTGGTGTCGATTCATTAATATTCTCAATTTTCATTTCAAAAAATTTGCATAAATCTCCACAATATTCACACTAATTTTTTATGCATATCACTTTGAACTCATTTGAATCTTCTAATTTATCACTTAATATGGACTTCACAAATTGTGTTGTACTGCTAAGGATGACCAAATTAGGATCAAATACTGCTATAACGTTTTTATATGATTGCAAGTGTAGACCAAATTCAATATGATTTTGACAACAACAATTTTCATGCATTTTATTTATGCATGCAAAGCAAGGATGCCAACTCTCAAACATTCTCTAGCATATTTTGACATTTGAAAATTCTTGCTTGAATGTTTGAAATAATTCACTTTGAGTTATATCTATGAAATGTTTTCGATGTTCAATTTTGGCCCATGTCTCTTGATCTTTAATTTGTATAGTATCACATATATTAGAAGAAACATGAGAATGTGTGGTCCAAAAATCAATAACTTGTCTTTTCACATCTTCAAAAATTCTATCTTTTTGAGGAACTATACCAATATTCACCTAGTTATTCTCAATGTTATCATCTAGCATATTTCTCCTCTTGATGTATCTCTAAACAGTTCTTTTACATATATGTAGTACATCAAAAATCACATGTACCTATTTTCTGTATCAATTTTTTACTAGATATAGTAGTCATCAATGCTCTATGTGTATTACTCAAATCACCTCCTCGAGTTATGTTGTAAATTTTTTTATAAGCATTTTGCAAGTTTTCAACTATTATTTTATTAATATTATGCACATGGTTTTTCCTGTTATCAACACCCAACAACTCCAAAATAGGTCTCATATCTTTTCTCCTAAATAACTTGACAAATAATTGTGCTTGTCCAAATATACTTTTATTTTTGAAATATTCATCCCACATGTTTAGATAATGATTTCTAATAGTGTTATCATTTATCATATCTTTAGATGGAATTTGGTTAAAAATTAGTTCCTCATCCAAATCCATCAAATTTGTTATGCCTTCTAATTTGTTTCTATTAGTAGAATTGCCAATTTCTTGCTCTTCATTAATTTCATTCTCTTCATGAATCTAATCCTATTCAAGAATTTTAGTAGGTTGGTTTTGGTTATGTTTTGTATGACCTTTCATTTTGTCATCTCTTATTCTATCATATTTTCTTGATCTTTTCCTTTTACTACCCATTGAATACTTTAATCTATAGAAACAAAAAAAATTAATTTAGATTTTGAACACTAAATACTAGCTAATGTTTCAATTTAGAATACATAAAAATAAAAATAAGTAAATGGGAAGAAACACCTTTAAAATATTCAATCGTTTGCAATTATGATTAAATCTATGAAATAGTTGCTGAAAATGGCTTCAAAATCATTGTCTTCCAAAAATGCTCTTCTATTTTTCGTTGTTTTCTATATTTAGTAAAAAAAGAAAGCACAAATCTTATTTTATAAATGAAACAACCAAACTAACTGCTAGTGGTTTGATGGGCTGACAGGGGTTTCAATCAAAACCCTTTTAGTTAAAAGGGTTACAGCTGAAAGTATTTTGGCCATAACTATCTATGTGGCATCCTAGGTGGCAGCCACACAAGCAAAATTATGAACTTCTACAAACATCTCACTTTGAAGGCCAATTGGAGCTACTAAATTGAATTATATATATATATATATACACGATCATATAATTTTATTTTTATTTTGATTATGGATAATATGTTATAAGTTGAAAATATTACAAGTAGGTATTTTAAGATTCAGAAATATTTCTATTCAAAAATATAAAAAAAATAGTAAATCATGTTCAAAAATTATTATTTTTTAATGTTGTACTAGAGGAGAGAGTCTTCTTCAAGAATATGTAATTTGTTTTAAAAAATATGTAGATTTGATGGAAACAGTTTGATGAGAGAAAAAACTATCAATTTCTGATAACTCTGACTTTGACCAGTTATAACTTGAAAAATATTAGCTCAATTTCAATTTATCTTTTTTAGGGCACTAGGTATACATGTCAACCTTAACATATTCCATAATCAGACCAAAATATGAACATTTACATATATTTGTTTGACAAGACAAAAAACTTTATATTTTTAGCATTTTTTTAAAAACTAAAAAAATAAAATTCAAAAATAAAAAAATAAAAAACACTTTTGCTCAATTTTTAAAAAAAAATTATAGACATAAACTTCATCCAATTTTACACATTTCATTAGTTTACATCATCTTCAAATTCTAAACACAAATGCCACTTTTATGTCGTTAAAGTTGAAGAGTTTAAATTCTGATATCACTTTTCCTTTATAAAAGGTGACACAGGTTTGTGCTTTTACCCATGTGTCTAACACATTCTATTCTATTTGCTACTCCTCAGCTATTGCCACTTCATCTTTTCTCTATTGTGTCTCCTCCACCATGTTATCTCCTTTTTCTTTCTAAATTTCTTCTTCTTTTTCATTCTCCTCCTCTTCCTCATCATTCTTTCCCTTAAAGGGATCTTCTTCTCCTTGCTTAATAGTTGTTAAACCATATATCAACTTCCACATCTTAGTGGATTTATTAACAACATCTTCAATTTTGTTTTGGAGAATGTTGAAGGCTCTATATTTGGGTGCAAATTTTCTGAAATGTTCCTTTTCTAATTTTATATGATGTTTCCAACCTCTAATCAGATCTTTAAGATCAAACAACTAATATCACAAAGATCCACCAAATTCTCCAAGAAACCCCAAATCGGGTATGTTGAAAATAGTGCCAAAAGCTTCACAACTTCACAAATTATTAATAAATCTGAAAATGGACATTTTTACAGAAATTTCAGTAGCATAACAGCCTACAAAATGACATTTCCAGATCTGTATAGTTTTTACACAACAGTTCACAAATGTAGGACAAAAACTATGCTCATCGGGCTTCCAAAATTAACACAAAAATGCCCGAAAACACCACAAAACACTAATAATCTATCTCATAAGTTTTAATCATGTCCCAATACATATATTCAGCTCTATTTTGACACCTTAAAGTCTGAAATACAGCAGCAACCCAAACTAATATGAAATACTCAATTGAAAACCTCAAATTCATACAAAAAACACACCCGAAAACCCACAAATCTGCACTGTTCAGCACAAAGGAAAACTTTGTATGAGCATGCACATGGAGCTTCAAACTCCCATCCTTAGCCTTCCTAAAAACTTGCAAACTCCCGGTCTTGGGTCTACCTGGAAACCTGCAAACTCCCGTTCTTGGGTCTCCTTCTCCACAGGTTTGGCAGCCTCTGAAGAATAACAAAGAATAAGCAAAAATCAAGTTATGGAATCAGCCCAAAATGCCTCCAAAACCCTTAAAAGAGGGCATAACTATAACTCACATCCAAGAGAGGTTAATGAAACATATTTTAATAATAATTTTCATTTATTAGTCCAATAGTTTCCAAAGATTAACCCCCTTTTCTTGAAACTTCACTTTCTTGGGCCTGCTTGTCTTAGCAAAGATTATTATTTTTTAATTATTTAAAAAGGGGACATGAAAAGTCCTCCCCTCCCACACATTGCTTTTCCTCAAGCAATGGTTGAACAATAAACCAATCAATCCACCTGGATCCCAAATGTAGTCATGAACTATACTACTACCAATTAACACAGGCTCCTGCAATATCCTCTGCAATATGACCAAGAGGAATCCATAATCAAATAAACAATTATAGCTCAACCAAACTCCAAAATCACCACTACCATAGTCAAAAACCCATGAGACACAAACTCTTAGAACATCAGAACCCAAGTAAAATGGACAAATCAAACTACCAACACAGTAAATACCATCAATGCATCCCACTAGCCTATACGAAATGTACAATCCAACTTTGCAACAATGGTGAATTCTCTCGAATGAAACTGTACCAAGTATGGAGAATCCACACACTGTACAACTCTTGCAGTCAACACAACTCTGCAAATCACCGGCCACTATCTCATAACCATAACTCCCATGCACTGCTGATGGTGAAAAGACATTACAAGATAAAGAGTAAGAAATGGACTCCGAACCAAATTTTCCTACCATCAACTCCTCAAAACAAGGAGCAAATGCTAAATGATGTACATACCCTACAATATAATGTTGATTAAAAAAACCAACCTTAGTCAATAGCTCACCATGAACAAGTGATACAACCCACTGTGATTGATCACTAGCTAAGTTAGGAGATGTCATAGCCAAAGGAGTTGAATCAATAACAACACCCACTGAAGCATCACTCCCAAACTCCTGCTCTAAGTCACATATTATCAAGTTGTCAACTGTAGAACCTATCACCATGTCATGCCCATCACAACTCTCATCTTGAGGCATCAAACTATCCCATAACTAATGATAATCACTAGGAACCAAAGTACATCTCTGTATCATCATCTCATCAACATGGTCATCAAAGGTAAATTAATGAGTGTACCTCACAGTGTAATGCCGATAGAATTCGCCAATCTCAGTCAGTGGCTTAGATTGTAATCTAGATGAAACTAACTGCAATTGATCATTAACCATGTTGGAACTGACTACTACCTCCGAAGATATCACCAAGGGAGTAGTATTACTAGCAGGAACCATGCCAACTACCGACTCACCAACATCACACATGATCTTTGATACATCTCTAGTCTTCATGCCATCAGTACTAGAGGCCACCACCATGTCAAGCATACAACAATCTGCTACAACACCCAACTCAACTAAACTTGACTCTAGTGAGAATGAACCTGATATGCCAATGTTAGTATCAAGGATGGATGCGTCCCCATCTCCACTATCTCTGAAAATCTTAGCCATGGACATCCTCAGATCACCAAACACCACAGCTTATGATTGTATAGAATTAGGTAAAGACTATAGTCACTCTAACTCCATGGTCACCTTAGCCAAATGAAACTATGACTCCTTGAAAGCCAACTGTGTACTCTCAAGAATCTCAGAAGTCATCTCAAGCTACTCAGTAAGCTCACTCACCTCATTTTCCTTGGCCAACAATGCATCATATGATATATTGCTCCACTCCATAAGATAATCTCTGTTGGCTACCAACTACATATAATTTTGTCTCAAAATCTGAATAGCCTCCCATAAAGAGTGGAACTCTGTTAAGGAAAGATAACTGCCTCCCTGCTCATCACTAGTAGGAGAACCCCATCCATAAACTACTAACTACTGACGAGAAGCATCAAAATGCTGGCAAGTGATAGCAATGTCTCGGTCACTAACTCTCAACTGATTAGACACATGATGGCACTAGCTTGACTGTCTCCTAAAAACCTCCTCTGATGCACTGTCTAAAGGAGTATCCTCAAAGTTACTAGTCTCTAGAGTATTACCATCCATATCATGTGAATCAAATCTAAAGCTCATATCAGCATACAGAGTATCAAAAACATTAGCATTGCTGTCCAACTCCTCTATACCCAAGGAAACTAAGTCTTCAAAACTGCCCACTGCATCCTCTTGGATGTCATCAATGCCAATATGATCCTGGGACTCATCTATACACACTGCCAAATATGAAATATCATCAACACATTTGACCAAGTATGGTTGACTGGATATATGAACAAAGCCCAACATCAGTGTATAAAAACTAATACCAACATCAGAAAAGATAGTGGCACAAGAAAAGACAACACCGTGTAATCTGCTAATCAAATCCATGATAGCACCCAAACAAACACTGCTACCAAAAAGTGTTAAAGATCTCCAGTCAACTGAATCCCAAATGCCAATATAACAATCTCGAGTCCATATCCATAAACTAGAACCAACTGGTAACTCAAGAAAACTCCTCACCTGAGTAATATGACCAATACCAACTAACTCCACATACTTGTCATGATGAGATAATGAAGTCACAATACTATCTTTGTTCACCTTCAGCTAGCTAGACAAATCATGTGAAGTACTACCAGCCTCAACCTCATGTGATGAAGCATCTAACTGTGCCTGGTACTCTTTCTCAGCAAAGTCATGAATGCTCAATGTTTGCTCATCTCTACTAGGTATCTCACCATCCTGCACAACAACATCCTCATAATCATCATCTAAACCCACTACACTATAGTCACTGCCTATTGTAACTATACCATCTTGAATACCTGTGGCATCACCCTTTGACGACCTATAAACAATTGTCTCAATTTGAGTATCAAGTTGACCATTACTATCAATCTGTGTAATATCCTTTCCCACCACCTCCTGTGGCAAAGTAGAATCTGAGACCTCTACCTAGCTATCAGCTAGTTTCTCAAACTCCTCATGCAAGTTCTTGGGAATTGTGTCATCTGTCCTATGAGAAAATTTGCCAAATAGAAATCCAGTCAACTTATCCATCTTAGCTGGGTTGGACAACATGTCATTCATTATACAGTGGTGCTCAACCAACTATTCAGACATGTCATGGATTATTTTCATAAGTTTATCTCGAATTTCTAAATAACCATCCTTTCTACTATTTTGACTCTGGATATCAATTGTCCAAGATCGTGTCCTCTTAGACTCTGTACTATACCTGTCCATTCTGGATAATGTAGAGTGTAACCCCAATGGATATAACTTCTTCAAACACCAAGAACTAACATGCAAATGATTAGAAGTAGCATGCAACCTTATAGAGGGCCACACCACCCTACCAACTCACAACCAAGAATGCAATGCAAAGAGATGACAAAATACTTCCCAAGCAATTTTATTAAACTTGAAATCCAATAGAAATTACAATAACATTTCTCCAAGATCTCTCAAGATCTAATCCAAACCCAAGCTAGTATAGATCCACACTCTGGTAGAAACCTCCAAGATCTCAACTTGTGCTCGCAAGCCACCAAGCAAGCTCCTTGTTTCTAAACCGCAGTCACTAGCTCTTCTTACAAACTTAATCCAAGATCTAAGTGTAAACTGCCTCACATTCGGCGCTCTGTCTACACACTCACAACTCCATCACAATCCTACTGTAAACTACCTCACATTTGGCACTCTATTCATAGACTCAGGAACACTCACTCTTCAGTTCCTCTTTCTCTTTCACACTTTCCAACTTTCAAAGCTTTCCAAGCTTCCACTTCTTGAGCTTCTCCTTCTCAAGCTTCCACTTCTCAAGCTACTCCTTGAGCTTCTCCTTCTCGATCTTCTACTCCTCAAGCTTCCCCTTGAGCTTCTACTCCTCAAGCTTCCCCCTTGAGCTTCTACTCCTCAAGCTTCCCCCTTGAGCTTGATTTAGAAATGCTCATATGCCTTGCTTAAATAGGCACTTCTAACCCAAGACATTACAAACACAACCAATGTGGGATACAACTATCTTTAAATAAATATTAAATTCCCACCCAAATACAACTAAGCACCACCATGTGGCCCAATTAGAAAATTACATTTCCTTTATGGATCACAACAAATATTAAATGCAAGATTTAAGAAACTTTCCACAAGCTTCTAAGATGCCACCTACACACCTCGATTAATGTAATGACAACTATTTTTTTTATTTTTCTATTTATGCCACCTATGCACCTCGAAAATAAAAATCCTCTCTTTCTTTTCTCCTTTTTATTTTTTTAAATTATTTCTCCTCAAATTTTTGTCACTTTCTCTCTCCAAAAAAAAATTTATTTATTTAATTTTTTTGTTCAATTTCTTTTTTTTTTTTTTTGTTTTTTTTTTTTCCCAATAATTTTTTCATGCAAGATGCTCCTGCATCACAACCATAGATTTTGACATGTAACTGATTAGAAGCAACATGCAACCACCAAATTATGACATGCAAGATCTAGGTAGTTGTCAAAACTGACATGCAAGATCTGGGTAGTTGTCAAAACTGACATGAAAACTTCTACAACCACCAAATTCACCAAGAACTAACATGCAAATAATTAGAAGTAGCATGCAACCATAGATTTTTACATGCAACTGATTAGAAGCAACATGCAACCACCAAATTATGACATGTAAGATTTGGGTAGTTGTCAAAACTGACATGCAAACTTCTACAACCACCAAATTCACCAAGAACTAACATGCAAATGATTAGAAGTAGCATGCAACCATAAATTTTGACATGCAACTGATTAGAAGAAACATGCAACCATAAATTATGACATGCAAGATTTGGGTAGTTCTCAAAACTGATATGCAAACTTCTACAAACCCTTAGGCTGGCAAGATCATGGCTTTGATACCACTAAAATTTTATTTTTCTGATTTTGTATGATGTTTCCAACCCCTAATTAGATCTTTAAGATCAAACAACTTATATCACAAAGCTCCGCCAAATTTCCCAAGAAACCCCAAATTGGGTATGTTGAAAATAGTGCCAAAAGCTTCACAACTTTACAAATTATTAATAAATCTAAAAATGGACATTTTTACAGAAATTTCAGTAGCATAACAGCCTATAAAATGATATTTCCAGATCCATATAGTCTTTACAGAACAGTTCACAAATGTAGGACAAAAACTATGCTCATCGGGCTCCCGAAATTAACACAAAAATGCCCGGAAACACCACAAAACACTAATAATCTATCTCAAAAGCTTAATCACGTCCCAATACATATATTCAGCTCTATTTTAACACCTTAAAGTCTGAAATACAGCAGCAACCCAAACTGATATGAAATACTCAACTGAAAACACCAAACTCATACAAAAAACACACCCGGAAACTCACAAATCTGCACTGTTCAGCACAAATGCAAATTCTGTATGAGCATGCACATGGAATGGCTTCAAAGTCCCATCCTTAGCCTTCCTAGAAACCTGAAAACTCCCATTCTTGGGTCTCCCTGGAAACCTGCAAACTCCCGTTCTTGGGTCTCCTTCTCCATAGGTTTGGCAGCCTCTGAAGAATAACAAAGAATGAGCAAAAATCAAGTTTTGGAATCAGCCCAAAATGCCTCCAAACCCCTTAAAAGAGGGCATAACTGTAACTCACATCCAAGAGAGGTTAATGAAACATATTTTAATAATAATTTTCATTTATTAGTCCAACAGTTTCCAAAGATTAACCCCCTTTTCCCGAAACTTCACTTTCTTGGGCCTGCCTGCCTTAGCAAAGATTATTATTTTTTAATTATTTGAAAAGGGGACATGACATTTTCTCCCATGCTTCTTATTAGCCTTAGTTATTTGTCCTTTTGTAAGCTTTGGCATTACTCGAGCCAATGTAGACTCTCTTATTTCATTCTCCATGTTAAGGAAATAATGCCATTTATTTTCAACAATAGAATATAAATCTTTAGGCATTGAATTGTCATGTTCAAGTGGGGTATTCTTGATCTTAGCCATCATGGCATAGATTGATTCCTCAACCATGTCTTGTTCTTCCCTACTTAACTTACTGAAATCAATGTTCTTCAAGCCAGTTAAGTCTACATTATCTTTAATATTATCACAAATATTCTCTAAATCAAACTTGGTGGCATGACTTACCACTCTAAATTGGCTTGTGTCTTCTAACTTAGTCTTTTCTACATCAGAGTCAGGTTGAGCAACATATTTATTCTTAATTTCTTCTTTACTAGACCTTGCTATTTTGTTGCCTTCTTCTTCTCTTGCTCCTTAGTCTTTTCAATTTTAGCTCTTGTAGTAGGCTTTGCAGGGCTTGGCTGAGTAGCCTTCTTTCTCTTTGTCTATGTTGTAGGTTGTGTGCTTGCTTTCCTTTTCTTGGGTTCTGAGTTAGTTTTGTTTCCTTAGCTTGTTCCTCCTCAATACCTTCTTACTCTTCATCTTCACCCATGCCTTGAGTCAATGAAAGTGGTTCCTAGCCCTGTTCTTCCTCTTCTACATCTTCATCATCTTCCTTTTCTCCTTCTATAGTTCCTTCTTCAAATTTGGCCTTAAGTTTCTTTACCAACTTATCCTTCTTTTTCAATATAAATGATGTCTTTAGATCCATCTCAACTTTTGATCTAACAAAATCATAAGTGCCAAAAGGTGTTGCACTTTTGTCAATTTCCTTTGCAAGTAATGTTGTGATTATTGCTAATGCCTCATCAATGTTTATCTCATATCCTAATGACCTTAGCCATCTAACTCTTGGCACTGCTACTTGAATATTAGTATAATCAATATCAACTAAGAAATAGATATCACTGATGTGCTATTCTACTAGGGAAACTGGAATTCTTAGTATTTGCTTCATGGACTTCTTAAAGTCCTCAAAATAGCCAATCATTATGGTTTCAAAATTGGCTCCCATCTACTCTATGTACTCATTTATCTATATAGCTATAGACCTATTGGTATTCCATATTATCTTACCAAATGAGGGAAATTCATTCTGAACATAGAAAAAGATACATATTAAAATTGAGCCAAACTTACACTAAGCACTTTTCAATCTTCTTATTGCTCCCAAATTCTCCATAATTTTTTGCAGTTGTAGTTCTACTAGATCATATGTATAATCTTTCTTAAAAAATTTGTAGCCTACATCCATTGCAATGCATGGCATACTATTTAGTCATCTTGACTAATAAAAATTGTGAGATATGATCCTCGTAATAGATTCTAGAAGTGGATCTTTAATGGTGTCAATAGTCATGCCTCTTTTATTCCACTTTGCCCATGTATTCTTCTCAATGGCTTCTTTGGAGTCACTCCTCAGGGTCTTTGTCTATTCTAGGGTTAGATATCCTATAACCCTATGTATGATTCTCTTTAAAAAATTAATAGGTCCACCTTCCAACCATAAGAATACATCATGAATCCTACTCAAAATTATTCTAATCCATACAATTTTAAAGACTATGAGAAAATCTAGTACACACGTTAGTCCCTTTCTCTCAACAATGTTGAATTCTTCTTTTAATACCCCATTCTCACACAATTTTTCATAGGCCTAGTAAATCTCTATCACCAATTCCTCCAACCTTGCAATTTTATCATTTCCTAACATCCTGAACCATTAAGACTTTTTGTGGGATAACAGATAAAGTGCCAACAGGGTTGTTCTTATATGAAACTTCTAGAATTGGCTTGAAATCTAGTTGCTTGACCTCATTGATAACCAGTTGAACCTCAAATAGTTTCTTATCCTTAGGGCTTTTAGAAGTGGAGGCTATTTTTGTAATCTAGGGTTTCAACAAACTTTGAAATAGCATAACTCAACACTTGAGAAATACCTTAGATCGATGATGTGATGTTGAATCTTTGCTTGAATCTTTGCAAATACTTTGTCTTTTCTTGGAAGTCACTTTTCTGCTCTGCTCAGTCTTTGGTCTTTGTTTGAATGATGAAAAATGATCAAAAAAATTGACCTTACACACTTCAATACATAACATTTAATTCTTAGTGCATATATAGCTATACACTTGGCTCCTTATGTGATTTTTTCTTTACTTAGCATCAATGCAAATTCTACTTCACTCAGCAGCTATAGGAATTACCATTGCTCAACTTCAATAGAAATTCTCTTTACTTAGCAGTAAAAACTCACTCAGCTCCAACTAGTCTTGGCTGACAATTCAACACTCATCATCATTCACTCGACATCTAAAGGCAACTTTCCTTACTCAACAACTATGTGAAAACTTAAAGTTTTTAACTTTGTATTTTTCTCATAAACTTGCATCTTTATTCATGCTAATTTTTATTCTTTACAATACTAAGTTATCTTGGAACTGATGTGTAATGAAGCATTTAAATATCAATCCCACATACCTTCTTACTTAGTTTGATGAAGTGTGACCACTTAACCTTTCAGGTGAAGTGATCCCTTCATTTGATGTGTTGCATCCATCTTTCTTCTTCCATGTCTTGTTCATTTCTCCTCTGTTGTTTTCAAAATCTACTTTCCCTTTTCCTTTGTTGAACTCAGAGTTAGGTGCCTTTGTCCTTGTTAGATAGTGCTTGTTGATATAACCAATCTTTAAACAACTAAAGCATGTAGTTTGACTTAACCATCTATTGTAGCTTTTACTACATTATGTTCTTATGTAGTTCTCTAGAATTTGTACATACTCTTGAAAATAGTGATAGCTATGTCTTGTATTGTATTCCCAATTGTATGAATTTTCATGATTAATTATTCCTTTGTTTGATGACTATGTGGACTTGGATCTGCACTCAAAGGTTTTGTGTCTAAACTTTTTACAATTGTAGTAGAGTCCTTCAAATCTTGGTGCATGTATGGTCCTTGTTCTGTATTCATGTGCCCAATGACCTTGTTTATTGCACTTTAACAATGGATCATGTTCCTTGTCTTGGCATTCTAACTAGAATTCTTGCTCCTATAAATATTATTGTATGTCCTTTCTTTTCACAATGATGACAACTAGGTTTAGAGTTCTTACCTTTTTCATTCCTTTATTCAATAGTCTTGGATGACTCTCCTTCTTTAGTACTTGTATAGCCCAATCCTAATGTGTCTTTGGTAGATATAGGGGATTTTAGTAATTTTTCAAAGTACTTGCTAGCTTCATTTGGCTTGTTGAAACTTTTGGTAAACTCTTTCTCTCTTTTTAGGTAATTCTGCAGTTGCTCATTCTATAACTTCAATGTAGTTATCTTAATTTCATTGACATTCAAATCATGATGGGCATTAATCATTTGACTTAGGGTATCCAACTACATGTTTGAGATTCTAGACAACTCTACTAATTTTTCTTCCAATCTATTTGACAAGATTCTTTTGTCTTCTTCAATCATGGCCTTGTCTTCTATAACTTTCTTATTTTGCTTAGTCACCTCACATAATAGTATAGCTCATAATTCTTGCTCCAACTTGAGATTTCTGATCTCCTCAGCTTGTGCTCTATTCTTGTCCATGAGATTTGCAATTGCTGCATCAAATTCACAAGAGTTACCATCTACAAATAACTTTTTGGTGTCAATCTCCTTGTACTGATTGTCATTTTCAACTATGACAATCTCTTTATTTCTCTTTAGAAAACTTCTCAAGGAATCTCTGGCTTCATCTAGTTGCTTCAGTAAGAGATGTATCTCAATCTCTTGATTTTTAATGGTCTTTCCCAACTTGTAAACCTCCATCTCAAGATCTTTTCTCCAAGGTGTAAGGCTTCTCCTAATGAGAACTTATCTTTGATACAAATTGTTGGAATTTACAAGTGATAAGTATACTTCTGAGAGGAGGGGGGGTGAATCAGAAGTACTAAACTTTAACCTTTAAAACTTAAATCAATACATGCATGAAAACATATTGAAATAACTTGAAAGTAAAAGAATGCATGAAAAAATATTGAAATAACATGAAATTAAAAGAATGCATGAAAAACATCTGACACCAAATTTGATTACCTAGAAACCCTCCAATGAGAAGATAAAATTGGGGTGGGGATGACACCCACAATTCTTCACTACTGTAGCAATAAAGTTCACCTATTAAGGTTATATGATTTAACCATTCTCATCATCTACCTTGTGAAAGGTCTACCCTATTAAAGGATTAAAAAGGATTTTAACACCCTGTCAAAAGTGTGTCTAGCTAAAGAACTTTAGAGCACTCACTTGGAATGTCACCTTGTTAAAGGATTTATACAATGGCTATTAAACCAACCTAAGTCCATAGGATTTAATTCTATTGTAACAATTGTTAGGGAGTAAAATAGAATGTTTGATCTAATACACTTGCAATATGATATTGTTGATTTTAGATCCCAATTTAGTTCATCTCAATCCTCTCTGATCTAATATGAAAATGTTGTAGTAACCTTGATCCTTTGTTTTGCTAACTGATTCTACCAATGTTATTATTCTTCTAAGTCACCTCGATTGTATATTAATCAATTCACCAATTTTCATTAATATCATCACCTTTTTCGCATGCATTCTCTAATGCTCTCTCATACACACTCTCTAAATTTTGGGGGTTCATATCCCTTTAAAAAGATTTGGTGACTTATGGTTAGGTATGAATCTACAATTGAGATTCATCCAACTTTACCACTCAATTCCTTCCATTTTTTTAATTGGTTGCATGTATATTAAATAGGGAATCAAATAGATTTTATCTTATCTCTAAGCTTTGATATCTATCTATTAGTTGGCATGCAAAATGGTTTACATCTTAGTTTGTGAAGGCACAAAATCTTATGTTGATTTTGCGTTGCTCAATACTTGTTTATTACTGATGCTTGGCACTTACTAAAATTTTGTCTTGCTCAACACCTGAACATGCTTGGCATCTATTTTTCACTTAACACATATACTCACTCAAGACTATCTATTTACTCAGCACCTAAGTGACTCAACACTTATTGTATTTCTAGCTCAGCACACATTGCAACTCAACACAAATATATATTACACTTGGCATATGTTGCTTGCTTGGCATGAACTTAGCAAATAGCTTAAGTGTGTTGACACTCAATTATCAAAACCATTCTGACATCAAAAAGAATATGTGCCAAAAACTTAAAATAGACCAAGGAAAAATACTCACCTTGAATCTAGAATATGTTGATTTTTGATGCCTATATGTAGGTTCTAAAAAATCTACAACTTGTTATGGACTAGAATGTTAAGACAACAAAAACCTAAATATTTTGACTTTTTAAAGGGAGGTCAACCTTGACCCTATTGGTGGAGCACAATCTTACCCTAGGGCATAATTGTACCCCAAAAAATTGACCTTGTCCTACACTACTCTGATGAAATTTGTATTCATGGATCTCGCAAGTTCAATGAAAATGGTATATGAATCTGCTCTCTAATTCACTATTTCACACATGTATCTACAAGGAAAATGCTTTATTTTTTGATTAGGGGGTTTTCCTTAGTCAAACCCTAGTTTGGAATTAACCTTGAAATATAATTGAAATAATATATATCCATAAAAAAAGTAAATGGAACACTTCACCTTGCTTATGTAGAAATCCTTGTGGAGGATTTGAATCCTTGAATACACAAGTGTGCATGCTCCAAATGTATTTAGAATGTATATAGGATGTCTCAAATCAATTTTATTAGATCTTCAATGCCAATCTTGTGTTGATCTTAGATTGGTTTTGACAAGTGAGTGTCAACACACTTAAGTTATTTACTTAGTTCATGCCAAACAAGTAACATATGTTGAGCAAACCATAGACCCTTTCAAGTCATAGTCAGTGCCAAGTCACTCAATTGCCAAGTAGACAGTGTATGCCAAGTGACACCAAAGTTGAGTGAATAGTGCATCCCAAGAAATATAGGTATTGAGTCACAATAGAAAGATTATTGTATGCCGAGCATTAAAGACTCTAGGTGCCAAGTGAGATAGTTTTGGCATATTTGTTTTTAATGGCACAAGCAACTATGTAAACCATTTTTGAGCTAAATTATGATATTTTGGAGAAAATGACTAATCTTAAGTTGGATTCCCTATGTAATTATATGTAGCCAATCAAAAAATGGGAAGGATTAAACAAAAAAATGGATGAATCTTAGCTGTAGATTCATACCTAACCCTAGGTCACCAATGTATTCTTAAGGAGGCCAAACCCTAAACTATTTAGCAAGTGTGTAAGGAAATAAAGGATCTAAGAGAGAAGTTTAAATGTGAAAATAGAGCATTCATGGTGGCTTAGAGGTTATGAAGTGAAACTACACTACAAAATTAGCTAGAGCATAATAGAGGATAGAGAAAAGGATATAGCAGAGAGACATCTTATCAAGAAGGATCAAGAAGACATTGTTTAGAGATGATCTATTATCTAGCAATCAAGAACTAACCAATAGGTGATGTCAGCCAAAAAATCTTAACAGAGTAGTCCTAACAAGTTGTATGAAATCATTTAATAGGGTGTGTACTTAGTTGTGAGTTAAAGTCCTTTAGTAAGGCACACTTCTAACTGGGTGTTGAAATCCTTTAAAAAGGTGAGACCTAACAGTCTTTGTAATCCTTTAACAAGGTAGGCCTTTCAAAGGGTAGATCATGACTCATGTTCATAACATTATAACCTTCACTGGATACACTTCATTACTACCATAGTGAAGATTAATGGGTGTCATCCCCACCCTAGTTTTACCTTCTCTTTGGAGGGTTTCTGGGTAATCATATTTGGTGTCATACGTGTGTGATTTCTTATGTGTTTACATGATTTAGATGTAAATGCTTTACATGCTATTTTAGTTTACTCATTGAATTCTTGAGATGGATGTATGGTGAAAGTTTTTATGGGTCCAAGTTTAAACTACTAATTCCCCCCCCCCCCCCCCCAAAAAAAAAAAAAAGTTTCCCTTTCCTATTGTAACTCCAACAATTTGTATTAGAGCTCTATTCTCTAAAAGAGAAGCTTCACATCTTTGAGGAAAGATCTCAAAAACAGAAGTCTACAAGTTGGAAAAGACTATTGAGAATCAAGAGATTGAAATGCATCTCATTCTACATCAACTGAATCAAGCAAGAGATGATTTAAAGAAATCTTTGAAGAGAAGGAAGGAAATTGCCATTGCGGAGAATGACACACAATACAGAGAGATAGAAACTACTAAGTTATTCGTAGATGGATACTCAAATGAATTTGATGCAAAAATTGTAGATCTAATGAAAAAGAATAGAGCCTAAGCTAAGGAAATTAGAAATCTCAAGTTAGAGAAAGAATCACAAGCTATACTACTATGTGACATGACTGAATAAAAAGAGAAAGCCATGGATGATAAAGCTATGATTTAAGAAGGCAAAAGAGTTTTGGCCAATACATTGGAAAAAAAATCATTAGAACTAACCAATATTTCCAACATGCAATTGGATACTCTAAGTCAAATGATAAATACTAACTACGAGTTGAATGTCAAGGACATTGAGATAACAACATTGAAGTTGCAAAATGAGCAATTGCAGAGTGACCTAAAAAGGGAAAAGGATTTTGCTAAACATTTCAACAAACCAACTAAAGCCATCAAATACTTTGAGCAACTAATGAGATCCCCTAGATCTAATAATGACACATCATGACTAGGATAAACAAGCACTAAAGAAGGAGAATCATTTAAAATTGCTGAAGAAAGCAGCAAAAAAGGTAAGAACTCCAAGCCTACTTGATATAATGTTGTAAGAAAGGACATACAAATAATGTGTGGAGGAGCAAGGCTACAAATTAGAATGTTAATCATCAGAGCATGGTTCACTATCATAAGTCCAACAAACAAGATCATCAGGCACATGAATGCAGAACCAAGACTATGCACGCACAAAGATTTGAAGGTTATTGCTACAACTATTGGAAGTATGGACATAGAGCTTTTAAGTGTAGATCCAAACCCACATGGTCATAAAATAGGCAAACAAAGCTAAGGAACAATGGCAACTATAATAACTAGGATTATATTACAAGGTATAACTATCATTATTGTCAAGAATATGGACATATTCCTAAGAATTGTATTAGGACATAGTTCAGTGGTAACTACTAAAGATGGTTAAGCCAAACCACATGTTTTAACTATTTGAAGAATGGTCACATCAATAGATATTGTTCAACTAGGTCAAAGCCACCAATTTGTGAATTTCATAAAGGCAAAGGAGAGGCAGATGTTGAACACATTACAAAGAAGATGAATAAGACATGAAAAAAGAAAGATGATTGCAACACATCAAATGGAGAAGTGATCACTTCACACAATGGGTTAGGTGATCACACCTCATCAAATTAGGAAATCAAAAGGTATGTGGGACTGATAGGTCAAGGTTATATCATATATTAGTTCCAAAGGAATCTAGTACTAAAAAGACAACATTAGCATGAATAAAGATGCAAGATGTTTTTAGGAATCCAAGATAAATCTTTGAGTTTTTCATGTTATTTCTAGGCATAAAATGTTTCCTATGTGTGTTGAGTGGAATGCTAGAAGATATTGAGCTTACAAATTGACTAGTTGATGCTGAGCTCGTGGTGGTTGCTAAGTGATTGAAATGTCAATGGATGTCAAGTGAGCCTAAAATTGGTTGATTTCAAGCTTATAACTATGTAAGAACTCCACATTTATCTTAGGGTTTTCAAAGGGTAAATTTGATCAATTTTAGCTCATTTTTCATCATTTCAAATCTAAGAAAGAGTGAATAGAGTAGAAGGCAATCTAGAAATCCATTCTAAGTAGTTGCAAAAAATTTTAGTAGTGATTCTACACCAGTTCATCAAATTTTATAAGGTATTTATCAAGAGTTGAGCTACGCATTTTAAATTTTGTAAACCATAGTTTCATATTATGGTGTCTAGTTTGAAGAATGTAGAGGGAAAGGAAGTTTTGAATGTTCAATTAGTAAGTAATGAGGTCAAGCAACCTATTTTCAAAGATATTCCTAACATTTCTTATAAGCAAGACCCTTTTGGTGCATTATCAATGGTTCCACTAAATGTGTTAATGGTGCAAGATGTAAGAAAAAGGTATAACTATAAGATTGGTAGCATTGGAGGAATGGAGATTAGGGGAGCAGACAAAAAACTTTATGATAATGGTGTTCAAAAGAAGAATTCAAAATCATTTTGAGAACTAGATTGACACGAGCCCTAGATTTTCAGAATGTATTCAAGATAGAGTGGATAATGATAGTGCTTAGCCAAATTTATGATGGTTCATTATGGCTAGACACTAGACCTATCAAAATTACTAAGAGGATAATCCATAGGGTTACTTGTTACCCAACCATAGATTGACCTAAGACACTAATAAGTGATTTGAAGGAAGTGATTGAGAAGAATATTGGAGTTGTCTAGAATAAGAGAGGCACAAAAATTGACACAATTACTGATCCATTGATTGACATTGTTGTAAGGGTAATATCACACAAGTTCTATCAATCTAGTAGATTAAATAGTGTTCCCTATATAGCTGTAGATGTTGGCTATAAAATTGTCAAGAAAGATCACACATATGATCTAGTAGAGCTACAATTGCAACCATTGTAAAAACCTTGGAGTAATCAAGAAAACTAAGAGTGTACAATTTAAATTTGGTTCTATATTGATTTGTATATTCTTTTATGTTCAGAACACATTCCCTTCATTTGGCACAATGGGATGGAAAACCAATAGATCAGTAGCAATGCCGATTGGTGAATACATTAAGCAATTAGGAGAGGATTTTGAATCCTTGATGACAAGTTATTTTGAAGACTTCAAGAAGTCAATAAAGGAGAGATTGAGAATACCAATATCCTTAGTTGAGAAACACTATGATGACATTTGTTTTCTTGTGGATGTTGATTATACATTTGTACAAAATGCTACACCAAGGGTGAGATGGTTGAGACCCTTAAGTTATGAAATAAATCTGGATGAGGCCTATATAGCTATAATAGCTTTACTTATAGAAGAGGTAGATAAAACTACAAAGGTATTTGGAAACTATGAGATGGTAAAGTCCAAAATTACCATGGAGTTGAAGACTACTTCAGCTATGAAGAA
Organism: Cupressus sempervirens; assembly: GCA_028749045.1. Classification (NCBI taxonomy): domain Eukaryota; kingdom Viridiplantae; phylum Streptophyta; class Pinopsida; order Cupressales; family Cupressaceae; genus Cupressus; species Cupressus sempervirens. The sequence continues at coordinate 600,519,920 of CM053791.1, read as the reverse complement.
AAAGGAGAAGATAGTAAAGATAAGTTTGGAGAGGGTGTCAAGGAGGAAGAAGAAACCCATGTATAAACACCTATAGCATTGACACAAGTTATGGGAGAAGACCAAGAATTAGAGGAGAATGAAGGTGCTAAGGGAGAAGAAGCCAAGCAAGCACCTACTCCTACTGAGCTAAAGAAGAGAAAGGCTAAGGTCCAACCAATGACTAAAGCTAATAAGATAGGTAAGCCAAGTCAACCCAAGCCCATTGCACCTACTATAAGGGCTAGTAGATGTGCAACAACACAAAAGGCCAATGAAAAGACCAAACAAGTAGATTGAGGAGGTCAAGAGAAAAATATACCAAGAAGAAAGTATGTTTCACAAGCAGATTCTGATGAGAAGAAAATAGAGTCAGATGAAAACAACCAATTTAAGGTGGTGAGTCACAATCCTCTTTTAGATCATGAAAATTTATGTGAAAATGTAAAGAATAGCGCAAACTTCTCAATATTTAGTCATGTTGATTTTGATAAATAGGGTAAAGTGTAGAAAAACCAAGTCGAGGAGGCCATTTATGCCATGATGGAAAAATTGAAATCTACTCCACTAGAACTTGCCAACTCTATGCCTAAGAGTCTATATGGCAAGTTGAGGAAAAATGGCTCTATTTTTTTAACCTAGAGAGACAAATTAGAGAAACATCTCTAGCCCAAGTGATGCATGAACTAACTAAGGCACAAATTTCTAAGGCTATGAAGAAGTATGCAGTTAGGTTTGTACCTAAATATAGAGCCTTTAGCATTTTGCAAAATAATATTGAAGATGTAGTCAAGAAGACCACTCAAATGTGGAAAGTAACTTATGGGTTGACTAAAAAAAAGGAAGATGAGGAAGAACCCATTAAAGTGAAGGATGATGAAGAAGATGATAAAAATGATGAAACTATTGGGGAGGAGCATAAATGCAAATAGATGACAAGGAAATAGCTAAGGAAGATTAGCATGAAGAATAAACTGTGCAACAGACACAATTGCCAAGTGTCAATCCTCCACATGTCACAAGTGAGAACACTAAAATAGTAAATGTCAAGGATTTTTTTAATGTCACAACTTAGAACATCAATCCACTTACTAAGGAAGATTTGAAGAATATATAAAATTAGTTTACACTATAGGCCAAACTTTGTGGTAATCATATACTAGTAAGTGTGGATGAACTACGAAAGATAGTGATTGATACTGAAAGGGAAAAGGTGAATACACAAGAACCACCTTCTATCATCCCTCTAATCACTAATGAACAACCTTTGGTTCAAATACCAAAAGATACATCTAATAAGGTTGATACAATTGTAAAGATTGATATAGTAGAGAAGAGCATAGTGGAAACACAAGTTGCTACTATAGAATAGCAAGAAATAGGTTCGATAGACTTATCTACACCTATAACACAAGATCAAGGTGCAAGTCAAGTCTTTGTGGTAGAACAGGGAAAGCTTGAAGAGACAGAGCTCAAATCTAAGGTGGAGGAGAAAGTTTCCATCCAAGCCCTAGTAACCTTACAAACATTAGGAACTCCTTCAACTCAAACTCTTCAAAAGCTAAGCATAGATGCTACTCCATTAGAGCTCCTAGTGTCAAGCTTGAGTTCATCAAAGGCTAAAGAAGCAATTCAATATGGAGATGTGAACCTTGATGAAGAAATTATTCTACCCAAGTATGATTATGATACCATGACCATAGATCAAATGGGCATATTACAACAAGCCCTAGCAAGTAAAAGCATCAAGAAATGCTTAGAAGGGAGCACAGGTAGAAGCATACACTACAATATATTAAAGACATCTTTTTAGATGCATTTAGTCTACCTACTCCAAATGAGACCAAGCCAGTAATGGAATAACTAATAGATATAGTAGAGAAGGTTAGTAATGAAGACCAAGATACAAATGCTAAGTTATTAGAATGGTCAAAAAAGAAATTCTAGAGCAAACTAAATGAGAAAATATCTAGTGGCATAGCACTGATACAAGTTGCTTTAGCAACTAAGGTTGAGGATTTAAAGAAGGTACTTGAGAACATATTCTCATTATACACTAAATTTTGCATCCCATCACTCTTCACTCAAGAGACTAGAAGTCACATTTTGAGTCTACAGAGCCAAATTATTGCATCAAGTACAAAACTACCAATGAATCTAGCTCAAAGTGAGAAGAATTTTAGGACATTGCTTCAAACCCAAAGATAGTTAGCTATATTAATAGTAGATGAGGCCAACACAAGGCCCAAACTGACTAGCATCCAGGTAACTCTCACCCCCCATATAGAAATTTTGCATAAGGAGTTAGGCTATGCCAAAACCTTGATGAAGAAAGACCCTAATCTTTCTACCTTAGATGGTATAGTCTATTGGAAATATAAGAGGAGTAACTAAGAGGGGAGGGATGAATCAGTTACTACTAGAATAAATCTCAAATCCCTTAGATGTTAGTATAGAAATGTAAAATAAAAACTAAATAGTGTTGAAGCTCGGTAAGCACACATAAAATGTTGTAATTCGGTAATAACTAAATTAGCTTGGTAAATGCTTAACATATAAACTTTTAGATGTTGTTAGTGATTACCATTAGTTTAACTAAGTTATAAACATATAAAAGAAAATAACATGAACACATTTGACACTAGGATTTAACGTGGAAACCCAATTTGGAAAAAACCACCAATTGCAACTAGTTACTATTTTCACTTTTTCAAAGTGAGTATTAGGAGGCAACCCTATTAAAGGTTAAAAAACACACTATTAGGTGTGACTCTGTTAGAGGATTTAATCACCCTATTAGGAGTGGCCTTGTTAGAGGTCTTGAGACAATTCAATAGAACTACCACCTTGTTAGAGGATTTGCAAATAGTTGTGAAGCCAACTCTGTTAAGAGTTTTAGATCACTACTAAAATGGTTAGAGAGTAACAATGAGATGACTTGATTTGAATGTAACTAATTTTTTGATTATAGATCTCTATTCTAGGTTGTGCTTGATCCTTCCTAATCAAATATAGCTTTGTTGATCCATGAGTATATTTTTCTTATCCTTCAAATTTGCTTCCTCTTCTCATCATTAAATCTTCAATAACATATTCATATTCTTTTTCATTTATTCACTTTGAAATCACAACTTGACCTTATACTTATATTTTCCACTTTGTCAAGTTGGCTCAAATATAACTTAGAATAATTAATATTCATCACCTTAGTTGATTGGAATCAATAGATAAATCAATTAAGCTTATTATGCAAAAATAAGAGAATCCTTCTTTAGCTAGCCCAACTCAGTAGAAACAAACTTATAAATGATTTCCTTTGTTAACCAATAGAAACTCAGTTAACACTACAAACTTGTGAGAATCCTTTCTCAACTGAATGAGTTATGTTAGCACTAGTTCCATCCAATTTTCCTTCATTAAACAAGTGAAATTAGTTAATAGTCACTTTCTGCATCTTTTCCTTTGATCCCTAAGTGAACTTGGTAGACATTGGCTTTTGAACTAGGCAAACAAAAGAGTGCTCGGTACACATAGAAAGCTATCCTCACTACTCGATTGAGCTTGAAATATACTGATAGATAATGATTATGACCTTTGTGTAACATCAAAGACAATACACAATTAATCAATTGTATCTAGAAATATCCCTCTTTGGCATTGATGGAAATGCAACATGCCATAGCATAATGAAAATTTGGATTTAGACTTGAGAAAACCCTCTATCAGGATGAGCTCTTCCTTTCACTAGATTCTTTCTACAACAGCTACTACCAATTTCATTTAGAACTTTCTCCCTCTTTCAGAAAAATTCTTCTTTGGAAAACTTCTCCCTCTTTGGTTCCTTACTTTATTTTGGTTCCAAAAATTTCTCAAAGATATAACATTAAACTTCTCCCTCTTTGAAAACACATGCCAAAGATAATAATTCTGTGAATACTAATGCACCTTAAGTATTGATTCATTTACAATATACCCTTTACTAATCCTACACCAACTAATTTATCTTCAACAGGTTTTGGTCGATGCATTACTAAACTTCATTGAGTGAATTTTAGATAAGGGAATGACCCCTAGCTTACCTCTTAGATAGAAAAATGCATTCTTAGGTAATGGCTTGGTGAATATGTCTACAATCTATTCCTTTGTATTACCATATTCTAATTTGACCTCTTTTTCTTGCACCAAGTCTCTTAAGAAGTGATATTTTATTGCAATGTGCCTTGTTTTAGCATTCATCACTAGATTCTTTGATATGTTATTTGCACTGGTATTATCATAGTATATGACTATTAGATCTTTGATCTCTATCTTCATTCCTTCCAAAAATTGTTTAGAAACAAACAATGTTAGAATAATTAACTACTTCTATTACATATTTTTCCTCTGTTGTGGATTGAGATGTACAATTGTGCTTCTTTCTTCTCCAAGATACTAGTCTTTTACCAAGAAAGAATGCTCAACTATTAGTACTTTTTCTATCGTCAATACTTCATGCCCAATTAGCATCAATAAATACTTTCAAATCCAAACTGCCTTCAAGTTTATACCATAAACCATAGTCTTTAGTACCTTTCAGATATCTCATGATTCTCTTGATTGTCATTATGTGGATTTCCTTAGGATTTGTTGAGAATCTTGCCACTATTTCAACTAGTAGAGCAATATCAAGTCTTGTGTGAACTACATACTACAATTTTTGAATCATTGATCTATATGTGGTTTGATCTACTTCTTTGGAATCATCATTTTTGGAGAGCTTATGTCTAGTAGACATAGGGGTTCAAACTAGTCTTGAATCTTCCATTCCAAATTTCTTCAGTATCTCCTTGATATACTTAGATTGAGTGATGTAGATACCTTTTATTTTCAACTATATCTGTAATCCAACAAAGAATTTTATCTCACCAAACACAAACATCTCAAATTCTTTACTTATTTCTTCTAAAAATACTTTCCATAAGTCATCAATTCTTGTAAATAAAGTATCATCAACAAATATTTCTGCCAACACAATCTTCTTGTCTGGTCCTTCCTTGATATATAGACTACTACTATCATTTTTTCTTTGAAAACCAATCTATACCATATAATTATGTAGTCTTTCATACCAAGCTTTGCAAGCTTGCTTGAGACCATATAATGCTTTGTGTAACTTGCAAACAATGTCTCTTTTGCTACGATCTACAAAACCTTTTAGTTTTTCAATGTAGACTTCTTCATCAAGAATTCCATTCAAGAATGCAAATTTAACATCCATTTGATATACCTTAAATCTTTTATGTGCTGCATATGCTAGTAAGGTTCTAACACCATCTAGTCTTTCCATGGGAGGAAAAGTCTCACCGTAATCAATACCTTCTTCTTGAGAATAACCTTTACACACCAATCTTGCTTTGTTTCTTGAAACTTTTCCATCTTCATTTAGCTTATTTCTAAATACCCACTTTTTACCAATTACATTTTTATCCTTAGTTCTAGGAACAAGAGTCAAAGTTTTGTTCTTTTCTATATGTTCTATCTCTTCATTCATTGCTTCAATCCAATTTTCATTTTCCAAATCATCCTTAACCCTTCTAGGTTCAAATTTAGCAAGTAAACATGTACCTTTTTATTTTCCTCTTGTCATTTTTCCATCCAATTTGTCTTCAATCATTTGATTAGGTTCATGATGCCTTTTGACATATCTTGCTAACACAAGCTCTTTGGTTTTTACATGAGTTCCACAATCTTCATCTTGAATTTTAGTTTCAAGCTTGGGTCCTTCTATCTGTGACTCAGGTTCATCAAGCTTGCTTTGAACTAGCTTGATAGCCTTTAATCATGACTTGGGTCCTTCAGGCTTTAACTCAGGTTGCACTATCTGTAACTTGGTACTTGTTGGGGACTTAGGAGGTGAAGTTTCTTTTCTCTTAGATAGATTTGGTAGGGTATTAAGTTCATAGTAAATAAATCTTTTATAATCTTCTATTTCCTTATTCCTTTCTTCTTCACTCTTTTCTACAAACTCATCAATTCTAACATGTGAATTTTTTATGATTTTATGAGTAGACATATTCAAACGTCTATATGCTCTTCTGCAGGAGTATTCTAAAAATATGCCTTCATCACCTTTTACATTAAATTTTCCTTTTCTAGATTCTTTCAATATATAAAATTTGTTGCCAAATACATTCAAGTAACTTACATTAGGTTTATAGCTATACCATAGCTGATAAGGTGTTTTGTTTGAATCATTCTTCAACTATACTCAATTCAAGGTATGAATTGTAGTGTTGATAGCTTCCTTCTAGTATTTGAGAGCAACCTTCTTTTCAATCATTAGGGTTCTTGTACAATTAATGATATATCTATTTCTTCTTTCAGCTATACCATTCTATTATGGTGTATCAGGGGTTGATACTTGTCTTTTGATTCCTCTTTCAATGAAAAAATTATTGAATTCATTGGAGATGAATTCATCACCTCTGTTTGATCTTAATAATTTCAACCTCTTTCTAGTTTCCTTTTCTACTCTTGGTAGATACCACATGAATTTTTGAAAGGCTTCCAAGTTTTCTTGTAGATACATTGCTATCATCATTCTAGAATAGTCATCAACAAAAAGAATGAAAAAAATTTCTCCACTATAGTTTTCTATTCAAGTAGGTCCACATAAATCTATACGAACAAGTTCTAAGACTTCTTCTGACTGATAGTTTTTTCTTTTCAAGCTAGTCTTTCCCATCTTACCAATTTGGCAATTCTTGCATAGACCAATGTCAAGCTTCTTCAAACTAGGAATACCTCTTACTCTTCAATGTTTGCTTATGTTAACCAGATTATCAAAGTTCACATGACATGACCTTTTGTACCATAACTAGCTTTCTTCGACTTGAGCAATAAAACATGAACAATCACTAAGCTCAAGATAAAATACATTACCTCTTGTTTGCTTGCCAGATCCACCTAGATTTCCTTTTCCATCTAGTAGTTTGGCCTATCCATTCAAGAATTTTACATTGAATCCAATGATATTCAACTATTCCATACTTAGTAGATTATGCTTTAGTCCTTCAACCCAATAACTATTATCACATTTAAGTTATTTAGTCAATGCAATACATCCTTTTCCTTTTATGTTACAAGGTTCATTATTTCCAAATCTCACACTGCCTCCATCATAATATTCCATGTGCTCAAATTTTGTTTTGTCTCTAGTCATATGATGTGAATAGCCATTGTCAATAATCCATATACCATTTTTTCTAATATGAGAGATAAGTGCCATCTTATCTCCTCCATCATCAGATTCATCTTTCATAGCAATATATACCATTTCATCTTCACTATTATCAAAATCTTTAGCTATAAAACAATATTTCTTACCTTTGTCCTTGTAGTTCTTGTAGTTCTTGGATTCTTTCCTACCATTATGCTTATTTATTTTCTTTTCATCATTGATTACCTTCTTTGGAAACCTAGTAGCAATGGGACCAACTTCTTCACAAGAAAAGTAGATCAGAGGAACTTTACCTTTGTACTTTCCTCTTCCTTTGGAATACTTCCTTACAAGTAGGGCTTCAACAACTTCAAGATCACTGTCTAAACTTTCTTCTGATGTTCCTTCTTCTTGACTTCCTAATTGACTAGACTTTGATTTCTTACCCTTTTTTTTGAGTGAGAGTTTAGCTTTAAAACTAGATTCAATAACCTTTGAACTAGGAACAGAGTTATCAAAGTTATCTAAATCCAAAGTTGTCAATCTTCCAACTAGAGCATCCAAAGATATTTTATTATTTGGATCACATCTCATTTCTTGAATAGTAGATACTCTAATTGCATAAATAGGAAGAAGAGTTCTAAGTGCCTTGCTTAAAATTGTTTCTCTTAATGTCTCCTCTAGATACTTTGATTGCACTTACACTTGCTTTGATCCTTTCCACATATTTTGAAATGTTTTCATCTTCTCTCATTCTCATTTAGTCAAATTTTCCTCTAAGGCTTTCTTCTTTGCCTCTTCTTACATTTTCATCTCCTCCATAGATATCTTTCAATTTGGTCCACATTGCATGAGCAGTTTGGCAATCCTTTACCTCATCAAATTCAACATAACTAAAAGCAGATGAAATATCAATCATCATAATATTATGATTCTACTTTTCAACAATATCTTCAACCGATAATGTTTTAGTGGGAGTTTTGCATTCAACATCAAGATATTTTCAACCTAAATCACTGATGGTAGCTAGATGTAACTTTACAAGGCCTTTCCATGCTATGAAATTATCTTTGTTCATCTTGGGAATTTCACTTTTGTAAGACATTCTGATCTTTAGCTTAGGTCATTGAAATTTTCTCTACAAATACCAAAAGCTTTGATACCAATTGTTGGAAATATAAGAGGAATAACTAAGAGGGGAGGGGTCAATTAGTTACTACTAAAATAAATCCTAGATCCCTTAAATGCTAGTATAGAAATACAAACTCAAAACTCAAAACTCTTGAGGCTTAGTAAATGCACATTAAATGTTGTAACTTAGTAATAATTGAATTATCTTTGTAAATGCTTAACATATAGAATTTTAGATGTTGTATGTGACTACCATTACTTTAAATGAGTTGCAAACATATAAAATAAAATACCATGAACACATTTGACACCAAGATTTAACATGGAAACCCAATTTGGGAAAAAATAACAATTGCAATCACTCTTTTGAAGTGAGCCCTATTCAAAGCCAACCCTGTTCAAGGTTAAAAAACACACTATTATGTATGACCCTATTAGAGGATTTAATCACTTTGTTAGGAGTGGCCTTTCCAGAGGTCTTGAGATAATCCAATAGAATTTCCACCTTGTTAGAGGATTCACAAATAGCTATTAAGTCAACTTTGTTAAGAGATTTTGATCACTGCTACAATGGTTAGAAAATAACAATGAGATGACTTGATTTGAATGCAACTAATTTTTTGATTACAAATCTTTGTTTTGGCTTGTACTTGATCCTTCTAGATCAAATATAGCTTTTCTACTCCACAAGGATATTTTTCTTGTCCTTCAAATTCGCTTCCTCTTTTCATCATTAAATCTTCAATAACATCTTCATATTCTTTTTCATTTATTCACTTTGAAATCACAACTTGGCCTTATACTTATATCTTTCACTTTGTCAAGTCAGCTCAAATACAACTTAGAATAATTAATATTCATCACCTTAGTTGGCTAGAATCAATAGATAAATCAATTAAGCTTATTATGCCAAAATAAGAAAATCCTTTGTTAGCCAACCCAACTAGGTAGAAACTAACTCAAAAATGATTTCTTTTGTTAACCAAAAGAATCTTGGTTAACACCAGAAACTCACAAAAATCCTTTGGCAACCAAGTGAGGTCAATTAGCACTGGTTCCATCCAACTTTCCTTCATTAACCAAGTGAGCTTGGTTAACACTCACTTTCTCCATCTTTTCCTTTGAAGCCTGAGTGAACTCAATATACACTACCTTCTAAACTAGGCAAACATAGGAGTGCTTGATAGACACATAAAATTGTCTTCACTGCCCAAGTGATCTCAGCATATACTAACCGATAATGATTATGAAATTTTTGAAATATGAAAGACAATACATAATTAATCAATTGTATCCAACATAGTCCATCTTGCTACCAAGCTAGCTATCCAAATCAAGTCACTGGATGTAGCATGTGAGAACTAGGATGCAACTCTCAAGATTATATTAGATGTCCATAAATATTTTCTAGAAAATCACACAATACATATATAGCCCATTGACATAAGTGTTCAAAAGGGGGAGAAGTATTTTGGAGAAGAATGAGAGAATAGGGGAGACATAAGGAAAGTGAGAAATGGGAGAGAGCAAGGAAAGAGGGAGAAGCATCAAAATACAAGAAGTATCAGATGAAAAAGTATCAACAAAACAACATGAAGTCAAAGTGTATCAGTAGAGACACATTTACTTAGGAGTATAGAATTTTGATTATAGAACAGACATATCAACTTAGGGGGAGTTATCAAATTTTGATGTATACAAGTTATTACAAAATTTTGCAATTTTGAAGTTTTGTATATAAGCCAAGTTGAGATATGCTATGCTCATAAGATTAAGGATGATAATGTAAACTCAAGTGTTTTTGACACTCATGTCAAAGGGGGAGATTGTTTATCTTGGATTGATTTTGACAAGCAAGTGTCAACACACTTAAGTTATTCACTTAGTTCATGCCAAACAAGTAACATATGCTAAGAAAACCATACACTATGCCAAGTCATGGTGAGTGTCGAGTCACTCAAGTGCCAAGTAGATAGTATATGATGAGTGACACATGAGTCAAGTGAATAGTGGATACTGAGCAATACACGTGCTAAGTCACAATAGAAAGATTAGTGTATGTCAAGCATCAGAGACTTCAAGTGCCAAGTGAGATAGCTTTTACATATTTGTTTGTAATAGCACAAACAAATTTTAAACCATTTTTGTGCTGACTTAAAGGTGAATTATGATATTTTGGAGATAAGGATGAATCTTAAGTTGGATTCCCTATGCAATTGCATGCAACCAATTAGAAAATGAGAAGGATTAACTAGAAAAATAAATTAATCTCACTCGTAGATTCATACCTAACCCTAAGTCACCAATGTCTTCTTAAGGAGGAAAAACCCTAAACTATCTAGCAAGTGTGTAAGGAATTAAAGGAGATAAGAGAGAATTTTGCATGCACAAATAGAGCTTTCATGGTAACTTAGAAGTTATGAAGTGAAAATACATTGCAAAATCAGTTAGAGTGGAATAGAGGATAGAGAAAAGGATAAAACAAAGAGACATCTAATCAAGAAGGATCAATAATACATTGTTTAGAGTTGATCTATTATCTAGCAATCAAGTTCTAACCACAGGATTAATGTTGAGACATTCTAAGAAGTGATTTTAGTCAAATCTCTTAACAGAGTAGTCCTAACAAGCTACATAAAATCCTTTAATAGCATGCCTACTTAGTTATGAGTTAAAGTCCTTTAGCAAGGTACACTTCTAATAGGGTGTTAAAACCCTCTAACAAGGTGAGAGCTTATAGTCTTTGTAAGCCTTTAACAGGGTAGATCATGACTCATTATCAAAACATTGTAACCTTCATTGGATACACTTTATTACTATAGTAGTGAAGATATGTGGGTGTCATCCCCACCTTATTTTTACCTTCTCATTGGAGGATTTCTAGTTAATCATAAATGGTGCCATATGTGTTTGATTATTTATGTGCTTACATGATTTAGATGTATATTCTTTAAATGTTATTTTAGTTTACTCATTCAATGCTGGAGATGGATGTATGGTGAAAGTTTTTATGGGTCCAAGTCTAAACTACTAATTCAACCTGTTGGTGTGATTTTTCATAGTATAGAAAATTTTTGATATTTGGGTGAAAAATTAGTTAAGTCTTTGTTTATTGCAGATTAGGGTTTTATTTTCTGAAGTCCTGAAAATTGTTTGATTACCCTAGTTACGTGCATGTTCTGTGGGTTGTGTCTTCCTTTTAATTTCTAAGAGTTTGGCTCTCAAATTATCAATGAAAAGGCCCTAAGTGCATGAGAAAACCATTATGCCTTTGTTTTGTGGTGCCCTCATTTTCAAATTTCCAAAAAAGATATTTTCTTCAAGTATTTTGGTGGGGCTTTTTATCCTAATGTTTTATTTACATCAAAATGCCTTTGGTAAACCTTTCATGTACCTTTAATTGAGATATTCTATTTGAAAGGACACCAAGTTGAAGTATTTTTCAATCACTATTGATCTATCAAAAATCAAGGGTCAGTGCATCCCCGCATTATAAAGTTGTAGGTCTTTAAGCAATGCGGGGAAGTGCAATTGTGACACGTAGCCCCTGATGTTTTATGAGATCTAGTATGTCACAAAAGCTCTTGTATGTCATATTTTTTAGGAAATTTTGTAGATTTGTTAGTACTTTTACACACATTTTTTTTTCCCGTGATATCATTGGTGGATTCATCGGCAGAGCTATGAAGTTAATTACCAAGTAGCATCACCGTTGATCTTGTCTTGATCAATGGTTGGAGCATCCCCACATAATGAAGATGAAGGTTTTTAAGTAATGCGGTGAAGTACATTTGCAACATGTGGCAAAGTGGGGTTAGATATTTGTATTTCAATGTGCTATATTGCAAACAACTGATGACGTGTACTGCTAGGTGTGCATAGAAGGATTTTCGATTGCTGAATGAATGCAAAATCTTATCACCATTGATCTTGTCTTGATCAAAGGTTGGATCATCCCCACATAATGAAGATGTAGGTTTTTAAGTAATGTGAGGAAGCGCATTTGTGACACATGTCCATGATGATGTCAAACACTTGCTTGCTCAGAAGAAGATACGAGATCTACTGGTGTGGAATGTTGTCAGACAATATGAGGTAATATGGAAGTTTCCTATTGGTCAGTTTAGCTAGCTGGTCGTTAATACAAAATGGATTATTCTGATCATCGATCATGTCTTGATTGATGGTTGGCACATCCCTGCATTATAAAGATGTAGGTTTTTAAGTAATGTGGGGAAGCGCAATGGTGACACACAACATTTTTCTAAAAGGCTGTAAAGCTTGTTATTTTTAAATCAGGATCGTGCGATCTGATAAAATCTATGGATGGGATTCAAATTTGAGTGCAAATTGTGGGCAACGATTACTAAGAGTAAATGTGATTCAGACCTTGTGCATGCGGTCTTAATTCATAAAAAGAACCCACAATTTCACCATTAAAGAATCACCAAAGCACAGAAAGAACACCAGGGTATTCAATATTTCAGAGCTAAGGCACGAAATTTCTGGGTTAATACTCCAGTAAAATTGCAGAAGACATCATATAGTGCAGAAGTGCAAATTCTGGTGGGTAAGTTCTCTGTGACTTTCTGAGTAAATTTGAAGCATCTGCTATTGTGAATTTCCTAAAGCTTCATTAAAAATGCCTCCCCAAAAAGAGTTTACTGGACAAAAAGATTATTTAAAACATTCAGTCCATGATGATTTTCTGGAACAATTCCCCTTATTAGTGCATGAAATAACTAAGGGAAGGGAACTCATTCCAAAAAACCCTAGATTAGTTGTGGAAGAAGGATTTTATGACAAAGCTAATTGGATAAGAGATGCCCAGGTTTCCATGGGAGGTTTGGAGTTGTTTAAGAAATGGTTTTCAGAACAAAAATTGGACACTCCTATGAGCAATGTATGGGAATTTGATAGTGAAAAATTAATAGACCCCAGTGTTTTCTTTGATAGTGACTTATTGATGGACCTGGCAAAGAAGTATGATCCTATCACAGGATGGGTAAAAAATCATTCAGGGGTCAACCTTTTTAGGTTTTTCCCTGACCTGTTGAGTGAGGTTTTCAACCTAAACCCTAACCACGATGTGCATGAAATCAGTGATATGGATGATTTGCAAGCTAGGTATGATGCACAATGAATGTACTTGAGAACAGGGCCACTACAGGAGCATGTTGCTAGCGGTTGGTAATTTGATTTTGATTAAACCAGTAGTCTAGAGCCATTGTTGAGAAGACATTTCAATTTGAGAGCTCAAGCACTGTATTTTTCTCTTTGCAAGATCTTGGGGATAGATGAAGGTGATCAAATTCTAGGCTCTGTAGTCCTTGTAATTGGTCAAACCCTTCAATTTGGAATGAGTCCCATTTTGGATTTTACCACTTTCCTAGCATAAGAGATTCACAACAGTCTGGTTGGAATAGCAAAGGGGAAAGTAAACAAACCATTCTATTGGTATTCATTGATGATGCATGTATGTTTATCTAAAGGATATACTTTCTTGTCCAAGGGTATGGAGTTGAAAACAAAAAAGGATGGAGAAAGGAATCTAGTGCAGTTGTGGAGTGTGGATATGACTTCAAAGGCCACTAATGCTAGTTATGTAAGATTTGATACATTTTTTGCATCAAAGCTTAGACTGGTTTTAAAAGGAGATAGCCCTAGAATCCCACAATCATTATTAGAATTTGTCAGACCCAAGGACCATGCTAAAGGGCTACTTGTTAGTCATAACTGGGGGGATATAATTCCCTACAATGTTTCAATAGTAATAAGAGTTTATGGTTTCTTACGAAAACCTCACGTGTTACCTTTTCATGTGCCTTTGAAGATAGGGATAGCTGAGTTCTTATGGCAGATAGGTACTATAGATGAGATGGAATTGGTCAAGAAGGGCACTTTATTTCCAATGGTTACTGTAGTGCATGATTTTGTTTTTGTTAGAAAGGGGTGGAAGCATTTAAATTTGTTTTTGAATAAATATAACATGGCAAAATCTCACGCCAGATTCATTCACCCTGAAGGATTCTATGACCTATTAAGAGAAAGGGTATGAGCTTCCCATATGCTACATCTGGTTTACTATCCAGAAGATATAATCAGAAATATTTTCACATTGCAGGAGCAAGAATTAAGGAAAGAGAAATGGATAGTTTTCAGTAAAAACCTGGAATTCATTAATGCTTTTGACCCCCAGTATGACCCATTGAAAGATAAGAAATATTGGGGAGCTAAAATACAGGCATTGATGAATAATTTTGCCATAATAATTCAAACTATGAATGAAAATAAAGCTATGTTTATTGAGGCACACCTAGACAAGGTAGAAGAAATACAAAGAAGAATGAGCAGTAGAAATGTGTTAACTCCTAACTAATATACATTGCAAAAAAGGGCAGGTTATGTCATGGTTCAAAATGTGCAATAGGCACCCCCTCATAAGAAACCAAGTTCAAGAAGTCCATCTCCAGCCAGCTCTCTAAAAAGATGAAAATTAGAGCAGGGGTCTTCTTCTTCTCAAAAAGAACAATACTCCCCAAGGTAGTCTCCAATATAGATAGATGATGAGGCATCTCTAAGGGAATAGCTTAGACAAGTGGGAGGAGAAGGGGATGTGATTGTCACTTCTACAGACCTGGATATTGGAGAGCCACAAGAACCTCCTACACCTTCCTTGGACCTGACCATTGCTGATTACCAAGGTAAGGAAATTGACCCAATTGTTGCCCAGGCTTCTGAAAGATTTATTAATGATGAAATTTTTGTAAGATCTATGGCCTTTTCTCAGTTTTTATGGAGATTAAATTTAAAGAATTTTGAGAAAGCCTGTGAGAAGATCAAGGCTAAGCAACCAAATAAACCTGGCCTAGTTATTAAGGAAGAGGTAAAATCAAAGTTTCTGAGTGATTTTGCCCAGTTTACTCCTGAAGCTGGGAGGCAAATAGTTAGACAATCAGGAGTCCTCCTTCTGCCAGAATGGGATATAGCAAATGCTATTGTTTTTGATTCAGTAAGGAAGCAAAAGGATGTTCAACTAACAACCGCTAAAGAAGTACTACAAGCTCATAGAGGGGTCAAATTTAGTGATGACCACCAAGCCCTTATTTTGTGGTCCATAGATAAGAGAGAAAATACCAGGATACATGAGTTTACCACTACAAAACATACTAGTACATTGATAGTATACAGAGCTGGTGAGGTAAGTAGTAAACAAGTAATGGGAATGGCCTCATAAGTGCTAAAATTGGGTGGTGTTGTATCTGGATAGGAAGAAGATAATTTTTCCCAACTCAATGCTAGGTTTGAAGAAGTTTTAAAGGCATATGAGGAAAGGGGTATACAGATACAGTCACTGGAAAAAAAAATGTCTCAAATAGAGAGGATACTTGGGAAAACAAAGGTGGGAGAATCCAGTGCACCTACAATTGCATACCCTTCACAGTCATTGGTCGGATCTATATCAACCCCTATTATTGAAATACCTGACACCCCTGAAAGGCCCCAATTCTATACTATAGAGGAATTTAAAGAAGAAAAAACAAAATTACATGAGTTGTAGATAGAATTAAGAAATAAATATGAAGAAAAATTAAAGCAGGGTGTGATATATTTGATGGATAAAATACAATGGTCAACCTTTTTTGATCAGTTGACAAGAATTGCAACCCTCATGGATGAGTTGAATAGAGATAAGGATAAACTAACTCCTCTTGCATAGAAATGGAGGGAGAGGAATAATGATATTACAATCATATGTATATCTATAGTCCAAATGCCTTATCATCAAGTTGAGAAAATCTTTGATTTATTAAAGAAGCTAGAAAATTTTTATGATGAAAGAGATTCTTTACTGAAAAGATTAACACTCTATTTTTCCTGATATATTGCTAAAAAATTCACTTTATTTCCTTGTGCTTTAGAATCCGTTGATACAATAAAGGAAAAGGAAAAGTGGAAAAGGGAGTTGGATGAGTTATTTAATGAAACAATAATAAACATCATGAGTGAAACTAGCCACTGGTTCTGGGCAAAGATAAATGAAGAGCTTGTAAAAATACAGTTATTTTATGCTGTTATGAGAAAAGAATTTGATGATTTAGAAGAAAGTGCAAATTATTTAATAGTGATACAAAGAGAAGCTCTAAGTTTTGATTGGCCAGATGATGATGCTTATAATAAATGGAAAAACCAGTTTCTAGAACAAATGTCAGAAGATGATGAGGAGGGAAATGTAAAAGTAAAAGTTACTCTTGTAGTTAGTAATGAGGACATGGAAAATCCTCAGGTTGAAATAAATTTACAAGTAACTAAAGATGATACATCACTTTCAAACCTCATCGCTATTTACTCTTAGGATGAAGAATAATTGAAGAATTAGATCTTATCTTCTTGTTTCAACAACTGAGAAGCATAACACAAAGTAACCCACCAAGGATTGTTCGATGTAATAGTTTTTCTGTTATTTGTTTTTGTCTTTTATGATAGAAATTTGTCAGTATCTTTTAGAAGACACATGTCACTTTATTTTGCCCAAAGCTTGTTTCATCTCACATTATTTAAGTGAGATTCCAAGGCTAAAGAATGGTCTAAATTCCATTTCTTCTAAGTACTATGCTTAGTCTATTTTTTGGTCCAAATTTTGAAAGCAAGTTTATAATGTATTTTTCTATTAATTCTCTGAGAATACATGAATATAGAATGAGATGTGTTTCTTTCTAAAGGCCATTCTGAGTCTATTGTAAAGGATATACCATTTTCCAAGGAAATGAATACAAATTGTGAACTATCCCCATATCAGTTCTTTTTGAATTTTGTCTCCTTTTAAATACTTAGCTACCTTGATGTTGTATGAGTAAAGACTTGTGCAATTGAATGCAATCTAGTTAGGTTGTATATCCATTTATCATTGCTGTTAATTCAATGGATTAAATAAAGGCTTTGATGAATGTGATGAGATTCCTTAAGTATTGAAAAGGATTTTGAATGATAAATTTTGATAAGAATTGCTGATAGAATTTGTTGTAAGGCAGCAAATTAGATCTAAGAATTTGCTATAGACTCTGAACCCCAATGGATTAGGCACTAATCAAGTTATTTCAGCTGAAGGAGAAATATATTATAAATGGTTATTCAAATGCATCATCAAATAAAATTTCACTTTTATTTCTTGTAGATCTTCAAAGTTGGCCAGCACTTGTCTGCATGGAATGTTTTAACTACAATTAGCCACTATTGTTAAGGACATCTGCAGATCTATAGAAGAATTCTTGGCCATATCTATTTCATGAGATGTGTTTATCCTTTTAGTAGGA
The DNA here is from genome assembly GCA_028749045.1 of Cupressus sempervirens. Classification (NCBI taxonomy): domain Eukaryota; kingdom Viridiplantae; phylum Streptophyta; class Pinopsida; order Cupressales; family Cupressaceae; genus Cupressus; species Cupressus sempervirens. The sequence continues at coordinate 600,502,259 of CM053791.1, read as the reverse complement.
ATTATGTATATGTTTTGAGGATTGTGAGATGAGAATCATAATAAAACTAAGAATAAACCTCATACAAGTTTTCCAATTTTGAATCATCCCTGGGTATACCCGCCCTGGTTTTGCAGAGCCAAAAGAGTAGAAAACCATCTATGGTTTTGTTAAAGTTGGGTCCAAGTACTTTGCATATGCAATTGTAAATAAGAATTGGCTAGTCCTTAGGTTGTGTATGTACTATTATCTTGGTATTAAGCCTTTTGTCTCTTAGTAGTTTTTTTTTTTTTTGTGCATTTTAAAACACCAAAAAAATGGTGACTCTGCTGGGGAGTTGTCCAACAAATCTGTGAAAAATACTGTAGTTTCTTTGGTCCTGCTATGTATGTGTGTGTCATGTAATCTATGTTTTTCCTGTGGTTATAAGGGAATCTTTTAGTGTCAAACCTTGAGAATTTAAAGAAGATAGAGCCCAAGTACCATTGCTACACACTGATGTATCCAGCCTATCCAAGTGTCTTATCTAACAAGCAGGAGTTACAGTCTTACGACGTCAGTGATTGGTCTGTTTGTGCTAGGTATTTTTGTTCCTACTTGTGTATTGTTTTCCTTTAGTCAGCAAAAGTGTCATTATATATTTTTCTGAAATAGGGTGGTGACTCAATCAAGGTTTTGAAGCTAGTGCTTATTGTAACAAAAGGTGAATATAGCTGACAAGAGAAAAAACACAAGAGCTTACATGAAAGCCAATCCCGATGTATCAATGTATACTAATCTACCCCAAGGTGGTAGGAATAACCAAAACAAGAAAAAGACAGATCCAAATCCCACTTGGAAACCCAGAGGTAATGCATCCATCAATTCCCATTATCAACCAGTAATAGGAAGAGAGTCTTCTTCGCTTAGCTCTGAATCTGAAACTACAAGACTCTTAGGAGGCATTTTCAATACCCCATTACCAAATGAGAGATTCTTTCAGGATAAAGGTGTATCCACTATAGGAATTGCTTCATTAAGACTAGATCCTATAGCAGATATGAACTATAGGCTAAGATTTAGGAGTTCATCTGATAATCCTTTTAATCCCAGAGTAACCCCATATGTAGAACCAAATCTTATAGATCTAGATGACCCTACTAATTCAGAGGCAACCTCTGCAGATCCTAAAGAAGTGCACTCTGAAATAGAATTTTTGAACAAATGGATTACTGAGGAAGAAGCTAAACACATTCATCTTGAAAAAGAGAGGGAGCAAGCCACCTTGGATGCCATAATAGAAAGAGATGCTTTGCTAAGAAGGATGGTTGCTTTGAAGGAGAAAAATAAAAAGCTAGAAGAAAATACCAGAACTCTCCATAAGGATGTTTTTGGAGATGTTGATAGTCTGAGAGCTAAAGTTCAAGAACAAGAGAAGCACCTAAATCAAAGGCAAGAACCAGTTATTGCTCAAGTCCAAGCTTATAAACCTATTCAAGTGGATCCTGTAGAACCCACTGTGAAAGCTCTAGATAAAGGGAAAGGAAAGGCTATAGGAATCCAAATAAATGAGCCTCAATCTATACCAAGCAAACCTATACAACCCTCTATGAAAAAATTAGATCTAGATCTTGAGAAGGCTCAAAAAGAGAGGGAAGATCTTGCAAAAGAACTTGAGAAGGTTGAGAATGAAGCTCAAGCTGAAGAAACTAGAAGAAAAATCCAATTCATAAAGTCTAATTCTACATTGGCTTCATGGCCCAATTTGTCTATCCCACCTACAAATCCTACACCAGTTAGTGGTCCAATAATCTCAACTCAAGGAGTACCCCAATCTGCTCCTACCTCATCCTCCACTATTGGCACCCAAGTCCCATTTGTCCCACCTCAACAATCCCAAGCTACTCCTCTAAGTCAAGCTAATATAGCTAGCACCTCAAATGTTCCTGGTTTCCAGAAGAAACTTGTATACCTAGAAAAGTATAGAAAAATATCATTTGCTGGTATTCCTGGTGCTCCACATCCCATATCATTTGATTTAAGAGATAATGTGGTCAAGTTCTTTGGGAATAATGTTGTTACTGGTGAAGAACATTTGAGAATTTTCATTGATATGTTAAATGATTATGAAGTTGAACATGAAGATATGGTAATGAAATTGTTTGTGCATTCACTAACAGAGGATGCAAGGGATTGGTTTAGGAGGTTTCCTGATGATAGTATTACCTCATGGAGTGATTTGGAGAAATTGTTCAAAGAGCAATATGGGGACAACACTAATGCAGGATTCATGGTGAATGAGTTCAACAATATCAAGAAGAATCCAAATGAGTCCACATTTGATTTCAATGTGAGATTTCAGAAAGGTATGTATAGAATTTTTCAAGTTATGAGGTTAAATGAAGATGTCTATCTCACAACATATTTCAATGCTTTTGATAGCAAAATGGCTTATCAATTGAGGGATAAGGATCCTAAAAATTTAAGAGATGCCTATAAAATTGTAGTAAATATAGAGAATAATAGGAAGGAATCTAGCAAACTAGGGAGGAGGGATAATCCTAAGCTTTTTAATCCTAAGAACAATAATAAAAGGGAGGGTGACAAAACTCCTATAGGAAAGAAGCTTGAAGAACCTACTATAGGCCAGGTTTTAGAAATGCTCAAGAAGATGAATCCCACTAGTTTCAATAAGCCAAATGTTGCTGAAAGACCCCCTGTGAATAACAACAATTTCAATAGGCAGCCTAGAATACAAAATTACCCTTACACCACTCAGTGGAAAGATGGTAAGCTAGTTCCCAACCAGACCCATAATGTGAAGGATAAGGGTACTCCAGATCCTCTACAAAGGAACACTATAAATATGAATGATGATGTAACTTGGTGCATTATATGTCAATCACCTCATTCTGTTGATTATTATGTTGTTGCTCAGTCATTTTCCCAAGCTCAAGGAGTGCAACCTAAAGAAGAAACTGAAGACAAAACCCATGATGATATAAGTTGCAATATGGTGAATATGTGTGACGATTTGATATATTCTGATTCAGAAGAGCCTGAAAATGATATTACTAGCCAGAGAATTGCTTACTAGCTACATCATCAGCAAGTGCTTTCAGATGATGAAGGGTATGATACAGATAAGGTATGTAGTACATTTTTTGATGTAGGTCTCACAAGCTTAAGAATGCCCTCCAAGGAGGAAATTGACAAAATTACAGCAGAAATAATTTCACAAGTCCATAGTAATTATAATTTGAGAAACAGAGCAATAAATAATGATGGAGGAAGGCCATATAGTGTATTCATCAAAGACATCACTCATAAGATGAATGATCAAAACAAGAAAGTCAATGTAGATGTGCCTAAGATCAAGGAAAACAAGGGTAAGAAATGGGAACCAAAGAAGAAGGTTCAATTTTCGATAAGTGAAGCAACAAAATCAGTTGTGCAACCAAAGAAATTAGAACCTAATGTTATCAAGAAAAATGTGGTGGCTACTGCTCAAAAGATTTCAACTCTAGGTACTATTGTAAAACCTACTATTGTTGAACCTATTGATATGATATCCATGTTATCTCAAATTACTATAAAAGTGCCCTTGTCTAAACTTTTTAGAATTGAAGAGCATAAGAATAAGGCTTTGTCATGGTTGGGTGGAATAGCAAACAATAATATTTTTGTAGATCAAACTGTGTCCCAACAGAGCCCATTAGTAATAGAGGATAGTTGTATCATATCTCAGATTCCTCAAATGTTTCTAGATGATTCCTCAGTGGCATTCATAGAAGATATCCATCCTTTTTTACTCAGTCTAATCATAAAGGGGAAGACCTTAAAAAATTGCATGATAGACTCAGGAGCTTCCAACACTATAATGCCTTTCAAAGTAATGGAAGCCTTAGGATTGAAGGTGGATACCAAACAGGGCAGATGCAGAGGGATGGATGCTAGGGAAGTCTTAGTCATAGGTACCATAAATGCCTTACCATTCAAACTGGCTACATATCCTAAAGTAGAATTAACCATGTTTGTCCTTGTGGTAGATATACCTCCACACTATGGAATGTTACTCTCCATAAAATGGAGTGCTTCCATGTAGGAAAGCCTGCAATGTGATCTTACTTATGCCACTTTTCATATAGGGGACAAAGCTATCAGGGTAAATAGGGAACCAAGGGTTAACCACATTTTAGGTGAAGAAATTGACAAAGATACCACTTGTTTCCTAGATATTGGGATTAATGCTTTCAGGGCTGACTTAATTATTCAGGAAGTTGAAAACTTACCTGCTATTATTGAACATGAAGTTGAATGTTGCATGAATTCACCAAAATTATGGACAATGTTCTTTGAAGGGGCTAGTTCTAAAGAGTGTGCACGGGCAGGTGTAGTTTTTGTGTCCCCTTAAAATAACACTTTTAGGTATTCATTCACCTTGAAGTTTACCTGCACTAATAATATTGCAGAATATGAAGCATTGCTGCTAGGACTCAAAGTGGCCATACATCATAGAATTAAGAAATTATGTGTCATATGGGATTCTAAACTAATTATCTTTTAGATCAAAGGAACTTACTCATCCAAGAATAAGAGATTGAAACAATATAGAAATGCAGTCTAAGATCAGATAGAATTCTTTGACACATTTGGGATCTCATGGAGAGATAGGACCCAAAATAAGATGGCTGATCTATTAGCAAATGTAGCAATCAAGAAAAAAGAGATATCATTTGCAGGAATCTCTCAGACTGAGGTGCAAAATAGACCTTTCCATACCTGACAACATTGAAAATTGGAAATTTTTTGAAGATGACAAAGATATTACAAATTTTTTGTTAAATAAAGAAAAGTACCACGGTCAGGAGATGGATTGCAGTGGACTGATTGAAACCATAAATGGGAAGGAAACCATTTTTGGTCAAGAGATAATGCAATTGAAAACAAATAAGATGTTGAAGGGGTTAGTAGTCTTGGAAAATATTTTTGATAGCCAAGACAGAGTAAAATTAGGAGTTAACAACCCCAAACCTCAGGAGTTAGAAGAAATAAACTTGGGTACTGATGAAGTTCCTAAAAGGGTTTATATTGGCCAAAATCTCCCTATTAAAATCAGGAAAACATTGATTGACCTACTTAGAAAATACAAAAATGTTTTTTCTTGGTCATATGATGACCTTAAGGCTTATAGGGAGGATCTTTTCTAGCATGTCATACCATTAAAGGAAAATGTAAGACCTTTCAGGAAAAAACAGAGACCAATCAATCCTACCCTTGCCCCAAAAATGCAAGAAGAACTGACAAAACTAAGAGATGGTGGGATAATCAAGCCAATAAGGTATTCCACTTGGGTTTCAAACTTGGTTCCTATTAGGATGAAGAATGGAGATATTAGGCTATGTGTGGATTTTAGAAACTTAAACATTGCATCTCTGAAAGACAATTATGGCTTACCTAATATGGAAGCCATGTTGTAGCAAGTGACTGGCTCTGAATTAATGTCAATGATGGATGGTTTTTCTGGATATAATCAAGTTCTAGTAAAGGAAAGTGAACAGTTCAAGACAGCCTTCACAACCCCATGGGGAAAATATGTATATGTGAGGATGCCTTTTTGCTTGATTAATGCAGGGGCTACCTTCCAAAGAGCCATGGATGTAGCATTTCATGAGTATATTGAAAATTTTATTGTTTTGTACCAGGATGATCTTATAGTGTATTCTAATAAGGCTGAAGATCACTACAAACATTTGGAAAAAATCTTTACAAAAGCCCTGGAATATGGAGTATCTTTAAACCCAAAGAAATGCACATTCAAGGTCACAAAAGGAAAATTATTAGGACACATAGTGTCTAAGGATGGGGTAAAAATTGATCCTGAAAGGGTAGCAGCTATTGATAAAGTCCCCAAACCAAAAAATGTGAAAGGAACTCAGTCCTTTTTTGGCCAAGTAAATTTTATGAGGAGATTTGTTACCAATTTTTCTGAAATTAGTAGACCCATCTCAAAGATGCTCAAGAAGGGAGCCATTATAGATTGGAATGGTGAACCTTCACAAGCATTCTAGGATATAAAAATTGTAATAAAAAATGCTCCAGTGCTAAGGACCCCAGATTATGCAAAACCCATGCATATTTTCTCTTTTGTATCATTCCATACTGTATCTGTAGTCTTATTGCAAAAGAATCAAGAAGGATATGAGTAGCCAATTGCCTTTTTTAGTAAGTCACTGCAGCCTGTTGAAATGAAGTATGAAATAAATGAAAAGTAAGCATATGCTTTGGTAAAGGTTATAAAAGCTTTTAGATGTTACTTGGTAGGTGCTACTGTTATCGCTTTTGTACCTAGTGTTGCCATCAAGGATATATTCTCTCAACAGGAAGTATCAGGCAGGAGGTGTAGATGGATCAATAGAATCCAAGAATTTAACATTGATATACAAATAAAAAAGTTAGTAAGAGGTCAAGGTTTGGCCAAAATCATGGCTGAAACTAATCTAGAGGCTAATCAGATAAATCTGGTAAATGATGATCTCAGAGCTGACTTATGTGACATGGACCAATGTGATTGGTACACCAATGTCATATATTACTTGCAACATATGGAAGCTCCTCTCCATCTGCCTGACAATGAAAAGAGGAATACTAAATTGCAAGCCATCAGGTATATAATTGTCCAAATAACCTATGGTGGAGAAATTTTGAAGGAGTTCTGTTGAAGTGCGTTGATAAAGAAAAGGCAAAAAAGGTTTTGAAAGAAATGCATGCTGGAGTATGTGGGGGATACTACATGGCCAAAACTATTGCACATAAGATAATGCGAGCTAGGTTTTGGTGGCCTTCCCTTTTTAAATATTCCCAAGTTATGGTTAGGAAGTGTGACCCTTGTCAAAGGTTTGTTGGAAAATTGAAATTCTCAGGAAATACTCCATTAAAGCCAGTGGAGATTCAAGCTCCATTTCAACAATGGGGTCTAGACTTCATAGGAGAGATTTTCCCCAAGTCTAGCACTGGATATTCTTGGATTCTGGTTGCTACTGACTACTTTACAAAATGGGCAGAGGCTATCCCCACAAGAAATGCAACAAGTAAAGTGGTCAATAATTTCTTACTAAATAATATTATTTCCAGATTTGGCTGTCCACAGAAAATTGTAATAGATAATGCTATGTGCTTCAGGTCTGAGGAATTCATCAAGTTTTGTGATAAATATGGAATGACAAGGTCATCATCTGCTCCATATCATCCACAAGGGAATGGACAAGCTGAGTCCACAAATAAGAGCCTATTGAAGTTCATTAAGAGGACCTTGGATGATAATAAAAAGGCATGGGATTCCAAGTTATAGTTAGCAATATGGGCTAACAGAGTAAGTGTAAAGAAAGCAATCGATGTAGCTCCATTTGATTTAGTGTATGGAATTCAAGCTAGAATGCCTCAGAACAACTTGATGGGACTCTACAATTACATCCAGCTGTATGATCAAGATACTACAGATGAAATGCAAGAAAGAATGGATGAATTGGTAGGATTGGCAGAAACCAGAAGAGAAGCATCTCTAAAGAATCAAAAGTTGCAATTGCAAGTTAAGATACTCTATGATAGAAGAACTGTAAGAAGAAAGTTTGAACATGGAGATTTAGGCCTAATGTGGAATGCCCAAATTGAGGATAAAGGAAAACATGGAAAATTTGATCCTATTTGGTTAGGCCCATATCTAATTGAAAATACTTGGGGTGAAGATTCTTATATACTCAAAGATGTATTTGATAGTATTCTTGAATTGCCAATTCATGGACAGTTCTTGAAGGGGTATTTTTCTTGAAAAATACTTATTTTCTCCATGAACAGTAGTTTTAGGGTCTCATTTTATTTTGTATTTTCTATAAGTCCTTGTAAGTATCCTTGTGAAGTCTAGTTCCTTGTTTTTGTGTGTTGCTCAGTGCTCTCAGAAGAAGTTGTCATCTTACCAAATATGTGATCTGCTCTCCCAGAGATTCTGAAATCTTGCACAGACTCAGGTAGTCTATCATCCCCAGACAGAGCCACTTTTGGTGTGATTTTTCATAGTATAGAAAAATTTTGATATTTGGGTGAAAAATCAGTTAAGTCTTTGTTTATTGTAGATTAGGGTTTTATTTTCTGAAGTTCTAAAAATTGTTTGATTACCCTAGTTATGCCCTATTCTGTGGGTTGTGTCTTCCTTTTAATTTCTAAGGGTTTGGCTCTCAAATTATCAATGAAAAGGCCCTAAGTGCATGAGAAAACCATTAGGACTTTGTTTTGTGGTGCCCTCATTTTCAAATTTCCAAAAAAGGTATTTTCTTCAAGTATTTTGGCGGGGCTTTTTATCCTAATATTTTATTTACATCAAAATGCCTTTGGTAAATGTTTCATGTACCTTTAATTGTGATATTCTATTTGAAAGGATGCCAAGTTGAAGTGTTTCTCAATCACTGTTGATCTATCAGAAATCAAAGGTCAGTGCATCCCCGCATTATAGAGTTGTAGGTCTTTAAGCAATGCGAGGAAGCATAATTGTGACACATAGCCCCTGATGTTTTATGAGATATAGTATGTCGCAAAAGCTCTTGTATGTCAAATTTTTTAGGAACTTTTGCAGATTTGTCAGTACTTTTGCACACGTTTTGTTTTTCCCATGATATCATTGGTGGATTCGTCGACAAAGCTATGAAGTTAATTACCAAGCAACATCACCGTTGATCTTGTCTTGATCAATGGTTGGCACATCCCCGCATAATGAAGATGAAGGTTTTAAAGTAATGCGGGGAAGTGCATTTGCAACACGTGGCAAAGTGGGGTCAGGTATTTGTATTTCAATGTGCTACACTACAAACAATTGATGACGTGTATTGCTAGGTGTGCATAGAAGGATTTTCAGTTGCTGAATGAACGTAAAATCTTATCACTGTTGATCTTATCTTGATCAATGGTTGGTGCATCCCCACATAATGAAGATGTAGGTTTTTCAGTAATGCAAGGAAGCACATTTGTGACACGTGTCTATGATGATGTCAAACACTTGCTTGGTCAGAAGAAGATATGGGATCTGCTGGTGTGAAATGTTGTCAGATAGTATCAACTAATATGGCAGTTTCCTATTGGCCAGTTTAGCTAGCTAGTCGTTAATACAAAATGGATTATTTTGATCATCGATCTTGTCTTGATCGATGGTTGGTTCATCCCCACATTATAAAGATGTAGGTTTTTAAGTAATACGAGGAAGCACAATGGTGACATATAGCATTTTTCTAAAAGGCCGTAAAGCTTTTTATTTTTAAATCAGGACCGTGCGATCTAATAAAATCTACAGATGGGATTCAAATTTGAGTGCAAATTTTGGGCAACAGTTACTGAGAGTAAATTTGATTTAGACCTTGTGTGTGTGGTTTTAATTCATAAAAAGAACACACAATTTCACCATTAATGAATCACCAAAGTGCAAAAAGAATACTAGGGTATTCAATATTTTAGAGCTAAGGCACAAAATTTCTCAGTTAATACTCCAATAAAATTATAGAAGATATCATATAGTGCAGAATTGTGAATTCTGGCAGGTAAGTGCTCTGTGACTTTCTGAGTAAATTTGAAGCATCTGCTGTTGTGAATTTCCTAATGCTTTATTAACAATGCCTCCCCAAAAAGAGTTTACTGGACAAAACGATTATTTAAAATTTTTAGTGCATGATGATTTTCTAGAACAATTCCCCTTATCAGTGCATGAAATAAATAAGGGAAGGGAACTCATTCCAAAAAAAACCTAGATTTGTTGTGGTAGAAGGATTTTATGACAAAGCTAATTGGATAAGAGATGCCCAAGTTTCCATGGGAGGTTTGGAGTTGTTTAAGAAATGGTTTTCAAACTAAAAACTAGACACTCCTGTGAGAAATGTATGGAAATTTGATATTGGAAAATTAATAGTCCCCAGTGTTTTCTTTCATAGTGATTTATTGATGGACCTGGCAAAGAAGTATGATCTTATCACGAGATGGGTAAAAAATCATTCAGGGGTCAACCTTTTTAGGGTTTTCCCTGAGCTGTTGAGTGAGGTTTTCAACCTAAAACCTAACCACGATGTGCATGAAATCATTGATATGGATAATTTACAAGCTAGGTATAATGCACATGGATTGTACTTGAGAACAGGGCCACTACAGGAGCATGCTGCTAAGGTTGGTAATTTGCCTGTGATCACAGCCAGTACCCCAGAGCCATTGTTGAGAAGACATTTGAATTTGAGAGCTCAAGCACTGTATTTTTCTCTTTGAAAGATCTTGGGGATAGATGAAGGTGATCAAATTCCAAGTTTTGTATTCCTTGTAATTGATGAAACCCTTCAATTTGGATTGAGTACCATTCTGGATTTTGCCACTTTCCTAGCAAAAGAGATTCACAACGGTTTGGTTGGAATAGCAAAGGGGAAAGTAAACAAACCATTCTATTGGTATTCATTGATGATGCATGTATGTTTATACAAAGGATATACTTTCTTCTCCAAGGATATGGAGTTAGAAACAACAAAGGATGGAGAAAGGAATCCAGTGCAGTTGTGGAGTGTGGATATGACTTCAGAGGCCACTGATGCTAGTTATGTAAGATTTGATAGGTATTTTGCATCAAAGCTTAGACTTCTTTTAAGAGGAGAAAGCCCTAGAGTCCCACAAGCATTATTAGAATTGGTCAGACCCAAGGACCATGCTAAAGGGCTACTTGTTAGTCATAACTGGGGGGATATAATTCTCTACAATGTTTCAACAGTAATAGGAGTTTATGGTTTCTTAGGAAAACCTCATGTGTTAACTTTTCATGAGCCTTTGAAGATAGGGATAGCTGAGCTCTTATGGCAGATAGGTACTATAGATGAGAGGGAATTGGTCAGGAAGGGCACTTTATTTTCAATGGTTACTGTAGTGCATGAATTTTTTTTTTGTTGGTAAGGGGTGGAAGCATTAGAATTTGTTTTTGAATAAATATAACATGGAAAAATCTCAGGCTAGATTCATTGACCCTGATGGATTCTATGACCTATTAAGAGAAAGGGTGAGAGCTTCCCATATGCTACATCAGGTCTACTATCCAGCAAATATAATCAGAAATATTTTCCCATTGCAGGAGCAAGAATTAAGGAAAGAGAAATGGATAGTTTTCAATAAAAACCTAGAATTCATCAATGCTTTTGACCCCCAGTATGACCCATTGAAAGATAAGAAATATTGGGGAGCTAAAATATAGGCATTAATGAATAATTTTGCCATAATAATTCAAACTATGAATGAAAAGAAAGCTATGTTTATTGAGGCACACCCAAACAAGGCAGCAAAAATACAAAGAAGAATGAGTGGTAGAAATGTGGTAACTCCTAGCCAATATACATTGTAGAAAAGGGCAGGTTATGTCATGGTTCAAAATGTGCAACAGGCACCCCCTCATAAGAAACCAAGGTCAAGAAGTCCATCTGCAGCCAACTCTCGAAAAAGATGAAAATTAGAGCAGGGGTCTTCTTCTTCTCAAAAAGAACAATACTCCCCAAGCCAGTCTCCAATCTAGATACACGATGAGGCATCTCTAAGGGAACAACTTAGACAAATGGGAGGAGAAGGGGATGTGATTGTCACTTCTACAGACCTGGATATTCGAGAGCCACAAGAACCTCCTACACCTTCCTTGGACCCGACCATTACTGATTACCAAGGTAAGGAAACTGACCCAATTGTTGCCCAAGCTTCTGAAAGATTTATTAATGATGAAAATTTTGTAAGATCTAGGGCTTTTTCTCAGTTTTTAAGGAGATTAAATATAAAAAATTTTGAGAAAGCCTATGAGAAGATCAAGGCTGAGCAACCAAATAAACCTGACCCGATTATTAAGGAAGAGGTAAAATGAAAGTTTTTGAGTGATTTTGCCTAGTTTACACCTGAAGCTGGGAGGCAAATAGATAGACAATCAGGAGTCCTCCTTCTACTAGAATGGGATATAGCAAATGCTATTGTTTTTGATTTAGTAAGGAAGCAGAAGGATGTTCAACTAAAAACTACTGAAGAAGTACTACAGGCTCATAGAGGGGTCAAATTTAGTGATGACCACCAAGCCCTTGTTTTGTGGTCCATAGATAAGAGAGAAAATACTAGGATGCATGAATTTCCAACTTCAAAACATACTGGTACATTGACAGTAGATAGGGCTGGTGAGATAAGTAGAAAACAAGTAATGGGAATGGCCTCATAAGTGCTAAAATTGGGTCGTGTTGTATCTGGATAGGAAGAAGATAAGTTTTCCCAACTCAATGCTAGGTTTGAAGAAGTTTTAAAGGCATATGAGGAAAGGGGTATATAGATACAGTCACTGGAAAAAAAAATGTCTCAAATGGAGAGGATACTTGGGAAAAGAAAGGTGGGAGAATCGAGTGCACCTACAATTGCATACCCTTCACAGTCATTGGTTGGATCTGGACCAACCCCTATTATTGAAATACCTGACACCCCTGAAAGGCCCCAATTCTATACTGCAGAGGAATTTGAAGAAGAAAAAACAAAATTACATGAGTTGTAGATAGAATTAAGAAATAAATATGAAGAAAAATTAAAGTAGGGTGTGATATATTTGAGGGATAAAATACAATGGTCAACCTTTTTTGATCAGTTGACAAGAATTTCAATCCTCATGGATGAGTTGAGCAGAGATAAGGATAAACTGACTCCTCTTGCACAGAAATGGAGGGAGAGGAATAATGATATTACAATCATATGTATATCTGCAGTCCAAATGCCTTATCATCAAGTTGAGAAAATCTTTGATTTATTAAATAAGCTAGAAATTTTTGATGATAAAAGAGAGTCTTTATAGAAAAGATTAACACTCTATTTTTCCCGATATATTGCTGAAAAATTCACTTTATTTCCTTGTGCTTTAGAATCTATTGATACAATAAAGGAAAAGGAAAAGTGGAAAAGGGAGTTGGACGAGTTATTTAATGAAACAATAATAAACATCATGAGTTAAACTAGCCACTGGTTCTGGGCAAAGACAAATGAAGAGCTAGTTAAAATACAGTTATTTCATACTGCTATGAGAAAAGAATTTGATGATTTAGAAGAAAGTGCAAATTCTTTAATAGTGATACAAAGAGAAGCTCTAAGTTTTGATTGGCTAGATGATGATGCTTATAATAAATGGAAAAACCAGTTTCTAGAACAAATGTCAGAAGATGATGAGGAGGAAAATGTAAAAGTAAAAGTTACCCTCATAGTTAGTAATGAGGACATGGAAAATCCCCAAGTTGAAATAAATTTACAGGTAACTGAAGATGATACATCACTTTCAAACCTCATAGCTATTTACTCTGAGGATGAAGAATAATTGAAGAATCAGATCTTATCTTCTTGTTTCAACAACTGAGAAGCATAATAGAAAGGGACCCACCAAGGATTGTTCGATGTAATAGATTTTTTGTTATTTGTTTTTGTCTTTTATGATAGACATTTGTTAGTATCTTTTAGAAGACACATGTCACTTTCTTTAGCCCGAAGCTTGTTGCATCTCACATTATTTAAGTGAGATTCCAAGGCTAAAGAATGGTCCGAATTCCATTTCTTCTAAGTACTATGCTTAGTCTATTTTTTCGTCCAAATTTTGAAAGCAAGTTTATAATGTATTTTTCTGTTAATTCTTTGAGAATACATGAATATAGAATGAGTTGTGTTTCTTTCTGAAGGCCATTCTGAGTTTATTGTAAAGGACATACCATTTTCAAAGGAAATGAATACAAATTGTGAACTATCCCCATATCAGTTCTTTCTGAATTTTGTCTCCTTTTAAATACTTAGCTACCCTAATGTTGTATGAGTAAAAGCTTATGCAATTGAATACAATCTAGTTAGGTTGTATATCCATTTATAATTTTTGTTAATTCAATTGATTAAATAAAGGCTTTGATGAATGTGATTAGATTCCTTAAGTGTTGAAAAGGATTTTGAATGATAAATTCTGATAAGAATTGCTGATAGAATTTGTTGTAAGGCAACAAATTAGATCTAAGAATTTTCTATAGACTCTGAACCCCAATGGATTAGGCACTGATCAAGTTATTTCAGTTGAAGGAGAAATATATTATAAATGGTTATTCAAATGCATCATCAAATCAAATTTCACTTTCATTTCTTGTAGATCTTCAAAGTTGGCCAGCACTTGTCTACATGGAATGTTTTAACTACAGTTAGCCACTATTGTTAAGGACATCTGCAGATCTATAGAAGAATTCTTGGCCATATCTGTTTCATGGGATATGTTTATCCAATTAGTAGGAATTATGTATATATTTTGATGATTATGAGATGAGAATCATAATACAACTGAGAATAAACCTCATACAAGTTTTCTAGTTTTGAATCATTTCTAGGTATACCCGCCTTGGTTTTGTAGAGCCAAAAGAGCAGAAAACCATCTATGGTTTTGTTAAAGTTGGGTCCAAGTACCTTGCATATGAAATTTTAAATAAGAATTGGCTAGTCTTTAGGTTGTGTATGTACTGTTATCTTGGTATTAAGCCTTTTTTCGCTTAGTAGTTTTTTTTTTTGTGCATTTTAAAACACCAACACAACCCACCCACCCCTCCTCTCAAAAGTTTACCTTTCCTATTGTAATCTCAACATCTTGAATGTATCTTTTCATAGAAGAAGGCTTGGATGGATGTGGATAGAGAAATATTCAACAAGAGGGCTCCATAGAGATTGAATCCTTCAATGGCTAACAATGCATCTCCTTGATGAATCAAATTATTGAACAATTGAGTGCTTGATACAAATTCACTTTATAAGTTGTAGATAGTGGATGCACTCATGAAATTATGCATAGCTTCTAGATTGTAAATAGTAGATAGAAAGTAGATATCAAAATAAGGGAAGAAGGCTTCCTTACATAGAGATCTAGGGCACAAACTCCTAGAAAAGGCTGACATAGGAGTATTAAATCCCATTTCACCTTGACCCCAAGAAATGGACCTAGATTAAATTTAATTTAAGACTCTACCATTCTAAAACTCAAAAACTTGACCAAAAAGTGAGAAAAGAAACTTTCCAAAGCCCAAGATCCCAAAACTCCCAAAATTAAAAATGGGACTTGGGGTCAAGGATGAGGTTGAACCTAACCTAGGTAAGGGTTGAGGATAACCTTGCTCCAGAAGTTCTTCCTTGACTTAATGGCCAAAGTCCTCAATTTTATAGAGCAATTTGTCAGAAATAGAGTAGAAATAAAGAGAGAAAAGCAAAACTAGGGAAAACTACCAGATTCATGCAAAGATCCATTCAAGTTGCTTGAAATGAGCCTAGACCACTTAATCAGAGGGATAAACACTCTTAACATGGAATTTCTTCAATTTGAAGACAATCCAGAATATAAATAATATATGCATTATGTTGATTAATCTTCAAACATTTGGTATTGGATATTTAAATATCAGCTATATAGATTGAAAACCAATTAAATAATTACTATCCACCTTGAAAACATAGGGAGAATATCTCCAAATGTCTAGATTACACTAACAAACAAAGTAAGATGCTAATTGAAGCCAACTTGAGCAAATAAAAAAATCAATAAATTTGTAGTGTACACCTAGCAAGGAGTTATTGGAAGAAAGTGTGATTCAAATATTGGAAAACATTGTTTGTTACTTTCATGAGAAAGATATTTTTTCAAATCACACAATAAAAGACGTATGTTGATGCTTGGGATGTTGTTAGGGAAAAGAGACATAATGGCATTGATGAGTTTTTGAAACTACTTGGTTGTTAAAGAACCTTTTGAAACAAAGTTAAATTCCTTTGAATGGACAACTATTAATATCATTTTTGTTTTATCATTATAGGAAAAAAACACTAAGTCATTATTTAGAAAATAAAAATGTAAGTTGAGTGATCAAAGCAATAAGTGTGAGTCATGTGATCAAACCATGTCATGCATAAGTTTCCAAACAATATATGCCAATTAATATGATTAATCAATGTCGAGCACTAGTATGTTCTGAGAAGATAGTATGTATTGAATCACTCTAGTTTCAAGTAGTCTATACACGTTGAGAGATTTTGAGGGTTCCAAGAAATAGTTAGTGTCGAGTTATACAAGAGCCAGATAACAACATTTAGAGAACAATGAAGGTCAAGCATTAGAGCCTATTGATGCTAAGTGAATAGTGAATAACATAGTTGTTTGTTATGGCACAAACTTCCATCTAAACCTTTTTTGGCAAACATAATCATGAATTTACAATTATAAGAGATAATTAGGTAGTCATATTGCAAATCCTTATGCAATGTGTGCAACTACCTAGATTAAGGGAAGCATTGGGTGATAGTAAGGATCAATCACAGTCATTGATTCTAACCTGATCCATCTCCACTACTGATTATTTAAGAAAGGTAAACCCTAAGAAGTTTATCTATACATGAGGAGACAAATGCTAGGAATTTGGAAGAAATTCATGGTGGTTACAATGACTATGATAGATTTATGCAATGTAGAATTAGTCTAAGAGGAACATAGACAAGCAGTAAGAGGTTTAGAAAGGATAAATTTGATTAGAAGGATCAAGAAACAAGCAACGAAGAGGAGATCTAACATCAAGTAGGAAGGTGTTAACTGAAGATTAAGTGTTGAATCATTCTAATAGGTGATATCAAGTAAATATCTTAACTGAGTAGTCCTAACAAGCTATTGTAAATCTCTTAACCAAGTGCTTTCCTTTATTGTGAGCTAAATTCCTTTAGCAAGGTGAAACCTAATAGTATTTTTAAGCCTTTAATAGGGAAGACACCTCATAGGGTAGATCATAGTAACCAAAATATTATGGGTTATGTGTTGATTTACTTTATGCTTTGTATGTGATGTATGGCTAGTTATTTTAGTTTACATGCAAAGTTGTGAGATGGATGTATGGTGAATTATTTTTAAGGTTCAAGTTTTAAAGTGTTGATTCATCCCCCGCCCCCACCCACCCCCCCCCCCCCCCCCCCCCCTATGAACTTACTTTCCCATTGGTATTTCCAAAAACAACATCCAAAATGTTAGTATCTCTTTCTGAGATGTTTCAAGTAATCTTAAGGCTTTCAAGGTGCAAGATGCCATGATCAAAAAATATTTATAGATTGGATCAGACACTTTTACATATTCCTTCAGTGTCATTTATAAGATATTGATATACAAGAAATATTTTAAGCTAATAAACTTAACAATTTGATCCCTAAGAAATCACAAAAATAAATAGGCATAAACAATAGATAATTTTTTCCCTTGGCTATACCACAAAATTAGTGGAAGCATTGGCTATTAACATCATTGAAACCTGACGAAGTCAATTTAGCAATAGGAATGCTAACTGTAGACCAATCTCATAAAAGATTTAAAAAAGAGAATATTTAAAAGAAATTAATGATCATGAAGATCCTTAATCAAAGTTAGATAATTAGTGAGATGGTTTCTTTGATGAAGAAAAAGGGGAATAGAGTGTGAGGCATCTACATGGGGGTTGACTCTACCATAAAATTATATTGGGAGCATATGAGTCTCCCAGTGCAAGTTTCCTTACATACCTTAGGAGTGAAGTAGCAGATAGAGACTTGTAGCCCTACGAGAAATCTATAGAAGGAACTCAACATCCTATAAAATGATGATTCCATATGTCAATACATCATCAGAAAATAACAACTCATAAAATAAAATCATAATGACATGTAAACACTTATGCATAGATGTTTCAATTGGACTACTATCAAGCAATCTTGGTAATGTAATTACTGATCTAAGACTTATGAAAAGAAGAACATTCCAAAATATATTGTGTAGACTATCATTTCCTTTCCCTCATACTAGTAAAAAAATAGGTTTTAAATTTTTTTATCTATCTTTGGATTCCTAAATTTCCGCTAATTAAGTCTTAATTCTTTCTACCGTGCCATTTAGGATCCACAATTTTAGTATGTCTCCAAGGAATATATGACCTAGGATGTGTACATTCTCTGATCATACCTAGCCCTTAATCTATAGTGTTAGGACATAGTTGAGGATGAAAATATAAAAATAATGACAAAATATAGTGAACATTTTTACAAAATGGATATTATTGGTGGTATTGATAGATGTTTTCTCAGCTATCCTATTAGAGATCTCATTGTTGAGAATTGTAATATCAGAACTAGAAGAATTGGGAGGTTATTTGCTTTACTAGGCTTGCATGAATTGTAGATCTTTTCAAAGATGTAGTTTGTCATTAAACTCAATTAAGAAAGTTGGTTATTAAATAGATTAATGTGGAGAAAATATTGGTAGCATGCATCATCTATGCTCTAACCATTATGCATGCTTTATAACCAAGGGGTGCTAAGAATAAATATTCCTCTTGTTTAGACAACATCTAGTACTTATATGTGTCTTCCCAAATAGAGAATTGCTCCTTTTAGACTTTAATTGTAATTTTTTTCAAACGTGAAGTCATTATTTATATATGATTGTATATTTTTCAAGTCTAGTGTCTTATCTAACTGAACAAGAATGTCAAGAATCAATATGTCTATTGCTTAAACAACATCTAATGCTTAAATTGGGCTACATGGAGATATTCAATCTTAGTAATTAATTTGTTAAAACTTGGAACTAGTCATGTTGTATATGATTGTGTTCATGTTCATATTTTAATAGCTTGGAGATGGACTAAAATTAACATTCAAGACTAGCTCAAGTTTTGTGTTGTCTGGACAAGTACATGCACACACATCCATTGAAAATCTAGATGAGCGATGAAAGTTCCTCCAAGTTCTAGTTATAGAAAGAACTATCAATTGTGGACTACTTTCTATGGATTGGACACAACAACACCTGAATTTATTGTAATTGAAAGTGTTTTGAAATTGAGAGAATCACATCCTAGTACAATAGTTGATGAGATGAGAAAATAATTGATAGATAACTTTGTCTAAATCACTTATAGTATATATCACTTAGGTGGTGTAGAAAATGAATATGGTAAACATCATGATTATCTTGCTATGTGGTTTGAATTGAAGAGGTTTTGGCATGCATTTGGAAAAATAAGATTGGATGGTGTAATGATTTTGATAAGAAACTTGAAATATTATATCTTGACCTAAATTCAATACTAAGCATAAATTTTAGATAGGTTTATTTAAAAAGGTAGAGATCTAGCTTTCAATAAATTTGACTATGCTAGTTGTTAACTAGTTATCTAATGTCTAGGCATTATTCCTACTAAATTATTTTGTTGCTTAATTTTTTTGAATCAATAAGGTCTTCTTAATATTTTCTCTTAAGTTTTCCCATTATTGTGAATGGTCATAGAAATTTAAGAATTTAATCTAAAGTTTAGCTTGCACCTTATTTTTTCTAGAATCCTTCATTCCTTTTGATATACAAATTTCATGCTAGTAGTCTTTATCTTTGTTCATTTAGAACTATGAAAATATTGATAGTGGAAGATGATACCCACCCATGGAAGATCTAAGAACTAGATTGGAGAAATTAAGTAGAGAAAGAGGAGTCAAGAACCACTTCTATTGTATTATTGATCTTAGTTGCAATCAAAAGCATGAGGGTTCATGATACTCAAATAAAATAATCATACATGATATCCTCATTCCTTAGATTTAGGGTTTCTTCTTAGTATAATAAATTCCAATAAATGTAAGAAAGTAAGTTCAAATAAATTAACTATTGTCAATAGTAGGTTTAAAATGAAAAGAATGCACAAGTAGATACACAGATTGGTATATTTGATGTTGACACTTTACAAAATGGAGTTCATATAAAAATTGATGTAGAGGTATGATCTTTTTGCCTTACTTAGACCCTAAACAAGCCTAGGTTTGATCAAGGCATCCTCTCTTAATCACTCAACTTGGAGTACTCAACCTCTAAACTGTACACCTTCAATTATCTTCTTCCTAGTTTACCAACTCATCAATATAGTTGCATCACCTATAACCCCTTATTGAGTTGCTTTCAAACAATAACACTTCTTGTGCCAATTCATCTTTTTGCCTCCTAGTGTCCCTATTACTCTTTTCCTTAGCAAGGTCACTCCAACTTATCTTAAAGTTTTTTGATGTAATAAAAATTCCAAAGACTCCCCCTTTTAACTCCCCAACATGTTCAAACTTACTTTTTAGGTTTTTTTCCCTCCACCTTCCAAACTATGTTGTATAGTCTAGTTCTAATAGTCCTACCTAGACACCCTTTTCAACTTTATGTCTAAAAAACCCTAATGGCCCACTAATGTGCTTGAATAATCCTATATATATCTTGATAATAATGATATTTTCCTACAAGGATAGCCTTTGAGTCATCACACAACTCCAAAAACTCACAAACCCTCATTTAGGTTTTAGAGGCCGAATTAGAGCCCTCAAAGAAGGAAGTACCAATTAAATTTTGATTTCAGTCAATAATATCATAGAAACATCTATGGGAATTCAAAATATCATCAAATATCCAATTTTAGGCTTCAAATTAATGCCTATCAAAAGTTATGGGGGACTATTGTTCTTTTCCTAATTATCTCTTCCAGTCACATAGGGATGGCTAGCTAGGGTTTCAAGCATATTTCCCACAAACTAAAAGAAATTTATTTCAGATCAAATGAAAGTGAAAGTAGAATCCTTTATCTCTCATTTTAACCTAGTTTGAAAATTTTCCAATGGTTACATCAAGAGATAAAGGGTTACAAACTTGGCTAACCTAGTTTTTATGCAAATAACAACCTCTTGTTGACTATGATACTTTTTATTTCCAAATTCTTAGCTTTAGGACCTCAAACTTGTTGCAAAAAAAGGATAAGAATATTTTCAAACTTCCTATCAAGTTTTATTTCTCATTTGAATCTATACACAAGTGTACAAAGTGAAACAATAGTAAAAAATACAATAAAACTCTATTTTATTTATAAATTGTTTACATGATTTTAATGATCTCCCCATATTTACAACCAATTGTGGACAATTAGGAATGTTGGGTAACTATAATTTGAAAAAACAAATGCAATCAACAACCTTAAACAAGATTGTTGCTGACAACATTTAACCACTTGTTGAAATGAAGCAGATTGTTGAAGTATAGAAATGAGGAGATTGGTGAAACTTATCATGGAAAAATCATTATTTTTTAACTGATGTCAAACCTTCTACTTTCTAGCAAGAGAATTTCTAATTTGGTCTAAATGATATCATTTGATTAATTGATAACTAGAGGATTTGAAAAGAAAGCATAATAAGAGTACCCAGAGAAAGGTTGAGTTTATGGTGTATAAAAGGAGCACTAAGACCAAGTAAGACTTTGATGATGTCATATATTTAAATCATCTAATTTAGGTCACATTTAATATTGTGCATTCTAACCTTTAATAAGGTTAGCTCCTCCTAGAGCTCACTTCATACAAGTGAGAATTGGTAGCAATTTACTAGTGGTTTTTCCCAAATTGGGTTTCTATATATAATTCTTCTGACAAATCGTGTGAATGGTTTGTGGTATGTCATGTTTAGATTTTTACAAATTTTATTTGACATAGGACAATAATATACTATGGTTTGAGATATTGGATGATCAATACATGCACATGTATTTGTTAAGTACTTAAAAGTTTTATCTCTACAATTGGCCCTTGGATAACTAATTCACCCCCCTCTTAGTTATTCTAAAGCATTCCAATAATTGGTATTGGAGTGGTTGATACTTGTGAAGGAAAATTTTTAAAGGTACTTGAAGCTAAATATCAAGTTGTACAGAAAGGAAGTGCCCAATTTAAACAAGGAAAACTTTCCTACATGCCAAAGTTTAATGAAGCTGCATCTAGGAGGACATGTATATTATGCACAAGGAACTATCACCATTGAATATGTTGCAATAGTTGGATCTCCTATTGGTGAACAACTCAAATAGAAGAAAGAACAAAATCAAGAAATGTTGGAGATTGCATCTACCCTAAGCTATTCAAAGTTTGAAGAGATCAAAACATGTACCACTTCTAAAGAAATGTGGAATGTACAAAAAAAGATATATGGAGGAGACAAGAATCTGCTAAGAGCCAAAGCATAAAGTCTAAGAGGAAATTTTGAAGAAATGAGAATGCAAGAAGGTGAGACTATAGTCCAATATTGTGCAAGAATCAAAGATGTTGTAAAAGCAATCATAGGAGAAAATAGAATTATTGAAGATGAGATTTTGATCAACAAAGTGTTAAGAACCATATTTCCTATCTATGATATTAGAGTCTCTTCTATACAATAACTAATGTGTACTTTTGGTAGTGATCTAACTCTTGAAGGACTAGTTGGTAGACTCAATTCTTTTGAACTTTCAAATTTTGATAATTTCAAATATGAGGATATTGATTCTTCTTTCAAAGCTAAGCTAACATTGAAAGAATCAAAAGGAAATAAAATGGTCAAGAATGTTGCTAGTGATAGTGACACAAATGGTAAAGATCTAGAAGAACTAGAAGCATTCTTGGCTAGGAGATTTCACAAAGGAAAAGGAAAATACAAAGGTAAGTTACCCATCATATGTTTTAATTGTAATGAAGTTGGCCATATTGTATCAAGGTGTCTTGGGAAGAAAACCAATAGAAATGAAGACAAATTTAGAGGTAGAAAATATAAGAGTAACAAAGGCTATAAAGATAAGGGAAAGAAAGCTTGTTATATTGCTGAAGAAGAATCTAATGATGAATCTGATGATCATGATGATGAAGTTGTGTATGTTTCTGGGAAAGATAATTCAGATGAAGATGAGGAAATTGCATTAGTACATTATGTAACCAAAGGTGAAATATGGATCATTGACAGTGGATGTCCTCATCACATGACTAGTGACAAAAGTAAGTTCATTGCCCTTAAGCATTAGAATGGAAATACTATTAGATTTGATAACCATGCACCCCATCTAGTGAAAGGTAAAGGATCAATATGATTGAAAAACAAGATCATGTGTGAAAATTCTTACTATGTAGAAGGACTTATGTATAATTTTTTTGAGTATGTAACAATTGAACAATTTAGGATACAAAGTTGAATTTGAACCCAAGAAAGCTAAGATCTATGATGTTGATGGATAACTCATTGTGAGTAGAGATTAGACTAGAGTTAATCTATTTTATCTTGACATGAATGAAGCTACTTGTATCATTGTACAATTTGATGATGTGTGGCTATGGCACAAAGTATTATGTCATGTAAATTTTGACAACTTGATTAGTATAAGCAAGATGAAAAGAGTTAGAGGTTTTCCAAAACTAAAGAAGCTTGATAATGTGATTTGCCAACAATGTTAGTTAGGAAATATGAAAAAGTCTAGTTTTAAGAGTAAGACTTATACTTCAAAAGAAATTTTAGAATTAGTTCATATTGGTCTATGTGGACCAATTGATGTGCAAAGCTAAAAAGATGATAAGTTTTTATTCTATTTGTTGATGATTATGCAAGAATGATGTTAGTTATGTTTTTGAGAGAAAATTTTGATGCTTTTCAAATGCTTAAGTGGTATCCAAATAAAGTTGAAAAGGAAACTAGTAAAATCTTAAACTATTTAAGATCTAACAAAGGTGGAGAGTTTACATCAAATTAATTCAATAACTTTTACAATGAAAAAGGAATCAAAAGAAAAAATTCTGCATCTAGGACACCTCCACAAAATGGAATAGTTGAAAGGAGAAATAGATCTATGATGGATTGTTCTAGAACATTGCTGATGGGGAAGAATGTTGCTTTAAAATATTGGAGAGAAGCTATTAGCACAACTTTCTATACCTTGAACTGAGTACAAGTCAAGAAAGGTACAATTTTCACACCTTATGAATTATGGTATGGATACTCACCCAATGGAAAATATTTTATAGTATTTGGAAGCAAGTTTTAAATTCTAAGGATAATAGAAATGATAGACTTGATGAAAAAGGTGAAGGAGGTATATTTCTAGGTTTTTCCACAAGAAATAAAGCTTATAAGTGTTTAAATACTAATAGTAACAAAGTTTTCAAAAGTGTAAATGTAAAATTTGATGAATATATAGAAATGCATGATGATGAAAAAAATAAGGAACCTATGAATTAAAAAACCTTTATGCACTACCATGAAGGCATGTCTACTAATGTTGATGGTATTGTAGTTGTTAATCAACAAGAATCAATGACTATTGAGTCACATACAATGGATTTTGAGTTGCATACAAGAGCTGAGTTACAATAAGAAGCCAAGGTACATTCTAATGCCAAAATTAGTTTACATGAAAGGAATGCCAAGTTACCTCATAGAGAAGTACATAATGAACCTATGATTGAACTTCATGAATGACCTATTGTTGAAAGAAGAACATAGCCAAGATTACCAAAATATGTTAAAAGGCATCATCCTATTGAAGAAATCATTAGAGAAAAAGGGGTTAGTTCCATGAAAAGGAATAGATTAAGGAATGAGACCTTTTTTTTAAGAATACATGAACCTAAATTAGTAAA
This sequence comes from Cupressus sempervirens, assembly GCA_028749045.1. Lineage (NCBI taxonomy): Eukaryota > Viridiplantae > Streptophyta > Pinopsida > Cupressales > Cupressaceae > Cupressus > Cupressus sempervirens. The sequence goes on along the minus strand of CM053791.1, from coordinate 600,477,771 downwards.
GGTTTCATTAGAGAATGAAGACTAGAGTCAAGCCATGAAATAAGAAATCGATCAGATTGAGAAGAATAAAACATGGAAACTAGTACCAAGACTAGAGGACAAGAATTTTATTGGAGCCAAGTGGGTCTACAGAAACAAATTGGATGAGAATAGTGAAGTAACAAGGAATGAATCAAAATTAGTCTGCAAAGGCTATGCACAAGAACAGGGAATTGAGTATGGAGAGACATTTTCCCAAGTTGCAAGATTGGAAGGAATAAGAACTCTTCTTTCTTGTTCTCCCTATAAAGGATTCAAAGTTTTTCACATAGATGTTAAGTCAACATTTCTAAATAGTATACTAGAAGAGGAGGTTTACATTGAAAAATAGTAAGGATTTATTGATCCAAACAATAAGAACATGGTGTGTTGACTAAACAAAGCTTTATATGGTTTAAAGAAAGCTCCCAAAGCATGGTATAAAATACTACAAAACTATCTTGTGAAGATTGGTTTTGAGAATACTAATGATAACAAAAATTTGTACTTGAAGATAGAAGGATGTAAAGGAATTTTACTAACTAAAATATTTGTTAATGATATCATATTTGGAGGAAACAATTCATCGTGTAATAATTTGAGATGTCTATGTTTGGAGAAATAAAGTTCTTTGTTAGATTACAAGTTTATTAGATGAAATATGGTATTTACATTACTCAGTACAAGTATGTAAAGGCAATATTAAAGAATTTTGGTATGGAGGATTTAAGACTAGTTACTACTCCCATGATGACAGGACATAAACTATCCAAACTGATGATTATGTTAAAGTAAATCAAGTCTTGTACAAGTCTATGATTGGAAAATTGCAACATGTAGTTCATATCAAACCTAACATTGCACCAACTATTGGGATTGTTCCAATATTTTCTACAAATCCTAAGGAGAATCACTTAATGGTTGTTAAAAGAATTATGAGATATTTGAAAGGTACAAAAGATTGTGGTCTATACTACAAGAAGAATGACAAGTCTAAATTAAGAGCCTATATAGATGTTGATTGGGCTAGAAACATTGATGATAGGAAAACTACAAGTGGAGGAGCATTTTTCTTAGGAAAAAGATTGGTTACCTAGAGTAGAAAGAAATGTACCTATATTTCACAATCTATTGTTGAAGCTTAATATGTGGTGTAGATCAAATAATCAATCAAAGAAATGATAGAAGAAATCATTGAACCTATGGTATTTTACTGCAACAACAAAAATTCTATAAACATATCTAAGAACTCTATGATGCATACAAAGACAAAGAACATTGTAATCAAGCATCATTACTTAAGAGAGTTGGTTCAAGACAAAGAAGTGAGAATAGAATATGTGAATACAAAGGAAAAGATAGATGATATATTCAAAAATGCTTTACCTAAGGATGCACATGAATATATTATAGGTAAAATAGGGGTGATATCACTATCTAAAGATACTTAAGAAGAAAGAGTAGTTCCCTTAATTAACTGAGTTGAATGGAATATTTTACACCTTGATGTTATGGATCTTACTTTAAGAGCTACCTAAAGTATTGAAGGAGCTGAAATAGAAGACTTATAGTCACATGAACAATGAAAAAGGGAGAACTTAAATTGTTGATATCTACCTAAAAAGATGTCAAGTCTTTGGCAATTTTGTCAAAGAGGGAGAGATTTCAATTAAAAGCGGAAGAGTTACAGTAAATATTTGAAGAAGAAGAGATATTGTAGTCTATATAGAAGAAGGATAGATACTGATAGAGGGAGAGATTTAAGTACAAGGTATTAAGTTTCTTTTTTTGTATTGTTGTTGGTATTGGTTTTGTTGATATGAGATTATTTTGAAATGAAGAACTTGTAATGGAACAATCATTGTTTTTCCACTAATGTCAAACTTGCTACTTGCTGGTAAGAAAACTACTTAGTTGATGTGAGTACTATCATTAGTTTGATTGATGAAGAGGATTTGATCAAATGAGATAACAAGAGCACCTAGAGGAAAAGTTGAGTTATGGTATGTAAAAGGTGTACAAAGATTAGTTAAGATATTGATGATATAGTGTATTCTTTAGCTACATAAGGATGCAAAGGTTGGATACACTAATTAATTCTATAATAATGAGTATGAATAATTGAGTCTATCGAGCTTGATCGAGTGCATAGTAGGTGTCGAGAAGAGTTACTACAAGATGAGAAGAAAATCAGTTGGAGTTAAGAAAAGTGAAGATTTAGTGTATGTCGAGTGACTATAGTGTAAGCCAAGTAAATTTTAGCTGATTTTAAGCATAAATAAACTTTAATGTTCACTGAGAAAACTAGTGGATGATAAGTGGAAGAATAGTATTGAAGCTGAGTTATAGCATATTGATGCCAAGTGCTAGTATTCATGTTAAATTGTAGATTTGACAAATTTGAGCTGACTATTTTGTTTTCTTGAATTATGTGAAGTGTGTGGAGAATAACTATTATGAGCTGGTGGTACATAATTCATGGTAAACTATTTTTTGAAAAATTCAACAAGGATTGAAGAAGAATTTTTTGTAGGAACCAAATGGAAAAGTGGGTACATTCATTGTATCCTACCTAATCTTGCCTAACCCTAAAATAGATGATTGAGGTAAAATGACAAAAGTTCTTAAATACCTATTTATAGAGAGATTTGTTTAGATGCAAAGGTTGGCATGTCCAAGAAACTAAGAAAGAGAAGGATTATAGGGTATTGCTTCATTAGTAGCCAAACAAAGGAGACTGCAAATGGCATGCAAGCAAAGAAGGCTTAAAAGTATAAATGGTTAAAGGGTGAACAAGCTATAAGAGCTAAATTATGTGAAAGCCAAGCATAATGGAACACTAAAACAAAGATCCATAATCTGCAAGTGAGTTTTAATTTTTTATTAGTTCAAGCCTTAATGTTACTTTCTAATCATTGTATTAGTCTAGGGTAAATCTTTTCGATTAAGGTTGACCTAATAGTAATTTGTAAATCCTTTAAAAAGGTGAAATTCTAAGTTAATGATCTAAAGTCCTCTAATACAGTTGACTACTAATAGAGTAATTGAAATCATCTAATTAAGTCACATTTAACATTGTGTATTGTAACCTTTAATAGGGTTGGCTTTTCACAAGGCATCACTTCAAAACAATGAGAATTAGTAGCATGTTAATCATGGTTTTCCCAAATTGTGTTTGCACATAAAATACTTGTGTCAAATGTATTATTGAATCTATTATGTTTCATGTTTAAATTTCTACAAAGTTGTTTTGACCTAGGATAGTAACCTACAAAGTTTAATTATTTTATGATCTAATGGATGTATGCATAAGAAGGTTTTATGGATATAGGTCTACTAAGAAATGAAAAGTTTTATTTATACATCTAGGCCTTGGATAAATGATTCACCCCCTCTTAGTTATTCTAAAGAATTCTAACAATTGGTATTAGAGTCATCTTCTTAAGAAGACTAGTTTGAAGGTACTAGAAGCAAAAGATCAAGATGTCAAAAAGAGAGGTACCCAAGCTTTACAAGGATAACTTCCCTACATGGAAAAGTATAATGAAGCTACACCTAGGAGTTCTTGGAGACCATGCACAATCTACCATCATCATTGAGCATGTTGATCCTATTGGAATGCTAATTATTGATGATCTAAAAAAGAAGAAAGAACACAATCAGCCAATGTTGTGTTAGGATTTAACCTTAGACAAAAATAACAATTACATGCAAATATAACCAATATTAGAAAATAATAGATCACATAAAAGAGAACACAAGACACCAAGATTTAATGTGCTTCACCTAATCCTTGGGCTACTTCCACCAACAACAAGTCCAATATTATTATGATCCAATAATTACAACCTAATTACAATTTGTAATCCCTTATAGCTCAATACTACCACAAGAACCAACTTTCACATCACACATAATGAAATCCCTAACCCTAAGCCTTTTTATACAAGATTTTTTTTGCTTACAAAATTAGGGCTAGAATAATAGAAAAATAGTAATTGGTGCCTTTTACAATATAAGGACATTTTATGCTTTAGGGGAACTACCCCCAAAACCCTTGCGAGGGCATTGCCCCTCGATCCCACCATGTACTGCAATAGGCATTGCACCTGGGGTGCTACTTGAGGACCCCACAGGAGCACTACCCCTTGACCCCATCTTGGGGGTGTTGCCCCAAAACCCTTGTAGAAATAATATGGGGAAAAAACCATGCCCAATAAACCTCCATGTCTAATTAGGCTCCACATCACAACATGTTGCAGATTGCCTTTTCCCTAAGTTATTCTGAGTTTGATGACATCAAGGGTTGTGATTCTACAAAGAAGATATGGGATACTCTATGCACCATTTATGGAGGAGACATAAATGATTTAATTGCAAAATCTAAAAGTCTTAGAGGTAAGTTCGATGATATGAGGATGTAAGAAGGTAAGAACATCGCTCAATATTGCTCTAGAATAAAAGATGATGTTAATGCTATAATAGGAGCTAATGGTATTATTGATGATGTGATGCAGGAGCATCTAGAGGTATAAGGGTAATCCTGTGTCACCCAAAAAAAATACTTCAACTTAGTTTCTGTTTCATGTGTTTTCAGTTTTGGATACCCATTTGGGTCAAATAAAGGTTCCAGCTCTCACAGTTCCACTATTAGTGTTCGTGTAAATCTCAATAAAATAGGAGTATGTAATTGAGCCATCATTTTGATGAACTAGGAGGTGTAAATTGGCTAGATGAGTGTAATTGTAATTTAGAGCATTCCAGAAAAAGAATCAGGTCAAAAGGCCCCATGGTTTGAGAGTTATTACAGTTTTTTGGGTTGTGGAGACCTCCTAAGAATGCTTCAAAGTTAGGTTAGGGGCATTAAATGACTTCAAAAAGGGCCAAAAAATGGGGGATGAGAAAAGCTCCTCCATAGGGCTATAGAGCACTTCAAGAGCTTTTTGAAAATGTAAACGGTTCTTCAATCGGAGCTACGATTCAAAAGTTATGCCTCTCGAAGTTTGGTTACCATTACTGGACTCTTCTAGATTTGTGTCGACTTCTAATGCAGCATTTGGAACCTTCTATTTGGTCAGTGGATGCCTACTAGCACTTTCTAGAATGTACTCCTAGTCCTTAACCCTCTGGGGTCTATTTAAGGAGATTCCTGGCATTGTAAAAGGCAGTTCAGAGTGGAGTTTGAGAGGAGATACTGACAGGAGAAATTATCTCCAGATTTACGATATTGTAAGCCCATAGGGCATGTTTTGAAGTTTATTTTCTATATACTATTTGTACTAGCTTATTTTTCTCAGTTAATATAATTTCCCCTTTTCTATTGTGTCCATTCTATTCTTGGATCATGTCTGCATCAAGTGGTATCAGAACTGGTTTTCCTGAGTGTGTAGACAGAGCGCCGACTGTGAGGCAGTTTGCACCAAGACTATGTGGTTGTGGGTTTGAGTTAGAAGATGCCTCCATGAAGAGATCATGACAAAAGGGCCAAAGCTATTAATCCTTAGGAGGTTAGAGCCCTCCAAAGGTAGGTAAAAGCATTGCAAGAGGAGCTTCATAGAGGAGCAAATGTTGTCGCAGGTGACGACAGTGAGGATGACAATGAAGAAGAAGAAATGGGACCAGAAGGGGAATTTGATGGGGAAGTTCTGAATCATGCAGAGTAAAGGCTTTTATGGGCCATTACTAAGTTTGGTAAAAGACCCACAATTGAAGTGGGTGTATTTTTAGAAAATCTAAAACCAGATGAGTTGATTGATTGGATCAATGAACTGGAAGAATACTTTGAGTATGAGGATATCAGGGACCCAGACAGGGTTAAGTTTGCAAAGGCCAAACTGAAAGGCCATGCCAAAATCTGGTGGCAAGAGGTTCAATTGGAAAGAAACAGAAGAGGAAAAGAGAAGATCACAAGGTGGGATCGCATGGTGGACAAATTGAAGAAGCAGTTCATTCCTATCGACTACGAGCTTGATTTGTTTAAGAAGATGCATGGGTTAAAGCAAGTAGGAAGATCAGTCCAAGAATATACAAAGGATTTTTACTGACTCTTGATTAGAGCGGGGCATGTAGAAGCAAATAAGGAGAAGGTTGCTCGTTATATCAATGGGTTACAACCTAGCATCCAGGAGGAATTAAGTCTGGTAAGAATGACCAGTGTTGAAGAGGCATACCAATTTTCTCTACGAGTTGAAGAGAAGATGAATAAAAGGTTTGAAGGAAGACAAAGAGGGCACAGTCAAGGAGGAAGGGGAAGTGCTAGATCATCTGGAGGCCGCGATGAAACCCAAAAGAAAAATGAAGATGTGGGTACTAGCAGGAACCAAAGGAATGAGGATTTCAACTACTCCCATGATCAAGACTTTGGAAATCAAAGAGGAAGAGGTAGAGGACATGGAAAAGGAAGAGGAGGCTTCTATGGTACCTGTTTCCATTATAATGAAGAAGGTCATCATGCCTTTGAATGCCCTCGACGACAAGGAAGGACAGATAGGAGAGCTGAGGGCCAAGCTAGGTTTGCTCATGTGGATGAGGATGCACAATCATCACATTCAGAGGATGCAAAAAGAGGAGAGACCTTGGTAAATGAAAGAGTCCTACTAAGTGATGAGATTGAACCAGGACAATGGAGGAGTTTTTTCCATACCAGATGCAAGTGTAAGGATAAATGTTGTGACATGATCATTAATGGTGGTAGCACTGATAACTTGGCATCAGAAGAGATGGTCTCTAAGCTGAAGCTCAAGAGGGAGAAACATCCCCAGCCCTATCGAATTGCTTGGGTAAAAGATGATCATAAGGTCCTAGTAAGTGAACAATGTTTAGTGAAATTCAAAATTGGGAGTTACCGTGATGAAGTTCTCTGTGATGTTATTCCAATGGACATTTTCCATCTATTGTTGGGTAGACCATGGCAGTTTGATAGACATGTAGTACATGATGGACATGCAAACACATACTCTCTGACAAAGGATAAATTTTGCCACAAATTGAAGCCCATGAAAAAGGAAGGTGAAAAGGTATGTAGCAGTGCTAGGATTTGTCTTGTTGATGAAAGGAAGTTTTTAGATGGCATGAAACATCAGCATATGTGCTATGCTTTGATTCCTAGGAAAGATAAAGAAGGTAGTAGTGAAATACCACTTGAAGTTTCAAATTTACTATGGGAATTTGGAGATATTATCTCTGATAATGTTCTATATGGATTGCCACCAGTAAGGAAAATCAGTCATCAGATAGATCTGATTCTAGGAGCTAGTTTTCATAACAAGGTTGCTCATAGGATGACTCCTACTAAAATAGAGGAGCTAAATAGATAGATTCAAGAGCTGTTGAGGAAGGGCTTGATTCAAGAGAGCCTGAGTCCATGTGCAGTACCTGTAGTACTCACACCAAAGAAGGATGGAGAGTGGAGGATGTGTACAGATTCTTGAGTTATAAATAGGATAACCATCAAGTATCAGTTTCCTTTGCTAAGGATGGATGATCTTATGGACTGCTTGAGTGGAGCTCAGTACTTCACAAAGATAGATCTCAAGAGTGGCTATCATCAGATACAGATTTGAGAAGGAGATGAGTGGAAAATAGCCTTCAAGACCAAGGAGGGTCTTTATGAGTGGTTAGTTATGCCCTTTGGATTGACAAATGCCCCAAGCACCTTCATGCGGCTCATGAATGAGGTACTTAAGAAGTTCTTAGGAAAATTTGTTATTGTTTATTTAGATGATATTTTAATTTTCAGCAATACTTTGGAAGAACATTTATTGCATATTCATAGTGTCCTTGGAAGGCTAAGAGAAGAGAAACTATTAATTAATCTGAAGAAGTGTATCTTTGCAAAAAGGGAGTTAGTCTATTTGGGGTTTGTTATATCACCTGAAGGTCTCAAAATGGATCCAGAGAAGGTAAAAGCCATCTTGGAATGGCCTACTCCAAGGTCTGCTACTGAGGTAAGATCATTTCATGGTCTAGTTAGTTTTTACAGGAATTTTATTAAGAATTTTAGTGGCATATGTGCACCCCTAACTGATACACTAAGAGGGGATAGAAAAGAGTTCAAATGGACTGCAGTAGCTGCGAGAAGTTTTGAATTGCTAAAGAAGAAGGTAACAGAACAACCTATGTTGGCACTTCCAAATTTTAGAAATGTTTTTTAGGTGGATTATGATGCTAGTGGAAGTGCTATTGGGGTTGTATTAAGCCAAGAAGGTAAGCCTATTGCATATTTTAGTGAAAAATTGAATGATACAAAGAAGAAGTATTCTGTTTATGATCAAGAGTTCTATGCAATAGTTTAGGCCTTAAAGAAATGGAGGCATTATTTATTTCCAAAAGAATTTGTTTTGTATACTGATCATCAGGCATTATAGTACCTAAATAGCCAAGGTAAATTGAATCAGAGCCATATGAAGTGGGTAGAGTTCTTGCAGAGCTATACATTTGTGTTGAAGCATTGAAGTGGAAAATCTAATAGGGTTGCAGATGCACTAAGTAGGAGACAGTTGTTGCTTACAGTAATGCAGGTTGAAGTAGTTAGGTTTGATGAACTCAAGAATTTGTACCTCGAGGATCTTGATTTTGCTGAAGCATGGAAAACTTGTAAAGAACCTATTACTATAGAAAGAACCAAGTGGTTAGACTATTTGATTCAGGATGACATGTTGTTCAAGGGTAGTCAATTGTGCATTCCAAGGAGTTCCACGAGGGAAAATCTGATTAACAAGAAATGCAATAGAGGGATGGTAGGAAATTTTGGTCAAGATAAGACCATTTCCATTCTTAGAGAACATTATTTTTAGCCTCAAATTTCACAGGATGTGAAGAAGTTTGTACAGAGTTGCCAAGTTTGTCAAGTTGCCAAGGGGTTTAGTCACAATACTAGCCTATATCAGTCATTGCCTATTCCATCAAGGCCATGGGAGGACATAAGTATGGATTTTGTTCTTGGATTGTTGAGGACACAAAGGGGTAATGACTCAGTATTTGTGGTGGTTGATAGGTTCTCTAAAATGGCACATTTCATTCCATACCACAAAACTCATGATGTTGTCCATATTGTAGACTTGTTCTTTAGAGAGGTGGTGAGACTACATGGTCTCCCAAGGAGTATAGTTTTTGATAGAGATACTAAATTTGTGGGGTATTTTTGGAGGACATTGTGGAAAAAGTTGAGAACAGACTTGAAATTCAGTTCCACGCATCACCCACAAACAAACGGCCAAACAGAAGTGGTAAACAGAAGTCTGGGCAATTTGCTGAGATGTTTAGTTGGGGATAAGCTCAAGGGATGGGATTTGATTCTACCACAAGCAGATTTTTCTTACAATAACTCTATAAATAGGAGTACTAGAAAATCACCATTCCAAATTGTATATGGGAATAGCCCAAGGACTGCACTAGAATTGAGGAAGATAGAGCAAGGGGAGAGGACAAGTGCTGAAGCGGAAGAATTTGCTGTACATATCAAGCGTCTACATGAGGAGGTTCAAGCACACATTACCAAGATGAATCAAGAGTATAAAGCTAGGGCTGATCGAAGGAGAAGACATAAGGAATTCCAAGTAGGGAATCTAGTCATGGTGCACTTACGAAAAGAAAGATTTCCAGCCGATACTTACAACAAGCTGAAAATGAATAAATTTGGCCCCCTGCAAAATTTTGAAGAAACGTGACTCAGGAAATGCATATGAAGTGGAGCTGCTAGATGGTATTCACATTTCTCCCATTTTCAACATTGCATATTTAACAGAGTATCATGATGATGGTGTAGATGAGGAGCTAGTGTTAGAGCCATGTCCAATTCCTACTTCTAAGAAGGAGGAGATAGAAGACATTCTAGATCATCGTGTGGGTAGGAGTACCAGAAACAGGCAGTATGAAGAGTATTTGGTCAAATGGAAAGGATGACCGATCGAGGACTCAACTTGGATTTCAGCAGCTAAGGTTTCCCATTTGGAATTTCCTCTACCATTCATAAAGTGACAGGGTCACTTTTCAATCTACGTTGGATGTCTGCTACAGGAGCATCTAGAGGTATAAGGGTAATCCTATGTCACCCAAAAAAATATACTTAGACTTAGTTTCTATTTCATGTGTTTTCATTTTTGGATACCCATTTGGGTCAAATAAAGGTTCCAACTCTCACAGTTTCACTATCAGTGTTCGTGTAAATCCCAAAAAAATAGGAGTATGTAATTGAGCCATCATTTTGGTGAACTAGGAGGTGTAAATTGGCTAGATGAATGTAATTGTAATTTAGAGCATTCCAAAAAAAGAATCAAGTCAAAAGGCCCCATGGTTTGAGAGTTATTCCAATTTTTTGAGTTGTGGAGACCTCCTAAGAATGCTTCAAAGTTAGGTTAGGGGAATTAAATGACCTTGAAAATGGCTGAAAAATGGAGGATGAGCAAAGCTCCTCCATAGGGCTAGAGAGCACTTCGAGAGCTTTCCAAGAATGTAAACAGTTCATCAATCGGAGCTACAGTTCAAAAGTTATGCCTCCCAGAAGTTTAGTTACCGTTACTGGATTCTTCTAGATTTGTGTCAACTTCTAACGTAGCTTTTGGAACCTTCTATTTGGTCGGTGGATGCCTACTAGCACTTTCTAGAATGTACTCCTAGTCCTTAACCCTCTGGGGTCTATTTAAGGAGATTCCTGGCATTGTAAAAGGTAGTTCAGAGTGGAGTTTGAGAGGAGGTACTGACAGGAGAAATTATCTCCAGATTTATGCTATTGTAAGCCTGTAGGGCATGTTTTGAAGTTTATTTTCTCTGTACTATTTTTACTAGCTTATTTTTCTCAGTTAATATAATTTCCCCTTTTTTGTTGTGTCCATTCTATTCTTGGGTCGTGTCCCCATCATGATGATACTATATTGAGTAAAGTATTGAGAACATTGTTGCCCATCTATGTAATTAAAGTCTCAACCATACAAGAATTGAGATGTATACCAAGTTCAAATCTAACTCTAGAAGGTTTGGTAGGTAGGCTCACTACCTTTGAGCTCTATAATTTTGATAACTTCAAATCTGACAATGTTAAATCTACTTTCAAAGCCAAGCTATCATTAAAGGAACCTAAGGAGAAGATGAAAAAGGTCAAATATGTTTCTAGTGATAGTGTTATATATGTAAAGGATGTATAATAGCTTGAATTACTACTAGAAATAATATTTCATAGAGGAAAAGGAAAATTTAGAGGTAAGTTACCTATCATGTGTTTTGATTGTAATGAAGTTGGTCATATTACTGCTAGATGTCCAGAGAAGAAGAACAATAGAAGTGGAGAGAAATACAAAAGTCAAGGATATTAGGACAACAATGATTACAAAGACAAAGGCAAGAAGTCTTGCTACATTACAAAGGAGAAAACCAAAGATGGATCTAATGATCATGATGATGAAATGGTGTATGTTGCAATGAAGGATGAATCTTATGAGGATGAGGCAACTACATTGGTGTCTTATGTGAACAAGAGTGACAGATGGATCATTGATAGTGGGCATTCACATCACATGACTAGAGATAAAATAAGTTCATTACCTTGAATTATTATGATGGAAATAGTGCAAGGATTGGTAATGATGAACCCTATATGATAAGAGGAAAAGGATCTATCAAAATCATAAAAAATATTTTCTATGACAATGCTTATTATGTTGAAGGACTTAACTATAATTTGTTGAGTATGTCACAACTGAATAGTTCAAGTTGCAAGGTTGTGTTTGAGAACACAATTGATAAGATCTATGATACCAATGGGAAACTAAGTAGGAAAGGTGATCAAAATAGAGGTAATTTATTTTATGTTGATATGGATGATGTTACTTGTCTTGTTGTAAAATTTGATGATGTGATGTTATGGCACAAGAGGTTATGTCATGTTAACTTTGATAACTTGGTTAGTATCATTAACATGAGGAGAGTCAAAGGTTTAACTAAATTGAAGAAACATGACTATATAATTTTCAAACAATTTTAGTTAGGCACAATGAGAAAATCTAGAGTTTTAAAAGTGATCGATCAACTATTTACCTTAGTAATAAAGGATTGAACATCCTTCTACATTAACTCCATGACTAGATAGAGTCATGTATTTTCCTAGGAATAACATATTGACTTAATTTTATTTGTCAAACTAGGAGCATAAGCTTGAGAGGGTGGTTCCAAAGTATATGCTTAGATTCATCTTTAAGTGATTACAACTGCAACAAGAAAGAAGTGTTGAAGCAAACTAAGCTAGGAATTGAAATAGTGGTTTCCTTAAAGCTTAGAGTAATGATGCAAAAAGTAAATCTATTTAAACACCTATGCTGGTGGAAAAATAGAAGTCTACTTTTGCAAGGAAACAAACTAAGGAAATCTATTCTAACAAAGTAGTTCACTCACCAAGTGGACCCCCTTGGATGAGTTAACAAAAAACAATCAAGTCCAAAGGTGGAAACTTGAACTCTATATTTTATTCATTCATAATAACAAAATTACATATGAAAACAAGATTGTACTCTACTTGAATGGAACAATCTACTCTATTTCCTTCTAGTCAAACTAGGAAAAGATCAAAATCTCCATTTCAAGGTTATCGTAGAAATTATTTAAAGGAATGAGTTAACAACTTCCTACTCCAATAATCACTTCATCAATGACGATCAATTACAAATCACAAATTTTACAATAGAAACAATTATTATCTACATTTTAACTCCCCAAAGAATATAGCATGTTGAGGAAGTTATCTTTGTGCACCACCATAATAGAATCTACACCATGATCTACTTACATAGTGATTCATCAATCATCTGGTCAAATTAGACTTAGTGCCTAAATGTTGTCTTCAATATGCATGGAAATAACTAAATTAAATGCAAAAGCTTCTATATACATGCATTCATTTCATCATCAATGTTAGAAAAGGTATAATGTTCAAATTATCACTCTTGCAAATCCTATGCTTGCAAGAAAGGAACCTACCCAAACATAGCATTGATGAAGAAATATTTATTTGCATATAATATCCTCCATTAAACCATAAATTCAAGAAAACACGATATAGTTGATCGGTCTATACTTCAATCTTGATGTCTTAACATATAGATAGCATATTCATAAAACATAAGTTCTTTTTCTTCAACCATAGAGTCATAAATTGTTTCTTGCAAGATAACTATTAAAAACAAGATAAAGAGTTTTCAAAATAATGGCCTTTTAGAGGCTCATTAGAGGCTCATCATTCCCCTGAACTAAAGTATTGATGGTCCCTAGAAATCATGAAGTTCAAAATCCTAGCCCGCTCTCTCTAGTCATTATGTGTGCTTTTACCTGACTCATTTCTCACATAGTTGAAGTAACCATAATTTGACTTGAACCTCTTCTAGTACCAAACTTCAGTAGTTATGTCATGATCTTCTACATTGTCATTTACTACTAGTAATGGTTGTAGGAGGATTAGAGGTTGATAACTTAATGGCAACAAATATTTGCACTAATTCCTCCACAAGTCAATATACCAATGAATCCTTATTGTAGCAAGAGTTAGATTTTGTGGAGAGTGGGATTCTCTTATTTTTAGATCACGTGGCATTCTAACACATTGTTGCCTTTAGGCAATGATCCACTAGTAGAATTTTCACAAATAAATGACCATGTGACTAAAACTTTTAGTCACAAGACTAAAATTTTTAGTCATGTGACCAAAATTCATCAAATTCTAGTAATATTTTACAATTTATAAAGTACAAGTGGCTAAATAGATGACTATTTTGGTCATCAGGTAAAATCACAAGGTTGCATAAAGATAAATGACTAAATTGTGATTTCTCACCCCAACCCATCATAGCATAGATATTTTTACTTGCATTTTGATATTCGAGACTTTGATATTTTGAAAATTATCTTTATGTCTAAACATATAGATAGCATATTCATAAAACATAAGTTCTTTTTCTTAAACAATAGAGTCATAAATTGTTTCTTGCAAGATAACTGTTAAAAACAAGATAAAGAGTTTTCAAAATAATGGCCTTTTAGAGGCTCATCATTCCCCCCAAATAAAGTATTGTTGGTCCCCAACAATCATGAACTTCAAAATCCTAGCCCCCTCTCTCCAGCCATTGGGTGTCCTTTCACCTAGCTCATTCCTCACATAGTTGAAGTAACCATAATTTGACTTGAGCCTCTTCCACTACTAAACTTCAATAGTCATGTCATGATCTTCTACATTATCATTAGTAGTGTCTATAGAAGGATTAGAGGCTGATAACTTAATGGAAACCAATGTTTGCATTGGTTTAATCCTAAGTCAATATACCAAGGAATCCTTATTGTGGCAAGACTCAGATTTTGTGGAGAGTAGGGTTCTCTTATTTTTAGATCATGTGGCATTCTAACCCATCGGTGCCTTGAGGCAACAATCCACTAGTAGAATTTTCACAAATAAATGACTACATGACTAAAAAAATTAGTCACAAGATTAAAAAATTTATTCACATGACCAAAATTGTTCAAATTCTGGTCATGTTTTACAATTTATAAAGTATAAGTGACTAAATAGATGACTAATTTGGTCATCAGGTAAAATCACAAGGTTGCACAAAGATAAGTGACTAAATTGTAAGGCCTCACCCTGACCCACCATAGCACAAATATTTTTACTTGAATTCTAATATTTGAGACTTTGATATTTTGACAATTATTCAAGACTTAGCTAGATAGTTGATGGTTTTACCTATTGATTTTGATATTTCAGCAATGTGTTACATTTATGATATGCACTAAGAACCTGATAATGTGTGTGAAATGATCAAACACATATGGATGCAATTTTATGGCATGATAGTATTAGATTATAATATGATACAAAATGTTAATTGGGTTAAGATGATTTATGAGATGTAGATAAATGTTAAATTGATTATGATGATTTATGATATGTAGATAGATGTTGGATTTATTATGATGGTTTATGATATGCACATTGGAGACTCTAACATCTTGAATGATTTATTCAAATTGATTAGGGAAGGAAATTTAAAATGAATTTTGTTAATATGGATTTTGTAAAATATTGAAATTTTATGGATTGATGATATATATGTTATATGACCTCCTTGGACTATTGATGCTTGAGTTTAATGTGTAGGAAGGGGAAAGATGAAAATTCTTGGGGGAAATCAGTTCCAAAACTTTTTGAACATAGTTTAACTAAGGTGAATCTTTGGAAGATTCAAAAGCCTCATTGTGAAAGTATTTTTCTTTGTAAATGTGAGTTTGCTTGCATGTGGAAATGTTTAATCATAAAGAAGCATTATGCACATATCATGGTGATGTGGAATATATTTTTATGTTTCACTTGACACTTGTGAACTTTGTGTGTAATTGACATGTAATTTAGGGTTTTGATCATGGTAGAAATTTACCCTAAAACTAATTACCATGTTAATGAGTAAGTAAACACACTTGAAAAGAGGTAGGATGCATCACAATCAATGTAAATTCAAGCTTAGACCTTGCTAGGGTTTTGAGGGGTCATTAAGTGGTTCCAAAGTGTTTTTAAGGTGAAAATAAGTTACCCATATGATAGTATATCTAGTTAGGGACCTAAATTTGATCATGTGAGTGCCTAGATAGCCTAGAGGTGGCCTTTACCCATGCCTTCTTCCATCAATTCGAAATTGGAGTTGTCACATGTGTTTTCTCCCATGTTCTCACTTAGTAAAATAAAAAAATTTAGAGGAGATAAGTTTGTAAGAGGAAGTGGCTAGGTATCTTTGCTAAAATAGTTAGTGAGAAGGCCTTATTAGAGAGTCTTGGTCAAATTAGTGGGTTGTTCACCCACTCTCTAAGTTTAGAGAAAATTAGGTTTTGGAGGAAGATTAAAGGAGCTCTACTACAACTATCATTGCCTTTAGCTTGGACCAAGGTTGGTGTTCAAACCATGCTTCATTTTCTTTTCTTTAGTATTGCAAAATAGATCTACAAGTATAGAGAGTTTGTCAATGGAGCATTCATTGTATGGTGAATCTTTACATTGTGGATTCTAGTATTGTGTTGTGGCAATTTTAATGGGTATTATGTTCTTGAATATTTCTTGGCTTTCCTTCTTGACTTTCTCCTTTGGATTTTAATGTTGAATGTGATCATGGGTGTGAAGGCTTTACTCACCCTTGGGAGGGAACAGAAGCCTTGGGTGAAGGGATTAGTTGGGCTCAACATTGTAGTTGAGGAGATTTACCTCATGATGAGGAATTTTTTTCTTTCATGGAGTATGGGCTCCATTGAAGCCATGTACCTCTGTGATTTTGGGAGATACAAGGGGTTTGTGTGTATGAAGGAGGAGATTTTTTTGATAGCCTTGAGAGGAAAATTCAATTGCAATATGATGTTTATGTTGGTAATGGCATCTCCTCTTTGAAGAGCCCACCTTCACCAAATATGAAATGATTCCAATGATGATTCAATGCACAAGCCATGGGAGGGATTTGTCTTGTGTTATGTGTTGTGTTCATGCAATGACAAGCAATGTATGTGTGTAACCCATTTGGATTTTTTTCCCCTACTCAATGGGTGGCTTCATAGAAGCCCAAGTTGGGAGGTGAGCCTCCATGGTTCCTAGTTGATGTGTATGTGTAGGTTTTGTGAAGATGGATTCCTTGAAGTTGTTAGGGTTTCACCTTGACAATTTTGAAAGTTCCAGTGTGTAGAACCAACCTTCCCATGTTATCACAAAAAGAATTGTAAAGAATAATCTCCATTTTGTTTTCTTTGAATATGATGTAAAGTGAAATTTTCCCATATTATTGCATATAGTCTGAAAAAAGAGTAAGGATATTATTGAGAAGTTGTAGTTGTAAGGAAATATTCATTGAAAATCTCTACATTGTGTGATTGATGCAATATGGGAAATCATGTAATTGAAACACTTCTCCTCTCAATTCAATTAGTGTAAACATTTCATATAGGATTGCAATTTTTCTTGAAAATGGTTGATTTAATTCAATACATAATTGGTTGTATTGTAAATGTATATGCTAGGCATTCATTATAATGGAAGAAAGATATCATATTTGATAGCCCATTTCATGTGTATGAAAATTAGTCCATTTGGTTTCCAAGTCCTAATAAATTCTTAGGTTGGGTAACACCATCAAATCCTCTAATATATTCATCTAAATACCATGATAGGATAAGAGGGAAAATAGCTTGAATATGAATAAATAGTTCAAAACTCATGAGGAAAGAAGCCTAGAGGTGCACATTAAGTCTCTAGAAAATTTGTGGGAAAGAGAATAATTCTCTCTCCTAGATTATAGAACAATATTTTAATAAAGAGAATATAGTAAGGATCTTGGGGTTGGAGGGTTAGTAAAAACATATACATATACATATACATACATATATATATATATATATATATATATATATATATATAGTAAAACTCAAATAACTATAATGTCCTAGCCTCTAAATTGCTTATAAGAAAAGATCCATATAAATCCCCACATAAATCCTATGACCCTTGGGTCATCCTCTTTAAAAACAACATAAAATATATATTTAATAAGGTGATATCAAGTCAAAAGATATTAAACCTAGACTAGGTCTCCTCACCTTGCGATGTCACAAAATACTCCATCTCAAGTAAAGTCAGATGAGTCAAGGTGTGTCCCTCATTTGAAAATTAAACTCAATTGAAAGAAAAGTATAAATTTCACATGCTTTTCCTAAACCATAGGAAGAATATTATCTTTCCTTTGTTTTCAACACTAAAACTTTATGAAACTCATATTCCTAAGCATCACCCTTCCAAGTACAAACTTTTCAATGGAGTAAGAGGGGAACTAGTGGGCGTCACTAGCTAAACTTGCTCTTGTTAGCACCATAGACTTAGAAAAGGTAATGATTTGGCACCCTGATCTAACATATGTTAGCATCTCTCCCCTAGTCATCTACCACTTAGAAAATGTAAAAGGATTGATATCATATTCCTTCCCCAACAAACCATGCCTAGGGAGGAGTAAACAAGGACTTGGGAAAATGTTCCAGGTCTAAAATTCAATGCCTAAGTCGATTTGACATAAAAATTACCACTTGACATGATTGTACTTGGTCACCCCACCTTAAGAAGAACACCAAGGTACATCAGTTTTGAGGGAGGGAGACTTTGTGAAAAAAGGGGACGTTATTTGTTTTAAGAAAATTCTATTAATGGTAGTGATGTTAAATTTTTCTTAGGTGGTGTTAGTAAGATGCATTAGCTTAGGTAAAAATGTTGTGATGGTTAGAATTATCATAAACTAGTAGATGTGAGGGAATTAGGTGTAGTTTTAAATTAATATTGGAAAGTTAAGAAGAGATGTAAAAAATAGATTAGATGTTAGGAACATTAAATTAAGTTTATTTCATTTTAGTTGTTTTGTTCATGTTGTGTGTAGGAGAGAAGAACAAGTTCTTTTATTAAATGGTTTCTTTAATTAATTTTTTTTATGATTGATGTCATGTGTTAGTGGTTAAATATTATAGTTAAGTTATTAATAATAAACTATGGAAAGACTAATAATAATTTAAAAAGGTAGATAGAAAAATAGAATGGTGGAAATTAGTAGATAATTTGGATGACCTCCTTTACAATATATATTGAAATGAAAGATTTGGTAATAGTACTCATAGGAATCATTCCACATAATAATGAAGTGAATAATTAATGGCTGAATTTATAGATAAAATAAAAGAAAATAATAATAAAATAAGTAATGAAAATTATAAAATAAAATACAATGATAAAAAGAAAACAAGAATATTAACTTTGGGTAAATGTGTTGTTAGAAGGTACCATAGGATATATAATTAAAGATCGAATTATAATACCTAGGTGATAAACAATAATTCTATCAAAAAACTAATAAATGATAAAATGAAAGTATTCCATTAACTATACCCTGATAGTATCAACATAGAATGTAATGAGTATGATTACATGATGTAAAGTTGGGTAGTCATAGGACAATTGGAAACATAGTCATATTAATAGATGGTAGGATCACTCCATCTTCATGGTTATGCTACTTGAATTGGACATAGAGTCAAATGTTAACCTAACCCACCTACCCAACTGTTATGTTTATACCTCACAGTTCGATAGAAAATTCAATAAGTAAAGAATGATACATCATACTGCTAGATCACTTTTTAAAATAAAAAAATAAAAAAATTGATTGGTTGTGTTTTGCCTTGTAAGTTTAGGGTATGACATAAATAACGAATCAAATAAATGACTAAAAAATTGGCCACTAATAATTAGTCACCTAAACAAATGACTAAATGTATCATGCCCTAAATTTATGAGGCAAAACATAGCAAAATTTTATTTTTTAAATTAAATTAAATTTATTTATTATTATTATTAAAATTATTTTATTATTATTACTATTATTATTTTTTTCACTTGCTTTATTTATGTTTTATTATTATTATTCATTTTATAGTTATTTTGTATTATCTTCTCTATAAATTTAACCTTTGATTATTCCCTTCCTCATAATGTGGAATGATTCTTTCAAATGTTATTATCAACTCTTTCATTTCAATGTATATATGAAAAAGGGGCCATTCTAATTTTTTTCTAATTTTTTTCACCGTTCTATTTATTTATTTTTTGATCTACTTTTTAAATAATCATTAGCCTTATCACAAGTTTGTCATCATTAATCTTAACTATAACTTTAACCATTAACATGAGACATTACTCATAATCCATTTGATAAAAGAACATATTTACATAACATGAATGAAAGACTAAACTGAATTAGACTTACTTAATGCTCCTAACATTTTAAATCTATAACATTACATTCCTAACAATGATGGATGCATACCATACCCAAATTTCTTATTGCCACTATATCAATAATCACCAATTTACAAGTCTATCTACAACCTTTACCTATATCTACCCACTTACAATTACCTCTATGTAAGTTAGTTTCCTTATAACTTCTATACTTTTCCTATAACTCAAAGTCTATTCACTAAAACATAGTTACCTAATAAATTATTTAATAAATACTCATAATCCAAATTAATATAATACATTCCCCATTTATTCCCTATAAATGACATACCTTATGATTATTAATTTTATTTAGTTCCAAAACATAATCTAAATCTTTTAGTCAATACCAACAAATGCTAATATCCTAACCTATATTACACAAGGCCCACCCCATCCTACACATTCTTTTCAACTCTACTCCCTAATTTTGAATTTCTAGGGTATGGGTCATGTGCCCACATACTCCATTTTCCATGTGGGTGAATAGATCCCATCATGATTACCTATGTGGCTATATCAAATCTCAATAGTAAATATTAAATGCACATTCCTTTTTCTTTATGTTTACCTCCTAATTTACATACTATACATATACCTCCCCCTCAATTAGGCATGGGTGATTGGAAGACTTCAAAACATTCACTTTTTTCCATGCCACAAAACTAAGCACCTAGGAAGGAATTTGGTCATGTCAAATCATGGCAATTATTATAACTTTTTAAAAATTCAAATCACTCCCATACATCACCACCTACCCCTTTATTTCTTAATCTCCCTTGCTACTCATGTAATCCTAAGGCAACATGGCATGAGAGAATGGGAAGTGGGTCTGACAAGTCAACCCGCTACTCCACCCCTCATTAAATGTGATTTCCTAGTTTCAGGCACCTTATAATGGGAAAGTCCTATTTAGGACATGAAAATGTATTTTATATTTGACCTATTTTCTAAAAACTTTGTCTCCCTTTCTAAATTGATAGGTAGGGGTTGGATAAAGATGTGACCCATTCCCTACTTGCATTGTAAATGTATCTCTTTTTTTTAAATAAAAATGAACCCTATTAAGAAATAAATGCCCCTGGTCACCTCCTTATGGGAAATATTATATTATTATTTTTTGATTTTCTCTACACTTAATTTATTTCAGATTGATTGACCTAGTAATTTTATACACACACACACACACACACACACACACACACACACACACACACACACACACACACACACACACACATATTGCTCATTGAGGTTTCTACCATTACCATGATAGTGACTTATATATTTCTATATTGCAATTAGATAAATAAGATTATGCTATTCTGATATTAATATTTATTCATTGTATTTTTTTGGGAAATGCTTTTTTGAAATCCCATACATTTTTCAACAAGATAACAAGCACCTACATGCCTTGTTGTTATAGTTTAACTTATATTGCCTAAAATATCTTCACAATTTCTCTATGGTTACTTATAACTAAATTGTCATAACTTGAACACTACATTATGAATTTCAATGCTCAATCAATATAGTCAAATCTATAGTTGATATTTGTCAACTTCCTTATTGCTAAACTCTCAAATTGCAAGATACAATTATATGAGACACAGTGCAACATCTAAATGTAATTTTATTGACTTCAAATATTTCAATTGTATTGTTGATGTCTCCATCATGGCTACATGTTCATTATCAATTAGAAAGAAAATCTACTCCAATATTATTCAAGATTGAATACAATTACATCTACATCTTCCATACAAGACTTGAAGAAATAAGAATAACAAGATGATAATATCCTATTCATTCTTCCTATGTATATCATGATACAAAATTCTTTTCTTCAACATGTTCATATCCAAGAAGATGAAACTACAATTACAATTCAACATAATTTTCTTTCAAAGTCCATTCATTTCTTCCATACCACATTCTTGCCATACATGAACATAGTTGGTGAAGGCATTATTCAAAAAATATACACAATAGAAATATCTTTTCTAACTACATAAATGACTTAAAATCTCTCTATTGACAATGGGATAGATCAAGACAACACTCTCATATCATAATATAATGACATAACAAGATAGAGTTTATTTCTCCATTTCAACATGATACAATAGAGTCTTCTCTCCTATCCAATGAGTAGACTACATGAATCTCCAAGCTTCCAAGATCCTCAAGTAAAAAAAAAAAAATCCTACAAAGAGAGACAAAAGAAAAAATAGGAAACCATGGAGGCTCACCTCCAAACCTAGGCCTCAAGGAGGCCACCCACTAAGTTTGGGGAAACAAGGCACAAATGGTTGCACAACATCACATTCACATACCATGCAAATTATAACAGCACAATTCAACAAAATACACTACAACCTATCCCAAGGCTTGCACATAGATTCAACAATAGAGTCAACATAGAGGGTGATGGTGGGTTCTCTCCATGACAGGATAAAAGCACAAATCTGTGTCACCGTTTATGATACAAAAATCTATTTTGGTCAAATCTCATTTCTATATCAAAACTCAATGTTTTTCAAAAACTAAAAATACCCTTTTATAGATCTCAGATTTGATATCATCATTATATAATTTTTTGAGTTTTTTGATTAGTTATAATATGTTATCATCTCAAAATATTATAAGTTGATATTCCAAAATTTTAGAAGATGCTCCCTCAAAAAAGGAAAAAAATAGTAAATCATATGAAAAAAAAATAAAATATTTATTTATCTCTAAAGGAGAGAATCCTCTTCACGAATATGTAAATTTTTTTCAAGAAGGTATAGATTTGATAGGGAAGTTTTGACGGGAGGAAAAAACTGTTGGATTTTGATAAGGTCAAACTTGAGTACTTATAACAAAGAAAATATACATCAAAAATAATTATTTGTTTTTTTGTTCACTAGCTATACATGTCATCTATAAGATATTTTCAAATCAGAATAAAAAATGATGATTTGTATATACTTGTTTGACAGAAACTACACTATATATTTTTTAGAATTAAAAAAGGGACTTCAAAATAAAATAAAATGAAAAAATTCTTCCTCAAAAAAATTGTAAAAATTATAGGCATAAAATTCATCCAATTCTACACATTTCATCAGTTTACATAATCTTCATATTTCAAACATAGATACCATTTTTTTGTCATTAATGTCGAACTGTCACATTTTGATATCCCATTTCTTGTTAAAAGGTGACATAGGTTTGTGCTTTTACCCCTCGAAGTGTTTCCATATATGATTCACAAACATGCTCATATTATCATTATCAACATGCCCTTTTGAATCTTATGATGACTTCCCTCTTCACACACCTCCTTATACCTCACAAAATGAAAGTAAACAAGAAATCCATATTCCATTGAACACATAGAAATCATCTCCATATATGGGAGAGTTCCTCAACTACATTAGTGAGCCCAACTAACCAATTCACCCAAGCATCTCTTCCCCCCCACAGGTGAGTGATGCTTCACACCCATTACACAACACACAACATGAAACAAAACAAGATTCAAGGAAGAAATTACATAAACTTCTCACATGTAACACTCAAACAAAAGATATTTTTCACAAAGCACATCTACAATACACCAAATTTTTTCCATGAAATAAAGAACACCATATCAACTCTACGTGAAAATGAAGAACACCATGGATCATGGGTACAAACCTCACTCCAAGAAATGGAAAACAAAATGTTGTAGTAGAGCTCCTTATCCTCTTCCTCAAAACCCTAGTTGTCTCTAAAGATAGAGAATGGCCTAGTGAGTTTCTAATTTTTCCATGCCTCTATATATCACTCTAATTTTCGGATTCAATATAAAATGCATTCTTTTTGGGGTCTCCTAGGTCTTCTAGGCACCCTAGTAGTTGTTATTAGCCCCCTAACTTAAACTATTAACATGGGTATGGTTTATTTTTATCAAAAATTCACCTTATAGCTACTTTATGACCCTCATAGTGCTAGGCAAGTTCAAATTTCAAATTTTCTTTGGTGGTAACCTTGTTCTCTTTACTAATTTAAGGCAATAAGTAAAATTTCTCAATTAAGGTATTTAACTTGGGATAAGGTTACCACATGATTCATCATCAAAAAACATGTCATTTTCACATAATGAGTACAAGTGTCAAGTGACACACAAAATTTGCTATACATCACACATGACATGTTCATAATCTAAACATGAAATACATGCTACACACATACATCTCACATTTATGAAATAAACACATCACAACAAGGTTTACAAATCTTATAAAGATTCACCTTGGCAATATCATTTTAACATGTGGTTGTACCTTGTTCCCCCATTATGTTTCCATAGTTCCTTTCCTGCACACTAAACTCAAGCACTAGAAGTCCAATGAAAAGCCATATATATATAAATCTCATATGAAAATAAGGATACATGATAATTACACATTTCATAATTAATTCCATATTTCTATCATTTACATATAACATTTAATCATCAGCCTTCAAAAATTGTACATTACTAACTTCCTTAACAAAATCACATTAAGCATTTGAATCACATCATAATTCAATTCTTGTCATATTAGTGAAATACTAAATAAATATCCATTAATTCATTGACTAAGCCAATAAGTCCTAATACATATCATAATGAAATATTACAAGGTAAATATCATCAGATAAGTAGCAAAATTTTATGTGCATCAAGTATTAAAATATATAGGTCAAGATATCAAGTCTTAAGTAACAAAATAGAAATAAAATATCTATGCTATGATGGGTCGAGGTGAGGCCTCACATCCTCCCCCCCTAGGCATGAACTTTCACCTAGAGTTTATCAAAAAGATAGGGGTACTATGCTCTCATCTTTGCTACATCCTCCCATGACATCATGACCTCATCATAACAGTCCCACTAGACTCTAGCCTAGTCTAGCTCTCTGTCCTAAAGTGAGAGGGTCTACCAAGTTAATATGTGAATGGGCTTTAAGGCTATCTATCTGTCTGACTCTGCCTAAAAAGCATCCCAATCTATGAGGTGAGACTCATCATATATATACTTTTACAATACAAAAACATGAAATACATCATGGATATTTGACAGGCTAGGTGGCAAGGCTAGATGATAAGTGACTAGTCCTATTCATTCTAAAATTTTGAAGGGTCCAACAAAACAAGGTGCTAACTTAGAGCCCTTTCCATAATGGATTGGAATCTTATGAGGTTGCACCCTCAGGAATACTCTATCACCCACCTTGTACTCTCTATCTATCCTCTTGGCATCTGCATACTTCTTTTGTCTATCTTGGGCCTCTCTGAGTTGTTGCCTAATCTGTGTCACCTATTGTTCCATGTCCTTGACCAACTGTGGTCCAATGGACACCCTGTCCTTGATCCTATCCCAACTCAAAGGTGTCTTGCAAGGTCTACTATACAAGGATTGGTAGGGTGGCATATCAATGGAAGAATCATGCCCATTATTGTAGGAAAACTCGGTAAGATGCAAGTATTCTTCCCTCTTAACTTGGCTATCCATCACATACATCTACAACATATCCTCTAAAATCTCATTAACCCTCTTTATCCGTCCATCTATCTAAGGATGATAAATGGTGTTGAAGTTGAGCCTAGTGCCCAATGCTAACTATAATTCCTTCCAAAATGATGATGTAAATAAGGAATCTCTATCCAAGATGATCTTACAAGGAATGCCATCAAGTCTAACAATGTCTTGCAAGCACATCTATGCAATTGTAGGGGTAGTGAAAATAGTCCAAACAAGTGAAAAATGGGCAACTTTAGTCAAGGTGTCAACCATCACCATGATGGCATCATGCTAACAAGAAGACATCGAAAGACCAACAATGAAATCCATAGAAATAGTGTCCCATTTCCATTCTAGTATCTCATGGGGCTATAAGAGTCTACCTAGATGTCCATGTTCTACCTTAACTCTTTGACACTCAAGACATTTGGCTACAATATTAGCAATCTACATCCTCATACCCGACCAATGATATAGTTGTCTTAAGGTGGCATAGAGTTTCTTGATTCCAAGATGTGCTACATATGGTGCTTGATGAGACTATGGAGGGTACATAGATGCACCATTTATGTCATAATAATCCCTCAAAATCTAATGCATAATCAACAAACTTACCCTCAAAAGACCTCTGCGAGTGGACTATCTGGTAAAATTCTGCATAGAATTCATCCTCTGGTACATGGTGCAAAATACACTCCCTTAAATTTGTGCCTGTAACCATGGAAGTAAGCTTATGAAATCATCTACTCAAGGCATCTACTACTATGTTCTCCTTACCCTTAATGTAATGTATGTCAAAAATCCTACTCAGATAGGAACTCCATCCACCTCCTTTTCCTAGCATTAAGATCTGGCTATGTGAACATATACTACAGGCTTTGGTGATCTAAATGAAGTTCAAATCATCATTGTAGAAGGAAATGATGCCATCATGCCAATGCATGGACCACTTTTGCAAGCTCAAGATCATAAGTAGGGTAATTGAGCTCATGCCCCTTGAGTTTCCAAGACTCATAAGCTATGGATAGATCCTCTTGCATAAGAATAGGTCCAATTCCATCCAAGGAAGCATCTGTGCACACTATAAAGTCCAATGAGGGGTCAAGTATTGCTACAATGGGTGCACTAGTGAGTGCCCTCTTAAGCTTCTAAAAGACTTCCTCACACTTTTATGTACACTCCAACTTCTTTCCCTTTTTTTGAAGAGAGGTAATAGGGTGAGCTACCTTAGAGAAACCTACCACAAACCAACTATAGTATCCTACTAATCCCATGAAACTTTTGACCTTTGTGATATTGGTAGGTGTTGGCATATCCATGATGGCTCAGATCTTGGATGGGTCCACTGAGATCCCATCCCCTAATATCACATGACCTAAATAATGCACTTCTCATGTAAAAAAGACACACTTTGACAAGCTACCATAAATTTATTCTTCCTTAACCACTACAATACCTATCATAGGCGCTCTTTGTGTTCCTTCTCATCACAAGAATAGACTAGTATATCATCAAGGAACACTATAAAAAAAATTTCTAGGAATGTGTGCAATACCTCATTCATGAGGCTCATAAATATAGCTAGGGCATTCATGAGACCAAAAGGTACCACTATGAACTCGTAGTGACCATATCTTGTATGAAATGCAGTCTTGTGGATGTCACTTTTCATGATGCACAACTAATGGCACCCTGACTTCAAATCTATTTTGGAGAAAACTTGGGCACCTTGTAACTGATCAAATAGGTCATCAATCCTAGGTAGTTGGCTAATAGTTCCTGATAGTAACCTTATTCAACTGATGGTAATCAATGCACAATCTGAGTGATCCATCCATTTTTTTACAAAGATCATTGATGTTCCCCAAGGTGACACACTAGGTAAAATATGTCCCTTCTCCAAAAGTTCCTCTAGCTAAATCTTAAGCTCATTGAGCTCATTGGTGGCCATCCTATAAGGTGCTCTAGATATAGGTTCAGCTCTTGGTATGAGATCAATGTGAAAATCAACTACCTTTGGTGGTGGCATACCAAGAAGCTCTGATGGAAACACATTTACAAACTCTTGTAATATTAGATGGTCATTAAGCAAAGGTTCCTCCCCTACATCCTCCTCTCTATCACTAATGGTAATGGAAAAAAACTAACACCCCTTCCACATGTACCACTTAAGTTGTATGGTAAAAATCATATAGAGAGATAGTGGCTTCTGAACTCCTAAAATCACCTTAGGTGTACCATGATCATCTTCACACTTGATTATCTTTTGTCTACAATCCATCCTACTACTATGGCCACAAAGCCAATCCATGCCAAGGACTACATCATAGGAGCCCAAAGGAGTAATATGCAAGTCTAAGGTGGTGAACATGTCCCCAATCTGAATCAGACATTTATGGATCAAGGAGTCTAGCTACCACTAGCCTACAATGTTCCACTACAAATGAGGATATAAAAGAGTCTGTAGCTCTAGAGTCAAATAGTATAGTAACCTCATATCCTCTAATCATACCTATAGTCTCAATTACTATGGCCTGGTGTTCAGCCTAGTAGTTATCCACTGCTAAAAACACCCTATGGGATCTACCCATATCACCTATTGTCAGCTCAAAGATGGCTCCTCCATGACTACCTATTGTGGGACCTTGTGGACACTCTCTCTCAATATGACCTATACTAGCACAAGCATAACATGGCCCACATGTTTGAATCTATACTCCCTATGGCCTAGACTATTTCTAACCCTTGGTCTTACTAGACCCACTAAAGCCTCCCCTAGAGGACTGTTGAGTCCTAGTTGGTTGTGTATACTAGTTATGTGGTCTTTGATCATGCCTGGGGCCCTATGCCTACCACTAGTTGGGCTTAGATCCCTATTAACCTTGTGATGACCTCTATCTAGTGTCCTATTGCCCTCTCAATTGTGTTTATGGGGCCTTTGAGGACCCTATTGAGTGGCGCTAATTACCCTTCCAAGAGGGTTTCTACTATGCTAGCTATTGGGAGGGGTTTTGATTATGGAACCTATCCCAAGACTCCTATCTAGTACAAATATCTTCAGCAACCAATGTCATCTCAATTGCCTCTCTAAAAATAGTAGGAAATGCCAACTACATGGATTCCTAGAGAGATAACTTAAGGCCCTTAATGAACTAATGGATGCATAGCTTCTCCTCTTCATGTACTCCACATAAGGAAGTAGCTCTAAGAACCTACTCTCATACTAGGCCACCATGAGATCCCTCTGCTAAAGATCATGGAACTCCTCAACTTGCCACTATCTAAATTGCTCCTACAAATATTTTTCTCTAAAAAAATCTCAAAGGACTCCCATGTGAGTGTCTCTATGTCTACTCTCCCTACAGTCTCCTTTTTCTACCACCAAGTGAAGGCATCCTCTCATAATAAGTGTATGGCCAGTTGTGCCTTTAGATTGCTCCCATGGATAGGAAATCCAAAGCACCTCTATAAACTCTGTATCCATGCCTCCACACATGTGCCATCTATGGTACTAGTGAATATGGGTGGCTTGAGTCATAGTATGTCACTAATCTCATCTCCAATATCTCAGGGTGCTCTCACTAGTGCTCGCTCTAATGTAGGGGGAGGATTGACCTAGTTCACTGATGCTTCCCCCTAATCTTCTACAAGTTTGGGTGGGAGACTTCTACTTATCTCCTTTATATTGACCCCATGCCCCTTTGCATCCTATTCTACTAGCTGTGGAATGACAAGTGGTCACCTCTATTGTACTACCCCAATTAGATTATTGATAGCATT
Source organism: Cupressus sempervirens (assembly GCA_028749045.1). Classification (NCBI taxonomy): domain Eukaryota; kingdom Viridiplantae; phylum Streptophyta; class Pinopsida; order Cupressales; family Cupressaceae; genus Cupressus; species Cupressus sempervirens. The sequence continues at coordinate 600,448,616 of CM053791.1, read as the reverse complement.
CAAAACCTGATCAAGATTTGGAGGTTTCCCTAGTGGGGGTCCTCCCACATCCTATCCTACCCCTTCTTAGCATGTTGGGTTTTTCCTAGGACCCCTGGCCCTTCAAGGACCATTGCGAATGACTGCAGTCATCCTACACAAAACTGCAGTTCATAGGTGAGATGTAATGGGCTAGGCTCCTAGTGTTGAAACCAAAGGCTCTGATACCAAAATGCCATGCCCTAAATTTAGGAGGCAAAACACTACAAATTTAATTTATTTTTTATTTTTTATTTATTTAATTTTAAATATTTTTATTTTTAAAAAAATTATTTTATTATTATTACTATTATTATTTTCACTTGCTTTATTTATGTTTTTTTTTTTCATTATTCATTTTATAATTTTTTTTTTTAATCTTCCCTATAAATTTAATAGTTGATTATTCCCTTCCTCATATTTTGGAATGATTCTTTCAAATGTTAATATCAACTCTTTCATTTCAATGTATATATGAAAATGGGGCCATTCTAATTATTTGCTAATTTTTTTCACCATTCTATTTATTTATTAATCTACTTTTTAAATAATTATTAGCCTTCTCACAAGATTGTTATTATTAATATTAACTATAACTTTAACCATTAACACAAGACATTACTTGTAACCCATTTCATAAAAGGACATATTCACATTACATAAATCAAACACTAAATTGAATTAGACTTAATGCTCCTAACATTTGAAATCTATTAAATTACATTTCTAGCAATGATGGATGCATACCATATCAATACCAATCAATTTACAAGTCTATCTACTACCCTTACCTATATCTACCTACTTACAATTACCTCTATGTAAGTTAGTTTCCTTATAACTTCTATACTTTTCCTATAACCCAAAGTCTATTCACTAACACATAGTTACTTAATAAATTATTTAATAAACACTCATAATCCAAATTAATATAATACATGCCCAATTAATTCCCTATAAATGACATACATTATGATTATTAATTTTATTTAGTTCCTAAACATAATCTAAATCTTTTAGGTCAATACTAAAAAATTCTTATATCCTAACCTATATTACACAAGGTCCACCCCATCCTACACATTCTTTTCAACTCTACTCCCTAATTTTGAATTCCAAGGGTATGGGTCACATGCCCACATACTCCATTTTCCATGTGGGTGAACAGGTCCCATCATGATTACCTATGTGGCTACATCAAATCTCAATGGTATATATTAAATGTACATTTCTTTTTTTGATGTTTAGCTCCTAATTTACTTACCATACGTATACCCCTCCCTTAACTAGCCATGGGTGGATAGAAGATTTCAAAACATTCACTTTTTTCCATGCCCAAAATTAGGCACCTAGGAAGGAATTTGGTCATGTCAAATCATGGCATTTATTATAACTTTTTCAACACTCAATTCACTCCCATACATGGCCATCTAAACCTTTGTTTCTTAATCTCCCTTGCTGCTCACATAATCCTAAGGAAAGTTGGCATGAGAGAATGGGGAGTGGATCTGACAAGTCAGCCCACTCATTAAATGTGATTTCCTAGTTTGAGGCACCTTATAATGGGAATCTCATATTTAGGACATGAAAAATGTATTTTATGTTTGACCCTTTTAAAAAAAACTTTACCTCCCTTTCTAAATCAATAGGTAGGGGATGGATAAAGATGTGACCCATCCCCTACTTGCATTGTATATGTATCTATTTTCTTTAAAAAAATATGAACCCTACTAAGAAATAAATGCCCTTGGTTGCCTCCTTATGGCAAGAAATATTATATTATTATTTTTTGATTTTCTCTACACTTAATTTATTTTTGATTGATTGATCTAGTATTTTAATACATAACTATATATATATATATATATATATATATATATACTCATTGAGGTTTCTACAATTATCATGATAGTGACTTATATATTTTTATATTGTAATTAGATGAATAAGATTATTCTATTATGATATTAATATTTTATTGGCTGTTTTTTTTTTGGTAAAGGCTTTTTTGAAATCCCATACATTTTCTAACAAGATAACAAGCACCTATAGGCCTAGTTGTTACAGTTAAACTTATATTGCATAAAATATCTTCACAATTTCTCTATGGTTACTTATAACTGAGTTTTCATAACTTGAACATTACATTATGAATTTCAATGCTCAATCCATATAGTGAAATCTATAGCTGATATTTGTCAGCTTCCTTATTGCTAACATCTTAAATTGCAAGATATATTTATATGAGACACAATTCAACATCTACATGTAACTTTATGAACTTTGAATATTCCAATTGTATTGTTGATGTCTCCATCATAGCTACATGTTCATTATCAATTAGAAACAAAAACTACACCAATATGATTCAAGATTGAACACAATTACATCTACATCTTCCATACAAGAGTTGAGGAAATAAGAAAAACAAGATGATAATATCCTATTCATTCATCCTATGTATAACATGATAAAAAATGCTTTTCTTCAATGCATTCATATCTAAGAAGATGAAACTAGAATTACAATTCAACATAATTTTCTTTCAAAGTTCTTTCATTTCTTCCATACCACATTCTTGCCATACATGAACATAGGTGGTGAAGGCATCATTCAAAAAATATACACAATCAAAATATCTTTTCTCACTACATAAATGATATACAATCTCTCGATTGACAATGGGATAGAACAAGACAACACTCTCACATCAAAATATAATCTCCTAACAAGATGGAGTTTATTTCTCCATTTCAACACGATGCAATAGAGTCTTCCCTCCTATGAAATGAGTAGACTACATGAAACTCCAAGCTTCCAAGATCCTCAAGTAAAAGAAAAGCCTACAAAGAGACACAAAAGAAAAAATGGGTAACCATGGAGGCTTACCTCCCAACCTAGACCTCAGGGAGGCCACCCACCAAGCTTGCAAAAACAAGGCACAAATGGTTGCACACCATCACATTCACATACCATGCAAACTATAACAACACAATTCTACAAAATACACTACAACCCATACCAAGGCTTGCACATAGATTCAACAATAGAATCGAGATATAGGGTGAAGGTGGGCTCTCTCCATGAGGAGGATTTTCAACTATGATTCACAAATATACTAATATTCTCATTATCAGCATGCCCTTTTGAGGCTTACAATGAATATCCTCTTCACACAACTCCTTATTCCTCCCAAAATGCAAGTAAACAAGAAGTCCATATTCCATTGAACACATAAAAATCATCTCCACACATGAGAGAGTTCCTCAACTACATGAGTGACCCCAACTAACCCATTCACCCAAGCATCTCTTCCCTTTGAAGGTTGAGTGATGCTTCACACCCATTACACAACATGCAACATGAAACAAAACAAGATTCAAGGAAGAAATCACATAAACTTCTCACATGCAACACTCAAACAAAGGATCTTTTTTACAAATCGCATCTACAATACACCAAATTTTCCATGAAATAAAGAACACCATATCAAATCTACATGAAAATGAAGAACACCATGGATCATGGGTACCAATCTTACTCCAAGAAATGGAAAATGAAAAGTTGTAGTAGAGCTCCTTATCCTCTTCCTCCAAACCCTAGTTGTCTCTAAAGATAGAAAGTGCCCTAGTGAGTTTCTAATTTGGCCATGCCTCTATACATCACTCTCATTTTCGGATTCAATATAAAAGGTATTCTTTTTGGGGTCTCCTAGGTCTTCTGGGCACCCTAATGGTCATTATTAGCCCCCTAACTTAAAGTATTAATAGGGGGGTAATTTATTTTTATCACAAATTCACCTTAGAGCTAATTTATGACCCTCATAGTCCTAGGCAAGTTCAAATTTCAAATTTCCTTTCGTGGTAACCTTGTTCTCTTTAATAATTTAAGGTGATAAGTCAAATTTCTCAATTAAGGTATTTAACTCAGGATAAGGTGGCCACATGATCTGTTGGCGCTCAAAATTGTAGCCCAAATTTTGAGCATTGTTGAAAAACTAAGCCCTATAAATGCTTTTTCATGCCTATGTACCTAGCTGTATCTTTGAGCCCTAAGAGGTGTCCAGTGCTTCTAACACTTTCCATTCAATCTGTCTCCATGTTCCATGAAGTTAATTTGAGATTTTGAGCCATTTTGCAAAGTCTCATTTTGAGCAAATTCAAAATCTACATTTCCACCAAGTGTCAGATAGTGATAGGAGGCTATGTTTGCTATGTAATATCTCATACCTAGAAATGTTTTGTGATTCACTACTTTGGGAGTGTCTAGTGTCCATATGCAAAAACCTATATTTCAGATTTTAAGTCATTTTGAGTTTGTTTGATTAGGTTTTGAATCCCTCAAAGTTGGTTTGTGGAACTATTTTAAGTTGCATAGTTCCAGTCATTTGAAAAAATGTACTTGTCAATTGAGAGGAATAGGTATTTATATGTTTTCCTTTTTCCTTAGATTGGCCACTTTTCAAAAGAACAACCACCAATTGCAACATTGGTGCTTTGCATTTTCAATGTAGGAGGAAGACACCATTAAAGATTATCATATCAGTAAATAAGAAGGAAATAGGGATTCCAAATTTTCAAAAAAGGGAAAACTTAGCAAAGATAGCCATCTACATAAGAAAGAAAATAGTTCAAAAGAGTGTTTCACATTGAAAAGGTAGAGTCAACACCTTGGCAGCCCACATATAAGGAGTTGAAGCCATAGTCAAAGGATAAAAGAGAATGAAGTCCATTTCACTCCTAGAAATATCATAGCACGGGAGAATGGAAGAGTTTTAATAGAAATTGCTCATGCATGGGACCATTCATGCATGCAATAAAAAGGAAAACCCATGCACCATAGAAAATCCGCAAGCCCATAGAGCAGAGGTTACACATATGGGAGAAGAGGATCACAAAAAGCATCAAAAGGGTAGCCCATGACAGAGGAAAGATAAAAGGGAAGTCGTTCAAGGGTAGATCATGCCATAAGAAATCACCCTGCGACATAGAAGAGAATTCTCACAATAGGGGAAATGGAAGGCTAAGAAGAAGGTGGTAGTTTGAAGTGTGGTCATCCATGCATGTAAAGTAGAGGCAAGGCCAAGAAATGAGTAGGCATGAAGAGAAAATCATGTAGACAAAGTAAGTGTAGCAAAAATGGAACATCTGAGGCTAACTAAGACACAGTGCCAGCACAAACAGAGAACTAGCACATTGAGTGGAAGAGGAAACCTGCGCTAAATAAGTTGGAAGCCAATTGCAACTATGAAGCCATAGGCATACATAGAGGGATTCCATGGTATAAGGAATGAAGCCACAAATTTTTAAGAACATCCACGCATAAGAAAAGAGCCCCATGGTTAACCAGGGAGAGCTGCTAGTTAAGAATAGAGGATGCCTTGGTGATGAAGAGGGTTGTTCTTGAAAATGGATTCTTTTGTTTGCTGCAAAAAAGGAAAGTACAGATAATGTAAGATTAGATTCAAGCTCTCTTTAAAAAGGTGATTTACTTGAAGAAGCATGTAAAAAAATATGATGAGGCTACATGGCTTTGTCCTTCATTGCATGATGCCTTTTTATAGCTAGGCAATTGTAATATCTAATCAAGAAAAGATGAGAGGATGCCCACATAGTAGAGTGTATAGGTCAGGCCTGTACGAGATCCACAAAAAGCCCCACGAAAAAAAAATGGAGGTTTAAATGGTGATCAGTAGCACTTTATGTTTCAATGTTTCGTTGGAAAATTGATTGATGGAGGTGTGAGTGCATTCAAAGGAGGTTGGTTGTATCATTTTATCAAAACATATAACATAGAATGAAGGGAAAGCATTAAACCATTTATCTTATATTCATGGTGGGAGGATATTTTTAGATGTTTAAATACAAGTCTGCCCATAGATTGAAATGTCTTAAGGAAATGGGCTTTTTGAAAGCCAAGAACACATTGTGGGGCTCGTGGTTGGCCGGCTAAACAAATAAAAGTGATAAATTTTGAAGAAGTGCACTGCTAGAAAAGGTCATTGATTCATTATCTCACCATCAGAAAATGGTGAGGTTTTTCGATGGCGACATAGCGACCCATCGAAAAAACCTCAAAATATGGTGAGGTGTTGATAAAGTTGCATGGGACCTACACAGTGCCATCAATGAACCATTGAATGACAAGTGGCAGCCAGACAATGAATGTAGTGACAAGATGATCACATGGCAATGATTGAACCAACCGTGAGATGCCATGTGGCATGGATTCCAAGGCAGACTATGACATGGCAATTAGTTTGCAATGATGAACTAGATCGTGCCACGTGGAAAATCTAATGAATGTCGCTATATCGCTAAGGAAAAGTTGCGCACTAGTTAACATAGCGACATAGTGACCATCATGTGGTGGCAAGTAGGACCAATAACATGGTGACATCTGGCACCTATCTATGCAGGTTAGAACCAATCAGAACTCACCACGTTTCAAGCATGGTCAAACTAGCTTTGACCTGAATTGAAAGGTTGGGATAATTCAAAGGTCTCAAATAAAAGTTTATTTTTATTTTTCTTCTAGTTTCACATGCAGGTCAGACTTTTAAATAAAATCTAAAATCTTTAATATAGTTTAAACTGTAGTGAAAGTTTAATTTTTTGCAAAATAATGTGCAAACATGCGAATCGAGACCTAATCTTTAGAGGACCATATCTAGGGAAATTTTTGTCAAAAATGGGCACTTCAATATACCACCGAAACCAAAACAAGACAAACTTTCCGAATTTGAGGTTAATTTTTTTACAGGTGCTCACCAGTTTGAGTTGTAGGCCAATTTGTAAAATCTGAGGCATTGGTGATAGAATAGGTAAATTTTAACATTGATAATCAGAAGTGGTTAGGAGGCAGATATAAGAGTTTGTTGGAGCTTGATGGTGAAGAAAATTGACTTAAAAAGGTTTTCTTATTTTTTGGAAGCTAGTTAATTGATTTTTCACTCTTTACATTGAGTTCATTTTTACTTGAAAATTAGTTACATCCTTTCATCATTACATTTTGAGATATTTTATACCTCTGAGGCCAAGTGATGGGATTTGGATATTGAGTTGAAGAGAGAAGGTAGAGAGAGTCTTTTGATAGCAAAGAAAGGGAATTTCATGTGACAAGATGTCAATTACAGATTCAATCTAGGAATTTCTTCCTCTATATCTATCTTTTTTCTTTCATAGTGGAGATGTTCTAGTTTTTGGAAAAAAAGCTCATTGCTATGAGACCATTGGTTCAAGTATTTTGACATTTTTTCTTGATTATGACACCATTCTTCAGAATAATTCTCTCCTATGAACAATAGTAGTACAAATAATACAGCTAGTTATGATATGTTAGGTGTTTTTCATGTTTTAATTTTGTGCATCTAAATGTATAGTTTCAAGGAAATCAATACATATGAGCAATAATTTCACTAGTTTCATTCTGGTTCTTGTCTCCTATCTCAGCAATTTGTAAGTCTTATGTGGTCTTGGAACAAACATATAAGATTCATTTGCATCCCCTTCAGGTTGTATTTTTGATGTATTTTTCTTTTGGACCAAAGGGCCAAGTAAATGCTTGATATGTTTAACAAGGTTATTGGTTACTTGTGAAGGATATTTTGTGAGAATGAGATCTGAATGAACATTGATGTCTAAATCACAAGGTGATTAGATAGATCTGATATCTGGGTATACAAAATATATCTTGATGTCACAGATGTATGTTTTGAATTCATGGAACTACCCAATGGATTAGGCACTGATCAGCTATAGGATCACTTGTTATACTTCTGCATATTTAAGATTGTGTTGAATCAACATCATTAATCAAACATGTCCCCTTTTATGTTGAAAGATATTCAAAGTTTAACCCACACTTAGCTCACCAGTTTCATGAATCATGTTCTTAGCTCTTTCATGCTTGTGATTCTTGGTTAAGTATAGAAGATTTAGGGGTTTGCATCTGTTATTCTAGATTCTGATTATGCTCATTGCACTGGTCACATAATTGGATCCTAAGAGGTTCACACACCTAGGTTTTGCAGAGCCTGAAGCATAGAAGGAGTGTAGCCTTATAGTTGGCCCAGGTTCTTGGTAAATTGTGTCCATTATTGGAGATAGCTACCTATAGACGCATTCTTTCCTTGCATACTTGGTTGTTCAAATTCTTTTAAATCAGGAGCCAACATGATCCATCATCAAAGAACGTGTCATTTCCATATAATGAGTAAAAGTGTCAAGTGATACACAGAAAATTCTCTATACATCACACATGACACATTTAGAATCTACACATGAAATACATACTACACACATATATCTCACATTTATAAAATAAGCACATCACAATGAGGTTTACAAATCTTATAAAGATTCACCTTGGCAGTATCATTTTAACATGTGGTTATACCTTGTTTCCCCATTATATTTCCATGGTTCCTTTCCTGCACACTAAACTCAAGCAGCAGTAGTCCAATGAATATATATATATATATATATATCACATATGAAAATAAGGATACATGATAATTATGCATTTCATAATTAATTCCCTATTTCTATCATTTGCATATAATATTTAATCATTAGCCTTCAAAAACTATACATTACTAACTTCCTTAAGAAACTCACATTAAGCATTTGAATCACATTATAATTCCATTCTTATCATATTAATGAAATACTAAATAAACATCCATTAATTCATTGATTAAGCCAATTAAGTCCTTATACATATCATAATGAAAGATTACAAGATAAATATCATTGGATAAGTAGCAAAATTTTTTGTACATCAAGTATCAAGATATATATGTTGAGATATCTAGTCCTAAGTAACAAAATGGAAATACAATATCTATGCTATGATGGGTCGAGGTGAGGCCTCACAAAATGATTCACTTCTTCTTTTTACTTTTTTATAACTTTTATTATTCACTAAAGGAGTTTTTGTCCTTTAAATACATCATTATTAGTTAACTTCCTCAAATTTGCAAAAAGAGGGGTAAAAATTTATTAAGAAAGAAAGGAATACAACAAGGAGAGCTCAACAAGGAGCTTGATCCTGAGCAACAAGATCATCAAATTCTTGCACCATCTCAAAGGACAGTTGCCCCCTATCCCTAATATTCCAACCCGGATCATGACTAGAAGCCCATTTGGCTAAACAATCAACAGGTCTATTCCATTCTCGCAGAATATACTTGAACCTAATGAACTGAAAAGAGGAAGAGAAGAAAAGAATCTGCTTAACAATAGTGGCCAGCTGCAAACTAACATCCTCAAGCTCTTGCGAAGAAAGCATGTTCACCACCACCTGGGAATCAGACTCACAAATAATATTACTCCATCCCCACAAGCAACATTGTTCCACAGCATATAAAATAGCCTGAGCTTCCATGAGATAGTTAGTATAATCACCCTTATGAATTGAGAAGAAAAATTTAACATTCCCAGAACTACAACGAGCCACTCCGCCAATACTAGCCAGACTAGGATTCCCACGAGAAGAACCATCAGTGTTAATTTTTAGAACTCCACAGGGAGGAGGAGTCTAGTGCCCATCCCGGTTAACTCGACGCTTCCTCTGATGGTGAAGCTGCATGGACATAGAAGGAAACCTATGAGCCACAACCCCATCCTGCAGATGAAAATTGAGGCGATTACAGATAGAAAGATCAACCAGATCCATACCTCCATCAAGCTCACACTTCACAAGAATAGTTTCATGGACAGAATGTGATATTTTCCACCAAAGATGCAAAAAATCAAGCCAAACATCTTGGAATATGTGATGATTCCTCTCCAACCAGATATGCCAAAGCATGAAAGATGGGCCAGCAATCCAAGCAGCATGGAGAGAAGAAGACTTGGAGGGAGCACTACCCAAGTGAGCCCAGAACTCAGGCAAAGAGGAAGCATGCCGACAAGAGCAACCCCAAGCGCTCCACCAAAGGTGCCATATCTGATTAGAATAGGAGCAATGGAAGAACAGATGGGAGACAAACTCCTCTCCATTACCACACAAAACACAATAAGAGGGGCCCTAAAATCCACGTTTACAAAGATTATCCCAGGTAAGACAATAGTTGTGAGCCACTAGCCATATGAAAAAATTGCACTTGGACCAAGAAACTTTATTCTAGACTTGCTTCCACCAAGGGACCTCAGCATCCCCACATAATTGTCTAGTTATCTCCTGATACCCAACAGAGACATGATATTTACCAGACAAGGTACCGCCCCAAGCCAATACATCTGGACCAAGCAAAGAGGAACACTCTCTAGAGGCCAAAATTTGAGAAAGCTCCTGACGATCCATGTCTGTACCTCTAGGAGGCCAATCAGAGGAATGCTTCCATCTATAACCAACAACAGGTCCCAATCGATAAGGAGTCTTGTAATGAGCCACTTTATCCCATCCAACAACCAGAAAAGAGTCACAAAGAGGCTGAAGATGAGGGCATATGGATAAAATGGAAGGGAATCCATCCCAAGCATCAGACCAAAACAAAGCCTGAGAACCTCCTTTACATATCCAGAATAGACCGCTCTTCACCAACATCACACCTATCTTCAAAGTATGCCAAACCATTGAGCCATGACCTTCAAGAGGAAGTGCAAAAATAGAGCAAGGATCAGCACCATGAAAATATTTATGAGTGATAATATGAGCCCAAAGTTGATGCTGTCCAGAGCACCATCGCCAATAAATTTTAGTAGCCAAAGCTTGTCTACTCAATAGAGCAGAACGAAGACCAAGACCACCCCCCTTTTTAGGCCTACAAACAGTTGCCCAATTAACCAAGCTCCATTTAGTACTACGCAAATTACCACTCCAAAGGAATTGTCAAGAAAGAGCATCAAACTCCTTGAGAAAGTAAATAGGTGCAGCATGAACCATGCTTCTATAAGTAGGAAGAGCTTGGATAACAGCTTGAAGAAGAGTAACCCGAGCAGCAGTAGAAAGCCATCTATGAGTCCAATGATTTACCTTATCCTGAAGCTTGGTAATCAAATTTTGCTAGAAGAGATGTGGCTACCTAGAAACAACAATAGGAATGCCAAGATAAGTCAAAGGAAGTGAACCTATCTGAAACCGTAGGATACCAACAATCCTGTGCTGAATAGAATCAGGAGTGTTAAAAAAGTAAATGAAAGATTTGTGCTCATTAACTTTCTGGCCTGAAGCTGCCAAATAAATGTCCAAAGCATGTTGAAAGGCTTCAGCTTCCTTGATCCTAGCAAGATCGGCAAGAGCAGAATCATCAACAAATTGAAGATGGGAAAGAGAAGGTAAGCCATTACCCCACCACCAGCCTTGAATAGAATTCTGGGACACCTGATGCTTAATGAATCTGCCCAAGCCTTTAGCCATGATGATGAATAGATATGGGGAGAGAGGGTCACCCTGGCAGAGGCCTCTAGAAGCACCAAATAGTTGTGAAGGTTGATCATTAATAAGAATAGAAAAAGAGGCAGAAGTAACACAACTCATAATCCAACTCAGCCAGTCAGAGCTAAATCCAAAAGAAAGAAGAATACTCCTTAGGAAGCTCCATTTAACTCTATCGTAGGCCTTAGCCATATCCAGCTTAACAAACATGGCTCTCTCCCTTGAAGTAGCCATAGAGTGAATAGCCTCAGTAGCAATAACCACCCCATCCAAAATTTGTCTTCCAGCAACAAAACCACCTTGTTCTCCTGAGATAATAATGGGAAGCCACCTTTTCAGTCTCTCAGCAATCAGCTTAGTAATAAATTTGTAGACCACATTACATAAGGCAATTGGTCTAAAAAACTCCAATTGATTAGCACCCTCTCTCTTAGGAATAAGAGTCAAGAATGTAGAGTTCAAAGCTCGAAGCATCTGCTTGCTAGCATAGGATTCTTTAACCACCTCCAAAAAATCATGATTAATTATGTCCCAAAATTCCTGAAAGAATTCAACTGGAAAACCATTAGGACCAGGAGCCTTCCCCTTAGGCATGCCAAAGACCACCGCCTCTAGCTCTTCCAAAGAGATAGGAAGCATGAGATAATCATTCATTTCCTGAGTGATAAGGGAAGGAATACAGGACAAAATAATATTTTCTTCATTATCAGCAGGAGGAGAGTCCTCAGAGAAGAGGGTAGAGAAGTATGAAATAGCCTCTTGGAACAAAGCTGGTAAGGAATTTAGTTGGATACCTTGAGAATTAACCAAAGAAGAGATAGTGCTCTGATTCCGGTGAGATTGCACTGTTTTATGGAAAAAGGCAGTGTTTCGATCACCTTCCTGGAGCCAATCAACTCGAGCCTTTTGCTTCCAAAAAATTTCCTCTCAAAGTTCCCATTCTTCTAGAGCTCTAGAAGCAAGGGATTTAGCCTGGCCAAGATCCTCCAAGAAACCTCGATCTCTAATCTCCCTTGTGACGATATCAAGATTTTCTTGAGCAAGCCTCTTCATAAAGTGAAGATTCCAAAAGCATTCCCTATTCCATATCTTGAGCTGCCTTTTAACATATTGAAGCCTTTTAGAAAATGAGAACATTGCAGTACCATATGCAGGGGCACCATCTTTCCACCAACAAAAAACAAAATCATGAAGAGAGGAGTCACGAAGCCACATCAAATGGAACTTAAAAGGAGGATGCTTCAGAACATAAGCCCCTATAGTGGAAAATTTGATTGGCCAATGATCTGAACCCCTCCAATTGGGAATTTTGAAGAGATAGTAAGGGTGCCACTAAGCCAGAAGCAAGAAACAAGAAATCTATCCAGGCATTCTGAGATAGCAGCAACACCAGTCTTGCGATTATTCTAGGTATAGAGGCCATTAGAAGGCTTAACATCAGAGAGATGCAAAAGAGATACGTGTTGCCGAAGAAGAGTAAAAGAAGGCCCCAATCTAGCCAAACCACCATGCTTCTCTTCTAGACTTAAAACTGAATTGAAGTCCCCTGCTAACACCCAAGGATGATAAGGATGACAATTTCTAACATATTGAATATGTTCCCAAAGTTCCTCCTTTCCCACAAGATCAATAGGTGCATACACATTAGTAACCATGATTACCTCTCCTGAGTCTAGAGCAGAAGCTACCATAGAGAGAGCTGAGCGAGAAGACATCTAGCTAAGAGGAGAAATTTTTTGAGGATCCCAAAATATAGCTAAACCACCAGCACTGCCTGTTTCCCCAACACACTGGCATTGGCCATGAGACCAAATACTAGAGGCATGTTGGACCATAGACTCCACAGAGAGCTTAGTCTCTTGGATACAAAAAACATCAGGACTATGATCAACCACCAAGTTATGAATAGCCTTTTGTCTAGGGATGCTATTCAACCCCCTTACATTCCATGAGAGAATAATCATCATTGGGTAGATTTGGGAAAATGAGAATCCAAAGGTTTCACTGAACCAGACTCAATCAATATATCTCCTATGAGTTTAATCTTCTCTTGGTCTATTTTGCACCCACTCCTTAGAGGGGGAGAAGAAGAAGCCCACTTAAAGGGTCGAGGCAGCAACCCCAAGGGGAGAGGAGATCCCTTGCCCTTACCTGATGGTAGCACATCCTTAACCAAGTCAGCCAAAACAACATCATCATCTTCCAACACTGCAAGAGTCACTAGAGCCACTATCATAGGAGCTACATGAACCTCACAATTCTGATATACTACAACTTGAGATGCCCCACAAGCATCATTAGGAATAGATCTCTCATCTGGGCAAGCTGGATCAGAAGAGATAGGAGGAGGAATACCCTCCTCTAGAACCATACTATCCAACACCTCAAAATGGTTAAAACCTGAATCAGATAATCTTTCTTTCAAAGGCCTCTTTTGACCACGTCCCTTAGCTCGAGAATGAACAGGGATAAATCCATCCTTATCCTACATTGGAGCCTTACCCTTACCTGTAGCATCTTGTGGATTCATCCCCTTGGTAGTATTAACCATTTGACATTGTCCTTTCCTTGTAGTATCTGCCAAACCACCAGCATTTCCAGCTGTAGACCGATCCACTCCTTTGAAACTCGAGTTACGGGGGCACTATCGCAGTAAATGACCATACTCATGACAAATACGGCAACGGAAAGGGAGGGATTCATAATCTAACTGCTGCACCCAAGAAGAATCCCCCAGACAAATTTCCAAAGAATCTGGTAATGGGTTATTCAAATTAATTTCAACACAAATTCTAGCAAAAGAAATAACCTTTTTATCGAGGGTTTGATGTGCGATCGTAGCTGGCTTCCCCAACAAAGCAACAATTTGTCGAAGGATGTCTTCACGCCAAAATTCCAAGGGAAGATGAGGCAAGCGAGCCCAAACTGGCACTGTTGAAGGGAGATCCTCAGTAGAATTAAAACCTGAATGCCAAGGTTTGACAAATAACCCCACATTGTTGTAGAAATAAGGGCCTCCTTCAAAAACATGATCACGATCAGACATGCAAGAGAATACAACAAAAAAATAACTATTCCCTGCCAACATAATCTCCATATCGCCTTCCACCTACCAAGAGCGGCAGATCCATGCCTCAAGAGCGGATAGGGAAATCCAGATTCCAAGAAATTTTCATATCAAAGCATGCTTGGTCCAATAATCAATGTCCTCCATTACAGTCGTTGGAGGAATAACCAGAACAGGGCGATCATGGCTATGCGGAAGACAACCATTAACTTTTTTCAGCTTGGAGCTCTCCCCTGAATAAAACAATTCTGATCATATTGCATGCATAGTTGGAGAAGAACCATCTATTCTCACCAACAAAGAAGAAATCCCAGGCCCTGCCATGCAAACAATAAAACCCCCAATCCAAAATTGACTACAGAAGATCTCCAAAAACACCGACGCAAATTATGTCTAGTAGCTAACAATCCAAACAAAACAGAAAAATAGTAAAGATTAAACACCAAGAACAGGCTAGGGGAAAAACCCTAGCCTAGCCGGCAGCCAACGCTTCTCAGAGACTCCATCCCCATGATTTTAGCTTATTGGGTACACTGATACTGATTGTGGAGGTAGCATCTACTTCAAATTTTTAATTTCAGAAACACCTTGAATAGAAATGAATATTGAATAATCTGTAAGTCTAGTCTTCTCTTTCCACTTCCTCAAATTTCCTCTCCACTAATATTTCCCTTTTATGATCATTCATTCCCCTTAATACTAGTTATACATTAATACAATAAAAATAGAGGAATGCCAAATTGAAGTTGGCACTGATTGATCAACCACCTCAATATGACATAGAAATTGTGTCATACATGATGTAAAACAAGAGTAGATGAAAGGTACTGACTATGGTATAACATATTTGCACTCATTCAAACCAAATGCTCCATGCCATATTTGATGCCATGACATTCATAGTGTTTTCCTATCTGTCATATAGTGCTTGAGGGGAGTACGATCACTATTACTAAGAATAATGCATTTTAGAAGAACTTTTTATTAATTTTAATTTTTCTTAATAAATTTTTTATCTTGTTATATTTAGTAAAATTATATTAAAAGATAGAAAAGAGATAGGTATGATCTTTTCTTTAAAAAAAACTTTTTTATAGTTAGTATAATTATATCTAAGATAGAAATGAGATAAGTGGTGTCCTCTATAAAAGTTAGACTTTTTAAAAGTTGAATTTGATGTTTCTTTTACTTTAAAATGCTTGAATGCATGTAGGGTTGCTAACATTATGATATGAAATATATTTCTTATAGGTTTTATAAGTTTTTTTGTGAAATAAACTATTTATCAAGATGAATCAAATTTAATTTTCGAATGTCAAGATGACTTATTTGGAGTGTGATACAAACAGGACAAACATGTTATTTGAATAGTACATCCTAAGATAGTTAAATATATATTATATGTTATTCTATAATAATTATTAAGTAAAATAATAAATAAAGATTTTAAAAGATTATATAATACATTCTCAAATCATTTCATTATATGCTATATAGCTTATAATATAATTATTATTATAATAAAGAATAATTTTTTTAAAATTAAACACATAAGTTCATTGTTATTAAAATTTTAAATATATATTTAACTATTAATATACTAAGATACTTATATTTTTGAAAAATATAAGTTAAACACAAATATCATTGACTAACTATTTTTTAAAGTAAAAATTATAATAAATTTAGTTAATATGTTAAATTTAATTAAAAATAAACAATAATTAATTATAATATTAATATTATGTAGGACATGCAAGAAAGTTATACAAGAATGTAGAAAGAGAAAAATTCCTTATCCCTATGAAAGACTTCTAAAAAGACATAAATTTTCATGTGCTAGGAATGTACTATTTGGTAAGAGGCAGATAATCTTTTTGGCCTGGAAGTTATAAAAGTCATAAATAATGAGAGAATAAAAAAGCCTAGTGTTCTCATATACACAAATGTGAAAGAAGGTTTTGCCTAATATAAGTAGCCATGAGCTTTAAGAAGTTTGGTATATAGATATCAAAAAATGAGTGTAAATATTTGACAAATTAAATATTTATTGACCAAAAAATAACCATAATGTAAATTCAAAGAGGTAATAGCCTTATTGCACCATCAAATTATTCTTTGACAATGTTCATGGGTGACTTTTATCATTTCATAACTTTGTTTCATTATTCTTTGAGATGATAAAATTTTGTTTGTCATACTATTATTGTATTAAATTATTGTATATGATTTTAGTTATTTTAAAAGTCTATGTTTACTTGATTCATAATTTTAATAAAAAATATATACAAATAATTGGAAATACATTATACAGTTTTATAATATTGACCATTTTTTAGAAAATATTTTAAAATGGTCATTTTGAAAAATAGTATATCTCTTCAATTGTTATTATATTGATATGTAAGAAACAATTTATTCAATGATCATTAAATTTTGAATGATAAAAAATTTTGTTTGTGATAATATTATTGTTAAGTGGGAGGTAAATCTCACATGAAGTAAAATAGCGATATTGCTATTTGATTTTAACTATGTATTTTTTGAGTCAAACTCATTTATCCATGTTTCATGAATAGTAATTCATACAAATTCATCTATCATGAGGATAAATGGAATACTTAGCACTCATTAGATCAAGGTGACATTGAGAGAGGTAAAGCATCAAGACTTCTTGGGAGGTCACTCATCCCACTACAACTCTAGCTTGAGTGCACTTAACTATGGAGTTTCCTTCATGGTTAAACTCATTCTTCTTCCAAACCCATTTCCAATACCTACACAAAGTTTTGTGCCTTAAGAACCATTCATTAGAAATCTCCTTAAGCTCATCAATTGATAAGTAAGAGATATTTTCCATAACAAGTCAAATTGTAATATTGTTATATCTTAGGAGTTAATAACATAGTTTTTTAGTCAAACACATTGATCCATGTTTTAGGAGTAGTGATTCACATGAATGCATCTCTCATGAGAATAAATGGAACACTTAGCACTCATTGGATCTAGGTGATGTTCACAAAGGTAAAGCACTAGGAATTCCCATTAGGTCACCTATCCCAGTACTACTATGACTTGAGCACACTTAGCTACAAAGTTTCATGCATGGTTAAAAATAGTCTACTTGCAAATCCATTTTACAAGTCTATTTTTATTTGATCCATAATTATAAGAAAAATATTTACAAATAATTAAAAATATATTATACATCTATTCATTATTGACCATTGTAATTTTGTTAATTTTTAAAATGATCATTTTGAATAATAACATATCTCTTAAAATGTTATTATATTGATATGCAGGGAAATTTCTATTTAATAGTCATTAAAATTGTAAAAAAAATCAACATAAAATTTTAAATTAAAATTTTAAATATCTCTTCTATTAAATTAAAACCACATAAATAATAATTGTGTTCTTCAAATATTTGATTTTTTGATATTATATATTATTTTACTAAAACATGTAATAAGACTAAAATTTATGAATATTAAAATAAAAAACATTGTAACATTAGCTTTCATGCTCTTTCTACATAGTTGACATTGTAGACATTGCTTCGAAATCATTAAATAACCTTTAATTCATAATGACTCATCAATATATTTTGTAAACACAACAAAGAGATATTATCAAGTAAATACTCTACATTAAGTAGATCGAGATAATCAGTCATAAAAGTCTCGTGTAACCAAGAAAATCCAATGGAAAATGCTTTTAAGATGCCTAGAAGAGGTCATATCAAGGATTTTTTCACTAGGTTTCGAAGAGGAAATTTGGAAGTTTAATTGTGATAGGAAATTTGTTTGATATAATAGTGCTGACCTAATCATGGTTTTGAATGTGTGGGATATTGTTAAAAAAAATAGGGCAAAAGAAAGGGAGTGTTAATATGCCAGTATAGATGAAGACACCATGGGAGTGGTAATAAGCCAGTGTAGACAATGATAGTGGTGACTCCAAAATTACAGTCAAAACCTCTACGTCCAGCTCAAGTCAGATGTTATCGCAAATTTCTTTATTATCTCAGAAGGAAATTTTAGTTTGATGAAAAATATTTACTTTGTTTTGCAATGTTTTGAGTTTTTTTCATCTACTTTTCTTTCTCCTTTTTCGTATCATGCCTATTCATGGAAACCTTCTCTCAGTCGATGAAAAACATGAATTTAGGGTATTAGACTTTCCATAGGATTCTTAGATTTTTAGTAAGATGAGAAAATTTTAATCTGGTTTACATCAACATCTGATTGAATAATGAAGCAACCAGATTTTGGGTAACATTTTTCATCTCCATCTTAGAGACGAATATCCCATCTTCTAGAATGCATCCTTCAAACAACTCATTTGTCTTTAGCGGATTAATTTTCTAAATAGGGATGTTTGAACCCACTTCTGGTAAAGTCCAATCCTTAATGACAATATTAGGTTGTAGTTTAATGTTACCAAACTATTTTTCCGTATCAAAGAGCTAGAATTCCTCCTCAAATGTGATGTTATTGATCATCTTATCTGCCACCTAGAGAATAATTGTATCAACAAAGTCCTCCAATTCCCCTAGTGATAGATCATGGTTGTTTGGTTTTTTAACTATTGAGTTTAATTTTATAATGAGAATGAATGGTTATTATCCTTGTTGTTGATGATGAGTACTACATATAATTTGTGTCTCTTGACACAAATGTTGAATAGGACACATTCTTATACTTGGACATCCCTGCATTTTTAGTTAGATTAGTAATTAGATCCCAAACTTTGATAAAAAACTTTGAGCCATACTAGTAAACATTGGTAGGAAAACCTATGGAAGATGTCAAAACACTTGACTAAAAATTTGGAGCTATAGATTCAGGCTGAGATTGTCTCTAAAATCTAATAGCATCCATGTAGTCTTGATGGTTGGGACCCAATGGGCACATTGGGTCTTGACCCTCTAGATCCATTTGGAGCTTGGAGACTTGTTGAGTTCTAGAAGTAGGTTGTCATTGCAATGTGGATCTAGGCAACTATACCAAAGGTAAATCCTCTGAGATCATTATATCTTACACATCTTCCCCAGGTACCATAAGAACCTCCATGGGAAAGGAGCTTTCCTTTTGGATTTGTAGCCCCTTGTTAAATGCAACTTGGACATCCAAATCTAACTACACTGGTTGAACATGGTGCTAATTTATAAAATCCAAAAGATGAAAATCTCCATTACCCACTTTGTCGTGATGTGGAAGACCCTTAGGATTAATAGAGCCAAGCTTGGCATTAATATGAAGATCTATCGAGTCCTAGCCCTCGACCATGTAAGAACAAGGGACATTTATTGAGGGATTTTTTTTTTAACACTTGTGTGCAAGTGAAGATGGATCAAAGAAAACTCTGTCAATACCATCTATTAGGGATTCATATTCAGAAACCAAATGCCCAAGTTTCATTTTTCTGTCATTGATCATTTTAGGGGGATCAACATTGAGGCTTTGAACAAAATCTCCCATTTTCAATTTGAGAGTAATTGTTGTTGGCCAGGATATACTATAGTCTTTAAGAACACAAATCCTCAACAAGAAGTTATAAGCTTTAAATAAAAATAGATCTAATCTTAAGAAGATACCTAGATAATCTCCAACTACTTCTAAAATGTTAGTATCTCTATATTCTAGTGGTAGGGAAGGAAATGAAATCCAACTTAGATAGAATGGAACAACATATTCTTTGGGCAAAATTTGGTTGCCAAGCAAGCATAAACAACCCTCTACCAGACTTAAACCAATCTTTTTTTCTAAGCACTCTATCCCTAGACCCCTTGTCTTGGAACAACATAATAAAATATCCTTCTCCACCATCAATAGAGAAGGAATCAAGGAATCGCACCCATTTCTAAGACACCCAATTAGAAAAACCAACTTGATCTA
Source organism: Cupressus sempervirens (assembly GCA_028749045.1). NCBI lineage: Eukaryota > Viridiplantae > Streptophyta > Pinopsida > Cupressales > Cupressaceae > Cupressus > Cupressus sempervirens. The sequence goes on along the minus strand of CM053791.1, from coordinate 600,428,246 downwards.
GAATAAGATTTAAAAAAAACTTATCTATTAGGGTCCTATCCTGCAAATCTACTACTCGATCTTTCAACATATGTTCTAGGATTGTTACAGTGAGATCATCCTTTTTACTAGAATCTAGATGTTGGGGCTTTTTGTAAGGCCCCTACCCCAATACCATATTGTTATCCCTAAATAGCATAGATATGGTAAGAACTAGGAAGTGTGAGGAGGTGAGGTGTCATGTCCTTGTCTCTCATGCATGTTATGTGAATTATAGTCTATCATTATACACCATACGATAAAAGAATGATAAGTAGGTTCTAGGATTTAGGTACATCATGATTGGCATCTTCCTTATTAATATTGGACTTAAGATCTTATTAAGACTAATATACATTTGTCATAAATATCATATTTGAAACTTCATCAAGTCAGTAAGTTAGGACCCATGGAATAAAGACTCGAGATGTTGTTACTTAGAAAACTATGTCGATGGGTTCATAGTATGTTATGATCTATTAGGATAGTTTTTTTAGGAGATCTTTGTGAAAAGATGAATTAACACTTGCTCTTATAATTTAATATCTCATAATGATAATGAGATAGTGTTAGTAATCAAAGAATATGTAATTAAATCAAAGAATACTAGCTGTGATGATTTCATTTTTGTGGTGTTAACCTAAGGTATGTAATTAGAACTCATTTTCATGAATGGTTGATTTAGCAATATAGATCCAACACTTTGTCATCTAATAGGAAATGGATTAGAATATGGTTCAGAATGTTAGTTGGATCATTTGATTAAGAAACTAATGTTGATATGTAGATTCTAAAATTTTAACAATTCAAAAAATTTATATGAAAATGATTGAGAAATAAAAATTGATTATGACAATTAAGTATATTAAAACTAATTATATGATTTATGATTATATACATTGTGTAGATTTCAATATTTTAATGTTTTGAATGAATTATTTGAAATGATTAGGAAAGGAAATTTAATTTAAAATAAATTGATATGGATTTCATAAAATTTGAAAATTTACTGCATTTATGATATATATTTTAAATGACCCCCTTGGACTCCTAATGCTCTAATTTAATGCATAGGAATTGAAACCATGGAAGTTCTTGGGGGAAACTAGTTCCAAACCTTTGTGAAAATAATTCAACCAAGGAAAATCTTTGGAAGATTCGAAAGCCTTGTTGTTAAAGTATTTTTCTTCATAAATGTGAGTTTTCTTGCATGTGGAAATGTTAATCATAATGATGCATTAGGGACATGTGATGTTGATGTGGAATTTGTTTCTATGTGTCACATGAAACTTGTGAATTTTGTGTACAATGACATGTCATGTCTAATAGATTTTTTATCAAGGTGACATTTTACCCTAAAACTAATTACCATGTTAATGAGTAAGTAAACCCACTTGACAAGGGGTAAAATGGGTCACAATCAAAGGAAATTCGAATTTGGAATTGGCTAGGGTTTTGAGGGGTCATTAGGTTGTCCCAAAGTGTCTTTTATGTGAAAATGAGCTTCCCATGTGATAGTATAACATGTTAGGGACCTAATTTTGACCATGGTAGTGACTAGATAGCCTAGAGGGCACCTTTATGTATGTATTCTCCCACTAATTCGAAAATGGACTTGTCACATGTGTTCTCTTCCATGTTACCACTAAGTAAAATATAGAAAAATTAGGGGAGATAAGGTTGTAAGAGGGAGTAGCTTAGTGTCTTTGCTAAAATAGTTAGTAAGAAGGCCTTATTAGAGAGTCTTGGACAAACTAGTGGGGTGTTCACCTAGTCTCGAAGTTTAGAGACATTAGGCTTTGGAGGGAGATTAAGGGAGCTCTACTACAACTATCATTACCTTTATCTTGGACCAAGGTTAGTGATTCAAACCATGTTCATTATCTTTCCTTCTAGTATTGCAAAACAAATCTGCAAGTATGGAGTTTGTGTCATGGAATTGCGCATTGTATGGTCAATCTTTGGATTGTAGATTTGGGTATTGTGTTGTGAAAAAGTGAATGTGTTGTGTTCATGTAAATTTATTGGCTTTCTTTCTTAATTTTCTTTCTTTTATTTGAATTTTGAATGTGATCATGGGTGTGAAGGCTTCACTCACCCTTGGGAGGGAAGAGAAACCTTAGATGAAGGGATTAGTTGGGCTCAACAATGTAGTAGAGAGCCTCTTCTCTTGGAAAGAAGGGGGAATTTTTCATGGAGTATGGCCTCCATTGAAGCCAATGTCTTGCTATTATGATTGGGGATGATATGTGGAAATATGAATTTGGGGTTAATAGTTGGAAGATTGTGATTGGAAGCATGTATGATGCAAGCCTTGTAGAGGCATGATAAAGTCAATGTGTGTAAGTTGTAATGACATGGAAAATCTCCTCTTGAAGAGCCCACCTTCAGCTAATGTTCTTATGATTCTAATGGTGAATTGATGTGTAAACTTTGGAAGGGAGTATTATGTGATGTCTTGTGAGTTTCTCATGCATTATCATATGTTTTATGTGTGTGTATCCCATTTGGATCCTGTTTCCCCTACTCAATGGGTGGCTTCATAGAAGCCTCGAATGGGAGGTGAGCCTCCATGGTTCCAAGTTTTATGTTGTGTTGTAGGTTTTGTGAAGATGGATTCCTTGGAGATATTAGGGTTTATTCTTGGCAATGTTGGAAACCAAGTGTGTGTGGAGATACAAATCCTCCATGTCATTGTAAATGTGTCAGGATGTTAAGTCTCCATATTCATTTCATTGTTTTGTAAAGAGGGATATTCTTATTATTGTATCTTGTTGAGAATGTGTAAGTAAAGATTGAAAAATATTTATATAGTTTACTTGTAAGGGAACATTCATGGTGAGTTTCATATTATGTAAATTGATGTCAAATGGAGAATCATTTAAACAAAACCACTCTTTCCTACAATTTAGTTAGTGTAAATATTTAATAGTGGTTACACCCTTTTGATATGATTGATTTAATCCATTGCATGAATAGTTGTATGTGTGTGTGTGCACACGTGTGAGTGCATGTGTGTTATGAATTTAATTTATTGGAAGATAGTTATTCTATTTGATAGACTATTACATGTGCATGAGAATTAGATCATTTAGATTCATGGTCCTAATAAATCTCTAGGTTAAATCACACCATCACATCATCAACTATATTCACTTAAATTCTATGGTAAGTTAAAGAAAACTTGTTTGAAAAAGTTACATAGTCCAAATGCATAAGAAAAAATCCTATAGATGTATATTTGGTTCTCTGGAAAATGTATGGGGGAAGAAAATAATTCCTTCACCATGATTAAAAACCAATAAAATATAAGGGAATATACTTGATACTCCTAGTAAGGACCTATTAGGCTTAGGGACTATAATATAAAATGGTTAATAATAGGCTTCCTAAATCATTCCCAAATTCATAAGATTTCTAAAAATGACACATATAGATATTCAAATCAAAACATGGTACAAAGAAAAATAAAATAAAATAAATTTTAAGTAACCTTAAAACTTGAACCAAGGAAAACAAAAAAAAATTATATACATAATAACATATACTTACACCCAACTTAATTATGGATGAGTCTCAAACCCCTAGGTGGTACCTTTATGAGGGAAGAGATACTTTATTTAAACATAAAGAAAATGGGGTTGCAGCCCCCATAAGGTGGCTTATCTCTTCATATATGTTGGCTCATGCAAAGGACATGATGTGACCTTAGAGTCAAAATCCCTTTTCTAGGGGCCAAATGTTGAGCCTATAAAAAGGTTTTTTTTTTTTTGGGAACATCCCCACCTTCCACACCTAGGGAGGAGTAGATGGGATTTGGGGAAATCGAAGGAAAAGACTATTGGTAGGAAATGCCCATTTGAATTGCCTTGGGATACTAGTTGCATTTGACATGATTTTACTCTTGGTATCTTAGAAATATGTAACCCCACTTGAAAGGAGAGAAGGGCACATGGCCCAAGACCATGTAATTTGCATGGGAAAGATGTAAACAATGATTAAATCTTGGAGACATGGGGAGGGAAAGTGCTAGGAAGATTGGGATTAAAATTGGAGAAAGGAAAGACTTAGGGGGTTATAAAGGGGGTAGGTGGCATGTTAGGAAGGGAAGTAAGATAGATGAGTTGCTAGGATATAGTGGGGTGTAGAATAAGTAGGAATTATTGTGGCATGTGATTTGAAGGGAGAATGGGTAAGATGGTTTAGTAAGCTTCTTAAATTATGTATTATGGTGAAAGGGTGGTGTTAGTTAGTAATTAAAGGATAGGTAGTTAAATAATGATAGAAATCATATGTAGGAAAATATGTCTATTTTAATTACGCATTTTAGTCATGGGAAAAGGTTGAGATGTAAGAAATGGTATTTAATTAATGTAAAAATATGAAGACATATTCCCTTGGGAAGTGATAAAGTGGGATAGGATTTAGGGATAGTTTGAAGGGTTGGATATTAAGAGTAATTAGGTGTCTCAATATAGAATGGTAGTTAGAAAGTATTATGGTATGTAGATAAATGCATGGTGTAGTGAAGTGTTAGCATTATTGTTTGGGTAATAGACCTTATTGAACAAATGATAGGTTTTAAATTGATAATTAATAGTAATAAAATAATAAAATAAAAGTAATAATATAGTAAATTATATATTACATAAATATAGGATTCAAATTATTATGTAAGTTCTTTATTTACCTTCATTTAACCACCACTTAATTAACAAGAAAGTGGTAGTGCCATATGTAATGAGTAAATTAGAGAGAAATCTTGTAATTAAACTTGTATTTCAAGTACTTATATTTACCTTAATTATTTGACCCATCAGTTGATAGTAAGGATGTAGGTCGAATGTACCGACCCTAATAAAGTCAATTGTGGGTATCGATTGACACTGACCAATGATAACCAATCTCAAGATCTTAGAGAACATTAAAAGAATGGTAATAATAATAATAAAATGGTACATAATTATGTGGTCAATAGTCAAGTCAATGATACAGGAACAATTAGGAACTTATTGTCATAACAACATCTAAGAACTCCACCGAATTTGGCATAACTAAATAATAAATAATAGGAATAATAAAACATAGTTGATGATTAACCTTGTAGTCTAGTTAGTAGAACTAAACTGGAGAGCCATCAATATGATCAAATTAGTATCATGCTAACACTTTTGAACAAGTGTGTTTTATTATTTCTAGCCACTTCATCATTCAAAAGAATATTTCAAACAATTATAGATCTATACATTTTATCTTTAAATCACCTTTCAAAAAAATAAATTTATTGGTTGTGTTTTGTCTTGTAAATTTTAGGGTATGACACTTTTCTCTCTTCTGAGACATGCCCATGTCTTTGTAGAGAGATCGACGACCTTGCAAATCTTTAACTCCATGATCAGCAGCAGAGCCACAAAATCAATTTGGAATGTGATAAAACCTTTTCTTGAACATGGTGAATCAGGTCTCTAGAAATTCTTTGAGACCCAAGATAGCCATTTTTATTTCTATTTGACCCATACATATTTGGTTTAAGAGATGATCTAAGATTACATTTTGAAGAATCTAGATCACAAATGTCAAACACATGTTGACGTTTCTATGGAGTTTGATTTGTGTGTCTACAATGAAGAGAAGAAATATTAGTTCACAACCCATCATCCTTTCTTGAGGAACTGTGAGGAGATGAGGCCCTGTTTGAGTATTAAGACCTATTGTTTCTTACCCAACAATTATTTACCCTTTTGATCAGCTTAAAGCTTCCATTCTCACTCCAATCCTTTCTTTTTCCATCCAATCTATTATATTACCTATTTCTTTAGTATATTGTTCCAAACCCTTCTACACCCTTCTAAAATGTTCTATTCTGATGGACCCAATGGTTACTGTTTCTAATCAAGTTCTTGTTAATTCCAAGATTGTTTGAAATTCTTCTAATCATGTTCTTGTCTTTAATTGAATCTAAATGTTTAAAATTATGATAAAATCTTACATAACCAATATATGAACTTAAAATTATTATGTTCTAATTAAAAATATTTTTAAATTTTATACTATCATTAGAAAACTCTCATATCCAATATTTTCTAAAATCAATTTGAGATATTAAGGAATAGGTGAAAAGTAAAAGAACCTATTGTTGTGCAAAGGTTATACATTCCTTAGAGCTATCTATTTTATCATCAATGATAGGAGAATATTATCAATTCAAAGTGTCATTGATGAAAAAATTAATACATATGAAATATTATATAGTTATGGTAATCATTATCAAAATATATTCAGAATTGATATGCATTGTGTTCACAAGAGCAATTCAAACATGTAAAAATATGACATATTGACCACACAATTTTTTGTATCAAGATGGTACTTAGAAGTCTATAGGTGGTTGTTCTATATACAAGTTACTTATTGTTGTCTATACTTTCTAAAAATAATGAAAGTTGGAGTGTTCTTTCTTAGCATCCTATTGATATATGTGATTTCATTAACAAACTTTTCTCCTTCTTGACATCAAGTATACTGGAAAACACATAGGTCAAATGATTAAATCGGGCGTAGTAATGGTCAATAAAATCTGAAATTGACAAATGGAGTAACAAAGAATTGAAAATAAAGATAGCTACATAGTAAGCCATAGGTATGTATATCTTTAATAGTATTTAAGAAAGGAAAGTATCAAGCTAGTAAGAAGACACAGAGGTCAATTACTATAAAGATATCTTTAGATGTTGAACAAGAAAAAACTAATCATCAATAAAGCAATTAGAGAGGTCTCCTTATTGACAGAAGTAAACATTTTCTTCTATAATAGTTATTTGTAGGTAGATGATATTTGTTGTTGATAAACTATAGTAATTTATTATAAATCCAAAAACATAAGAAGATAAAATGGCATCACTAAAAAATATAATTACTCTATAAATCAATGGGCAATGTTGCTATGCATTTATGTTATCAACAAATGTTTTTTTAATTAGAAGATAGTACAATCTATTAAGAGATGTTATTTACTTGATAACCAATACCTGAATATTGGTTGGAACTGATTACAACTTAAATAAGAATGAAATTATATATATTTCTCTTTTTTAATTGTGTGATTGTATGATGAATCGATAAGATATAAAAGTTTAGAAATATATGAAGAGTTGGGTATTTTCTAAACAAAGAATGAAGGGAGAAACAAAGCACAAAAATAAAGATCTATATGTCGATATGAAGTCTATGAGAGAAAGAAAGGAGTTATAAAGTATACAAAATTTTTGAAAACTATTGAAGTGAGAAAAAAATCATTAAAATAAAGGTATGCATGTTGATATGAATTCTACGAGAGAAGGAAATAATTTCTAAAGTATTCAAAAATTCTAAAGACTATTGAAGTGAGTAAGATTTGATGTAAAAGGGTTGAAAATTCTATTTAATAATTTAGTTTTTAAAAATAGGTACATGATACTCCAAAGGATTAAATTTTTGTTCAAAAATCATCAGAGCAATTAGTTTGAAGCAAGAGAATCCTGGGTTGCACTATTGTCCTACATGTTTTTAGTTTTTATCTTACTACTGAAACTATGTTTTGTTGAAGTTGTATTTTCTGGTTTCTAGGTGCTTGTTACAAACTATGTAACTAATTTTCCATAACGAATGAAATGTTGTAAACTTCAAGGATTGAATAGAGCCTAGATTAATATCTATGATCCAATGTACAAGTTCTAACTCCTTATAGGTTTGGAGTTATGGAAATTCTCCCAGAGCATTGATTTCTAGTAGCTCTGTGTGACAATTTTCTGTGCTGAACTTTTGGATTGGATGCATACTTTTCCTTGATGAATAAGACTTTGTGCACTTAAGGCATTGTAGAGCACATAGACATCTACCCACAGTTTGAAGCACAAGTTCTAACTCAATCAGAGCTAGGAGATATCACAATTTTACTCAGACATCAATTTCAGGATAGTTAATTGCTTATGTAGGTTGACTTGTGTATTTAATGTGAGGTTTATTTTAATTTAATATTTGTTGAGAGTTGACTTGTGGCTTCTCCATGTTATAAAATGATACATAAGCCATTTTTTCTAGTATAAATAGAGTGTTTAGGCATAGATCTAGCATAGTTTTTGGAATTAAGAGTTTTTGGAGTTAAGAGTTTTTAGGAGTTTCTAAGAGAATTGTAGAGCAGAATTGGAATGTGCAAGTTTGCTACTGATATTTGTGTATGAATGTATTTTGTATCTAGCCATAACCTAGAAGGCCTTATACTTGGCCATGTGTGTTGAATATTTGAAGAATCTATGAAATTATTTTAGTTTTTTTCCTCCTTTGGTTGCTATTCTTTGTGTTTTCTTTCATTGTGTTAACTCTTGCAAGGTGGTTAAGAGAGTTGGGTGTGTCATTGGCCCTAGTTTTCCCTTGCCTTCCTTATGTTGTTATTAGAGCTTGAGGTTTATCATTATCGAGATTGGATCAAGATTTGGTTGTGGGGTTTTAGATCTATGGATTTGGCTTATAACTTGCAAAGGGTTAATCTTGTAGGAACCTAATTTGTAAAGATGGTTTGTGGTAGAGGAAATGTTGATAATGCTATATTGGATCAGTTGAGACAAATTGTAGCCAAATTAGATGTTGTGGAGATAACCCAAAGGAGAGGAGAACATTTTGGTGATATAAGTGATGAAGCAATAGCACCAAACCTGAATCCAAAACTTGAAGCACATTTTGGTGATATAAGTGATGAAGCAATAGCACCAAACCTGAATCTAGAACTTGAAGAAGGTCAAGATGAGAGAAGATTGTTACGAGTGTTATCTAGGGAAAATTCAAAGCCTATTGTACAATTTTTTGCTTATGATGGAAAATTGGGTACCAATGTTGTGTTAGATTATATCTTAGATATGGAGAAGTTCTTTGAGTATGAAAACACTCCTAATAATAAGGTGGTAAATATTGCAGTTACAAGCCTGAAAGGTCATGCTTCCCTATGGTGGGAACATTTGCAAATTTATAGACAAAGGAGAGGAAAGGAGAAGATCAGAACATGGCCAAAGATGGTGAACAAGGTAAAGAAAAAATTCCTTCTTGTTGATTACCAAGTTAGCTTGTTGAGAATGATGCAAAATTTTAGAAAAAAATACATGACTATGAAATAGTATACTGAAGAATTCTATAGACTGGACATCAGATTTGGACATGTGGATGATAATGCTAAGAAAATTGCAAGGTACATAAATGGATCAAGATTTAGAATTCAAGATGAAGTAAATTTTTTGAAGTTGGAAAGTGTGGAAGAAGAATATCACTATTCCTTGAAAGCTGAGGAGATCTTGACAAAGAAGCATGAACAAAAACAAAGAGGTAGAGGTGGTAGATCTGACAATGTTTTGTAGGATAAAGGTAAATTTGAATGGATGAATGATGACAAAGACAATACTGAGTGGAATGGTGGTAGTTCATACCAAGGAGGTACTAGATCTTACTAAGGAAGAGGTAATTCTTATTCTAGAGGTAGTTTTCATAGTAATTGTTTCAGATGGAATAAAGAAGGACATAGATCTTTTGAATGTAGATCTTTTAAAAGTGGGTAAAACAATAGAAATTTTTTAATTCAAGAAGACATTGAGAGTTCATCAAGGACCCGACGTTGTTGAAAACCTGATGGTGAGAAGAACCTTATGTAATAAGGGAATTGATGAGGAACCTATCCTTAGAAGAAGTCTTTTCAAGACCAAATGTAAGATGGCTAGAAAATGTTGCAAGGTAATCATTGGTAGTGGAAGTTCAAAAAATTTTGCATTAGAAGAGCTAGTTACAAAGTTGCATTTGCAAAGGCTAAGACATCCCAAACCTTATCATGTTTCATGGGTCAAAGATGAGCATAAGATATTGGTAAGTGAACAATGTGTTGTGAAGTACAAAATTGGACATTAATTTGATGAAGTTTTATCTGATATTATGCCAATGGATTTTTGTCATATTTTTTTGGGTAGACCTTGGCAATATTATACATATGTTGTGCATGATGGAAGATTGAATCATATACTCTTTGGGCAAATGGGAAGAAATAAATATTGTTGCCTTTGATTGAAAGTCTAGATGAGGTCAATTATATTGCACTAAAAGTTTGTATGGTTAATGGAAAAAAATTTGAAAATGAAGTAAAGAAGAATCAAAATTTTTTGCTATAATTCCTAGAGGATTGAGTGTTGGTAGTAATGACCAGGTAGTAGAAGTTGGTAATGATAGAGTGGTAGCAAAAATTGTAGAATTGCTGAATGAATATAAAGATATTGTTGCTGATGATATTCCTAATGGTTTACCTCCAGTAAGAAGGATAAGTCATTTTATAAATCTGATTCCTAGAGCTAGTTTATCAAACAAAGCACCATATAGATTGACACCTATAGAGAATGAGGAACTTAACAGACAAGTGCCTGAATTGTTACAAAAGGGTTTGTTCAGAGGAAGTTTGAGCCCATTTGTTGTACCTGCTATATTAGCACCTAATAAGAATGGAGAATGAAGAATGTGTATTAATTCTAGAGCTATTAACAAAATCATAGTGAAATATAGGTTTCCTATGGCAAGGATGGATGACATAATGGATTGTTTGAGTGTAGCAAAGTATTTTACCAAAATTGATTTGAAGAGTGGCTATCATTAGTTCAGAATCAAAGAAGGTTATTAATAGAATATTGCTTTCAAGACAAAAGATTGTTTGTATTAATTATTGGTTATGCCTTTTAGTTTTACCAATGCACCTAGTACTTTCATGAGGTTGATGAATGAAGTTCTAAAAAGATTCTTGGGTAGCTTTGTGATTATTTATTTGGATGAGATTATGATATTCAGTAAGACTAGGGAAGAACATCTTGAGAATATTAGACAAGTATTGTAGACAAGGTTAAAGAAATTTTGGAATGGCCTACACCTAAGAATCTGGGTAAGGTAAGATCTTTTCAGTTTGGCTAGTTTTTACAGAAAGTTTATAAAGAATTTTAGTTTTTTTTGTAATGCTATGACTGAGAGAATGAGGGGAGATAAAAAGGAATTCAAGTGGATTTTGGAAATATAGATGGAGTAACTATGAGGGGGGGGGGGGGGGGTGTGTGAATCAGTTACCAAAAAAATATTTCAGATCCCTTGGATGTTAGCAATAAAACTAGTTTCTGCTGTAATTCAAGAAACACATAGAAAACGTTGTAACTTGGTAAAAGCAGTGTGATTTACTTATTACTAATCTTAAACATTCACAATGATTAACTTGAAAGCACAAAATAAATAACATGAACACATGAGGCACTAGGATTTAACATGGAAACCCAATATGAGAAAACCACCAATGTAACTAGTTACTATTTTTCACTCTTTTGAAGTGACCCCTATTAGGAGCCAACCTAGTTAAAGGTTACAAAACACACTATTAGGTGTGACCTTATTAGAGGATTTAATCACCCTGTGAGGAGTGGCCTTGCAAGAGGTCTTTAGAACAATTCAATGGAATTGTCACCTTGTTAGAGGATTTATGATTGGCTATTAAAGCAACTCTACTAAGAGATTTTGGAATCATTGTTACAATGGTAAGAAAGTAACAATGAAATGACCTAAACAAGATGCAACTGAATTGCTAATTACAGATCACTATTCTACTTCATGCTAGATCCTTCCTCATTGAATATTACTTTGTTGCTCCTCAAGGATATCTAACCTTCCTTCAAGTTTTCTCACACTTGCCTTGTCAATCAATCAATACACTTGCATTCTCTCACATACATTAGAATCTCAACTTGACCTTTCATTTATACCATTTAGATTATCAGGTTAGCTCAATTACAAATTACAATGACCAATAATCATTACCAGAATCGGCTAGAATCAATACTTGAAATAATTAAACTACATTTCTCAAATCAAAAAAATTCTTCATTAGCCGACCCTACTTGGTAAACACTAATCCTGAAATGATTTCTTATGTTAACCAATAGAAGCTTGGGTAACACCACGAACTTGCAAAATCCTTTTGGCAGCTAAGTGAACTTAATGAACACTAATTCTAACAAACTTTCATTTGTTAACCATGAGAACTTGGTTAACACTACTTTCTATCATAATTTCGTTCAACACTTGAGTGAGCTCAATAGACACTGTCTTCATAGAGTAATCTCTAGGAATGCTCAGTAGACAAGGAAAATTGCCTTGCTAACCAAGTGAGCTTGGTAAGCACTAACTGCCAGCTGATATGACATTTGTGTAACATCATAGAGAACACACAATTAGATAATTGTATCCAAAAATTCCCTCTTTGGCATTAATGGCAATACAACATATCATAGCACAATGAAATTTGAAAACAAGACTTTCTCTGATAGAAAGTTTCTCCCTCTTACAAAAAACTTTTCTAATGTAGTAATCTCCCTCTATGAAGGAATTTCATAGCTTCTTTCTCCAAACAAATTTCAGAAAGATATGACAATAAACTCTCCCCCTTTAACAACACATGCCAAAGACAACACATAGCAAATGAGTATCATTGTACCTTGAGTACTAATTCATATGCAATGTTCTCTTGACTATGTTGCATCAACTGATAGATCTTCATCTTGGTTCCTATTGATGCATCACTAAAACTTTATTTTAGTGAGCTTCAGATAAGGGAATGACCCCTAACTTAGCTCTTAGATACAAGAATGCATCCATAAGTAATGGCTTGGTAAATATGTGTGCAATCTATTCTTTTGTATGAGCATATTCCAATTTTATTTCCTTGTCATGCACCAATTCTCTAACAAAGTGATATTTTATAGCAATGTGCTTGATTTTGGAATGCATCACTAGATTCTTTGATATGTTAATTGCACTTGTATTATCACAACCTTTTCATGACAACTAGTTCTTTGATCTCAACCTTCATGCCTTCCAACAACTATTTAAACCAAATAGTATTAGAACAATTTACTACTGTACTACAACATATTCTACTTTTGCTATAGATTAGGATGTGCAATTTTTCTTTTTACTTGTCCAAGATACCTACCTTTTACCAAGAAAGAATGCTCTACCACTTGTACTCTTTTTGTCACCAATATTTTCTGCCCAATTAGCATCATTGAATACTCTTAAGTCAAAATTTCCTCCAAGTTTATACCATAAGCTATAATCTTTAGTACCTTTCAAGTATCTCAATATTCTTTTGATTGCCATCATATGATTTTCTCTAGGTTTTTCTAAGAATCTTGCCATTATACCGAGTACGAGAGCAATATTAGGCCTCGTATAAACTACATACTATAATTTTCCAATCATTGATCTATATAAGGTCTAACCTACCTCTTTTGAGTCATCATCTTTGGTAATATTTAATCCAGTACACATGGGGATTCCAACTGGTTTTGAATCTTCCATACCAAACTTCTTGAGTATCCCCTTGATATACTTAGATTGAGTGATGTAGATACCATTCTTGCTCTATTGTATCTGAAGACCAATAAAGAACTTAATATCACCAAACATAGACATTTCAAATTCTTTGTTCATTTTTTCTAAAAATTCTTTGCACAGATCATCATTCCCTATACATAAAGTATCATCCACAAATATTTCCACTAAAACAATCTTGTTGTCTACTCCTTCCTTGTTGTACAAACTACTATTATCATTAGCTCTTTGGAAATCAAGCTATATAAGGTAGTTGTGTAGTCTCTCATACCATGCTCTAGGAGCTTGTTTTAGACCATATAATGCCTTGTGTAATTCACAAACCATGTCCCTTTTTGTCTGGATCAATAAAACCTTCTGGTTGTTGAATGTAGACTTCTTCATCAAGAATACCATTGAGAAATGTAGATTTAACATCCATCTGATATACCTTAAATCCTTTATGTGTTGCATATGCAAGGTCCTAACACCTTCTAGTCTTGCAATAGGAGAAAAAGTTTCACCATAATCAATGCCTTCTTCTTGATAATATCCTTTACACACTAATCTAGCTTTGTTTCTTGACACCTTACCATCTTCATTCAACTTATTCCTGAATACCCATTTTCTTCCAATCACATTTTTATCTTTAGGCTTAGGTACAAGAGTCTAGGTTTTTTTCTTGTCTATTTTATCTATCTCTTCATTCATAGCCTCAATCCAATTTTGATTTTCCAATACATATTTAACATTTCTAGGTTCAAAATTAGCAAGTAAACATGTACCTTTTAGCTTACTTCTTGTCATAGTACCTTCTGATTTATGTCCAATAATCTAATCTAGTGCATGATGCCTCTAAACATACTTGGCTAATACAAGTTCTTTGCCTTTTGAATGAATTACAGTGTTATCCTCTTGAACTTTAGGTTCTAGTTTCTCAAACTAGGTAGGCATTGGCTAAGTAGCTTTAGACTATGACTTAGGTCATTGTGACCTGGTTTAAACTTCTTACAAATTGGTGACTAAGGAATACTCAAGAGTAGAAGTCTCCTTATTCATAGATGTGTTTGGAAATGTATCAGGTTTGATGTAAACAAATCTCTTGTAATCTTCTAGTTCCTTTTTGTTTTCTTCTTTATTCCTTTTTACGAACTCATCAATTCTCACATGTGCACTCTCTATGCCTTACTCTTGCAAGAATATCATAAAAATATACCTTCATCACTTTTCATATCAAATTTTCCTTTTCTAGATTCTTTCAAAATGTAACATTTACTTCCAAATACTTTTAGGTAACTTACATTGGGTTTATGGCCATACCATATCTCATAGGGTGTTTCATATGAGTCCTTCTTCAACTATACTCAGTTTAAGGTATGACCTGTATTGTTGATAGCTTCCTTCAAGTATTTGATAGCAATGTTCTTTTCAATCATTAGAGTCCTTGCACAATCCATGATAGATGTGTTCCTCCTTTCAGCTATTCCATTCTGCTCAAGAGTTCCAGGGGCTGATACATGTCTTTTGATTCCTATTTCTATGCAAAATTTATTGAATTCATTGGAGATGAATTCACCACCTCTATCTAATCTTAAGCATTTCAATATTTTCCCTATTTCCTTCTCTACTCTTGCACAATACCATTTGAATTTCTCAAATTCTTTTGACTTCTCTCTTAGATACATAATAGTCATAATTCTAGAGTAGTCATAAACAAAAAAAAATGAAGAATTTTTCTCCACTATAGATTTCTATTCCAATAGGTCCACATAAATTAGTATGCACAATTTCCAAGATATCTTCAGATTGATAGTTTTTTGTTTTAAAACTAGTCTTTCCCATTTTTCCAATTTGACAATTCTTGCATAAACCTTCTGTGCCATAACCAACTTTCTTCAACTTGAGCAATAAAACATGAGCACTCACCAAGATCAAGATAAAATAGGTTACCATTTTTTTTTACCTAATCCAATCAAGTTTCCTTTTTCATCCAACAGTCTTGCCTTTCCATGCATGAATTCCACCTTGAATCCAATGTTTATTAGTTGTGCCACACTCAGTGGATTACGTTTTAGTCCTGCAAACCAATAGGCATTATCACATACAAGTTCTTTGGTTAATGATATTTGATCTCTTCCTTTTATGCAACAAGGTTCATTGTTTTCAAACCTTACACTACCACCATCATAGTCTTCAAAGTGTTCAAACTTTGTTATGTCACTAGTCATATGATGTCAACATCCACTATCTATGATCCATGTATCATTTTTTCTAACATGAGAGGTAAGTGCCATCTTATCTCCTTATCATCATCAAATCCATCTTTCACAGCAATGTAAACTATTTGATCTTTTCTATTATTAGAATCTTTAGCCATAAAACATGTCTTCTTACCTTTGTCCTTGAATGATTGGAAATCCTTCTTACTATTGCACTTGTGACCTTTCTTCTCATCCTTGCTTTCTTTTTTTGGGCACCTAGTAGTAATATGACCAATTTCTTTACATGAAAAACATATTATGGGAACTTTAGCTTTGTATTTTCCTTTGCCTCTAGAATATTTCCTTGCAAGTAGAGCTTCAACAACTTCAAGATCACTTTTAGAACTTTTCTCTGATTCTTCTTCAGTTTCTAACTGAGTGTCATTTATTTTCTTGCATTTTTCCTTAAGTGAAAGCTTGGCCTTAAATGGACATTCAATATTCTTGGAAGCTGGAACTTAGTTGTCAAAATTATCTAGCTCAAAGGCTATCAATATTCCCACTAAGGTATCCAATGTTATCTTATGATTTGTCTCACATTTTCTTTCTTGAATAGAAGATAGTCTAATTGCATAGATAGGAAGCAAATTTCTAAGAACTTTACTTACAACTATTTCTTCCTTTATCTCTCCTCTAGAAGCTTTGATTGTACTAACACTTACTTTGATCCTTTCAACATATTTGGAAATATTTTCATTTTCTCTCATTCTCATCTGATCAAATTGTCCTCTAAGGCTTTTTGCTTTGGCTCTCCTCACATTTTCATCACCACCATATGCATCCTTTAGCTTGTTCCACATTTCAAAAGTGGTTTTTTAGTCATTGATATCATCAAATTCCTCATAGCTTAGAGCAAATGCAATGTCTATTATCATGGTGTTATGATTCTTTTTCTTAGTAATGTCTCCAATAGGTAGTGTACCAGTGGGAGTTGTGTATTCTTCATCAAGGTATTTCAATTTTGAATCACCAATGGAAGCTAGATGAAGTCTCATGAGTCCTTGCCATTCTAAAAAATTATCTCTATTAAGCCTTCGAATTTCTCTCTTGTAAGACGTCCTGATCTTTAGCTTAGCTCCTTGAAAACTTTCCTACAAGCACCAAAAGCTATGATACCAATTGTTGGAAATAAAGATAGAGTAACTGGGAGGGGTGTGTGAATTAGTTACCACAAAAATATTTTAGATCCCTTTGATGTTAACAATAAAATTGGTTTTTGCTATAATTTGGTAAACACACAGAAAATGATGTAACTCGATAAAAGCAGTGTGATTTACTTATTACTGATCTTAAACATTCACATTGATTAACTTTCATGCAAAAAATTAATAACATGAACACATGAGACACCAATATTTAATGTGAAAACCTAATATGGGAAAAACCACAAATTTAACTAGTTACTATTCTCACTCTTCTGAAGTGAGCCCTGTTAGGAGCCAACCTCATTAAAGGTTACAAAACACACTATTAGGTGTGACCTTGTTAGAGGATTTAATCACCCTGTAAGGAGTGGCCTTGCAAGAGGTATTTATAACAATTCAATGGAATTGTCACCTTGTTATAGGATTTACAATTGGCTATTAAACCAACTTTGCTAAGAGATTTTGGAATCACTGCTACAATGGTAACAAAGTAACAATGAAATGACTTGAATGAGATGCCACTTAATTGCTGATTACAAATTTCTATTTTTTCTTCATGCTAGATCCTTCCTAATCAAATATTACTTTGCTACTGCTCAAATATATTTAACCTTCCTTCAAGTTGTCTCACACTTGCCTTCTCAATCAATCAATACACTTGCATTGTCTCACATACATTAGAATCTCAACTTGACCTTTCATTTATACCATTTAGATTATCAAGTCAGCTCAATTACAAATTACAATGACCAATAATCATTACTATAGTTGGCTAGAATCAATACTTAAAATAATTAAACTTCATTTCTCAAATCAATAAAATTCTTCATTGGCCAATCGTGCTTGGTAAATATTGATCTTGAAATGATTTCCTGTGTTAACCAATAGAAGCTTGGTTAACATTGTGAACTTACAAAATCCTTTTGGAAACCAAGTGAAATTAGTGAACACTAATTCTGACCAACTTTCCTTTATTAACCATGAGAACTTAGTTAACACTACTTTCTACAATAATTTCCTTTGACACTCGAGTGAGCTCGGTAGACACTATTTTCGTAGAGTAATCTCTAGTATTGCTTGGTAGACAAGGAAAATTGCCTTGCTGACCAAGTGAGATCAGTAAGCACTGACTGCCAACTAATATGACATTTGTGTACCATAAAATACAACACACAATTAGACAATTGTGTCCAATAGTGGACACATAAAGCTAATAAGAGTTTTGATACTTTGAAACAAAAGGTTGTTGAATGACCTGTACTGGCTTTGCCCAATTTTAACAAAGTATTTCAAGTTGAATGTGATGCAAGTGGTAATGTAATAAGAGCTGTATTAAGTCAAGATGGTAAACCTATTACTTTCTTTATTAAGAAGTTGAATGATACTAAAAGGAAATATTTTGTGTATGATCAAGAGTTTTATGCTATTGTTCAAGCATTGAAGAAGTTGAGACGTTATTTTATTCCTAAAGAATTTATGTTGTATATTGATCATAAAGCTTTACAATACTTGGGAAGTCAACATAAATTGAATTAAAGACATATGAAGTGGGGTTGAGTACTTGTAGAATTTTACATTTTTCATTAAGCACAAGAGTGGAGCTACTAATAGAATTGCTAATACATTGAGTAGAAGACATTCCTTGTTGGCTGAAATGAAGGTTGAAGTTCTTGGTTTTGATGAAATGAAAGAGTTGTATGATGATAATCCTAATTTTTCTGAGGCATGGAGAGAGTGCAGAGGACCTAATCTAAATAATCACATCAATAAGTATGACGAGTATCTCATTCAAGAAGGTATGTTGTTCAAAGGTATTCAATTTTGTATTCCTAGAAGTTCTATGAGGTTGAATCTAATTAAGAAAAAATCATAGTGGTGGATTGGCTAGACATTTTGGAATTGATAAGATGTTGAGTTTGCTAAAAGAGAAGTATTATTGGCCACAAATGTATAAGGATATTCATAAATTTATAAAGAGTTGTGAATTTTATTATTGGATTGCCTAAAACAGTGAAGGGATATGATTCTATATTTGTTGTGGTGGAAAAATTTTCTATTATGGCTCATTTCATACCATGTATGAAGACATCAGATTTTGAGCATGTTGCTAAACTTTTCTTTAAAGAGATTGTGAGGTTGCATGGATTAACAAGAAGTATTATTTTTGACAGAGACAATAAGTTTGTTGCTTTTTTTGGAAGACTTTGTGGAAAAACATGGGTGCTGAATTGAAGTTTAGTTCTACATTCCATCCATAGACAGATGGATAGATACATGTTGTGAATAGAACTTTGGGTAATTTGCTAAGATTTTTAGTTGGGAATAAACCAAGTAATTGGGAGATGGTATTGGCCCTAGCAAAAATTTCATATAATAATTCTATGAATAGGAGTATAAGGAAGACACTTTTTGAGATTGTTACTAGAATGAAGCCTAGAGTAGTATCAAATTTGAGAGATATTGCTAGTGAAGAAAAGAGAAGTGCTAGAGGAGAAGAATTTTCTTATTATATGGAGTCTTTGCATAAGTGAAGGTGAGGATAGAACAAAGTAATCAGAAGTATAAGGAGAACATTGATAAGTCTAGAAGGCATCATGATTTTCAAGTTGGTCATGAGTGATGGTTCATTTAAAGAAAGGAAAATTTCTAGTTGCAACATATAGTTAGCTAAAGATGAATAAGTTTGGACCTTGTAAGATTTTGAAGAAGTTTAACATTGGAAATTCTTACGAAGTTGAGTTACTTGATGACATGGATATATTTCCTATATTCAATATTATTGATTTGTAGAAGTATCATGAGTTAGATGATGAAGTTATTGTATCAAAGGACTATCCTAAGAAGTAGATTGAATAAGTTGAATAGATATTGGATCAAAGAATCAGTAAGAGCAAAAGGGGAAAAGATTATTATGAATATCTAGTGAAATGGAAGAACAGTCCTATGGAAGATGCTTCATGAATTTCTCAGTCTGACTTGGATTCAACTTAGGTTGTGACATCTCAATGATTCAAGAGAATAATTTCTTCCAACCTTGGTTGTTTGATGCAGGAGCATCCTAGGTTGCTCTACTATCCTACATGTTTTTAGTTTTTATCCTACTACTAAAATTGTGTTATGTTGAAGCTATATTTGTTGGTTTTTGGGTGCTTGTTGCAGACCATGTAACTAATTTTTCATAATGAATGAAAGGCTATACACTTCATGGATTGAAGAGGGCCTAGATTAATATCTATGGTCCAAGGGAAAATTTATAATTGCTTATAGGTTGGGAGTTATGGAAATTCTCTTGGAGCATCAATTTTTGGCAGCTCTAAGCGATAGTTTTCTATGCTCAACTTTTAGATTGGATGTATTAGAGAAAAAGGATAATTTAATTTCTTTTATTAAATTACCTTTTCTCCCTTCTTAATATTTTTCTTTATGCATTTTTAAAAAAAATTTATTTAATAATTATTTAATAATAATTAAATAGCTTTCACCTTTAGGTTACCTTTAGTAACTTATTAGCTTACCCTTTTTGGATTTTGATCTCCTTTTATAAGGATTGATCTCTTTGTAATTGTTATCTCTTAAATCTCTTCTTCATCCAAATATATAATTTTCATATTTTTAGATCAAACCCTTGCCTCTTCCTGTCTTTTTCTTCTTCGTGATAGGTTTTCTACATATAGATATTCTTGGGCTTCTTGGATTTGATTTGCATATTTGCTCAAATCCTATAGGATGTGCACCTTTCCTTGATGAATCAGACTTTGTGCACTTAAGGGGTTGTAGAGGACATAGATATCTACCCATAGTTTGAAGCATGAGTTCTAACTCAATTGGAGCTAGGAGATATCACAATTTTTCTCGAAAATCAATTTTAGGACAATTAATTGTTGATGCAAGCCAACTTGTGTATTTAATGTTAGGTTTATTTTCAATTAATATTTTTTGAGAGCTATCTTGTGGCTTCTCCATGTTCTAGTATGATCTATAAGCCATTTTGTCTAGTATAAATAGAGTTTTTAGGCTTAGAGCTAGGATAGTTTTTGGAATTAAGAGTCTTTGGAGTTCAAAGTTTTTAGGAGTTTTGAAGAGGATTGCAGAGTAGAACTGGAAAGTGTGAGTTCACTACTAATCTTTTTGTTTGAATGTATTTTGTATTTAGTTAATCCAAAAGGCCTTATGGCTATGTATTTATGTTGAATATTTTAAGAATCTATGAAATTATTTTACTCTTCTTCCTCCTTTCATTACTATTCTTTGTGTTTTCTTCCGTTGTGTTAACTCTTACAAGGTGGTTTAGAGAGATGGGTGTGCTATTGGCCCTATTTTTCCCTATCCTTCCTTGCATCACAATTATACAAAGAAAATTCTAATTTTAGAATATAATTATTCATAGTCCATACGTAGAGACATTTTATGTATTATTTGATAATAGCCTATAACATCTGAGTTCTTTAGTTTTAGTGGTTTTTTTGTGAAACAAATATATAGGTTATATATTTGTAAAGGTCCTTACAAGTTAGTTCCCTATAGATAACTATCAAGAACATTATTTTAATACATCAAATTTTTTTGTGTTGAGATGTATTGATCACTCCATTTTTACAACTACATGTATATGTTTCAAAGTTAAGTTTTGAAATTGTGTTGTATTTGACAATCACATCATTGCATCAAAACTTTAATAGCTTGAAGAATTAATTGGGTTCAAGCCATAGATTTTGTTAATTTGATTGATTGAATAGGAGTTAATTTTATTTGATTGATTGATTGGATTGAGTTGATGCTCAAGATGTAGGTGTTCACTTTTGTAAGAGGTTGAATAGGAGTTT
The DNA here is from genome assembly GCA_028749045.1 of Cupressus sempervirens. Lineage (NCBI taxonomy): Eukaryota > Viridiplantae > Streptophyta > Pinopsida > Cupressales > Cupressaceae > Cupressus > Cupressus sempervirens. The sequence goes on along the minus strand of CM053791.1, from coordinate 600,406,592 downwards.
TGAGACTCTTTCAGGTTGTAGCCCTTTAAATGTTGTAATTGGTTTGTTGCTAGGTTAGGGGGTTTTTAGATTCCATAGAGTTGTAGCCCTTAAATTTTTAATTATTTGAAGATTCATGAGGTTTGATTAGGATAGTAGATCCTAGCAATTGTTCTCATTGTGGTGTTCTCCTAGGTTGGGTTTTCGCGTCATATCATTGTGTATTGTGTTTTATACTTTCATGATACTTTCTATTATTCTAATTTAATGTTTTAGTGTACAAAATAGTTTAAAGTGAAGATGTTTGAAATGAGTTTGAATTTGATCAATGACTATGCCCTAAATTTAGCTATGTTCTTAGTTATGTTGCATTGTGGTTGTTACAATGTAATTTTTTTTAGTATTTTATTTTAGAAAATGATTTTAGTCCAACCTTTAAATTCTTAAAAAATTATAAAGAAATTTTTTTTCTAAAAATCACTCGAAAAATCATAAGATATATGGGAATGACATAGCAATACCTTCTTTTGATCGAATTCATTTTTAAGCGAGGGGCTCATGTTTATGAATTGTCCCTAGATAATTTTTGAGTGTGCACTGGTTTTGTTTTTTACTATTTTATCCTCAATGATCATGTTGTGATTAAATTTTTCTAATGTGTTACGTGAAGAAACTAGGGAAGTTGAAGAAGATGATGTTTAATTACTCTTTAATCATAAAACATTGCTAAGGTCCATTGTCTCTATGGAATTGTCATGGAAAATGTGTTTTTCTTTATAGAATAGCTTCTTTTAGTGATTCATGTTTTTTTACTTTTACATTTAGGATGAACATAATAAGAGATGATTAAATCCCGATAGGTGGACAAGTTTTTGTCTTTTCTCCTTAGGTAGGTTAATAATTATGATAATCATTATTAGCATTAGATTATATACATTTGTACTAATGATGTATTTTTTGATTCTTGTGTTCTTTATTTAGATTATAAGCTTTTTTCTTAGGCTCCTTTTTAGGTAATTTTTAGCTTTTTATTCATGTCGCAAGTAGATGAGTCGCAAATATCATAAAGGTTCATAAAAGTCTAGTCCATTATTGAGATGCAAGAAAATTATATGCAAATAGGACAAACATGAGATGTAAAGAATGTCAATAGCAAAAAATTTCATAACAATTTATCCACCATTAATTTGTACTTAGAAAAGAATATTACCTAAGTGTCATAGATTTAGGCAATTCATTTTCACCTTGCATCAATGTATGTCCTACACCTTTAGCATTTCATGGCAAAGAATGTCATAAGCCTCCTAGGAAGCCCTTGCTAGAAAAAAAATTAATAGTTGGAGATAATTGTTAATGTCTAACATTAAATTTCTAAATGGGAATAGATCTTGCATAATTTGAATTGTAACTATTTCAATTGATTTTTGTGTCCCACCATTTAGACACATCTTAGAGATCTATGTGTAAATGTGGTGTCATTTTATTGTATCATAATAAATCAAAATATTAATGAAAATTTATTGGGGGCCTTGGGGCACCAAGTATCCCATGATGAATGAGAGAATTGAATTGAAACAATATCTTATACTGTAGATTAAGACCTTATGGAGCACTAATATTCAACACCATCTTTGGTAAGGATGAAAATGAATTGCCACTTTCTAAAGTAAGTTCCTCTTACATTGATTTTTGTAAAGGCATGCTCTTAATGATTTTACCAAGTTCTACATTAAGAGGAAGTTCCAAACAAAATGAACTAGACTATCCAATGCTATAGGATATTGAGAAATATGTTCTTCTAAACATATAGACACATGGATACTTCATATTGACTCATTGGATAAGAAGGTATAATTTTATTGATTGAAAGTATTACTTGTTGAATATGTATTTTTTTAATATCATATGGGATTTATTTTTTATTCACATTCCATGTAAAGTTGTGTATTGTTTACTTTTTTCTACACATCATATACATGTTTTTTTTCCTTTCAAGCTATTATCTTTCATTGCTAACTTACTCTTAATCATACAAAAGATAGAAACAATATTGTATTTGTATTTATCTAACCAAGATATTAATCTTTGGAAGTTTTTATTTTGAGACATGTACAAATAAATTACTAATATTATTATTTTATATAGTATTTTATGAGTTCTAATTTTTTTAGAAGAATATTTTATTTTTACCTATTGCATTATATTTCTTCCTATTCATTACTTATGTAATCTAATCTAGTATTTTTCTTTTTCTTTTTGCAGAAATGTATTGATAATCTTAAAGAAGATGATAAAGTTAAGTTTTTGGATCCATATGATGGTGATGTTGCAACTATTGGGTGGATTTATTCCTTGTCTATTTTACATAGAGTGAACTTGAATGGAACTGGAGATGCCAATGTAAATATTTCACATGCAATGTTCTACTTGCTTATGAAGATAAAATAGATCGAGTTGTTCATCTCAAAGTGAAAGAGGGAACTTTCACACAATAGCCATTCAAGTATTTGAAAAAAATGACATAGTATTTGAGATATTATAACTTATATATATTCACAATACATTGTTTATTACATTTTACCTTTCTTTATCGTGATGTTGAATCAATAGTTTGATTTTAGTATGTTGTGTAGCTTGTTCATGCATAATATTTTCATTTGATTTTATGTTTTTGTAGTGCCTACCCTCATTCTCATCTTTCTAGACACATTGTTTTTATTTTATCAGACTATGTTAGACTAGCTTTATGTTGATGGTTAGTAGCATTGTTTTGAGACTATCAGATATTATGCTATGGATTCAGTTGATCTATGATGAGATTTATTTAGACTCCAGATTTCATGTATGCATGATGATTATTATATTTCTTCAGTTATTGATGATGATTAGTTAGATAGTTTATTATCACATGTGTTTTATTATGGATACTTAGCCCATACTTGCATGTATATGGTGTGTGTGTTTGTTCTTATGTATGGCATTTCTGATGTGGTTAAGGAAGGGAGTCATAGTCACCTGCTAGTTGGGATCTACATGATGCACCACTTCCTACCATTGCCTGTTTAGCTTAGCATTATATATATTTTATGTACATGCATGGTTTTTATGTAGGTTGCAAGTACCAAGTATCGACTTCCCTAAATTGCTAGGATGAG